>CM056564.1:1967510-3167510 GCA_029721515.1 Synanceia verrucosa | reverse complement strand
CCTCTGGACATCTGGAATCGTGAGAAAGAGATCTTGCGAATTCATTTATAATCATGCGATATAACGTGGTGTAGTGCAGCATCAGTGAAAGAGAACACCCTGTGTCCACTGAGTAGAAGGAAATCGATTATACAATCCACTGCAAACACAGATTTTGATATTTTGAAATCAAATTTGATGTTTTATTTTCTGTCTGTACACAACTTCCTGTCCCACACGATTTGCTCTGTCCAACGTCCGGCAAAAACTGGAAGCTCTGTTGATTTGTTTTGGCAGACGTCGACACGTTGTCGTCATTCTGCGTTCAGAATGATGCATTGATTTTGTATCTGGTCTGACAGCGTCATTCCGCGTCCCATGGAAATTAGGGGTCAGACTTAACATTGTTAGATATTTTCAAATGGCTTTTCTCAGTTTAAGGAAAGTTTTACAGATTTAAACAATCCATAACAGACAGAGTTCTTATTAATCTTGATGCAGTTCAAGGTGTCCTGTCAAGGGTATTACCCCTAATTTCCAGGCGGAAATTGGAGGCGATGGAGGCGGAATGATGGCGATGTCCGTCGACATAGGTCATCTGTCGTCTGTCAATACGGACCAGATCCACCTGCTGCGGCTCTAGACTAACTAGATTTCACGAATTCATGTATAATCACGCAATATAGTGGCACGTCAGTGAAAAGACAACCACCCTCTATCCACTGAATAGAAGGAAATTGAAAACCGGTTTAATTTGAACATGAATTCTACAACTACATCTGTATTTATATTTACGTCACCAATAATAAATTTTGGACCTCAAGTTTGATCCATCTTAAAGATTGGTTCCCTTTGTAAAGAGCATCACAGGCTTAAGGAGCTGCTATGGCTCCTGTTTTGTTAGTTAATGGGCTATTTCAATATAGTACAGGCCTTAAGGCTGCGATGACGCCTTAATTCTTTCTAAATACTTATTTGAAGGAATGGAACAAACTTTTTAGGGTAAGATCTTTAAGGGTGCTTTCATAGGCCAACATTTGGTCTGTTTAATGTGTGGTTCAACCCCTGGTGCAGTGTTTTTGGGTAGAAAATCCCTCCAGAAGTGGAGGAGAACGGTACAGCCAAATTCAAAGCACTTCAACAGCTGTGATTCAAGTCTGTGATTCCCTGTGTACCGATTACATTTTGCATTTTAACACAGGCCTGGCCTGCTTACATCTGCATATTTCTGATCGCTTTTGAAAGGTTGAAAGCTAGGGAATATGGATCCACTCAGTGGAGGTTATAATGAAATAATGCATTATTTTGTTTTAATCCTGTTTACCTTGTGCTGATGTTTCTTCTCTTTGATGCTTCCTACTTCAGCTGTGGATAGGAATGATAGCAATACATTTATGAATGGTTTGTTTTATTTTGAAAACCCCCCAGTCAGCTCAGTGGAGACATCAAATTTAATATGCACGTTGTGTAAAACAAAACTGACATAAGTCCGAAAGCTCAAATTTCTCAGTGATCAAGAGTCCACAGAGCTGAGGATGAAACTAAATGAAGAAGTTAACTCCAGCTGTCGTTAAATGGTGTCAGCTGACTGCAGACCAGTCAACATCATGAAGACTCTGGACTAAGAGACCGACCCTGATCAGACACTCATTGATAATATGAGCTGAAGAACTGATTTTTAAGTTAAATTCAGACGGGTGCTTATGAATTCACTCTGACAGTGGGGCTTCTTTCTTCTATTTTCATTGTTTGATATTTTTCCCAGAGACCTGTGATTCCAGTAACTAATAATAATAATTACATGTAATCAGTGGAGGCATTTAAAGTGACTCTTGACTTGGTAAGAAGATCAATGCTTTCTTACCACTTTATCATGATGTGCTGCCTCTTCTTCCGCTCACCACATTCATTATCATGTATCATTTGGGATTCATAGTGTTTGTTAGTGTGTCTGGAAAGATAATTCAAGCAGAGATTTAGCAGCAGCGCTGTATACTGAACAGTCTAAATGTTTATTGTAGTAATGGTCAAGATTTGACAGCTACACTGTGATCTGTTCATAGTTTATGAATGAGTGAAGGATGATTGTGAGGATACAGTGTGTTCACAGTGCCCTAATATACTGTTGTCTTGTGTGCTACAGTGTGTGAATCCTGTTCTGTGTTGTTGTTTTTCATCAAAAGTTGTATTGCTCGAACAGTGTTTGGAAGGAGAAGGACTAATAATAATGGAGCTGTGTGTTGAGGATGATCTGCTAAAGCAACAGTAACTGTGTAACAATGACTGGCTGGTGCAGGGAGGACTAGTCCTCAGACAAACATGGCTGATTACACACAGGAATGGGATTTCAAAGGCCGGAGTCGAAGCCATTACAGAAGCAATTAAAGTGGGACTTGCTGGAGGCCTGCACGGGCTTCAGCAGCACTCCAGTGTTGCAGCCTAATGAGGCCTAATCTGGGGAGCTGGTCTAATTAAACGGGAAGGAGATTTTCTTGTGGGCACCAGGCAGCCAACAGTATCTGAGGGGAAAAAGCAAAGTCCAGGTCAGAACATGCATTGATTTCAACCATGGAAAGTTTCAAACTCCTCCGCTCTGTGTCCACTCAAATTAAATCTTTTACATCTTTCCTGGTCTCTGGTCTTTCCTAGGTTTCTGCTCTGATTGCTGTTTGGCACAGAGTCTGTCTTTTAATGAGTCTTCTTTCTTTTCATATGTGCATTCAGTATGGAAACTGCAAGATAATTTCTTTCATGCTAATTTCAGGATCACTCCCTTTCCATGCTGTTTGAGTGGCTTTCTGCAGGGGGAATGAAAGGCTGATGGGAAGCAGGAGGACGGCTGAATGCACACACGAGTAGCCAGCTGTGACTCTTCAAATTAACAGCCGCACAACTCAGCACTCCTCTTACATGTTTAGTCCAATTAGCTTCACATTCACAGCAACAATGAGGCTTTTAATGGTCGTGTTTCAGAGGGCTTTCATAATGATGGAGGGTGAACACATTCCTCTGGCTTTTCACTCATCAATCCAAATGTGAGACACACCGACTTTCTCCTGAATCCACTAGAACGGGTTTGTTTTGATAATGATGCTGTTGCTTCAGATCCAATGAAGATAACATGAATAACGAATGAAAAGGCACTTAATTTATCAAAATGCACTTTCTAAAACACCACAGTTAGCTTTGTGTTCAGCTCAATTAAAGGGTTGATTCACTCAGATCTCACTTTCCTCTAGTGGTGCAAAGAAATTACTTTAACACAAACCTGCACAAATAACAATAGAAACTAGAAAAGCACTCAGAGAGTGCAGATCTCCACCAAGTCAGCATTCTGAGAGAGTGTATACTCCTGCAAGCCCACAACGCCTAAGAGTGAATGTGTTGAGTCTGACGCACCTTGAAACCCACATTTAACATTGTATTCACATGAATATCATGGACTTTTTATTTATGTTTTCTCTATTTCATATTTTGTCACATTTGAATTTGAATTTTAAAAAAGACCAACATACCAATAATACTTTGCAAATACAATTTGAGAATTCCTTTCTGGATATTTTGAGACCAGTTGCATTGCTCTAGCTCCTTCCTACATGAAGTTATGGTTAAAAATGCATATTTGACCTTGGTGACCTTTTACTGATCTCGACCAAACTGACTTCTGGATTCCTATATTAGTTTATATATCAAATTAGGTGATGATTGGCTGAAGATTGTACACCCTGGAGCGTTATAAATAAATATGCAAAATCTCCCATACATTACAATGGCGTGACCTTTCATTTGACCTTGATGACCTTGAATCAGATCTGATCACTACCAAAAAATAAACGGTTTTAAGTTAGGCCACTTCTGACCAATCCTGAAAATGTTGTCAAAATTTGTCCATAACTTTTTGAATTATTTTGCAAACCAACCAACAAACAAACAAACAAACCCTAGTGAAAACATAGCCTCCTTGGCGGAGGTAGCTATAATTCTCCACAGAGGGGGAAATTTCAACGCAGTTATCAGAAAAGAATCTGGCATCAGACATATCTGCAGAGAAACTAAATGTTCCATCAGTTCAGGTTTAGGCAACAAAAGCACTTGGTTAAGGTCAGAAAAAAGATCATGGTTTGTGTAAAACCTTAATGTGTCTACTGTAATAATCCAACAAATCCACTATAATATGGTTTAGGAAAGAATTACCTGGTTGGGGATTAAAACTACTGTTTGTTTGGTGACAATGATGCCGATTGTGGTGATTATTAACAAGGTTATTATCATTAACAAAAAAAACAACAAAAACAAGAATTTCAAAAAACATTTTCATTGACTGAAATAAATAAAAACTATAATTAAAAGAAATAACTAACACACAACAAACTGAAACTGAATTGTGTGTTCACCAAACTAAGTAAACGTATTGAAATCCCTTTGTTTTCCTCTTTTTCAATTTTAGATTGATATGAAACTGGAATTTTTATTTCACTCAAGCTGTTTTATGTGAGCTGGTGGCACCGTAAGGCGCCTCGTCATCCATCTGTTCTCGTCTCACTTTGTCTAGAGTCGTTTCAAGTTTTTGAATTGATTCATGTTTTTCTCAGATTGATCTCCCTCAGACTCCTGGCTGTCTCATGAATGGTCTTGTGTTCTTAAGTTCATGTGTGTCTTTAGTTTGTTGTCTATCTTGATTTATAGCAGGCAGGATCACTCCCTGTATTTAACCTAGCAGCAGTATTACACACATTTATACTGTGGACTGTTCTAGTTGCTGTGGATGTTTGGTTGTTCAACAGTCACTGGACACATTTTTTAAAATGTTATCTTTTGTTGAGTTTTATCATTTTATTCTTTGTGAATCCTGCACCTGACAAATAACATAAAATACGAAAAAACTAAAACTAATAAAAACTAAAGTAAAACCGATCATTTAGAAACTATGAAAATTAACAAAAACTAGCGAACCCTCTCTAAAAACTAACTAAAACTAACTGAATTAGAGGGAAAAAAAAGTCAACAAATAAAACTATCATGAAAAATCATCCCATGCAAATCCCTCGCATGGGACATGAATGAAAGCTGAATGTAGACATTCAGACTATCACCTGTTTGCTGAAAATTACCGTGCTAACTCTTTGTGAATGCCCCCCTGGTGAATGAGCCATGAAGCCGGATTAAAGTGGCAAAATTTTGAGAAAATAAATTTGCAAGGTTATAAAATCATAACACATTTTGTTTATGTTCTTGATGTGTTCTGTTATGAATGTTAGTACTAATATCATAGAACTTACAGGAAAGTTTTAATCCTTGAATACAAGAAATTTTGTAAACACTGAAAAAGAACCTCTGAGTGTCTCATAACATAACTGCTTGTGTTGAACCACAGATCATGGTGACTTATGTACTGATAGTTTGCTGGGGAGAGTGATGTCTGGAATACCTGCTCAGGTTGTGCTCCTCAAACACCTGAAACAGCCCTCCCTTCCACGAAATACCTTTTCTCACTTTTCATGCAGTTTTAACTCTTTGAGTGGCATGGATGTATTTTGACGTCATGTAAAATCAGACACTTGAGTGGTTCTTCGGCAGTGGGTTGCCAATTGCGGTCTCCCACAGCCTGTGAGGAATGTTGGGGCTTCTGGGATTTGGAATCAGGACATAAAGAGACAGTATATGCCACAGAGATCAAAACAGGAAGTGGAGACGATTAGATTAGAGAGCAAAACAAACAGAATCTGGACAAAAAGTGGTGATTTTGGTGAAAGTGTCCTCTACTCTACCTCTGATTTTTTCATGATGAAATAGAGAGTCTCTGCTTTCATTTGAGCTATTCAGTGTTTTCAGAGACAACAAAGTACTCTGTGGGTCATGAAATATGAATCAAAATGGGCAAAAATGTTGGAACAAGACACTTTCTGTTTTATGAAAAGGCTGCCACTCAAAGATGTAATATCATCTGATACTGATCTTTGTGTTACTAGATCTTTGAGACCTGAAAGTCATACATGACCAGCCCTTGACCTTGTGCTACTTCAGGACTTCATTGTTGTTTCAGATTGTGTCTCTAAATTGAGTCCTGCTTTACTTGTTGCATTATGGTTATAATTTCTCCTCCACTATTGTTCTGGCTCTATCTCAATTCTCCAATTTTTTTTTTTCGCTCATCACCCATATTCCTTCTCCCTGTATGTAACGTCCTCACCCTGATGTTGTCTGTCATAAACCACATCCACGTCTTCTTTCTGAAGTGGTAGAAGAGCTTCTCACCTCCATGTTGTCTTCACTAGCTCATTATCATGCACAGAACTAGCAACAGTAGATATTATTACTGCACGTCTGCTTCTCTCAGCCTCTCCCTGCTCAGTCAGTTGTTGGAATTTGGCCAAAGTTATGTTTGACAGTTCTAAGGTTGCATCCTACTCATACACGTGCGCACACACACACACTCACACACACATGCACATATACGCACACACACAGAGAGAGAGAGAGAGAGAGAGAACTATACAGTATGTACTTAATACAGTTGTGGTGTTCACTTTTTAAATTTGATGCCGTTTTACATTTTAGCACAGTTCTTTATTAAAATTTTTTGGCTCCTATCGTATGGAGTGTTAGAAAAGATGATCAAGTGATAGTACTCAAGTTAAGTCAAGTCAAGTTTATTTGTATAGCCCAATATCACAAATTATGAATTTGCCCCATTGGGCTTTACAATCTGTACAGGATATGACACCCTCTGTCCTTTACAAATGACCCTCGCATCAACTAAGGAAAAACTCCCCCAAAAAAAACATTTTTACAGGGAAAAAGAAACGGAAGAAACCTCAGGAAGAGCAACAGAGGAGGGATCCCTCTTCCAGGATGGACAGACATGCAATAGATGCCATGTGTACAGAATAACAACAATGAAAACACATTAACACTACATATAAAATTGTATGGAAGTGTCCAACTCAGTATAACAACAGCTAATATACAGCGTATATATATATAGAATTGTATGAGAGTGTCCAAGCTATCAGCAAAGGATGAGAAGCACGTCTTCCTCTCCACCACACCAACCAGAAGAAGCCTGGGCAGCACATCTTCCTCTCCACCACACCAACCAGAAGAAGCCTGGGCAGCACATCATCCACTCCACCACACCAAACAGGACAAGCCTTCACAAGATGACATCATCACCACCACATCACTCAGAACCAGAAGATGACTGACTGGTCTGCACAACCACTACTCCACCAGGTAGACTGGATCCATGGATACCTGTGAGATGAGAACGCACAGGGCCTACGAGGCACAAAACTAATCTGCAGCATGTGTTAAAGGGAGGAAGGGTAAACACATCCTCTTCTCCACTACTCTAACAGATACAACCTGAGCAGCATCGCCTCTTCTCCATCTCACCACCATCATGACAGACGAAGCCTGGATGACGCCACCTCCTTCTCACCAAGTAGCCTCAGCTCATGGATACCTGGGAGCTGAGAGCACAGGGACTCCGGGGAAGAAGATGAGTTAGTAAAATGACTTAATGGAGGCATCGAAATGAAGAAGAAGAGAAGCTCAGTGTGTCAGAGGAAGTCCCCCAGCAGTCTGGACCTACAGCAGCATAACTAAGGATTGATCCAAGACAGGCTGAGTCAGCCTTGGATCAGTCCTAACTATAAGCACTATCAAAAAGGAAAGTCTTAAGCCTACTCTTGAATAAGGGGATGGTGTCTGCCTCCCAGACTGAAAGAGGGAGTTGGTTCCACAGAAGAGGAGCTTGATAACTGAAAGCTCTAGCTCCCATTCTACTTTTATAAACCCTAGGAACCGCTAATAGTCCTGTATTCTGAGAGCACAGAGTTCTAGCAGGATTATAAGGCACTATTACAATTACTCAAACAGAGAACAATAGTCAGTAACAGAAGGTCTGAGAAAAACTGACCTATTTATCATTAACCAATGGGTTACATCAATTTAACCTTAAGCAGAAGAAACTGCTCCTGAAAATGTTCCTTCAAATGTGACCAGATGGGTACAGTTCCTGTTTTTGATAACCAGTCCCTGGTTAAAACTGTCCCTGTTTTCAGAGTTTTATGATTGAGAAAAAAATGTGTGTTGTCTAGAACAACAGTTATTATGGTAGTCAGTAGCCAGGCGCTACCGTGACGCTGTATAGAAGAGGTGGACTGGAGTCTGGAATGGACTGATGCTATCAGAATGATTAGATCAGAGCGTTTCAATGCAGGCTGATATAATCTGATACTCATTTTTTTTACTGATAAGGACTGATAGCTAATGTCAATGTCAGTTCGGGACAACCAAAGTTATTTTAACTCCAAACTTCACTAAGTTTCGATTCCAATCCTCTAAGAGTATTGCATGCATGTTAGTGTTTTAATCCAAATGTACAAGCTGTCAGAAAGTCATCGTCCTGTAATGTCTTGCAAATTTGCAATTTCTTATTTTTTAGAGAATTTTCCCCAGGCCTAGATGAAACTTGATGTATCTAAATGTCCCTTATTCAGCTCATTCACACAGTGTATCATGAGGAGCCCCAGACACAGCTCAGCAATCAGCGAATTCTGTGTTCTTCTTAATTTAACTATTGGAGTACAGTTCTTTAGTGCCAATTTAGAAAAGCACGGATAATACTTGTTCAGAGGATTTTTTTGCGAAGAAATTGAGAAACAACTGAGAGGCTGCTCCTTTTTCTTCACACACAATAACCAGTTACACTGTTCCAAAAGTCCAGCCAGCACTCTGTCTCTTGGAATTCTAATATTACCATTCCTATGTCAATGTGTAATGGACCACATGGCCTCAACTTGACCAGACTGGCTGCCCTGAGAAGAGCTATGTGACTAAACCCATCCTATAATAAGGTCAATGTCTAACCCGAACTATTATAGATCAATGTCTAACCTTAACTATTATAGATCAATGTCTAACCTTAACTATTAGAGATCAATGTCTAACCTTAACTGTTATAGATCAATGTCTAACCTTAACTATTAGAGATCAATGTCTAACCTTAACTATTATATATCAATATCTAAACTCAACTATTATAGATCAATGTCTAACCTTAAATATTAGAGGTCAACGTCTAACCTTAACTATTAGAGGTCAATGTCCAACGTTAATTATTAGAGATCAATGTCTAACCTTAACTATAATAGATCAATGTCTAACCTTAACTATTAGTGGTCAATGTCTAACCTTAACTAATATAGCTCAATGTCTAACCTTAACTATAATAGATCAATGTCTAACCTTAACTATTAAAGATCAGTGTCTAACCTTAACTATAATAGATCAATGTCTAACCTTAACTATTAGAAGTCAATGTCTAACCTTAACTATTAGAAGTCAGTGTCTAACCTTAACTATTAAAGATCAGTGTCTAACCTTAACTATAATAGATCAATGTCTAACCTTAACTATTAGAGGTCAGTGTCTAACCTTAACTATTAGAGGTCAATGTCTAACCTTAACTTTTAGAGGTCAATTTCTAACCTTAACTATTAGAGGTCACGTCTAACCTTAACTATTAGAGGTCAATGTCTAACCTTAACTATTAGAGATCAATGTCCAACCTTAACTACAATAGATCAATGTCTAACCTTAACTATTAGAGGTCAATGTCTAACCTTAACTATTAGAGGTCAATGTCTAACCTTAATTATTAGAGATCAATGTCTAACCTTAACTATAATAGATCAATGTCTAACCTTAACTATTAGAGATCAATGTCTAACCTTAACTATTAGAGATCAATGTCTAACCTTAACTATTAGAGGACAATGTCTAACCTTAACTATTAGAGATCAACATCTAACCTTAACTATTAGAGATCAACGTCTAACCTTAACTATTAGAGATCATTGTTTGACCTTAACTATTAGAGGTCAATGTCTAACCTTAACTATTAGAGATCAATGGCTAACCTTAACTATTAGAGATCAATGTCTCACCTTAACTATTCGAGGTCAATGTCTAACTCTAACTATTAGAGATCAATGTCTAACCTTAACTATTAGAGATCATTGTTTGACCTTAACTATTAGAGGTCAATGTCTAACCTTAACTATTAGAGATCAATGTCTAACCTTAACTATTAGAGATCATTGTTTGACCTTAACTATTAGTGGTCAATGTCTAACCTTAACTATTAGAGATCAGTGTCATACCTAAACTGTTAGAGATCAGTGTCAAAACTTAACTATTAGAGATCAATGTCTCACCTTAACTATTTGAGGTCAATGTCTAACGTTAATTATTACAGATCAATGTCTGGCCTTGATTTTTTCCATAAAGAATACCGTTGCTTTAGAACATATTGTTACTCTATATATATTCTGCATTATGCAAATGAAAAAAGAATGAAAACTTGAGAAAGGCTGGTGTCCTGATACTTCTTTGTTAAATCTGTGTCATAAAATGATGAAACATTGAAATGTAATTTACTGTAACAGAGTTGAATTAGTTGAATTAAATGCTCACAGACTCTGCATACCTCCTTCTTGTGTGGTGTTTGATATATGTGCATATGAGGCCAGTTTGAGTCATACCCTCTGAAAACTTTTATTCACCTCACCTTGTATCTTTGCAGTCTTGCTAATTGTTTTTTTTTTTTTTTAACTCGTCAGGCTAATTAATGATATGCAGATGATGCTTGATTGTTTTGAGTGTGGCATGGATTTTGCACCATGGAGGGAAATTAGGAGAACCCCCTCCTTGCTTATCAAGATACAGAGATAATTGCAATTAGAGTCATTTGCATGCGCTAATGAATTTTTCTTATGCTTTTCATGATCACAGACATGGAGTAAATAATTGATTTGTTATCAGCACTGAGCTTGTCACGACTGTGTGAAGTCTAAAAACTGAAAGCTGCCTGTATTATTCCAGGGAAAGAAATTCTATTGAATTTAATGCAAAGCAAGAGTTAAGAACTGAAGGTGTATGTGATACATAAAGATACTGTATCCTCTGTGGTCCTTTTCATCAGCCAGACAGACAATCCTGTCTCCTGACCCAGCTCATCCTGAAGCTTCAGTGGTTCCCTCAGTGGTTGAGGTTGGGCTGTGTTCATCAGGTAGCAGAGACCCGGTCTGCATACAAGTGGTTATTAAGATAAGATAAGACAAGATAAGATAAGATAATCGTTTATTATATACACACAGTATGTCTTTCCATTCATTATCTGACACTTATCCTATGTAGGGTCGGGGGGCTGGAGCCTATGTCCATAACTTGTCTTGGGGTGAAAGCCAGGGTAGTCTCCAGTTCATCACAGGGCACAGGGAAAGACGACTTAAGTCCTGAATAGAACAATAAATGCACCAGAAATGGTAAAATGGTAACACAGGGACACTGTTGTCCTTCTGTTTGAAGAACATGATGATTTTATAAAAGATATGAGCATCAGTTACCATGATATGAAATGGATATGCTGAGTAGAAGCGGGCACTTTTGGTTTGTGGGGGGATAGCAATTTCATCCAATCAGAGTACTTTGAATAATTAAACTGATCAACTTAATTAGCTCAATTAAGTTGATTTGACCACGGAGCATTGCCATATGGTGCAAGGAAACAAAAGAGAAGGGAACTAATTAAAAGTAAAATAATGAGGATTTTAATTAACTGGTTCCCCAGACGTCAGCAAGTGGGATGTGGTGTTGTAATTAAAAGTCCTGTAGCGCTGGCAACATTCTCTCCCTCTCTGTTTTAATAACGGCAAGGGCTTCATCCATCTAATTAAATCTGTAAATGAATTAGCAACATTGAGGGTCCCTGCATGAGTATTACACCCCACCTCCCACAGAAAGCCTTCCACGTATTTCTCATCATTTTGTTATAATAGGAAGGAAGAGAGGAAAGAGGGAGAAGATGAAACACATCACCCAGACATTGTGTTTGTGTGGTCGCGTATGCATGGCCTCTAGAATCTCTCCCAGGGTAAACACATACATGTGTTCTTCTCCTGTCATGTACTGCCTAATCAATGTTGTGCTGCAAATGCCTCCAACATACTGCAAATCTCATAATTTTACATGAGGGAAAATCAAACAAGTTTACAAATCTGAAAAAATGAACAACACTGTAGCACTGCATTATGTAATAATGCTGCATTATGTAATAATGTAATACATTTTCACATCATTATGAAATAACACCAAATTTTTAATAACTTGCCACATTTTGCAATAAAATTTTTGAATGCAATATGTAATAAAATTATTACAGAATGAGGCTGTTACACCTTTTTATGAAGAAAATGTAATAATTTGGTGCATTATGTAATACACCACCAAAATTGATGTTTTAATTTGAAAAAAAAACATGGTAATGTCAGAACAACATTGATTATAAGTATTCTAGCATGACTCATAATAAGAATTATTTTTCAAAGTTTAATTAGTCAAAACATAATCAAATATAAGTCAGTTATAATACTGTAATAGAGAATGTGTTTGCATTAAACACGTTACGGACACTGAAAATGCACTGAAATATCAAGAGACATACACACATGCAATCTGGATTATGTTATGCATAAATGCATGCTGGAAAGAAAAAACAAATACAGAATAGAAAAAAATGTCCTTCCTTCCTTTTAAACTTCAAATCTTTCAAATCAAAATGAGCTTAAAAACTAGATACAACAGACACATACTGGTCAAGGTTCCCTCCATCCTTCCTTCCTTCCCAAAAAATGTCTCCTGACATTTCAGTGCAATGATAATGTTTGTGTCTGTAACATGTATTTAGTGCAGCTTTTGACTCTGAACTTTCAAACACATTCTCTATGATTACAGTAAACAATTATATTTGATTAAGTTTTGACTAATGAAACATCTAACTAGTTTGTAAAATTAATTACGAGTCAAGCTAGAATACTTTTTATATTATATTTATCAAATTACTTCACAATTGCAATATTATGGTTTCTCCTTGCTATGTGCAGCTCCTGGGGGCATCCTGTTCACATCACGTGCTTCTGTTATGAGGGAGTATGCGAAATGAATGTAGTAGCGAAAACTAAATTCATTATATATAATATCATTATAATATGAATATGATTGTAAAATATATACCCCATGCAGTGTTGAGGTTGTTACAGATTTGACAGGATACAACAAGTTCTCATACAGATGTCAAAATCAGATAAGATAGAACTTTATTTATCCCAAAGGAAATTGTTGTGCAATACAGCACAGGAAATGTACATATAGCGCAGAATAGTAATATGTGTAATATGGTTTGACATATTGACCTGTGAGTCAGTGAGTCTATTGTGAGAAAGTGAGTTGACATATGAAATCTACCGCTTTCACACTGAAATTAGCGTGTCAACTTTTCTAAGCCTTTTCTGCGTCGACACGGCTTGGATCGGCATTTGGGTTCTTTCACAGTGCCAGCTGATGCGGCTCTGACCTCCAGCTGTGAGAGCTGCTGCCTGTTTTTTCCTCCCTCCCATAAGTCATTGCACTGACAATGTCATCATTACAGATTTAAGAACGCCAGAACACTGCGAGGTAAACAATGGAGAGCACGGACATGAGCGAGTCACATATTAACGTTGTTGTTTTGTGTGTTACAGTTTGTCCCTTTTGCAAAGTGTACAAACCCAGCACAGTACTAATACTAATACTAGTACTAATGCATACTGCCATGATCAATAAAAAAGGTGTGTCATATAGTTGTACAAGCTGTATATAAACACGGTTGTGTCGGGATTCCTCGATCGGTGGGATTTCCCCAGAATGATGTAGGACTAAATCACATATGCGCTTCTATTAAAGATGATGTTGCTACACATTTGATTTTTTGGATTAAATAAAATCTCTGTCCTTCAGAGATCGGTCTCTGGAGATCAACAGGAAGACTGATCTTATGAGTGAGCAGCAATGAGCAATGAGTCGATGCGGGTCGACTTTCACACTGTGGCCGATCTGATCCTGTCATGCTGGTCAAGTTAAGTGTGCTTATTATTTCAGTCTTGTCATTTGGTCTTGTCATTTCCTGTTTTATTTTGTCTTCCCTTGTGTTTCAGCTTCACTCTTCCTGCCCTGTGTTGCCCGCATCTGGTGATTGTCAGCCCCGCCCCTGATTGTTTCCAGCTGTTCCCCATTACCCAGTGTATTTATGTCTGCGGTTCCCCTAGTCTTGTACCAGTATGTCTTGTGTCCATCTGCCAAGCTTACCAGCCTTTTTCCACGTCATCACTTCATGTCAGTTTTCCCTTATCAGTGCATATCTGTTTCCTGAGCTGTTTCCTTTGTTACTTTGTTTCCCACGTGTTTGTCTCCCAGTGTAGTTAGTCCTCTGTGTTCAGTGTTTTTTCTGTAAATTAGTATTTTCCTCACCTTTTGTGAGCGCCCGTTGTTAGTGATCGTTGTTGCTTATAGGTCCTCACCTTTTTGTGAGCGTTCTTTTTGTTAATATTTAAGTCACCTTTTTCCTCACCTTTTGTGAGTGATTTTCTGTTCAGTAATTGAATCCCCTCACAGTTATTCTTAGACAAGATCTAGCAAGTGGGCTGTTTCTGTTGTAGTTTTCATAGCCATGTTTTTATGTTTCCTCTTTAATTTTGATAGCCATTCTTGTATTGCTTTCTGTTAATTTTCAGGTAGTCAGGTCAGAGTGTCTATTCTTCCCTGTATCGTTGTTTAATATTTCTGTTAATGAATCCTCATTTGATACTTTGATTTTTGAGTTGTGCGTTTGGGTTCTGTTCTCCTGTTGTGTGCCAAGTTCTTACAGATCCGAGCCGATAAACTCCCGGGTCGATTGCCGAGTCATCGACCCACAAAAAAATGCCGCGTCGACCCTTTCACACCGCACGAAAAACCTGCATTGTTTTTTGGGCTTGAGAAAGAGAGAGAAGGATTAGAGAGAGAGAGAGAGAGACTCAGGTGGATGAGTTGTAGAGTCTGATGGCTGCAGGAAAGAAGGACTTCTTGAGGCGTTCTGCTCCTCACCTTGGTGGAATCAGTCTGTGGCTGAAGGAGCTCCTGCAGAAGTCCAGGATGTGATGGAGACGGTGAGAGGCATTGTGGACAGCATCCTCCTCTCTGACACCACCACCACCACAGAGTCCAGATCCAGCCTTCCTGATGATTTTATTAATTCTGTTGATGTCCACTGTCCTGAGCCTGCTGCTCCAGCACACCACAGCATAGAAAATGGCACTGGCTACCACAGACTGGTAGAACATCCTCAGCATGATGGTACAGACACTGACAGACCTGATCCTCCGCAGAAAGTAGAGCTGGCCCTTCTTGTACACTGCCTCAGGGTTCTTCACCCAGATCGCAGAATCGGCAGAGACTCCTGCAGGTGACAGGACTCTGATGGCACTTTTCCAAGGGTGCAGTACGGTATGGCATGGCTCTACGCGGTTGTGGCGCTTTTCCACTGGTACCTGGTACTAAGTACTTTTTTAGTACCTCCTTAGCCCTGGTTCCAAGCAAGCCAAAGTGATACTAAAACGTGACGTCTGCCACTGATTGGCCAGTGAGTGCCGTTACTGGTTGTGCGACATCTGACTAGATTGTAAAAGCCAAACACAACTCGACCCCGCCATTTTTAAAACCAGCAACTGCTTCGCTATTGTTACACGAGAAAATGGCATCTCAGAAAGTAACGGCATGGTCAAATACATGATCGCTTCGGTGTCCTCCATTATTTATGATGGCAGTGTTGTTGTTCTTCTTTCCGGTTTTCTGTCACATGTAAATGAGGTCATGGCAGTTTCGCGCTGCCATATGATAACCTGACTACCTGACCAACACCTACTTCCATTTCAGAGGAAACTACTACAGAAAGAAACGTGGATGCAACTCCAATGATCACACACTACTCATCATCATCAAAACACTCCTTTTGTTTTGATCAACTGTTGTGTGTTTTTCATTGTTGTTACTGACATCTTGTTTTTGGGGCGGCAGTAGCTCAGTCTGTAGTGACTTGGGCTGGGAATCGGAGGGTCGCCAGTTCAAGTCCAGGTCAGACCAAAATGTGGAGCGTGGACTGGTAGCTGGAGAGGTGCCAGTTCCTCCTCCTGGGCACTGCCGAGGTGCCCTTGAGCAAGGCACCGAACTCCCAACTGCTCGGGGCGCCTGGATAAGGGGCAGCCCCCTCACTCTGACACCTCTCCTCCAATGCATGTGCATGTGTTTGTTTCATGACTTGTGTGTGTAATGTGCAACTGAAAAAAGTTACTAATAGAGTGAAAAAATGTAATTTCCCCTTGAGGGATTAATAAAGGAATTCTTCTTCTTCTTCTTCTTCTTCTTTCTGTCTGTCCATCCTGAAGAGGGATCCCTCTTCCTGAGGTTTCTGCCATTTATTTTTCCCTGTTAACCCTCTGAATGCCATTGATGTATTTCATTGTCATTTAAAATCCAACACTTGAGTGCCATTGACGTAATAACGTCAAAGCGTTTTTAATGCAGCGGGTCTACGATCGCACTCTCACAGCCTGTGAGTAATGTTGGGGATTCTGGAAGATGCGTGACGGTGTACGCCACAGAGAAAGCAGGAAGTGAAGACGATTGTGATTAGAGAGGCTCTGGTTCTGGGAGAACCCAAACGCATGACTCTTGAGATAGGCAGAGGTGCAGAACAACGAGATCTTTATTTGTGATGGTGGCAGCAGAGATCAAGAACAGTGTTTCCAGCAGGGGAAAGGAGGAAGGCCAGTGATGCCCTTAAAAAAAGGGGAAAACACAAAACTACTCACCAAAAATGGGAGGGAAAACAATTACACATATATCTAAAAAACTTCTCTCTCTGAAAGCTATGATATTTAACAACTCAAAATCACTCACAAGGAGGTTATGGAAACACTGAGGGATGAAACTCACAACAACAATCAAAACCGCTCATAAGGAGGTGACACAAGTGGTGTCAAAATGCTGGAAAAGAAACCAAGATCTACACTTGAAATGGCTATGAAAACTACAAAACAAAATAACACCTGCAACTCACCCCCAAGGAGGAGGGACTAAGACTAATAAACAAAAATAAACACAAAGCACTCTAAACTGAACCGGCTATCAAGAGTTAACAACAAAAGAACTCAGGCTCGAGAGTAAAACACTAACAACAGAAATGCTTCTCACTTGGGAGGTGAATGAACTATAATAGAGTGACCATATTTTGATTACCTAAAAAGAGGACCACCCCAGCTTATAAACTATGGACAAAGTTAGGAATAGCTAACAGGCTAATGTTCCAGAACTTTCCATCACGTGAACCACTAACAGACCCTCCTTACCTATGAAAGAACTGGTGACAAACTGTCGACCCTTCACTTCTTTCTCCTGTCTGAGCTTTTTTTCTTTTCTTTCGTAACTCTGTGACTTTTTTGAGACATCCTGTCATCTCCTCCACTCGTTAAGTCACGCTGTCTGTTGCGCTGTGCAGGCTGTCTGATGGAGCAGCTGGTTTGGACCATGTTACATAAATAGAGAGGGAAGGGCACTAAGAAATGTTTCCACAACAGTCAAACACTGACAACCAGGGAGGGCACATGCTAATACACACACAGAGGAAAAAACGGACATTATCATCAATTAATTAAAAAAAAAAACCCTGGACGCCCCAGACGGGATGTAAAAATTGGACATGTCGGGGGAAAAGAGTACGTTTGGTCAGCCTAAACTATAACCAAAAATAGGGCATGAGCTAATGGGACACAGGTAGAAACAATCAGGGCGGGGAAAGACCATCAAACAGGCGGGAAACACAAGGAGGGCAGGAAGCAAAAACACCTGAAACAAGAGGGAGACAGGATTACTTAAAAAAAAAAAAAAAAAAAAAACAGGAAGTGACAGGACAACATTCAGGCACAAGACAAAAATGGGTAACTTAATTAAAACAGACAGACAGATCAGGACCCAAAATGGATGGATTCTGGACAAAAAGTGGTTATTTTGGTGAAAGTGGCCTCTACTCTACCTCTGCTCTACCTCTGATAAAACAAGAACAGAATAAGGTACAAGGAACAACCTTTTTATCATGACAAAATAGAGAGTTTATTCTTTCATTTGAACTATTCAGTGTTGTCAGAGTAATAGTACAAAATATTCTGTGGGTCTAGAAATATGACTCAAAATGGGCAAAAATACTGGAACAAGGCACTTTCTGTTTATAAATGGCTGACACTCAATGAGTTAAAAGGATTTTTTCCTTAGCGAGGATAAGGGCAAAAAGTGTCATATCCTGTGCAGACTGTAAAGCCCTTTGAGGCAAATGCGTGATATTGGCCTATGCAAATAAAATTGACTTGAAATGACTCAAACTGAAACCCCCTAGAGGTAGATAATACGTTGAATGTTTAACGATGACCTTGCTATTAAAGATATCGTTGAATTTACACATTTCAGATAATGCTAACAAACGTTGTAAGGATAGAATTCATGGCAAAACTGTTGTATTGGAGCCTTGGCCCGCCCATACATCCTGTGACGCTTCACAGAATTTCGTGTCCAAGTCAGTCTAGCCAAGCTGCCGTTCTCTTTGATTTCAGATTCACCCAGGAATGGGGACCTATGAAAATCTAGCATTTCCAATGGCTTGATTGAGGCGTGTTTAAGGCAATGACGCTCACAGAACTAGATCAAGCAGTTTCCGTCGCTACGCATACGTTAGAGGAAAGAATGGTTGTCTGATGGTTGAAGCTTCGTCCAGTAGCACACAGAGGCAAGCGTGGGTTAAGCCCATCCTCTGAGAAATAGGTTTACAAGGCAGCTTGGCCAGACTACACTCACAGAGCAAGTAATCGCGATAGCCAGGCTAGTTGTATTGAACTGCAACAGATAATAAAGTTGCCGCTGGGTAAATAAGGAAGGTTCTGTCACTTGCTAGCAAAGACCGGCCTGCAGCCTGAGATGAGGGAGTCAAACTGTGTGAGGACGACCAGAGCACTGCAGTGTGGAGAGAACAGCAGCTGATCCCTCAGTCCAGTATTACCTATCTGTCCTCATCAGTGTTCAGTATGTACACTATGTATTTCATTTTATTTATGACTGTGTGTCTTCTCTCTCCACTGAGTGTCAGAGGGGAGGTGCCAGGCCGTCCTCAGTGGGCCCACCAGAAGTACAGGCTTTCATTAGCACTCTGTAATTAGGAACAGATGCAATTTACAGCACGACACTTGGCATACACAGTGGCTCACACAGCGGCTCACACATGGAGGCCTGCTGACACACACTGTACTTCAATCACTGACACAGACCAGTGGCCTGGTTCAACTCTAGCAAACTGACAGACATACAAATGGACTATTTTGAAAGCATTTTGCTGTTCCCATCACATTGAAAGATTAGATAAGATTAGATAATGTTTTCTCCAGGGGACTCAACACATTCAATAAATCTGCATTTATCAACATTGTTATTACATTGAAAGGGTTCAGTTGTAACGCTGAAATCCTAGTTTTAACCAACTCTGTGGACCATTATCCTCTTTAACTCATTGTTTTTGGTTCAGCAGTGCTAAATGTGGTGGTATTTAGTGTATTTAGTGTATGAGTGTTTCACTCATCCATGTTCACTGCCGCCCCTCCCTAAACACAGATCATGCAGTCTGCGTAGGGCCTTATCCTTCATAAGGGGCCACATTTTGCACGAGGGGAGACATTTGCGCTACCACAAGACGCTCGGCACGTACAGCATCAAATCCGCTCGAGGAAGGAAGAAGGAAGACCTGTAAACAGCCACAATGATTGACAGCACTCTACATCTGACCAATCACAGGGGAGCTCTGGGACGCACTTACAGAGCGAGTGAGTTGTTTTAGAAGCAGGTGGTTATGTTGTTGAAATAAAATTTTGTGGCACAGTTTACCTGAGCTGCTACTCATTAGATTAGAGAGAAATCTCTGTCTCCAGTATCTGTCCAGACTGGAGATTTTTTTATAGAGCAGCCCTGATTAACATTTATTAAATGTCTTGTTAATGCCCTCTGCATTCACCTCTGGTGAAAAAGAGTAGTAACATGACCAGTTGGTGTCCGTAGATATTGATAGGATATAAACTTTAGCCTATGGCCTATCAATTTATGTTGTTACTATTATACTTATTATGATAGTAGCAGTAGTAGTGGTATTTGTATTATAGTTTATAGTAGTATAATAACAGTTTATTATTATTATTATTGTTATTTTTATTATTATTATAGTCATTAGTTCTAGTTTGCATTAATTGCATTTTAATTTTATTGAGGATGCACATAAGCAAGGGGTGCGGCTCATACAGCATGCACAGAGAATAGCTTTTGCAGTCATTTTTTTATATTCATTGATTTATTTCAGGTTGATTTTATTTGACTCATAGAGCCAAACTACCTTTACATTTGTTATTGCTAATAAAGTTTGGTCAGGCAGAATGGCATTTCGTTGTATGGTCATTTCATAGCCTACCTATTGTGGTGTTATTGTATGTGTTTTGTGAGGTCTGTTTGGTGGTTGTAAGAGGTCTAGTCTAGTGGGGACACACGGGGGCGCTGTGAGAGACACAAGAGGGGTGTGAGGGATAGGAGGACAGAGGGGAGTTGAATAAAGTTTTTTCCTGATTCAGTACGTCATGGTCTCGTGCTTATATTAATAAAGTAAACACAACACCTATGATACATTTGGGAAGGGGAGGAGGCAGGGTGTGAGGGGCAGGGCCTCCAAATTGATGATTGAGGGCACTAATTTGATCAGGGGTGGCCCTGTGTTCTATGTCCACATGTATGTGTTAACTGTTTAGCCCTTTTTTTCCCTTTTCAGCCAGCCAAGTTAGATTTTCCTCATAAGTGTGATTTGATGTGCACATTAAGTGTGTTGGCACAAGTAAAATCATGTTTCACATATGCTCGCTATATTTGCTTATTACCATAAAATAGCAGCATAGCCTTTACTTCGGTCTTTCGGCACAAAAGAGAGTCTGTCTGAGTCCGTGTTTTAACCTGTGAATACTTATATTTATACAGCGTAGCTCTCCAGGCCGAGAGCAGCACAAACCCTGTCTGGGACCATCACTGAGCCCTGAGCACTGCACATATAAGCAGCTGTTTAACTCATAACATCATTGTACTGCTGCAATAATTACCTACATCTGCTGCACAATAAAAATTGTACCCAGCCAAGAACAGAGATGTCAAACATTCAAGTCAACATATTGACAAGAACGTTCCAAATGTGAGTTTCCTTAAACAAAGCTTCAAAGACATATCCAGAATGTTCAAACATTGTAATGAAAAACAGCTATGAATTATCTTGCTGCTTTCAACAAGTGTAGTAACCATGACAATCACTAGCGCATTTGGTTGAAGGTCTTCAGTTAACATGGTTGCTTGTTAAAATGAAACAGCATTGGACTTTCTTTCATGGGCTTGATCTTGCCCACATGGGAAGTAGGATGCCCCCTCAGGGAACTGGGCAGCTGGAGGTGCACAACCACATGACTGATCATCCTGGACTCTGGGAAAGCACCAACAACCGAGGAGCTAGCCTGCAAGATTCCACTCAGAGAGGAATATCCTGTATGGGTAATCACATCCTCTGCTCAAACAGCAGTGGCTGGTGCCAGTGGAGATCCTGGAAAGGGGAGAGGTCCAGAGGCAGAGGTAGGTAATGTGTGGGGTATACTGTATACTCAGCTCAGATGATGTGCTTGTTCCAAGAGGAAGGACCCTGACAGGCAGTGCAAGCAGGTTTCCAGTTTCTGTGTTGTTGCGCTCCACCTTCATTTTGTTTGTGACTGACTACCAGGGCAGCTGACAAGCCCCACCTGATGGTCAGTTCCACCTCATCAAACCAACCATGACAGCCAGGTCTGTTCACCAGTCTAGTGCCAGACAATTCCAGGATGATAGAACAATCCTCACGTTTTCTTCATCAGTTTCCTAATTTCAGTTGTATTCCTTGTTTCCTTGTGCTTACTGTGTCCCTCAGTGTGTCCTTTGTCTGCCAGCCTCCTTCCCCTGCTTCTGTAGATTCCTACCATTCAAGATTCCTTTCACCCCCTCAGGTACCTCTTTCCATCGGTATGCTATCCTCTTCTGTATAGGCCATCATTCATTCTGATTATTGTAAATTAACTAGCTGTTAGCTGTTTCTGTCTCTGCTTTGGGGTCTACCATAAACTAAAACTTAACACACATCCCTGGGAAATTCCCGCAGAGTAATGGTGAGGTTGAGCGGGCGGTCCAGACTGTGAAAAACCTCCTGAAAAAGGCAGATGACCCCTATCTGTCTCTACTTGCTTACAGAGCCACACCTCTCCAGAGAGGTTACAGCCCGCCGCAGCTCCTCATGGGTCAACGTCTTCACACCACGGTGCCAACTTTTTCTTCCCAGCTTGAGCCTGCATTGCCTGATGCCTGATGCGTTTGCTCGAAAGGAAAGGATGAAGGGACTGTCAGATGCTGAAAACTACAACAGGCAACACCGTGCCCAAGCTCTCAGTTGCCCGCCACCAGGAGAGAAGGTATGGGTGACGGATGTAAGAGCATCAGGAAGAGTGCTTCAGAAACACTCTGCTCCAAGGTCTTACCTAGTGGAGCTACCTCAGGGCGTCGTGAGACGCAACCGTCAGAACCTGATCCCTCTACATACACCTGCACAAGACAATGGTTCTTCATTCCAGCAACAACCACCAGAGTCATTGCCTACAGAAGCACCTTTGCCACCTCCCCAAGTTTTGCCTTCCATTTTTTCTATAGAGACATCGTCCAGGGAGATGACACCAGTTGCAGTGAGGAACAGGAAGTGGGTGTGACAGACCAGGAATTGGACGACAAGAAGTCTTCTTCCAGGCACACACTGGACTGGCAGCCATATACCCCAGGACAGTGAGACAAGGAAAAGCACTCTGTGGTCAGTCCAAACCAAGAAATGGTCCCACTCCCTGCAGCCAGTTCACAAGGCCAAACTCACAACAGACATGGAGCTGGAGTATTAGTTAGCCCAAAATGGACAGGTCAAATTATGTGTTTCCCAAAATGTCTGGTTTGGACAGCTTCAGAAAAGATGGTGGATTTATTAAAGCTACATTTTTATTTTTTTGAACAGAGTACTGCTGATACTGACCTCAGCGAACTGAACTATCTGCAGAGCCCTGAAGCTCTACCCTCCACTACTGAGCAGAGCACTTTAGTCTGTCAAAGGAGATTTATATTGCACATGTGAAATTGAAATTTAATTGAAATTGAACCAAATCGGTCAAAGCAGTCCCTGGGGTGCTCAGAGTGAGGTAGATCGGACGGAAGAAGATGATTCCTTGCTTTAAAGTTAAAGGGGACATATTATGCAAAACTTTGTAGTCACATTTGGGTTTCTGCTGTTCTTATAAACACTCCAAATGCAAAAAAAAAAAAAAAAAAAAAAAAAAATAAATGCGTTTTCTTTTGAGTACTTCTCTGTCAAGCACGGTATGCTGCTGTGAGCTGTTTTAATTTCCCACGGTTCCTGACGTCAGGAGCCGGGAATTTCGCACAGAACCGCCCAGCACTAGTCGAGTACATGAAGCAGTAGCTTCGGAGCTCCGGTTAGCAGCAGTAGCTGCAGCGCCAACCGAGCAACCAGGAGCCCCGAACCTCCAGTTAGCACTGCAGCACCGAGCCAACCGGAGCTATTGTTGCAGTACTAACTGAGCCCCACTGCCAGCCACCACAGCGCCAACCGGAGTGCCGACGAGCACTGCAGCAGCCGACAGTAGCCAGAGCCACCGGAGCCTCGGCCAGCTCAGAGCTCAGTTCAGTGCAAAACTTTTGAGTAATATCAGGAGACATCCAACGTAAGCTCTGTGAACACAAGGCTCATTTGAAGCTAATGTCATACACTTATTTGTAATTTGGGTGACTCTGACTACTGTTAATGGTACTGTCCATGCACTGCAGAGTAACATTAGCCTCTTTAGCCACTGCCAGTACACATCTAGAAGTAAACAGAAGTGCATGGTAAGGTTAGAGAGAGAGAGACACTTCTTCTCTCCAGAGAGGGGGCGTGGTCAGACACAGCTCAGGAACATTTAAAGGTACAGACACAGAAACAGTCTGTTCTCAGCAGAGCTCAATACAGTGATTTTTAACTGGCTGGAATTCAGGACCAGGGCTGAGTTTGGGGTAATACACTTTGAATACCATATTGTTGATATTGATATCTAAAACCTATATAAAATTGCAGAGAAAGGTGTATAATATGTCCTCTTTAAATAAGTACAGTTGTTAACAATTTAATTAAACCACCACCTATTTTTTGATAGAGATGTTGAATTGCAGTTATTTGCTGTCCTTCTTAAACAGTTCTAGTAGTTGATTGTCATTCTGGATTAATTTCTGACTTCTCAGTGAATTCCAGTGTTCTGGGTCAAATTTGTGTCTAAAAAGGTGAATTCAGATTAAATTCCTCACTCCCGTTCAAAATGGTGAAGAATAGTGAATTCAGTGAGGAAGGAAGTGTCCAGTTAAAGTGACGGAGATGATGCTGGAGGTGATGCTGAGACTTACTAGCCTAGAAATCTAGACAAACCCTCGCGGCAAAAAATATTTTTGCCTGGCAGGATGGTCTAGCAGCACACCATAGGAGCTAATCCTCCAGAAAGGAGTCTGTCGAAGAAATCACAGCGCTCTATCTGCATAGTGAGTCATTGGGGCGGGCTTAGCACGATGAGGACAGGGATGTGGGACCTAGCAAATCAACCAAGATGGTTGTGCCTAACGAACAGCGGTTGTGTGAATCAGCTCTGTTATAGATTTTGGAAGAGTTAGACTTGGGCTTTGCTTTGAAAGTTGAGCAGAAAGAAGCACTCAAGTCATCTGTTTTAAAGAAGGATGTATTTGCTGTTTTGCCAACCACTACAGCAAAAGTCTAACATACCAGCTAGCTCCGCTGGTAGCATCACATTGCCTGTTGCTCTGATTTCTCATAGTGCTGGCCTATTACGTGCAGAGGCAGTTTGAACAACAACAGTTGGTCCCACCCAACGGGCTTGTACGGGTTTGCCCCCAGACTATACATTTGATGTCATAGTCTGGCTTGTTAGGCTGGAGACTAACAGGAGCTCTAATACATTTGTATGTACTGTATTATATACAGTACCCTATGGAAGAATGAATCAGGACAGACGGGCAATGAGTAGAAAGAGAGGTGTGAGGTATTTTACTGTAACCATTCAAGGTCAAGGCCTCGCCGTGTGATGACGCTGATTCAGAGCATCATCAGCAATTTAGAAAAAAAAGGGTATTTATGAGGATGAGAAAAAGATCTTGGTTGGCAGAAGGTCTGTTAAAAGATTTTGAGCTTATTCAGAGGGAACTGTGACATTTGCTAAATGTCTTCAAGTGATATCACTTGAGTCTCTGGTTTACATAAGCTCCTACCAGTGTAACACACCTGAGTCTTGGTGAGTCATGAATAAACACAT
The DNA here is from genome assembly GCA_029721515.1 of Synanceia verrucosa. Lineage (NCBI taxonomy): Eukaryota > Metazoa > Chordata > Actinopteri > Perciformes > Synanceiidae > Synanceia > Synanceia verrucosa. Next base: position 3,142,128 of record CM056564.1, on the reverse strand, counting down.
GCATGTGTGAACAATGAGACTCACCAGCACTGTGTGAAATATTATTCCAGTCATTTACACAAACTGTGTGAAGGAGGCTTCATTAACTTTTTTTTCTTTTTTACAGGTGGTCATTCCTGGACCAGACAAAAACAAGTCTGCTACCCTACACCCCTTCCCTCCACTGCCCCATGGCCTGCACTACACTTCCCAGCTCCCCTAATCTCCTGATAGTCCAGATACAATATCACTAATATCCCTAATTGCCTCATTAAACTGACACACAAGCCATGACTGAGGCTGAGGCAAGGACCCTAATTAGACACCTAAACATGAAGCCAAGGGCATTTTATGGAGTGGCACTTTGGGGAATGTTTTAATGAGGACATGGTGCTGAGAATAGCTTTAGAGTAATTTGTTGACGCAGGAGGTGCACCCAGTGGCCAGCACTGCCTACTCTCATTCACACACACACACACACACACACACACGCACACACACACACACACACACACAAACCCTAAAATAAAGACTAGACCTAAAGCCTTCACCCCCTGCTACTGTCCCCTAGAGGCTGCATTGTGCTGGATGGAGAAAACTACATGCTAAGAGGTTTTCACCTTTTTGGAGGTGAACTGGATGCTGATATCTTTGTCATGTTCTGTCATTTGTTAAGTTTAGTTGTTTCCTGTTTTATTTTTAAGTCTTGCCATCTTGTATTATGTCTTATTTTACTTCCTGTCTTTGTTTTTTTTTCCCCCCTTTGTTGATTGTCTGACCCCTGTCCTGATGGTTTCCACCTGGACATGGTTACCTCATGGATAAACAGTCTTCCCTCGTTTCTCTCAGTGTCTTTCCATGTCCACATGTGTTTCTGTATGTAATTGTTGTAAGTTTTGTACTTTTGTTAAGTTTAGTGTTGGTCCTTGTTGATTCAGGTTTCTAGTTTAGACGTTAGACATTGTTAGGTAGTGTTTCCCTCCAAGTGAGTATCTTTTGTTTATTGATTGAATCCTGGTAATTAATAGTTGTACTTTCCTCCTCGTGAACACCTTTTGTTTGCTGCCGCAGTTTGTTTTCACCCCATGTACTGCTTTCATACTGAAATTAGCGGGTCGATGCAGGATTTTATAACCAGGGACGACCGTCCTTGGTTCAGCATCAAGGAGCTTTCACACTGCCAGCAGTGTCAGGTCTGACCTCCCTCTGTGAGAGCTGCTGCTTGTTTTTTTTTCCCTCACTCTTCTTCTCAATGGATGCTGAGCAGTTCACGGACCAGGCAATCTTACCAGTGTGCTGCCATGACAATAAAAAAGTGTGCCAGATTGCTATACAAGCTGTATAGAAACAGTTCACATCAGGATTGTCTGATCAGTGGGATTTCCCCAGAATGCCATAGTGCTAATTCATGTATGGGCTCCCATTAAAGATGATGTACAGTGGGTTGCAAAAGTATTCATACCCATGACCAAAACTCAATTTCAGAATAGAACAAAGCAAAAGTGAGTTTCACCTTTTTAGATGAAAGGAAATAGCACAAACACAACAATCCATCACTGTTTTTGTTCGTAAGCACTCTTTACTATGAATAGATTGCATAACTCTGTATTTCACAGTTGCAAAAGTATTTACACCCTTGCAACAAAGATGTTATTTTGAATTGAAAATGATTGCACGCTACAAAACTATTGCCTCACAGTGTCACAGGACTGTGTTCAGTCACTTATGACTTGTATAAGCTTGATTTCTCCCTATAAATGGTGCCCAATAGTCACCTGTCCACAGTCATCCCATGCCTGTCAGCAGACAACAGTCATGAAGTCCAAGGAGCTCTCAGAAGACCTCAGAAAGAAAGTTGTAGAGATGCATAGAGATGGGCAAAGCTATGTAGCCATCACAAGTTCACTCAGTGTGCCAAAAAGTACTGTTGCATCACTGGTCCAGAAGTGGAAGCGCCATGGTACCACTGTCAACCTCCGAAGAACAGGGCGCCCCTCCAAGATCACGGCAAAAGGCAAAAGGAAATTGCTCAGGGAAGCCAGAGCAAACCCCTCCGTCACTCTTGAAGACCTGAAGAAGTCTCTCCAGGGTGCTGGGACTAACGTACACAAGTCCACCATATCCCGCACTTTACACAAGGAAGGTCTCTATGGGTGTGTTGCAAAGAAGAAGCCATATCTGAAGAAACAACATCTCAAGGCTTGTTTGCAGTATGCCACCACACTTCTGAAAGACACTCTTGCAATGTGTGAATGTGTGATCTGGTCACATGAAACAAAAAAAAAATTTGGTGCAAAGCCAACACAGCTCACACCATCCCTACCGTGAAACATGGAGGTAGGAACATAATGCTATGGGGCTGTTTCTCTTCCTCCGGTCCTGGTGAGCTTGTCCGTGTGCAAGGGATCATGAATAGTGCAAAATACATCAACATCCTGGAGGAAAACCTCTTCAAGTCTGCAAAAAGCCTGAACCTTGGGAGGAAGTTCACCTTTCAACAGGATAATGATCCAAAACATACAGCTCGAGTGACACAAGAATGGTTCAGGAAGAAGAAAGTGAAGGTTCTAGACTGGCCCAGTGAAAGCCCAGATCTCAACCCGATAGAAAACCTGTGGAGGGATTTGAAGATTGCTGTCCATCGAAGGTCACCAAGTAACCTGACTCAGCTGGAGCAGTATTGCAAAGAGGAGTGGGCGAAACTGTCCAAGGACCATTGTGCAAAACTCATTGCTGGCTGTCCAAAGCGATTGGACGCTGTTATTGCTGCCAAAGGAGCTTCAACCAAGTACTGATTGTGACTTAATGACTTAGTGTGAATACTTTTGCAACAATGAAATACAGACTTAGGCAATCTATTCATAGTAAAGAGTGCTTACGAACAAAAACAGTGATGGATTGTTGTGTTTGTGCTATTTCCTTTCATATAAAAAGGTGAAACTCACTTTTGCTTTATTCTATTCTGAGAAATTGAGTTTTGGTCATGGGTATGAATACTTTTGCAACCCACTGTAATTGGCAGTAATGAATTGGCAGTCTTGCACATACCACAGGTCTTCAAGGTCCCTGTCTTGGAGATTATTTTAAGTTGATATGGTGAACTTGTGAGTCCAGTATCTGAAACATAGCTGACTCTTCAGCTGCTAAACACTCCACTATGTTCACCAGCTAGTCTCTAACTGTGCCAGTCTGCTGTTTCTGCTGAGCAGGTAGTGAAGAGAGGCTTTTTCGAGACCTTGTTATCATATTGTCACTTCATGCATTAAACACTGTCACTTTCAGTACAATATTAAGGTATTGTATGTTACATTACTGCCTGCTTCACTATATTTCAGAGGGGCATATTGTACATTTTACTGCACCACATTTATTTGACAGCTGTTTTTTTCCTGTGTAAATTAAAGACTGCATATTCACGCAGGTGTTTTATATTTATTAGACCAGAGCGGGTATATATACAGGGTGGAGCTATAATGGAAATTATGTAATGTCAGCAAATTATATGTACTAATAATAGGAAGGTAATTTATCCTGGCAGTGAAGCACAGTTTGTACTGTGTACCCACAGTGTAATGAGAGAAGGTCTAATGAGTGAAATGGTGGTATGGGTGGGTTTAGGATTTTATACACAAGATGTACAATATTATGCATTAATATCCAGGAAAAAAAACATGCTAGCTAGAGTTTGCTCCAGTATTTGGTGGTATTAGCATGTTTACTTAAGTCAAGCATCTGCTTTACTACTTTTTGAAGTGGAATAAAAAGGATGTAGAGGGTGAATTTTAGTTTTATGATGTCACTTCCTGGCCTGCACAAGTGTTCCTAACATCTCGGATGGAGTCAGAGAGCCAACGGGCAAATGATAAAGTGCTATCTGTGCCAAACAAAGGTCATTCTTTCCATTGCCCTCTTTAACAGTGATGAGCTCTGTCTTTATCTGCTCTGCTGTCAGCAGCCTCTCAGACACAGTCCAGGCCTCCACTCAGGACACTTCAGACACTGACTGCAGCAGAGCGAAGGGCACAAAGAGCCCATTCACTGAAGCAACAGGAAGCAGCCATACAGCATGCTTCCTCCTGCAGCGTGTTTTGATCCAAGTCCTGCAACACAGTCAAGACCACAGTCTGGGGATGAAGCAGCTGCTTTCTCACACAGCAGATTACTTTTAGGCAGCTGACGTTTCATCCTGTAAAGTTAGGATTTGATGGTGTATTAGCTGTAGTCAAGGTGGCTTTTCAGTCCAAAATAATATTTACAAAGGCATTAAGTTACAGAAATTCAAGATTTTTTAAAAATTTAGTAGTGACACTGAGGCTCAATCCCAAACCACTGACACACTTTCTCCACACTCTCCCTACTCACCTTCCCTACTCACTCTCCCTACTCACTAGCCCTCCTTTGGCTCGTTCTTTTTGAGGCTCCGCCACATTGAGGGTCATCCCAAACCACTTAGGGCGGAGGATGAGTGGACCGTTAATCCCTTAAATAGTGAATCTGTGTCCAGTATGTCCCTCACACCTTTGTTACACTGACAGAAAATAAAACAAAAGTTGTGGTTTGTGAGATAAAAAAGACAAAACTATCAAATCTTCCTCTGCTGACATTTGATTTGATTTTGCAGCCCTGGCTCCTCAAAATTTAAGAACAACTGGCACCAAATTCATCATTTGTTTGATGTCTCATGGTCCTGGGGTTCAAAGACTTGTGGAATCACTTAAAATGATTTAAGGTATGATGTTGCTGCTCCTGCACAATAGGCATCTTTTTATTGCCAGGGTGACAAGTGCTTCCATTTTCTGGTGGTGGCTCATCATACCTGCTCATCTTAGGGTGTTTTCGCATATAGTCCCCTTTAAGCGAACCGAACTCAGTCCTCTGTGAGTGGACCAAAAAATGGACCAAAAGAAAAAGAACTCAGTTCTTTTTGTGTTCACATTGTGAGTTTATTACAAAGAGCACCGGGTTCTTTCTGGTCCAGTTCAGCTTTGATGGGTCTCACTCCCCTTTCTGTTCACACCATCAGTACGTGAGGTGCATACTATTTCCAGTAAATATTACAGCATGCAAGCACTGGACACTACGCCAGCATGAATGCAACCCAACGGACAGTTATTAACATGTATAATAATAACATATCAAGGATGTATTATCATATTATTATTATTATTATTAGATGCACCTCCCAAGGTGGTCTCAGTACGGTTTGCTTCAAAGGGGTCTGAGTACGGTTGTTGTGTTCACACATGCGCAAAAAATGCTGAGTCATCATTCTGAGTTTAAGGGCTGAAAGGGAGTGAAAAGTGTGAAAACACCCTTAAAGTGCCCTCCACTGATGGAGCATTGGGAGTAGTTTCATATCTCATATGGCAGCTGTTGACTTCTCAAATCCTTTGAAATGTTCTACATTCTTAACCTCAACATATACGTGAATGTGTGTTAACCCATCTGCCCTGACCTGACTGTGTAAAGACATTAGATATGAGGCAGGTTTCATATTTCTCCAGGGTACGACCCCCATCTGTTGACTAAGTAAAGCTCTTTATTGGGTGTGAGGTAATGCAGTTTAATTTGATGTAATTTGATAGTCAACCAAAGGAAATTGCTTGTGAGCATCAAAAGCCACTGAAGCATTATGAGGAAAAGCAGCTGGCTGACCAGATGAGTGTGCAGCTCGAGAAGAGCATTCACTTTCTATCACGTTTCCTGTCATAGATCTTAGATTATAGATCTGATCAGCAGTGTGTGGAGAAATCAGGGCTGTTTGTACACACAGTGTCCTTCTGTTTTCTTAATCAGACTGTATATGAAGAGTGCCAATATGGAAGTAACTTAAACTTGCTTGAATTTACTATGCTATGTTATCAGCTAATGCTAACATCAGTGAGCTAGCTTGGTTTCACATGAACTGTGATACAAACTGGAATGTCAATTGTGGCTCAACATAACGTTACTTAGTGGTAAACAGTGCCAGTGTTTCCTCAGATGAAGGAAACATGAACTGAGAGCTCAGACCATCAGCACTGCTCCTCTTCAGGATGTAATGACAGCAGAGACCTGTCAATCACATGGTAACCATGCCCCAAAGCTTTATGTGTTGTTTTCACCATATATTCAACCATAATTCATTAAATCAACACTCTGATGTATTAAAACATTATTTAATCTAATCATTCAGACCATAGACTCATTAACCTTTTTACAGAGGTAATACACCAGAGGAGAAAAGGGTCATTTTCTATAGACTTCAATACATCCATCCATCCATTTTCTACCACTTATCCTTATAAGGTTGCGGGGGGGCTGGAGTCTATCCCAGCTGTCTAAAGCCTGGTTTACGCTTCTGTGTCGCGCCAACAGCGTAGACCTGATGCCGTCGGTTGTTTCTGGAGCTGGAGCTCATAAAATTTAAAAAGAAATGCTGTTACTACAAATGTTGAAGCACAAAAGACGTTTGCGGAGGTGGTCTGTCCAACCATTCCGTACCGCTCGTGCCGCTCCGCTAATAGCGGTGTTGTTGAGCTGTTGACCGGAAAAGCAACCACCGGAAATTACCTTCTGAGCGGACCAATCACAGTCCTTGCCGTTCGTGTCTCAACACGTTGACGCGACGCGTAGTCAGGATTTTTTGACGGTGCGCGTCAGGCTACGGCGTAGGGTCAGCGTAGGGGACTTAGAAGCATAAACCAGGCTTTAGGGTGAAAGGCAAGGTACACCCTGGACAAGTCTCCAGTTCATCACAGGACACATAGAGGCAGACAACCACTCACACTCAAATTCACACCTACGGTCAATTTAAATTAGCCAATTAACCTAATCCCCATGCATGTTTTGGATGGTGGGAGGAAGCCAGAGTACCTGAAGAGAACCCACACAGACATGAGGAGAACATGCAAACTCCACACAGAAAGGCCCTGGGCCGGTAATCGAACCCAGTACCTTCTTGCTGTGAGGCGACACTGCTAACCACTACATCACCATGCCGACCGACTTCTTTTTGAAACCACCTGAATGACCCTCTGCTGGCTGGTAGAGGGTTAAGTGAAGGTTAAGTGACTTCCATATGGGCTTCATTGAACAGACCCTGGTGTTGCCCACTGATCAGACTATATGTAATGGCATTATTGAATAGGGTGTGCTGGTTTTTAGTATTTTTTGGCTTCTGGGAAATGTAGTTGGAGCATAAAGAGATGGGATACACCACAAACATCAAAGCTTGAAGTGGAAACTATCGCGGTTAGAGAGCAAAATGGACGGATTCTAGACGAAAAGTGGTGATTTTAGTGAATGTGGCCACACTTTAGTGCAGATCACCTGAATGGCTCTCATAAAGGTGAAAGGGACAACAGCTCTTTTACTGATACTTATTGCTGGTCAGAGGATAAGTGGTGGAAAATGGATGGATGGATATTGCTGGTCAAATTGGGGCCCTAAATGAAATTTTATTTGGAGGCCCTAGTTTATATTCTATCCAGAGTTGAAATTATAATCTGAGTTTTGTGGGGTTCTCCAAAATAAAAAAAAAAAAATCGCCAGTCTAGACAGAGACTGCTGACAGAGATTCCTCTCCAATGAATAGCAGCTCAGTAAACTGTGCCACAAATTTTGATTTCAACAACATATCCACCTGCTTCACTCGCAACATATCCACACTCGCTGATTCTTGGAAAGTCTCTTGGACAATGAGAGGTGAGACATCTTCAACAAACCTAAATCAAGTCCAGTCCAGACTTTTATTTATTTATTTTTTGGTCTTTGGATTAGCTTCAAGAGATAGTTTTAATTCATTTGTGCCTCAGCTGATACTTACGTTGTGTTTCCTTTCTCTACCATGTCCATCATGGTGCCTTGTTGCCCCCAGCCCCAGGTCATGCTTTGATCACCAACTCCACCTCAACTGAATGACTGCCTCCATCACCCATGCCTGAGGTCCTTTTTTTGAGTAAACTGAACTTTTATTAGCCTCCTGTCTCTGCTTTGGGTCCTCAAAAGAACAAACAACAAAATGCAACAGTGTTTATTTGACAAATGAGGGAAAATAATATGATGTGATGACCTATTTTTCCATTCATTAGGATTCAAACTCCAAGGTGGTAGAAGCCTCCTGAGTGCTGCAGCAAGTGTACTGACTGAACTAAATCCATCCTCCTCTACTACAGCCCGAGTGAAGTCGCCTCAGTGGGGGATCAAAAACAAAAAATCTGTTCTATTCTTTGGTGATGCTTATAGTTAAGGTGGTCAAATATAGACGGCAAAAATGATCTATTGACATCATGCGAGCAACATGACAGCTTACATCTGTATAATTAGTCACAAACAAGACAAAAGGTCATATTTATTTTCAACCCAACATTTCCTGTTTCCATTAAGAAATAAAAGCCCTCAAGCATTTTTTGTGGACCTTTTTTCTGACTCAACATGGCAAAGCTTTTAATTTGAAATAATTGCAGGACAGTGTTGGAGATCACTGCTTCAAAAATTAACATACTACCAGCTTGTAAAACTAAAATATAAATGACAATCACAAGTGAAATGGACATTATGAAAGCTAAACTCTAAGTAGAAAGAGGGATGGCAGTAACAGCACCCCAGAAGGAATGCTGCCACCACACATGAGTATTTGATCAGTCCATAATTCTGCTGCTACAGGTCAAGACTCCTTGGATCAGTCCATAGTTCTGCTATTACAGGTCTAGACTCCTTGGATCAGCCCATAGTGCTGTTGCTATAGGTCTAGACTCCTTGGATCGGTCCATAGTTCTGCTGCTATAGCTCTAGACTTCTTGGATCGGTCCGCAGTTCTGCTATAGGTCTAGACTCCTTGGATCAGTCCATAGTTCTGTTATAGGTTTAGACTCCTTGGATCAGTCCATAGTTCTGCTATAGGTCTAGAATCCTTGGATCGGTCCATAGTTCTGCTACAGGTCTAGACTCCATGGATCAGTCCATAGTTCTGCTATAGGTCGAGAATCCTTGGATCTGTCCATAGTTCTGCTATAGGTCTAGACTCCTTGGATCAGTTCATAGTTCTGCTATAGGTCTAGACTCCTTGGATCTGTCCATAGTTCTGCTACAGGTCTAGACTCCATGGATCAGTCCATAGTTCTGCTATATAGGTCTAGAATCCTTGAATCAGTCCATAGTTCTGCTATAGGTCTAGACTCCTTGGATCAGTCCAGAGTTCTGCTATAGGTCTAGACTCCTTGGATCACTCCATAGTTCTGCTATAGGTCTAGACTCCTTGGATATGTCCATAGTTCTGCTACAGGTCTAGACTCCATGGATCAGTCCATAGTTCTGCTATAGGTCTAGAATCCTTGGATCAGTCCATAGTTCTGCTACAGGTCTAGACTCCTTGGATCTGTCCATAGTTCTGCTATAGGTCTAGACTCCTTGGATCTGTCCATAGTTCTGCTACAGGTCTAGACTCCTTGGATCAGTCCATAGTTCTGCTATAGGTCTAGAATCCTTGGGTCAGTCCATAGTTCTGCTACAGGTCTAGACTCCTTGGATCTGTCCATAATTCTGCTATAGGTCTAGACTCCTTGGATCAGTCCATAGTTCTGCTATAGGTCTAGACTCCTTGGATCAGTACATAGTTCAATTATAGGTCTAGACTCCTTGGATCAGTACATAGTTCTGCTACAGGTCTAGACTCCTTGGATCTGTCCATAGTTCTGCTATAGGTCTAGACTCCTTGGATCTGTCCATAGTTCTGCTACAGGTCTAGACTCCATGGATCAGTCCATAGTTCTGCTATAGGTCGAGACTCCTTGGATCTGTCCATAGTTCTGCTATAGGTCTAGACTCCTTGGATCAGTACATAGTTCTGCTATAGGTCTAGACTCCTTGGATCAGTCCATAGTTCTGTTATAGGTCTAGACTCCTTGGATCTGTCCATAGTTCTGCTATAGTTCTAGACTCCTTGGATCTGACCATAGTTCTGCTATAGGTCTAGACTCCGTGGATCTGACCATAGTTCTGCTATAGGTCTAGACTCCATGGATCGGTCCATAGTTCTGCTATAGGTCGAGACTCCTTGGATCAGTCCATAGTTCTGTTATAGGTCTAGACTCCTTGGATCTGTCCATAGTTCTGCTATAGTTCTAGACTCCTTGGATCTGTCCATAGTTCTGCTATAGGTCTAGACTCCTTGGATCAGTCCATAGTTCTGTTATAGGTCTAGACTCCTTGGATCAGTTCATAGTTCTACTATAGGTCTAGACTCCTTGGATCTGTCCATAGTTCTGCTATAGGTCTAGACTCCTTGGATCTGTCCATAGTTCTGTTATAGGTCTAGACTCCTTGGATCAGTTCATAGTTCTACTATAGGTCTAGACTCCTTGGATCAGTTCATAGTTCTACTATAGGTCTAGACTCCTTGGATCTGTCCATAGTTCTGCTACAGGTCTAGACTCCTTGGATCTGTCCATAGTTCTGCTACAGGTCTAGACTCCATGGATCTGTCCATAGTTCTGCTACAGGTCTAGACTCCTTGGATCAGTCCATAGTTCTGCTACAGGTCTAGACTCCTTGGATCTGTCCATAGTTCTGCTATAGGTCTAGACTCCTTGGATCTGTCCATAGTTCTGCTACAGGTCTAGACTCCATGGATCAGTCCATAGTTCTGCTATAGGTCGAGACTCCTTGGATCTGTCCATAGTTCTGCTATAGGTCTAGACTCCTTGGATCAGTCCATAGTTCTGTTATAGGTCTAGACTCCTTGGATCTGTCCATAGTTCTGCTATAGTTCTAGACTCCTTGGATCTGACCATAGTTCTGCTATAGGTCTAGACTCCATGGATCGGTCCATAGTTCTGCTACAGGTCTAGACTCCATGGATCAGTCCATAGTTCTGTTATAGGTCTAGACTCCTTGGATCAGTTCATAGTTCTGTTATAGGTCTAGACTCCTTGGATCTGTCCATAGTTCTGTTATAGGTCTAGACTCCTTGGATCTGTCCATAGTTCTGCTACAGGTCTAGACTCCATGGATCAGTCCATAGTTCTGCTATAGGTCTAGACTCCTTGGATCTGTCCATAGTTCTGCTATAGGTCTAGACTCCTTGGATCAGTCCATAGTTCTGCTATAGGTCTAGACTCCTTGGATCAGTCCATAGTTCTGCTATAGGTCTAGACTCCTTGGATCTGTCCATAGTTCTGCTATAGGTCTAGACTCCTTGGATCTGACCATAGTTCTGCTATAGGTCTAGAGTCCATGGATCGGTCCATAGTTCTGCTATAGGTCGAGACTCCTTGGATCAGTCCATAGTTCTGTTATAGGTCTAGACTCCTTGGATCTGTCCATAGTTCTGCTATAGTTCTAGACTCCTTGGATCAGTCCATAGTTCTGCTATAGGTCTAGACTCCTTGGATCAGTCCATAGTTCTGTTATAGGTCTAGACTCCTTGGATCAGTTCATAGTTCTACTATAGGTCTAGACTCCTTGGATCTGTCCATAGTTCTGCTATAGGTCTAGACTCCTTGGATCTGTCCATAGTTCTGTTATAGGTCTAGACTCCTTGGATCAGTTCATAGTTCTACTATAGGTCTAGACTCCTTGGATCAGTTCATAGTTCTACTATAGGTCTAGACTCCTTGGATCTGTCCATAGTTCTGCTATAGGTCTAGACTCCTTGGATCTGTCCATAGTTCTGCTACAGGTCTAGACTCCATGGATCTGTCCATAGTTCTGCTATAGGTCTAGACTCCTTGGATCAGTCCATAGTTCTGCTACAGGTCCAGACTCCTTGGATCTGTCCATAGTTCTGCTATAGGTCTAGACTCCTTGGATCTGTCCATAGTTCTGCTACAGGTCTAGACTCCATGGATCAGTCCATAGTTCTGCTATAGGTCTAGAATCCTTGGATCAGTCCATAGTTCTGCTATAGGTCTAGAATCCTTGGATCTGTCCATAGTTCTGCTATAGGTCTAGACTCCTTGGATCTGTCCATAGTTCTGCTATAGGTCTAGACTCCTTGGATCTGTCCATAGTTCTGCTATAGGTCTAGACTCCTTGGATCTGTCCATAGTTCTGCTATAGATCTAGACTCCTGGGATCAGTCCATAGTTCTGCTATAGGTCTAGACTCCTTGGATCAGTACATAGTTCTGCTATAGGTCTAGACTCCTTGGATCTGTCCATAGTTCTGCTATAGTACTAGACTCCTTGGATCAGTACATAGTTCTATTATAGGTCTAGACTCTTTGGATCAGTACATAGTTCTGTTATAGGTCTAGACTCCTTGGATCAGTCCATAGTTCTGCTATAGGTCTAGACTCCTTGGATCAGTCCATAGTTCTGCTATAGGTCCAGTTCCAGTACAGGACCTCCACCCTGACATACAAGAAACACAGCTCATGAAAAACAAGTTTTTTTTCTTAAGTTTTAGACAGGTGTGATCCTGCTGTGCTCACAGTGTGCACATCTGATGCTGCTCACAGTGGTCTAAGGAATTCTCAGGGAGTTTATGTTTGCTCGGACACATGAAAATTAGAGGGAACGCTGATAATGACAAATATTAAGTAATTATCACAAACAAACAAAGCTTTGTTTTCCTGAGATAATGAGAAAACAAAGTTGTTATCACAAGCAAGCAGTGTTAAACCGTGGCTGTTTGGGGCTTCCGTAATAAAAAGATCCATGAAACAGCGTTTGCATTTGTCTATTATGCATTAAAATGTATTGAACGCGAGCAACTGCATGCACATATAACATAATGTTTCTACCTCATTTTTTGCACCTTTCTATTTTGCACTGCTTATCCGTACACTGTGAACAAAAGCCTGTTCAACTAAATCTTATTCTGTATACACCTGCTGCATATAGAATGACAATGAAGTCTAAGTCTAAAGGTTGACTCTGTTTTTGTGACTCCTACAGAGAGACAGGAGGTGGCAGCTGAAGAGTCTGTCCTCACCCAGCAGTGATGATGGACATGAAGCAAAGCTATCAAGTGCACCTTTTCCAACGAGCAAATGTTGTTCAGGAAACAAGAGTTTTGATTCGGTGCCTCCCAGTCTTTTCCCTGAGGAGGAAGTTAAATGTTGAACTGTATCTCCAAATCCTCGCTAAAAGCTCTGTGGAAATATGGGCAATAAAAGGGCAGTTGTCCTGTTGGCAGGCCCAGCTGGCCACCAAGACAGCACTCTTTTTTGACTTGGCTGATAGAAATCTGCACTGACATTTCCCTTTCCTTTCTATCTGAAAGAGCCCAGCACTGACATTACAGCTAAGCATTTCAAACGCCCAGTCAAATTGCTCTTTTTGATATTCAGTCAGACCAGCCTTCTGGGGATCCATGGCTTGGGGAATCATATAAAAGAGGAGATGACAAGGAGCATCTAAGACCGAGACACTTTTCAACAAAACAGTGAAGAAGATGCAATGCAGAAGGACGGTGACCAACAAGACGTCTGTGAACTTTATGAACTCAGTGGAAAAGTCCTGGTATGGCTTTGAAAGATTTCATGTTGAGGTGTGAACTTTACAGAAAATATTTTTATTGGATGTGGTTGTTCATTCAGAGGAGAACATGTCTGAATTCAGAATGAAGTGACATTTTTACCCAAAGAGGCTTAAAATGGACGCAGACGTTCTGCTACAGAGAAGCATCAGCCATCCTTTATGCTTACATCTGACATTTTGCTTTTGTTAGTGCTGCTTGAAAACATCATTTTTTAAAAGCTGTAGCTTCTTACCATCGCACCCATGGTTAATAGTGACTGCTACTGCATATGGGCTAGTTGTAACAGAGGTTAAATGCCCACTATCAGTATCCATATGCAATATATGGCAATGACACAGACTCAGTCAGCTGATATGATGGTTTATACTCAGAGGCTTTATGTGAAAAATGAGGAGAAATAAAAATTGAGTTCACCTTTCACATGAATTTACTGGTACTTAAATGTGCAGACTCGGTGAAACTCAACATTAGGACTGGGATTTGGATCAATAACTGAGGCACGTATGAAATCCCCCTACATATAATATATCCATCTAGGATCCAGAAAATATGGGACCATTTGATGAGGTAAATTACATTTTTATTAAGGCTCTGAAAATCCACTTTCACTAAACTTTGGAGTCCTTTCATGCATGTGTTTGTTGGAGTCATTGGAGAGAAATTTTAGTTTTTTTTTTCTTTCCTTCCATGTGAGTGTGTCTTGTTTTGTTTTCCTGTTTGAATCTGAAATTGGAAACAGGTTTATTGCCAAATAAGTATGCACATAAAAGGATTCTTGGTGCCTGATATATAAAGATGATACAGTGATCATGTACTATGTCATGTGCCTGCCATTCTCAGAACACCTTATAAAAACAGATTATATGGGAATCCATAGCATAGACATACCCACTTTATAATATGATATAATAATATAATGACCACATACAATATAAATGTGTTATAAAAGTCCAGATGCAACATTTGCTCTAAAAAAATCACACCCCACTGATGGCACCACTGTCTCCACTTCTTCCAAGGCACATTGGCATCATCCCTGACTACCATATCTGACAAACTGTCAAATCCTCCATCATCAAATCTTTCCCTCTGAACATCAGTATAGTCTAACTGGTCCAGAACACAGTGGCAGAATTTAACACATACCAAGTCCTGGATCACACCACCCCAGTCCTAAAAGTCCTATATAGGCCTCCTGTCACCACAGAGACAAATATAAAGACCTGGGGCCTCATGTATCAATACGTGTGTGGCGTTCATACTGAGAGCTGGCGTACGCTGTCAAAAATCCAGATTTATCAAACAGTGCGAACGCCTGAATCCACTCAGCTTCCCTTGATACTTCCCAATCAGAGTGGAATTGAGCGCACATGTCGGCGTTGCAGACTCCTCCCTCACCACACCCATAAATACATATACAAATCATTTAAATAGGCTCCACGCTGGGGCTGTCCTCATCACGAGAGGAGAAACTTCAGGGAGTAGCCATGATCACCTGAGTTAAAAACACAGCATTAGACACCACATGTGTTGCACCTGATGGATCACACTGATGTGAAATAGGATAACAATTCAGGAGAGATGCTGATGAAGCTATTTGTGACTTTACACACGTGTTTACACAGACGCAAACCATGAGTCAGGGAGAAGACTGATGACCCGTCAATATTTACTCCAGCTTCCCCGCGGCATGCCTGCCTACAGCCCGTTCCCACCATGCTTTTATTTAGGATGTATGAATCGCCTGTTGATCCAGATCACCTCGCAGCAATGTTGGTCACATTCATTTGCGCATCACAAATAATCTGCATACATCGCTCTGATTACATCAGGAAATCCAGCTATCGCTGCAAATTGTGCATTAATGTTTGCCTGTTTAACTGCATTGTATGCAAATTTTGTATTATGGGATGATCCAGTCCAACACAGGTGGCATCTTCCGGCTCGATCGGTCGGTGTCTGACGGTGGTCAGGACCTATGTGGCTCTGGCAGCGCTCGGCTCCTCCTGTGATGCTCCAAGGCCGGGAGTAGATAGCTTCAAAATAAAGCTCCTTATTATAATAAGAGGAAAACAGGCAGTAAATAGCTTCAAAATAAAGCTCCGTATTGTAATAAGAGGACAACAGGGAGTAGATAGTTTCAAAATAAAGCTCCTTATTGTAATAAGAGGAGAACAGGCAGTACATAGTTTCAAAATAAAGTTCCTTATTGTAATAAGAGGAGAACAGGCAGTAGATAGTTTCAAAATAAAGCTCCTTATTGTAATAAGATGAGAACATGCAGTAGGTAGTTTCAAAATAAAACTCCTTATTGTGATAAGAGGAGAACAGGCAGTAGATAGTTTCAAAATAAAGCTCCTTATTGTAATAAAAGAGAACAGGCAGTAGATAGTTTGAAAAGAAACCTCCTTATTGTAATAAGAGGAGAACAGGGAGTAGATAGTTTCAAAATAAAGCTCCTTATTGTAATAAGAGGAGAACAGGCAGTAGATAGTTTCAAAGCAAAGCTCCTTATTGTAATAAAAGGAGGACTGGCAGTAGACAGTTTCAAAATAAAGGTCCTTATTATAATGAAAGGTGGACAGATACCAGATAATCTATCTCATAGATGACAGGAAGTAGTGAACGATCAGTCCAAACAGCCCTTCACAGTAAAAGTCTAGTCACTTCTTTACCATCTCATTCTGGTTCCATTAGATCAATAAATTCTCAGTAATGTTCATATCTCCACCTTCTAAAGACGTCTCCTCATCTCCTTGTCCATGAGCTCCAGCTCCAAAGTCAAAGTCATGATCAAAGTTGACTAAACAGTAAAAGAGATGTTTGGTTTATTTTTCTGTCCTCCTGTTATAAAGACAGTTGAAGGACATAAGGTAACAGCATGATTTTTGATTAATAACTGTGATTGTGATAGCAACTGAATTGTGATTGACTGTGATTACTAAGTTCACAGGTCGCTACATTACTTTGTTACACACTAATGTAATCCTAATACTGTACTACTGGCACTTTTAGTGGATGCAGATGGCATTGCCAGCTTGCCCCAATCGTGCATAATATGCACAAAACCATGACAAACAGGGTCAAGGCTGAGAAATATAAATTACTTCCCTATAAGCAAATGCTCTGAATTCTTCTATCAATGACATGGACATGTGGAAACATACTAGATATGTTTTATGGGCTCACTTAGGGATCTTAATGTTTTGTTCTCTACACTTATGATAACTATGACTCCAGTGGACAGGGTGGATATGTGGGGGTGTAGTGTAGGAAGGTCCATGGTAGTCCAGTGCACCACGTGCCCACCACTCTCCACTGGTCTCAAACATGAATAAGAGATTAAAATGGCTCATTAGAGCTGAAGAGGAGTCACTTTCTCTTTCATAATACCAATTCCTCTGAGCAATGTAACACACACGAATACACAGAGCACCCTGGGATTTTGACAGCTCCTGTGTGTGTGCCCATTGATTGATGAGCCCTATTCCAAATGTTTTTTCATCCAAATCAGTGGGAGTTTAAGTGCCTTTTGCATGTTAATATCAAACAAAACATTAGTCTGCCCAATCCCATTGCTAACTCCCTCTCTGCAGATTTCATTTCATCTCATCTCTCTGTGGCTCCACATGACTCCAGGACACAGAGGGGTGGAGATGGAGGAGAGATGGAGGGCAGACACCATTAGAGGTTGGATATTTTGCTCAACATGCTGCACAGTGTTTGGCTATTTTCTGTAATTTTGTCTGTTTGCGCGTGTCATTCTGAACTTGACTTTAATTTTCAGAGGTAAATCCTGAAAAAGGAACAAATCCTCCTCTGGGAAAACTGCCACTGTCGGCCTTCAGAGTGGAGTAGAGACATCAAATTTTCACCGCTGTGATCCTCACGATCTCCTGCTGCCTCTCGTCCAAAAACCAAAGCTGTACTCATTACAGTTTTTGAGTAATGGAGAGGAATTCTGCATGATCTGACTCACTTCAACTGAATGGGGGTCTAAGGGGAAAGGTAGCTGCTGGAGGGGGGAGGAGGGGCTGTCTCCATGGAAACGGCCCAGGTGGGTGCGTGTGGCAGTTGACCTGCTGTGACGCTGCCTGTTGGCCAGTGCCAATGATACAGAGAGTGAACACACTGAAAAATCGGAAAAATCGCAATTTCTTTACCTTCATCCCGTGAGTTGGGAACTATCTGAAGATGGCCATCTTGAATTGTCGCATGTACTGTGTTTGAATTGTGGTAGTGATAAAGGTATCCACCAGCGGGTGGAACACAAGTATCAGGATACAAGAGGGTTTTGAGTAAAGTTTTTACCATAAGGTGATGCAATATGTCTCAGAAATGCTTGAATCAAATTTGATGCATTTGGCAATATAGGGCTAGACTTCTTCATAGGGGTGCCCCAAGGAGTGCTGAAGTCATGCAGGAGTGGCCAGGAAAATTAGTTGATATGAATGCGCCTCCATCAACATAGTATCATTCACATCCAAAAATCTAAGCTCTACTCTTCACAGTTTTTTATACCAGAAGTAATTTGACAGGTCAGCATATAATCAGTGGCATAGTGTGACTGGATGTTGGTGCATGTGTGTGTCAGGTGGGGGATCTATATAGACACATAGTATATAGACATTGGGTGATAACATGATACAGGCTTCTGTTTCCTAATAGGAAGCAGAGAGGCATGCTGTTCTAACCTGGCTGTAGCACAGTGGGGAGAGTGGTAGCCTCCAAACCACAGAGTTGGGAGTTTGAATCCCACATATTCAACATTAAACATTTAAATTAAATTCAAACATTTTCAACACTCAACTTTTAACTTAAATTCAAATATTTTCAAGATTCAACTTTTAAATTTAGTTCTACAATTTTCAACATTCAACTTTTAAATTTCATTCTAAAATGTTCAAGATTCAACTTTTAAATTAAATTCACAGATTTTCAACATTCAACTTTTAAATTTAATTCTAAAATTTTCAACATTCAACTTTTAAATTAAATTCACAGATTTTCAACATATAACTTTTAAATTTAATTCAAAAATTTTCAACATTCCACTTAATTTAAACGTTAAATTTTGTAATTGAATTAAACAAATTATACATTCATATTTCCTGCAACATTCAAGCTAGCATTAGCAGATTAGCTTAAGCTAAGCAACATTCAGCATTAGCAGTGCAGCTTCAGCTATCAGCATTTCCACGCATTTTCAGCAGGAAAAACATTGATTAAATCAATGTTATTTATTTTTTTATTTATTTATTTATAATTGGTCCTGTACCTACCTATTTATTCTTTTATTACACATTGTTATTTGTTTAGTCAGTGTTTCCTTGGTCCATGCTTTTATCCTCTGATGTACCTCTGTATGTCTGTGTGTGTGTGTGTGTGTGTGTGTGTGTGTGCATGTGTGTGTGAACATGGGTGGGAAATTTTATGGAGGGACAAAATACCCCCTGTATTTTGTAAAGCACTTTGCGTTACAAATATTATTGTATGAAAAGTGCTATATAAATAAAGATTGATTGATTGAAAAAGAGTGCAGCACTCTCTTATCTCCCTCTACCTCTCAGCTCGTCCAGTTTGTGACAAGCTGGGTACCGTAGTTGGTTAGCGCAAGCTTTTAGCCAAGCATGGAGCCTCCCCCGCTTCACGCACATTGACGTCTCGGAAGTGCTCTCCTGTATCAGCTTGGTCACTTGAGCTCGGTGCTTTGGGGCCTTCCTCAGGGTGGTGATGGAGGCTGCGGGAGCAAACAATGAGTTATATCACACAAAGAACAGTCACAAAAAGAAAAAAAATGGAATTCAAGTGCAGAACTAGCAAACAGCATCATCACAGAAACATGTTGACATGTTAACATTTAGAGCTTGGTAGAATGCTGATGTAGCATTTTACTGAATTTCTGTCAACATTAATAAAGTATATATATATATGTATATATCTGAGAAGACATTCTAATTCTATTTTTTACTCTGTTATTTTACATATTGCACACTCAGGTCTGGATACACACACATGCAGTGTGTGGGGGCTGCCATGTACAAGCACTCCAAGGAGTTTCTCAACTCTGACCTTATAAGTGTTCCCAACCCAAGTCCCTACAAACTGAGAATGGTGATGTCATCATGTAATTAAAAGTAGTGTTGCCCCTCAGAACAGCCTTATGGAGCTGCTGCCATGACTGTATACTTCAGACCAACTTCAGCACCACATGAAAACATTCAGCTTCAAATGAGCACAGTGTGACTGCTGATGCTTCAGCACCACAAACAACTATTTCACCTTTAATCAACTGATGAAGACTTTGATGTGGTTGAAGGCTCTTCGAGGCTCTTTGAACAAGTGGACCACAAGCTAAGAAAATAATCAATAAAGGTTCGGCTTGTTCTGGGTTTAGAAATGAAATTGTTTGGCTTTCTTTGCGAGTGAAATGTCTGACTGGCTCCTAGATGACCTTTGACCCTTCCCCAGTGGACACTGACTGGTTTTGGTCTGGTTTTCACCGAGTGCTGATGTCTGTCCTCATCCAGGGTCCTTGTTTTTTCTCTAATGTTTCTGTGATGTCATAATGATGATGTCATCTTGTTTTTAGGGTGCCACAGTCCAACTTAAATTCCTCACTCCTGTTCAAAATGATGAAGAGTAGTTAACTCAGTGAGGAACAAAGAGTCCAGTTAAAGCGAAGGAGATGATGCTCTGTCGCTCTTCCTGAGGCTTCTTCCATTTCTTTTCCTCTGTTAAATGAGTTTTTTTCATTTGTGAAGAACAGAGGGAATCATATCCTGAACAGACTGTAAATACCTCAAACTTGTAATTTGTGATATTGGGCTATAAACTGACTTGATTTGACTTTTATTCTGATACTGACTTGATATTATATAACCTATAAACATAAGAAGTATTAAAGTATTTAGTGCATGCTGCTTCCCCAGTATTTCTTGATTTATCAGTGTTCATTTCAGTCGTCCTCAGGTGATTTCACATCATTCTTATTATTGCAGGTGTTGGCGGCACAGAAAAGGACTTATATTCATCATGTTGCATTGTTCCTGACAGTTTACTTTTAGGAGGTAGGTAGGCCGGACCTCTCCATCACCTTCCTCCTCCTCTTTCATTTCTCATTTTCCTCCCTCCACCAGCTTTTCAGGTCTAGCCAGCGGCGCCTGTATGCTGCTGATGGCATCCGCCGTGCAGGGCAGTACACATGAAAGGGGTCCTGTCACTCACTGGAGGCGACCATATGTGTGCCTGCATGAGCTCTGTGCCAGCGGCGGGCCGCCTCTGCCAGAAGACATTAGGGAAGCAGCAGGGTGTCATTAAGGCGACACAATGATTGATTAACCGTAAATGGTGAGCATGAGACCTGTACCAGTCTGAAGCACCACCTCCCTCCACCCACACAGAGCAGTGGAGGCACAGGGAGCCCCCTGCAGATGCTAGGGTGTAATTGCATTAGCTGCCCAGTAGGGAGAGGATGAGCTTGGGTTGCTCTGAAATGAACGCAGTCAGGGGCCACATCAAGCCATTAGCAGCACTCCAGCCCTCTGCTTCACTCCTGAGGCAGAGCTCATATTCAGCTTTTCTGCAGCGGCTCACAGAGCTGTGGGGAGTTAATGGCAGCTCCCAGTTAGTTCGTTATCTGGTGTGTCTGGATGTGTTTCTGTTGACTTTAGTGTTGAGCTGTGAGCAGACTTTCTCCACTAAATCTTGATCAATGGCTCTATGGAGAGAAAGAAGAAGAGAAAAACACTGAATGTCATGAAATTATCAGTTATATTTTAATGAAGATGATAAGTTATGTAGAACAGAAATATCTGAAAGCTTGCAAAAAATCTGAATACAGAGGGTCTCAGCTCCCTTAAAATAGCCTGAGCTTTCCCTACTGTCCCACTTTTTCTACCGAAACAGCAAATTTAGGTTTGACAGAGGCACAGAAAACTGATCTAACTAACCTTTATTGTATTTGGTGATCCTCTCTCTGACTGTGGAACTCTCCCGTCAGCTATTTTTATGCATATTTTCCACACACTAAATGAAGTGCAAACACACAAGACAAAAAATCTCACCCATGTCCCCCATTTCCATCCTTATTCATACTTATGTGGCTGTGGCTCAGTGCTAGAACAGGTTGGCCCCTAATTGAGAGACTGATTATATATTCCCACCTTGATTCCCTCAGTCATCATGGGGAATGTGAACTCACTGCCGAACAAGATCGACGAGCTGTCCGCACTGAACAACCACCGGATCTAGTGGGAGAGCAGCTTGTTCATTTTTACGGAGACATGGCTGAATCACCTAGTACCGGATGCTAACAGGACCTGCTGGGATTCACCACTGTGAGATACGACCGAGACCGACCGAAAACAAAGGTCGGGGACTCATCACGTATGTCAACAACCGCTGGTTTAACCCAGGACATATCTCCGTAAAGACAGTCTCATGTTGCCGGGACCTCGAGCTGCTAGCTGTTAGCCTGCGGCCATATTATCTGCCGAGGGAGTTCAGTCACGTTAGCACCGTCTGTGTTTACAACCCTTCGAGAGCAGAAGCAGCCACTGCCTGTGAGAAAGTCCACTCTGTCACAGCAAGGCTGCAGACACACCATCCTGAGGCATTCATGATCATCTTTGGGGACTTCAACCGTGCAACTTTGGACTCTACTTTTATCAAGTTGAAGACTGTCCGACTAGAAACAACAGGACAATTGATCTGCTGTATGTTAATGTACGGGATGCATGCAGAGCGACTCCCCTCCCCCCACTAGGGAAGTCTGATCACAACCTGGTCCACCTACAGCCACTGTATACCCCCCTGGTCAAAAAGCAACCAGTGACAAACCGAACAGTCAGGAGATGGTCCCCTGAGAAGGACAGTGCCTTGAGAGACTGCCTTAAAACCACCGTCTGGGATGTGCTGATGAACCCACATGGTGAGGACATAGAGGGGATGACACACTGTCTGACGGTCTCACCTGTCAAGACTGTCCATTGCTACCCCAATAACAAGCCATGGGTAACACAGGAATCAAAACTGTCCTCAACAAGAAGAAGGCTGCTTTCAGGAGCAGAGACAGTGAGGCCATGAAATCAGCAGAGCAGGAGGTAAAACAACATGAGCATCATTCCAGTTCTGAAGAAGAACTGGTCCAGCGAGCTGAATGACTTCCGACCAGTGGCACTCACTTCACTCTCTTCACATAGTCAGTTATGGAGTTCCTCAAGGTTCTGTGCTTGGGCCTATTCTATTTACTTTATATATGCTTCCTTTAGGCAATGTTATCAGGAAACACTCCATAAACTTTCACTGTTATGCAGATGATACTCAGCTATATTTGTCATTTAAGTCAGACGAATCCAGCCAGTTAGCTAAACTCCAAACATGTCTTCAGGATATAAAAACTTGGATGGCGCACAATTTCTTGTTGTTAAATTCAGATAAAACTGAGGTTATTCTAATTGGCCCTGAAAATCTCAGAAATAACCTATCTAATGACTTATTTACTCTAGGTGGCTTTGTACCAGCCTCGAACACCACTGTAAGGAATCTAGGGGTAATTTTTGACCAAGACATGTCCTTCAACGTCCACATGAAACAAACAGCTAGAACAGCTGTTTTTCATCTGCGTAACATTGCAAAAATAAGGCATATTCTCTCCCAAAACGATGCAGAAAAATTAGTCCATGCATTTGTAACTTCCAGGCTGGACTATTGTAACTCGTTATTATCAGGCTGCCCTAATAAGTCTATCAGGACTCTCCAGCTGGTCCAGAACGCTGCAGCACGTGTTCTGACCAGAACCAGGAAAAGAGACCATATTTCTCCGGTGTTAGCCTCTGTGCATTGGAGAATGAAGGTGTAGTTTACCCTGATGATTAGCTCCCATCACAGGTGAACGATATGTAGTGTATTTTGAAGAAATGCTGTTTCAGATCTTTTGACTTTCTGTCCTTGTGTTGTGTTGTGCTGTCTTGTGATCACCTCTCCATCTGTGAATCCCTTCCTCATATATAATAGTCTCATCTCTCTCTGTCCTGAGTCACTTTATCTTGTGCCTTATGACCATCAACCAGCTCTCTTAGCTTGTCTGGTAACTTGGTTCTCATGCCATGTCCCTGTAAACCCTGTACTTACTTTGATTTTTTCATTTGTTACTTTGTTTCATCAGTTTTTTTTTTCAGTTTTTTTTCCATCAAGGGTGATTTTGTTTTTTTATATCCTCCCTTGTTTCTAGATTTGTTGTTAGTCTAGGTGTTATTTCATTTAGCTTTTTGATTGTCATTTTGTTTAGTAAAGAATTTTGCTACTTTGGGTTCACCCAGTTGTAACAGTTCTGCCTACCCAGTCTCTCTGTCCCGATCCAATATTGATATCGGATATCAGTCCAGTATCAGCTAAAAAAAGGCATTTGGGATTATATCAGCCTGTGTCTAAAATCTCTGATACCAGCAGTCCATTCCAGACTCCAACAGCATCACAAAAAACAGCAGGAGGACTTTCAGGGTCTTCTGAATTATTTTTTTTTTAATTTATTTTATTCAACTGTAGAATATTCTTATGTTTAAGGTTAAAATTGATGTAACCCATTGATTAATATTAATTAATTAATTAATAATAAATCTCATCATGTTCCAAACACTGGACAAAGCCAGTTCAATATAGAAACTGTTGTGCTGTTGTATTGTAATGTCTTACTGTCTTAAAGTCTGAATGTTTAAATGCCATCCAATTATGTGATGTATATTTGGTGTGTTATATTGCATCAATGGAAAAACAATAAATGCTAAAATTAATGAAACAGACTAGTGAATAAATCATGATGTACCTGTACATGAAGCCTTTGACTTCCATCCACTGAAGAGATGACATATACTGTAGCAGGAGACTGAAACTTTGGATGTGAATCTTCAAATCAAATCAGCAAATTAGTCATGTCAAATAAAACAGAAAAGACATAAATAAAGTTGTGTAAGAAATAAGATAAGAAGCTAAGTAGTAAGGATAAAACAGTTGCTACAAATAAGTAAAAAAGTTATTACACATTTTCAGAATTGGAATATTACACATGAAAGTGGTATTACTGCACATAGAAATGGAATGGAACTATTGTTGTTGAGTGTTATTGCACAGGAAGATATGTATTTATAATATATAGCAATATATAAAGATAATACAATATGATATAGATCTATAAGATACATATATAGCAATATAATAATAATAATATCTTCATGAACACTGTTATGCTCTGTCTGTATGTTTCTGTTAAGTTTACCATTTTTGTCCTGTGCCTGCATGTTGTGTTGTCTCTTCCTGTTTTATTTTGAAAGTAACCCTTTCTCCCTCTTGTTTCAGATCTCTTGATCCCTGCCTCCTGTGTTTTCTTGCGTTTGTGATTGCGTAATCCTGCCCTAATTGTGTCCACCTGTGTTCCCCTACCTTGTGTATAAATAGTCCTGTCATTTGTTTGTATGTCGTGAGATGGTTTTGTCCTTTCCTGTCTCCTGTCCCATGCCTCCAGCGAATTACCAGCAGTATTCAGCATTCCTTCCTGTCTTTACAGTGATTTTGATTTGTAAGTTTTGTAGCCTCAGTGCCCTGTTTTGGTTTCTAGTTTAATATTTAGTTTTCTGTGCCTGTCTTAGCTTGTTTCTTATTCTTGATATTTTTAGTTCCTAGACAGAGTAATTCCTAGAGTAGTTCCTTGTATATAGTATCCTGTCTTTTGTATCTATTCCTTGTTGTTAATTCCCTCCTCTAGTGTAGAGTTGTAGGTGATCATTTGTTTTATTTGTGGTGACTTCCTAATGTATCTGACCCTAGTGCCCTTCGTTCATTCCCCTTTATATTCCCCTGTTTTCTTGCTCAGCAGGGGAAAACAGAAATTCAGCAGTTTGTCCAATTAGACTTACCGTAGTGCATGCTAGTTAATAATATAATTGGACAAGTTCAGCGAGTATATGGCCCGCAGGCCATAGTTTGCCCATGTCCGCTGTAGAGGATCAGGCTTTCATGGTTTCAGAATGCAGCATCTTAACACTGCAGCCTATGGAGGAGTTTTTGGAGTTGTCACTGTAATTAGGGGCATGGAGTCAAAAATATAGATCTCACAGACACCAGAGGCAGCACGAGATTTCCAACATTTTGCTGTAAAAATTATTTCTGTGGGGTGTACGTAGCCCTCACAATCGCGATTTCAAAATATTTTTTCAGATGATTTAGAAGCTGCCCTCCACTCTAGGAGTGTAGTTCTACTCTAGTGCACGCAATAAACACCCATGTTAAACTCTGAGTTTTCATCGTATGAAAGAAAGTGAAATGCTGAGGAAACTATACATTTTATGAAAAAAATATGAAGATGAAGTCAGGTAAATTTTCTGCATTTTGAAAGTTAAATGGAGTTTCTAGGTGAAAGTATGGCAAAAATAGTGCCATTTCAAAAAGGAGTAAATTTGAGAGGATTTGAAGCTTTTCTTCATTGAGTTGCATTGTTAAAAAATATATGAATAAAGTGGAATATAAAAAATTATAAATAGTCGAAATGAGAAAAGACATACGGAAGAAATTGAAGTTGATAAGGCGGACTGCTGAACAGCATTCCCACTCATGATGAGTTTTTGTTTTTACTCTTGGAAAAATTAAAAGGCCTGTACCAGAGGACCTGAGGGGTCGCGTGGGTTTGTAAGATAAAAGCAGATCACATAAATAAGATGGACTAACACCATTAAGAGATTTAAAAACCAATGAAAGGATCCTAAAATTGATTCTAAAACTAATGGGAAGCCAATGCAGAGATTTTAAAATCGGTATAATGTGGGCTCTCCTTCTGGTCTTTGTCAACAGCCGTGCGGCTGAGTTTTGTACTAACTGCAGTTGGTTTAATTTCCTTTATGGAAGACCAGAAAGAAGAGCATTACAATAATCTTATCATATTACAAGCATGAATCAGTCTCCGCATTGGCTCGAGAGAGAAGCGGTCTGATGTGGGAGATGTTCTTAAGGTGATAAAAAGCTGTCCTAGTTATATTTTTAATATGTGGTTTAAAACTGTATCTAAAATAACTCCCACGTTTTTCACATTGTTAAAATGATTAAGTGCTACTGTTTAGCGTTAAAGCTAGTTAGCACCTTATACAATTGCTTACGGTTTGATTTTTGTTTCATACAGGTGACAATGCTTGATAGAGGCTTTTAGCTGAGATTCTCCCCGTCATGTGCCACATGTTCAGATTGGAGCTTTCTATCCTATGCTATCCTGTCTTGAACTAACCTAACCACACGACAGCCCCCTGTACAGTAGGCTGACGGGTTTATTTTGTCTTTCTAATTGTTCAGTAAACTTTTAAGTGACCAGCAGAACATATTTCAACTTAATATAATTGTTACTGTTCAATTAATTGGGTAGGTTATTACCATTTTTGTTATTGTGACGAATGGGTCACATAAGGTTTTTCATTCTGATTTTAAGGCTAAAAGCCTGATGTGACATATA
Organism: Synanceia verrucosa; assembly: GCA_029721515.1. Taxonomy (NCBI): domain Eukaryota; kingdom Metazoa; phylum Chordata; class Actinopteri; order Perciformes; family Synanceiidae; genus Synanceia; species Synanceia verrucosa. The sequence goes on along the minus strand of CM056564.1, from coordinate 3,115,193 downwards.
TGTCCACAGCGATATTTCCTTAACTTGTTTGATATTACTTTCTTTAACTAATATGGTCAGATCAGGTTGAACGTAATATATGACATGTATTCAAAGCATTGAACCTGTTAAATGTGTTTGAAATTACCTGTAGTGTCAAGAAACAGCTTTTTGAAATTAGCTACATCCTTGAAATTTGCATACAGACAAGACCAGCATTTTGGAAAGGTCACTTCCTCTCACAGTCACATGACTGTCACATGGTCATCACACCAGGATGTTTAGTACACTAAGACGCATTAAAAACGCAACATTGTATTTTTTGATATTAATTTGAATTTTCATAATTTATTGGGTGACTTCACTTGGTATGATACTGAACATGAATGAACAAAAGCAACAATAGAAAAATGAATGGACATGGATTACAAATGTCAGTATCTTGTGTGATCGTCGTGGCATAGACATGATGAGCGCGTTGATTTCGCCCACTGGAATCGCTTCCCACTCTTCCAAGAGTGCAGTACGGAGATCAGCAACCGTCACCGGCAGTGGAATACGACGCCGTACGCGGCGATCCAGATTGTCCCAAAGGTGTTCAATCGGATTCATATCCGGGGAATAAGGCGGCCAGTCCATAACCTGCACATTATGTCTGTGCATAACGTGCCTGCAGGCGTGAGATAGTGCATCTGTGGACACCAAAATGCCTGGCTACCCTCGCTTCGGTCATTCTGGATCTCAGCATACCAATGGCCTGCTCCCTCATGTTTGCTGCTAAGCGTGGCATGGTGACCGTCTGTGACAGCTTGCATTTTTCCTCTGGGTTTTTAAAGCCTTGACCAGTTGAGCTCAAACCACCAAAAGAACTCATTGAAAGCTTTCAAACAATGTCCTAACCAATCACACATGCAAAAACAGGGATTGGTACCGTCTGCCACGTTAATTTATTGTTTGAGCTGAAAAATGTGGCTCCATAGTTTCAATGGCCACGAGTGGTAGTAAACAAAACATTATTTTGTATACAAAGTAGTTGTATCCAATTTTATTTTACATTGACTTTGTTGCGTTTTTAATGCCTCTTAGTATATATGTCGCATAGGGACGTGATGAGTTAAGGTCAGACATAAAGCTTTATAAGGAAGAGTCTGGGACATTCAAAGTGCTTGTTACACTGGTGTCACCGTGGGTTCTTAAATTAGTAGTAGTTATAGTAATTTTATAGTAGTTAGTAATTTTCTGATAGTGATAATGTTTCAAATATCATACACTGTATTTTTGTGTACAAAAACACAATATTATGTTAACAGAATGCAGTGTTCTGCTAGACTGGGCCCGCCCATACTTCCTGTGATGCTTCACAAAGTTTCACGACCAAGTCAGTCTGGCCAAGCTGCTGTTCTCTTTGATTTCAGATTCCCCCAGGAATGGGGACCAATGAAAATGTAGCATTTCCAATGACTCGATTGAGGCATTTTTAAGGCAATGACGCACTAGTTCTTCGCATCAAGCAGATTTCATCGCTACGCATATGTCAGAGGAAAGAGTGGTCTGATTGGTTGAAGCTTCATCCAGTAGCACACAGAGGCATTTGATAGACGTGGGTTAAGCCCGCCCTCTGAGAACTCGGTTTAAAAGGCAGCTTGGCCAGACTACAATCACAGAGCTTTGTAGTCACGATAGCCAGGCTCCTGGCAAGCAACCAGGAGCCTTTGAAGTTGATTACAGATGTAACATTTATTGTAGATTGTGATATCAGGAGGAATATGAACATTGTTGAGTACAAGTGATCAGTCCCGAGTCCGCCACATATTCCTCCTTTCCCCTTTGGTGCTCAGCCTTATAAACTAACACCCAGTTAAGTACAAGTATATTACCTTCCATTACTCTTGAGTAGCGTTACAGTCAGGGCATGCTCATTCTAAGCTCTGAACTAACAGTGGTGCCTGTTGTCCTGCTGAAGCTCAGCCATTGGTCTTATCAAAGAGCCAGTGCTGGCAGACTCCTCTGACCTTGGTTACCTAGTCAACTCAGAGATAACTAGCCATCTGTTTTCCTTGAGACACTGTGCTTCAACCCTGCATTCTGGAGGGACAGTTTAAAGATTTAGTACTGTAAAAAAGGGACACTAGCCCAGGAACTCCTAAATTTAGAAAAATTCTGTAACAGCAGTGAATATTCAAACAATGTAACAACAAGTTACTTAAAAGATACAGAATTAGCTGCTAGAAATGGTTCTGAATTTATGACATGATAAAGGAATGCAGATATTAAATTAAATTACCTCCACAGAGCAGAATCTCACCAAATATAGCAGCAAAGATTTCTTTTTCAAGCAAGACCCCTGTGAATCTGAGATGACATTTATCTCAACCTGACATGGCATTTACCCCAAACAGGCCCTGAAGCACAGTGTCATCACATCAGTCAGAGAGGGTGTCATGCTAATCCCCTTGGAGCCAGTTCACAGTGAGGCCCAAACCTGGCTCAGATTTGAGCGCCATTCTGCATCCCAGCCTCTCATCCACACAGATAATCAACAGTGTTTCCATGGTAAAGGATTGGGAGGACATTTGCATGCAGGCGGCTGCAGTGAGAGAGCCATCTGTCCACTGGAGCTCTTTCTAATTTCTGCTAGTTGTTGTTGTCAGTGTTGTCAACCCCCCAGTAGAAGTGACAGCAGAGGAGCTGTGGAACTAAAAGAGCAATCCATCATGTGAGTACAGCTCCAGTTTGACACCTCACACAGACTGTTGTTACACTGCCACACTGAAACTATGAGCCTGAGGTCCTGCTTGACAAATACAAGCACATGCAATATATACATATTCATAAACAACTTTCCCGATTTATATTTTTGTACTACGGTCATTTACCAGCTCTACATTTATGCGCTGAACACTTTTCCAACAACATTTCCTGGATTCTTTGAACGAGCAAACCGCAAATATTGATAACCAGAATCATTATTTTAGTAATTATTATGGCTTACATTAAAAAAAATGAAAAATAAGATTTGAACAAGTATGTTTTGTTTTATTTGTTAGAATAACTTTCAGACAGTCCTTTTTCATATGAGCTTGAACATAACATTGGGATAACTGAGACCCTATCATACTAATGTAAAAGGCTTTGATAATCATAATTACAAACCATAACATGGCTTTAGACTAACTTAAATCTTCATCATACATAATTCTGAGCAAGATGGAGCATACCTGGAAATAAGTGAAACCTCTAGCTGATTACACAGTGGAATATTTTGTAGCTAATGGCCGTTTCATTCATTTGTACTTCCAAAGCTATTTTTTTTCTTGTAGAGTAAGATGGATATGGAGCAGTCCACCATTGAAACAGGTGAACTGAAATGCTATATCAAGAAGATGCATAGTTTGATGTTGCTGCAGCCCTACATCTGGTCCAAAGGGCCATATTCACTCAGACATACTGTATCAACACATACAGTTGCAGCAGAACAAAGTGTTCAGCAAATATATTTTGTAATACAGTATGAGGCCTACCCTCAGCATTTGAGCTAACTGAGGTCCAGCGAAACTAGAGTGAAATCACTTTTTCAGGCTCGGTCCACAGATGTCCTGTACTAAAGTTGGTGGTGATTGCTCCTCCTCCTCAAAATGTATAGAAGGAGTAGCAAAAAAAAATCTGATAATTCAGACAATTCAAAATGGTGGGAATTCAATCAAACACAAATGGGTGTGGTTTGTATGGATAGATTCATCTGGACCCACAGAAACCAGGAAGAAAGGATGATGGGCTCCAGAGCACCATAGACTTGTAGCCCTCGAGACCAAGACCAGTCTTGAGACCACTTTTTTGTGGTCTTGGTCTTGTCATGGCCTCAACAGTTTTTGGTCTCTTTCTTGATTTTTTTAATATTTATTTGATATTTAAAGCATTTTTGGTGCACCTGCGTGTGTGTTTATGTATTTAATTACAGTATTGTGCTTATGATGGCTTTGTTTGAATAAATATATGGCATCATTGACCTTTGAATAATATTTGCATATCATTGTGATTGATTAAGGATGGTGTTGGAGGCTTGTTATTTTCTTAGATGACTTTGGGACTATAGTCATGTCAGTCTTTAACAGCACTCAAGAGTCCATCCTCGAACTGTGTAGAAATAGCGGTCATGTGATTTATACACATATTTGATTTCAGCCAGTTGATGAAAACATTTATAGTGAGTTCACACACAGGACATGCACTGCCTCTGGATTATTGTGCCTGTATTTGAAATAATACAGTCTCATATTTATACTAAGCAGCTGATTCCAGTATGGTGTTTATGTTCTACAGCTCATGCAAAATGACAAAAAATATATTTTTTGGGAGGGTCTCCATCTTGGTTTTGAGCTGAACTAGTCTTGGTCTTGACATTGTCTGTCTTGGTCTTGGAGAGGGTCTGAACTCCCATGAAGGCTGTAAAAATCCTACATCTGTGGGAGTCTGGACTAACAACTATTATTTTTATCAGCAATACATTTTTCAATGTAATGATTATTATTTATATAAATGTGATAAATATATTAAAGTGAACATGTTTTCCAAAAGAACATTAAGTTTATTTTTTCGGCAACATTTCCCCCCTCTCTATTTAGTAGAATGGTTCAGTCCAGCTGCTCCATCACACAGCCTGCAGAGAGCTAACTTTTCACAGACAGAGTGGAGGAGGAGATGACAGGATGCCTCAAAAATCAGGGAGGAAAAAAGAAAAGAAACAAAGTTCAGACAGGAGAAAGAAGTGAAGGGTCGACAGTTTGTCACCCAGTTCTTTCATAGACAAGGTTGGTCTGTTAGTGGTTCATGTGATGGAAAGCCCTGGAACATTAGCCTGTTAGCTATTCCTAACTTTGTCCAGAGTTTATAAGCTAGATCACTTTGCAAAAATATCATTAAAATGCATATCGTTATGTAAAACAGTATAAAATTCTACGGCTGGGGGAGCAGTAAGATGTCTTTCCCTGGCAGCGCCCCAGCATAACATTTTAAAACCTCAGATTATAATTCAAACCCTGCTCCAAAGTTCATTGTTATAGTGTCATCATCTAGTCTGAACAGTTGAAATGTGACTTCATGTGAACACAGGACATAAACAAACAGCTGACTGGAGGTGAAAGTCAATGGAAAGCCTGGTGCACTGGTATCACACACTGATGGGTGTGACAAAGGGTTATTTATCAGCTTTTGTGGTTTAAAATCAACAGCAGACTTTGGCTAGACCATGAGGACGGTCTAGATGCAACCACAAGAGGATGTTCTGCACAAGAGCAAAAAAAAACAAACATTTAGTTTGAAGCAGAACATTCAGCGGTCTGTGGGGACAAGTGTGCAAAACTAAAGTGTGATATTAACATTTGTCACTCTGGCATCCAGGGAACAGACATGCGTAGCGATGAAACTCAAGCACGTGATACAGTGATAAGATGCTGCCACCTACTGGAGGCTGCTCAGCACTATGTGGTGAAGCCTTCATATTTTAGCTGCAGCAGGGGAGATAAGTATTGAACATGTCAACTTTTGCCCAGTAAATATATTTCTGATGGGGCCATTGACATGAATGTTTCCACCCACTCACTCCACACATAGAAAGAAATTGAAACAAAAAAACACCAAACAATAGGTCCCTAACTAGACTTGTTGTTTGGTGGTTTCTGTTGTTTGTTTGTTTTCTGCTTCAACAGGAGGATAGGTATCTGGACTCTCTAGCAGTCAGTCAGAACTGAAGAAGCCTCTTGGATGATGAGAGGAGAAACATCTATATATAGGTCTATATAGGTCAGTACAGCATCACCAGAGCACCTCAAGTTTTCCTAAATCACACTTACTCATGCTCTTACCTGTAGGTGTTTGTGGAACGATTTTCACTAAGATAAAGGGATTATTATACAGGTAATTTGATTCTTATTACTCTTATTGAGGCACCACCTGAAAGGCAATAGTAAATTAAAGGAAGAGTGAATGAGTTGGGATGAACTTTGGGGTCTCCACCCAAATGGCATACTACCAGAAAACCAACGCTGTGACTGGTAAGAAGCTCCCTGCTCTATCTCACAGCTGGAGACAAAACACATGGCAGTGTCTGTCACAGAGCTCTGGTAAGATGTACAGCCACAACCATCTGATTATAATATCAAATAAAGTGGCAAAAGACTGATTTGTCTCTATGATTATGAATATGTTTCTGCATACAGGGCTGATTACACTGTACCATTGAATTTGGTACAGCTCCAGGTGAAATGTATTTTTCCAATCTTGATATCTATCCATAAAAAACCTCATATTAAAAGTAATGTTTTCCAACCCTGGTATCATTTATTTAAAGGGTCTTTAAAATAGACCACTCATTCTCACAGTAGCTCCATGTCTATGTGCCTCTGAAATAAATATACAGGAAAACAAGCTCACATAACCCCAGGAAATAATATAACCATACAAAGCCACCGTTTAAAAATCACCACTTTATTATGGGAATTGTGTGTAGTATCCCCTGAAATTTTAAAGTTTCCAACTTTCTTGATATAAATAAAAAAAAACTCAAAAATACTAACAGTCTTTAAAGAGACAGCAAAACAACGAGGTGTGAAAATGTAAAAAACTCCAATGCCAGAATCGCTTTCAAAAGAAACCAAATTAAAAGTAACAGGGGCGTTGTTTAACCGAGCCATGATTGGAGCCATGACAGCTCCTTCATCACCTGAGGAAAAAAAGCACAGAGTGGAAACACAGCGACTTGAACATTACAGTTGTGTCCCTGGTGAACCTGAACATCCTGCCAAGAAGTCACACAGAACTCAAGACGTGCAGGACCATGTCCCAAAACAGGAATGCTGGGAGCTACACAGTTAAATTAAAAGAGCAAAAAGAAATAACAGTCTGTGAGGCTCTTCTGCCTCTAAAACACTCGATCGAACTCAGTCTGACTGGTGGTGGCTGGGTTTCTGTTCTGATTGGGCTGCTGCTGTGGCATGTGGCCTCGCCGCCTGGGTGGGGCCAAATATTCAAACATGGAGGTGTTGTGAGTGGACAGCATGTTCTTCAGGTCTGACGGCATGGGGTCGGACCAGAAGAAGTCATGGTTGAGCGCGTCGTCGCTGTCTATGCGCTGTGCCGGGTCCAGGACCAGGAGTTTATCGATTAGATCCAGGGCGTACGGGTCTTTGACGTAGGCTTTGAGGCGGTCTTTTACTTTCCTCTTTTGGCCTTTAGGCAGCTCCATCTTCTGGTAGAGCTCGTACTTCTTATCCACGCCAGGCCACACCTGACAGGAAGAGGAGACGCTCCTGATCAGTCAGAGAAGGCAAACACATCAGCACACTAATGATGGTGTCATCTCACCTCAGCAGTGATGGAGCCACACAGCTGGCTGATGAGAGTGAGCTGATGCTGCTCAGTGTTGCCTTGCATTATGGGACTTCTGGTCCACATCTCTGCCATGATACAACCTGCTCCCCACAGGTCGATGGGGGGGCCGTAGTCTCGCTCACCTGCCAAAAATATGAACAATATTAAATATTGTCTTTTTAAATTTGTATCATCTGTAAAGCACTTTCTGTGTGTTATAGATATTAACTTTAAGGTTCCTCAAAAAGAGAATTTTTTTTTTTTTTTTTTAATCTCTTTTACATCTAAATATGGATACAAATCAACATCATACAGTAGCTGCTAATGTCAGTCACACCTCACTGTGTGGGCCTACTGCTGCACAAGGCCTCCCAAACTGGTCAAGTCGCTGTATTTCTACTGGACCTTTCCCTTGTCCTCAGGTACATTTGCTTGCTTATGGGATAATATTTACTGTATTTACTGCCACACTTTCATAATGGACCAAAGACACTTTTACGGCTCTCAATCAGAGGCAGGCTGGCCCTCAGCAGGTGCATTTCCTCAGCAGCAACCAGCTCCAGGTTGTCTAAAGAGACCCCGATGAAGTTTTACATTTCCCAGTATGATCAAAAGTACTCATTACGCAGAGTGTATGTCTTGCCTCACAGCAAGAAGGTACCGGGTACGAATCCCGGCCCGGGGCCTTTCTGTGTGGAGTTTGCATGTTCTCCCCGTGTCTGTGTGGTTTCTCTCTGGTACTCCAGCTTTGCTGAATTACAGGAGAAGCTTGGACAGATTCAGAAAAGATGGTTAATCTAATTTTATCAGCATGATTGATTGTTCGTTATGACTGTGTTGTTAGTTTCCTTGATCTTTTGAATGGAGTTCTGCTTCATGACCTGCCAGCACATCTCTGGCAACACATTTCATGTAGTATGTCCAAGTAGAGTTACTCTTGTGCTAATTTCGACAGCCCTAATATAAATACTTAATAATTATATACTAGTACAGTCATCATAGTTTATTAGTTGATACTACATATTGTCAGAAAAATCTATGAAGGTACGTATTTCCCTCTGAGATGTAGTGGAGTAGAAAGTTACATAAAATGGAAATACTCATGTGAAGTGCATGCAGCTCTTGACTGTACTTGTGTACCTAAATCTACTCAGTTACCTTCCATTGTCGGGGCACTAAACATTCTTCATTGGTCTAGCCTCTTCTGTTTATTCATAAAGTGCACTAGATTGATGCATTTAACTTTAAAGTGCATGACAGCTGAATGCCTCCAGTCTCTCTGAATCCTGTAGAAAACACTGTCAAAGTCATTCAGTCACTGTGTGGAGACCATGAATATGTGCAGCATGTGTAATGACTGTACCCGGCGCTGCTGCCAACACTTATCAGTAATTTACGTCCATTAAGATGAGACCGAGTCAGACGCAGTGCTCATTGTCTTGACTGTTACCTAGCAGCAGCTCTGGAGGTCTGTACCACAGGGTGACCACACGGTTGGTGTAGCGGTTCCCCTGGCTGTTCTTAGCCAGGCTGAATGCTCGAGCCAAACCAAAGTCAGCCAGCTTCAGGACACCGTCTCTGGTGATGAGCACGTTGGCTGCCTTCATATCTCTGTGGAGGATCTGATCCAAGAAAGGGCAGTGTGATGATCAAGACCAAGAGATATTGTGAGAGAGACTAAGAACTTGACTATTTTCACAAAATAAACATGACATCGCATAAAGGAGCTCCTTTGTGGAGCATTAGTGCACACACAGCAGATGTAGAATAATGTGATGATATTTATCAAGTCCCAGATATAAGCTGTGACTAAACAGGAGACTAGTTTAATTCATTTAGCATGAATAGCAGCAGCAGCATGATGTTAACCTAGATGATAACAGTATTTTTAGATCTTCACTTGTCATAAGAATGAGCAGATGATCATCTTCATCAACGCCTCACCTTGTTTCTGTGGATGTAGTACAGTCCGTTGAGCAGCATCTGCATAACCTTCTTGATCTCTGCTAGGGTGAACTTCACATTGGCGTTGCTCAACAGCCCAGCCAGATCATGCTCACAGAAGTCAAACACCAGGTAGATGCTACCTTTGTATCTGTTGAACTGAGTAGCTTCCAGAACAAGAGGGGAGAGTAGTGAGAATGAATCCCTGCCACTGGTGAAAGACATGTCTTCTTACAGGCAGGGTAGTGACCTGAAAAGAAAAGCATGCACACCTGGATGAAGACAGGAAGGACTTGTGACACCAACCTTTGGTTCTGCAGATCTCGATCAGGTTGACCACATTCTCATGTTTGAGCAGCTGTAGGATCTTGATCTCTCTCAGAGCTGTGATTGGGAACTGAAACAAAGCAACCAGAGGAAGACTGATGACGAGACGGCAATATGATATAGACTCTACATTTCCACCAAAACACATTACACTCTGACAAACTCTGTTACTGAACTCTAATCCTGGATACAAGCAAACTACCTTCAACTCATCTGTGAAGACCTGATATGATCATCATTGATCAGAAATCCTGTACCAGCAACACCCACAGCTTCAGCCTCACTATGGACAACACATCCCGATACAACATATTCACTTCCAATACGATACTGAATCACAAATCACACAGACTTATTTTGTAGTATGGAGTGTTAGAAAATCAGTTTAACCTGAAACACAAGAATATTCTACAAATGAATAGAATAACTAAAAAATAAATCCAATAAAACAAATATATCTAAAAGTACAAAATAACCAGTAGTTTAACTTCTACAAGAATATTCTTCAATTAAATACTAATTAATAAAAATAAATCACTCCCCCAAATGCCACCGTTTTATTTATGCTGATGACCTCTGCATTACCACCCAGCAAGAGAACTTCCAGAAAATTGAGGCAGTCCTGGAAAGCGACCTCTGAGATATGTCTATCTACTACAACAATAACCTGAAACATAACCCATCCAAAACCCAACTTTGCAGCTTCTATCTCAAAAATTGAGATGCGCGAAAAGAACTGTGCGTCTCCTGGGATGGTCACAAACTTTCCAACCACCCCCACCCTGTGTATCTTGGAGTCACACTCGACAGGTCACTCTCTTTCAAGCTCCACCTTCAGAACACCAAAGCCAAGGTCAACACCCGTGAACTCAAAGTGGGGTGCTGATCCAACCACTTTACGCACAACCGCCTTAGCCCTCTGCTTTTCTACAGCAGAATACGCCTGCTCAAGCTGGAGTCAATCCCACCACACCAAACTGGTCGACACAGCCTTAAATGACACCTGCCGGATCATCACAGGATGCATAAAATCAACCCCTGTCCCTTGCCTTTATGCCCTAGCTGGACTTGCACCGCCTCACATCAGGCAATTCATCACCAGCCAAGAGGAGCGGAGAGCACAGGAGGTGGATAAAAGGCATCCCTTGCACAGACATACAGCCCCCCACCCAGACTAAAATCCAGATCCAGCTTCCTGCAAACAGTCACACCTCTCCAGACATCCAAAGAATCTGCAAGGACCAACATCTGGGAAGACAAATGGTCCAAACATAACAGAGCCCAAGAATCAACTGAAAACTGGTTCATGACCAGTTTTGCTCTCAGCTTCAACGTCTTTTTCAGACTTTAACTAAACATCACTCCTCCTCCTTCTACTTTGTTAGCACCTTAGCACAGCTGTTGTTGTGATCACTGGACTCTGCTGCTGAATAGAAGAGCTGGACTGCAGTCTGGAATGGACTGATGCTATCACAGTGATTAGATCAGAGAGTTTAGATGCAGGCCGATATAATCCCACATTTTTTTTGATGATATTGAACTGATATCTGATATCAATATCAGATCAGGACACCCCCTACTATCACCTCACTTCTGAACACCACATCAACCACATCACCAAATCTTTTTTTTTTTTTCCACCTGAGGAGCATCTGCCTGCCTTTGCCCCTCACTCTCCTTCCCTGCTATTTGTTCATACATTCATCACATCCAGACAACTGCTAATGTTTCTGGCACCCTCAATATTAGATTGAGTGATAAAAACAGTAACTACTAATGATATGGTCTCTTACCCCTTCTTTCTCATTCTCCATCAAAACCTTCTTCAGTGCTACCTTCTTCCCAGTCTGTCTGTGCTTTGCTTTGAACACCTCCCTGTGAAAGAAATATTACAACATAAGTAGGAAGCAAACCATTACATTCACAACTTTCACAAAGAACAAAACCCAAGTTCTATCTATTAACTGTATTAACCAGTTATTTCTAGCTAAACATACAGGACAAATTGAGTCAGCTCCACTTGGATCCAGTGTCTGTAGTGAGTCTACTAAGATAAGATAAGATAGGTTTTATTTGTCACATACACAGTCATACATAGTACAATGCACAGTGAAATGTATTTTTTGTACCTGCAGCCAGTAGTAGAAAGACAGAAATTACACACAGCACACAAGATAAAAAAAAATATATATATATATATATATATATATATATATATATATATATATATTATATATTTGTAAAGGGCAGAGGGGTCATATCCTGAGGATACTTTGTTAGTAGGGATGCACATTTTGGATTTTTTTTTATGACCGTTAACTGACGCCCTTTAACGATTAACGATTTAACCGATAAGATTTAAATGCCCTTCCATGTTGCCATTCTGACATTCCGTCATTCCGACATGCTGCCATTTAGACATATCACCATCCCGAAATACCGCTATTCCGACACACAAACGTCCCACCATTCCGACAAGGCTTTCCATGTAAGGAAAGGTTGGAATCAGAGAGTCACTGACTCGGCGCTGTCCGGTGCGGAACTGCAGATTTACAATGACGGCAAATAGTTAGATTACTCATCTAAAATGTAAAAAAAAAAGCTACAAGCTTTAGATATAATTAACAGTACTGTAGGCTTCAATCGTCTGCTATTGCTTTTTAAATTATGTCAAGAGCGAGCGCGCTGGTGATTTCTTTAATTGTGTGTTCTGCTTCATTTCCAAAATAAAGTTTGAGCTTCTGAAATCTGATTTTTAAACAGTTCTGATGGAGCTCAATGTTTATCTGGATGATGCGGCTTCATTCCGAACAATTTTACTGTAAACCTGGGCGACCCGCGACGTGTCTGGAGATAAAAAAATAATATTCAATGTAATGTGTGTTTTGTGCGTAATTGCATACAAGGATACACACCCTCCCCTACTGTACAACACGAAGGAGACTGGAATTAGTCAGTGACTTCAGGTGTCATCTGCAGAGCCGTCATTGATATCTGTAATATTAATGTTGCACATGATGCCAGCGTGCATGGAGACACACGGGCTCAATGGAGAGCTGCGCTCCAGCTGGCTGCTGTGACAGGTCACTGACGCTGTGTTTCTGCTTACAGTCAGTGATCCCTGAGATTCAGACGTGAATCTAACATGTTTCACACTAGCCCGAGTTACATTAATACGTGTACTAGACATATTATATTTCCCGTTTCAGGAGTTTTTAATAATAGATTGGAGGGATGCCGGAATGGCGGTTGCCTCCCCTATTATTTTATTTTTATTTTTTTGAGTACTGTGACCCATTCAAAAGTGCCGTGACAAAAAAGTTCTCATGGGCTTTATTTATTTATTTTTAAATGTGTGATGGAAAGCACGTGATGGCATGTGTTGCACCTGTCGACACGCCCCCATGAGTTGATTGAATTACGTAGCTTAAAAACAAAATTGACCGTTAGTATTACTCGGTTAGAGTTACTGTTATCGGTTAACGGTTAAACGGTTAACCATGTGCATCCCTATTTGTTAGGTTTTACTGACTCATGTACGATCCATGAGGCCGCTTCTAAACCACCAGGTTTCAGTGTGCTGTATTTTAGACAGTCTGCTGGACACCTAAAACTCGTTTGAACAGCTCCTCACTCAGAAAAAAACCCACTAATTTCCATGCCTTCAGAGTTAGCTTAGCATAGCTAACGTTAGCCAAACAAACCGCATTGACAGTCATGGCTCACAGAGAGCTGCCATGCAGGAGTAAGACTCACCCAAAGGTTCCTTGTCCTATTTTTGCCATTTTTTCATATTTGGAGAACTCGTCACAGAAAGGAAATTCAACTCCATCGTAATATTTGGACATGATGGCGGCCTCCCGGTCGGGCCTGAAGACACATTTCATTTCATATTAGGACATTAATGTTGGGGCAAAAGCGATAAGGAACACCTCCCAAGATAATGTAAATAATGAGAATATACATGATTTATAGGTTGAGTTGAAAATAACTATATATTCTTACTTTTCAGCCCCACTGGAGTTGCTGGTTTTCTCTCGTTGCATCCCTGTTCTGTGGTGGATCTTCTTCTGCCTCTTTGTTAGATGGCAGTCAGCATTAGTTATATTGTACTTCTGCCCCCTCTGGGAGCAGCCTGGTACTGCACCATCATTGGATAGATGGATAGATGGATGGATGGATGGACGGCACTGGATAGACACACAGATACACAAATGGAAGGACAGACAGACAGACAGACAGATAGATAGATAGATAAATAGGCCTACTGTAGCTCTGCATACTGAGAATTCGTCTCAAATCATCAATTCTTAAGGATCACGTAACGTTACATTTTCTGAGTTAGCATGATACTGACAAGCAAGCTAATAGCTCTGTTGAACACCTTCCAACCAGTTATATAAAAACCACAATACACAGTAAAAAAATAAAATATTCTTCTTGCCTGCTGGATAAATAAAAACAATTTACGCTATTTCTAAAAACTCATTAAAAGAAAAAAGGGGCGTACGGTGACGTCAGAGTGGGAGTGAAAGAATCCTCCCATATGTGGCTGCAGCTTCCTGTCAGCTTGAACTCGTCGCCTCACAATGGTGTGCAGGTCCAGTGCGTGGCAACGGGGCTCCGTGTTTGCCGCGCTGCTCCGACAGCGGAACTGGTCGTGCTGCTTGGCGGGTTCTTCAGTACGGTTGTACAGCACCAGAACGGCCCCTCAACTGCCAGGGATGGAGTACCAGGTAGGCTGCGCTCCATCGGCTGCTAGTCAGCCACCCAGCTAGCTAGCCACCAGAGCTACTTTGACAAGTTTGGAACATAATAAGTGAGTGACAGCGCAGATTTGGGATGCACAGAAACATGGCTGACAGCACCATGTGGCGCTCTAGTAGCTTTAGCCGGTGGGAGCCATGACATGCAACATCTCTCACTGTCTGACTCCACGGCAAAGTTCAACCAGGGTGCTAACACGTGGTCTAAACCTCTGATGACATATGAGAGTTTGACAGGGTCAGTGTAGACTGGTGTTGTTTACCTTTCCATTTATGATGGTCATTGAATTCTGTCTGAAACTACTGTATATACATGGATCTGTCAACACAGTCACATGAAAGCCTCACAACACTCTCATCTTCACATGTTAATGTTCAATTAATGCGAATGAAGATGATACAGTCACATGAATATAAAATGACCTGTTGACTTGCTGATTAATGATGTCATATTATTCTAGTATTTCAGTTTCTATATGAATATGTATGTGTAATTCATATACAGTCATGGAAAAAATTATTAGACCACCCTTGTTTTCTTCAATTTCTTGTTCATTCTAATATCTGGTACCACTAAACGTATAATACAATGAACACAACAAAAAATGCAGCTGGTCACATAATACTTTATGTCCTATTTGACATTCTTAAGCTTAATTGATTCCCAGGGTATATAAGAGGCCATTTCATGTCACAAGCAGCACTGCACATGCAAAGGCCTAGAGTGGTTTCCTGCTTACATTCAAGCCGTAGCACAACTCAGAAGTTGTCAGCTCTCACATAATGCCTAAAACAAAGAATTATGTGAAGCAACAAAGGCAGCCATCTTGGCACTGCTGGAAATTGGCATGAGTGAGAGACAGGTAGCGAAAAAACTGAAGATCTCCAAGACAGCCGTTCATTCCAACAAAAAAAAACAAGCTGAACATGGCACTACCAAATTGCTACCTGGCCGTGGCAGGAAACGTCTTTCTACCCCACGAGATGACCGTGCACTCATCCGTTCCTGTGTCAGGAATCGTCGTCAGACCTCCAGGGACCTTAAAAATGCGTGGGCACTGTCGAGAAATGTGACTTGCTCGGCAAGGACAGTTCGAAACCGACTTGTTGAAGCTGGTTTGAAGTCACACAGAGCACGCAAGAAGCCCTTCATCAATGAAAGGCAGAGGAAGGCCCGGTTACTCTTTGCTCGAGACCACAAGGATTGGACTGTTGATGATTGGGCTAAGGTTCTCTTCAGTGATGAATCCAATTTTGAATTGATGCCCACTCCAGCCAACTTACTGGTTAGGAGGAAGCCTGGAGAAGCTTACAACCCAGACTGTCTTGTCCCTACAGTAAAACATGGGGGTGGATCAGTCATGATCTGGGGTTGTTTCAGTCTGAGTGGAACAGGGCAAATGCAATTGTGTGAAGGCCGAATGAACCAGGTCAAGTACAGGACTACCCTTGAAAACAGTCTTCTTCAGATTTGTTTGAATTTGTCCAACAGGAATGGGCTGCTGTGACAGCAGAACAATGTCAGAAGCTGGTGGAGAGCATGCCAAGACGCATGGCTGCAGTCATCAAAAACAATGGTTATGCAATCAAGTATTAACTCTTGTGTGTATCATGTGTTTAAAGCAAACAGAAAAGAAAACATGGAATGCTTAAAAGTAGTGTTTTTGGCGGTACAATGCCATAGCTATTGATGTAAGAATTTAAGTAATTTTGGTTATTATCAAGAAAACCATGGAAAATGAATAATCCTTAGTTCTTAAATTAAACTCTCATGAGCTATTTTTGTTGTTATCATTATAATTGTCCAAACAAATGTACCTTTAGTTGAGCCAGGCATTAAAATTAACAAGAAATTGAAGAAAACAAGGGTGGTCTAATAATTTTTTCCATGACTGTATATGTATATGTACACTCATGTACATATACTGTATTTGTGTATATGATGTAGAAACATTGGTTCATATTTATCTTAGTCTGAAAAGAGGAGAATAAGGAGAAGGAAATATGGGCCCCTGATTGACGGGGGCCGAGAGAGGCCCCTAATTCCATTATAAAATTGACACTAAATAATGCAACACTCAGTATTAAACTTACAGTCAATCATACATTTTATTTACAATGTATTGGTAACGCAAAGTCTATTTGTTCTGGAAACATTTCCCCCCTCTCTATTTAAGTAAAATGGTTGAGTCCAGCTGCTCCATCAGACAGCCTGCAGAGAGTTAACTTTTCACACACAGAGTGGAGGAGGAGACAACAGGATGCCTCAAAAGTCAGGGAGGAAAAAAGAAAAGGAAAAAAACTCAGACAGGCGGAAAGAAGTGAACGGTCGACAGTTTGTCACCCAGTTCTTTCATAGGTAAAGTGGGTGTGTTAGTGGTTCTTCAGCCTCCTTGTTTTCTGCTGACATCAGGGTGGCTCTTGGCAGCACAGCAACGCTGCGTGCGGAGGTGAGAGTGGAGTAATGTTTTTTTTTTTTGTTTTTTTTAAATAAACTTTGCCCCAGCCTATTTTGAATCCTGTATCATAGTGGTCTTATGCTTTGTTCACACTACATGAGTGTCGGAGTTGTGAACTCGCTATGCTGTTCACACTACGTGACTCTCTTCTCTCTGGTCAGAGTTTTGAAGTGTTCACGCTACAGGACTGTTCAGTGACGGAAGTGTTCACACTACAATACCGCTTTCACACTGAAATAAGCATGTCGACTTGTTATTTTCTAACCTGCGTCGACACTGCTCGGATCAGCATTTGGGCTCTTTCACAGTGCCAGCTGACCTCCAGCTGTGAGAGCTGTGTGCCTGTTTTTTCCTCCCTCCCATAAGTCATCGCGTTGACAATGTCATCATTACAGATTTAAGAGTGCCAGAACACAGCGAGGTAAACAATGGATAGCACAGACATGAGTGAGTCACATGTTAATGTTGTTGTTTAGTGCGTTACAGTTTGTCCCTTTTTCAAAGTGTACAAACCCAGCACACTACTAATACTAAGACTAGTACTAATGCATACTGCCATGATCAATAAAAAAGGTCTGTCAGATCGCTGTGCAAGCTGTATATAAATACGGTTGCATAGTTCACATCGGGATTCCCGATCACTGGGATTTTCCCCATGATGATGTAAGACTAAATCACATATGCGCTCCTATTAAAGATGATCTCGCTACACATTTGATTTGTTTGATTAAATAAAATCTCTGCCCTTCAGAGATCGGTCTCTGGAGATCAACAGATAGACTGATCTTATAAGTGATCAGCTCTGCAGCTCTGGAGCTTCACACTGACAGCCTGACAGGCTGATCAGTGACTAAAGTAGGACAAGACGGGCAGATCCGTCAACGTCATCCAGTAACCAGTAACGGCTCGACTTTCACACTGTAGCCGATCTGATCTGAGCTGATAAGCTCCCGGGTTGACTGCGGAGTCATTGACCCGCGTCAAAATGCCAATTCGACCCTTTCACAGTGCACAGGTTTTCGTGCAGTGTGAAAGGGGCTCAAGACTCTCTATTCAGCAGGTGTGTCAGACTGCAGCACTGCTTTCCAGTCAGCCTCCTCCAGTCAAATGAGCCGCTAGTAGTTTTTTAGTGTTTACAGTGATCACTGAAATGGCTCTGAGGCTGACAGGAGCTTTTCTTTTTCCACAAAGTTTATTAAAGAACATCATTTATTAAACTAGTGGGATAAACAAAATGTCCATGGCATTTTTTTCTGCATTTCACAGTAAATATGAGTGACAATATTAATGAATATATGGACATGCTGCCTTCCAAACACTAGAACAAAGCCTCTTCCACTATCTTTGAAGATGGATTTCAGTCATTTCAGTGATCACTGTAAACACACCAACATTTGCTCTCTAAAAAACAACGAGCTGATTATTTATTAACCAGGAATTAGTGAGAAGAGGCTGAGTTAATCTAAGTTAACAGTGAGCTTTTCATTGTAAACATGGACACTGAGCAGAAAGCAGCCCTCCTGGCTGTTAGTGTTTTACCATGTATCGAAACAACAAAAAGAGAAAAGTAGTCTGTGGTCTTTATCACAAGCTATAACTTAGTTTTAGCTTGGACAAAGTTAAAATTGTCACTGATTTATTTATTTATTTATGTGTGTGTGTGTGTGTGTGTATATATATGCATATGCGCACATGTGTTGTGTGTGTATATAGAAGTGGTGGTGAGGTATTAAAAAAATATTGGGACGGTGTTGAAAAAGTCTTAAAAAGGTATTAAAATTAGCTTCAGGATTCCTGTATACCCTGTTTGTGTGATGGAAAGTTCTGGAACATTAGCCTGTTAATTATTCCTAACTTTATCCAGAGTTTATAAGCTAGCTAGCTCACTGGCTCCCCATATTAGCTCATATTTCTGAAGAAAACTCTGTTTTAGGTCAATAATGCAGGTAAATGTTTAACCAATATTTAAAGAAAGAGAGCTGTTGTCTTGTTCTTTTCACTAATACATGAATGATTGTCAAAAATATCAGTAAAATGCATAGTTTGATGTAAAGTATAAAAATTAACCACCAGTCTGATGGGTAGCTATACGGGGGCCCAGTAAGATTTCCTTTCATGGGGCCTAAAATTCCTGGTGACGCCCCTGCTTAATACATAGTAGTAAAAGTTTGTTAACCCTGTTCAGCTTTATCCTTCCAGTTATATATTTGTACTTCCTGGCACATGCACCCCTTCCAATGCATTGATAAAGCTCACAGATGAACATGGTAGAGCTTGTTTGTTTAGTGTATACAGAAGCAGCGTGGAGTCATGTACCAGTGGACCTCTTGGTTCCTGCTGGGCGTTGAGCTTTTCACAGAGCAATCAATGCTGTGACAGTGCATCCAGTCCAAGCTTTGGCCTCCAGTGCTGTGTAGATCATGGTGGTTTGTTTTTTAAAATGTGTTGCATTCATTTCTTATGCTGCAGGATGCTGTTTGCACTCTGAACACGCTACAGACCAATGCCAGTGCTCTGGAGCAGGTACGAAGAGAGAGGAGAGACCCTCAGCTGCAGCTGCACGCCATGAGAGGTTTCCTGGAGCGAGCCGGCCTCACGGTAAGTCACCTAGATAAGCTCAAACACGACATATGCAACAGTGATGACGTCAAGAGTGTTGTTGTCTGATGTGATCCTGTGCTGGTTCCCTTCAGTCTTATCTGATGTGTTTGTCTGTGTTTCAAAGGTGGAAGAACTGGACTATCTCAATATTATTCATGTGACGGGAACAAAGGGCAAGGTAGGGATGTGACGGTATGGATTTTTTATTACTGCAGTGATGTAGCACTCAATCAATGAGATATGGTGGTTTACTGCACTACCCGCTACCCTCAGCGATTGCATCAAACCTGCTACCCCTGCCACCCCCACTACCCTCTGTGATCACGCCACCCCCACCACAATCCCCTACCCTCCTGATCACCGCAACCCCGCTGATCACTCCTTGTCCTCTGGCATAAAATGTGCCCAAATTGGCAACACAATGTTCGCCTTTGTAACATGATTTGCGGCTATTGTTGAATAAAATCAATTCAACAGAGCCGCGTAAACAATTAAGGACAGTACTACATAAGAGGGGTTTGTCTACTATAAGCACTTAATATTGAAATTGAACACCTGTTTATGCAATGCTTCTGTGTTTTAGCCCTCTGAATTATGTGTGCGTATATTCAATTTAATCATGAGAAGTACTGAAACCTTGAAATAAATTAGAATCATATGAAAACAAAACAACCCCCCGCCCCTCAGGGTTAATGGACTGGCCCTCTGCCGAGCTGCAGAGTAACTCTACTTGGACAAACATCCTGAAATGTGCTGGCGGGTAATGAAGCAGAACTCCATTCAAAAAAAATCGAGGAACTTAACAACACAGTCATAACTAACGATCAACATGCTGATAAAATTGAATGTGATGAAAATGAATCTGTCTGAATCTGAATCTGTCCAAGCTTCTCCTGTAACTCAGCAAACAAGTAATCCACCAAAAAACATATTTAAAGTAATAATAATAATTCATCAGTTTTATATAGTGATTTTCATTAAAACTCAAAGATGCTTTACAAAGTTGAGGGAAAAAAGACTTAAGTTATATCAGGTTAAATGCTTGTTTAAAAAGGCATATTTTCAACTGTGATTTATATGAGTGGAGTGATTCAGAGGCACAGATTTGTGGGGGAGGGAGTTCCAGAGTTTGGGGGCGGCTAGGAGAAGGCCCTGTTCCCCAAGGTACAATGCTTGGATTTGATGATGGGAGTGAGAAGGTTGGAGTCAGAGGATTGGAGACGGTGGAAAGGATGGTAGAGCTGCAGAAGGTCCGTGAGGTGAGGGGGGGCAGGTTATTGAGGGATTTGTAGGTGATGAGCAGGATCTTGAAATGGATGCACTGTTTTATGGGGAGCCAGTGGAGCTGTTGGTGGACAGGGGTGATGTGGTCCCTGGAGTGGAGCGGGTGAGTTGCCGTCGGGCACCTGCGTTCTGTAGGTGAGTGAAGGGAAGTAATTTGTAACGTGAAAAGAGAAAGAGACGTTGTTTTCATAAACACAGAGCGATCTGATTTTAGCAGCCCGTCAGTCAAATTTTAGAACCTATTGTGGCCTGTGAGTCAAAACGTTTGCAAACCCTTGATGCATTTCCGTGTATAACTTAAGTCTGCATTATAGCTATGTCCATATAATGATTTGCCTACCCTTTGTTCAACCTCTGACAGGTCAAGTTTGCAAACGTGCATTCATTCACTGACGGAGACAGACTGTTGTCAGAGCTTTATGGAGGTGCTCTGTGTTTGCCTTTGTTTCAGGGGTCAACATGTGCTTTCACCGAGCAGATTTTGAGAAGTTACGGCTTCCGAACAGGATTTTACAGGTAAAACTTTACACTACAGCCTGATGCTTTATGATTTGACAGCTTAGTTTTTGTAACAGCTGGACTCCTCCTGGCTGATTAGACCTCTGTGTTCATGTCAGTATCTCCCATCTGGTTAAAAGAGAGGCAGAAGTGTCATGGAGAGCAAATGCTCTATGTAGAGTAGCTGTTAAGGTGTGTGTTTTTTTTTTTTTTTTTTAATGTGTGAACACTCAAATGGAAGCAGCAGGTATTTTTCCTGCTACTCCAGTTCAAAGAACAAGTAGAAATATCATTTCATTTGCCCCTGAGGTGAAATTAAATGTTTGCACTCGTCACACGTGTTCTGTTGTCATTACATAAATGCAGCTTTGAGGTGAGGTGAGGTGACTGGACTCCATGCACCAATAAAATGATGAAGGTGTGTCCCTCCCTGGCAGCGCAACACATTCCATTAGTTAGAAGAGTATTAGTCTGAATGAGATGAATGTGGGTAGGACTTTTAAAACCAGCAGTAATGTTCGTAATACTTTTTTAAGTTTTTAAGTATTTTCTTTGCCCAGTCTTCTATTATGAATAGATCATGTGTCTCTCACAAATGACATGGCGTTACACCACAGCAGTGTTCGTTTAGACAGCGAACTTTGATTCAGTCTTAGTCATAGTCTTTTTACATAAATTCTGTTTAGTTTTAGTCATATTTAAGTCATATGAATTTTATTTCATTTGTCATCAGCAGTCCTATGTTTTCATGGCAGCTAGCTGCAGCAGAAACTCACTCTACTGACTCTACTAGTTTGATCACCGGTAAAGATTACAGAGAGGAACAGAGGGGAAGTTTGCCTCTGAGGAGCCTGAACACAAGCAGTAGTGTGTGGTGTGTGTGTGTGTCTAAACACTTTCCTTCTCGGCTGCAGTTCCCCACATTTGGTACAAGTCAGGGAGAGGATTCGAATCAACGGGCAGCCCATTGGAAAAGAGCTCTTCACTAAATACTTCTGGCAAGTTTATGGACGGCTGTATGAAACTAAGGTAGGCCCTGCGACAAGAGACACACTTTAAAACACACAGTCCTGTTTTAAATGGAAACATGACACTACTACTACTACTACGAATCATTGTCTTCACTCAGTGAAACGATGACCATGGATCATCCTTTAGATGTCTTAAAGTAACGGATAGGTTACCCGATGTGCTCCTCTTTGTGATCCCAGCATGAGTAGAGCCTCTGTTTATACTAATCTGAGTCACCAGTTTCTACTGAGTCAGTAGGAAATGAGACCCTCATGTCACGATAAGCATGACCATCATGTGACTTCACACATTGGTCATTAACAGCAGGCAGTGTGCAGATTAAATAAATAAATAAATGAATAAACACTTAGTGAAGTGATGTCACACAATGTTCATGTCCAATTAGATTAGATTTAGATTTCTATAGATATACTTTACCTGACACATTATGGAAGAATTTTAAGTCCTGTGTGTGTCCATCTGATGAATGAAGGTATGGTAGTCCAGCTAATGTCTAAGTTTTCACACCTGCCTTGTTTAGTTCAGTTGAATCGAACCCTGGAGTGTTAACCCCCTTGGTGCAGTTCGTTTAAGAAGGTGTGAACACATCAGTCACACTCGGGTGTGGACCAAAACCACCGGACCAAGACCCCGTTGAAGAGGTGGTCTCAGTCCAGTTCCAAACGAACTCTGGTGTGGTTTGATTGTGGTGAGAACATGATCCAACCTCGATCTGACCCAAATGTAGGGTGCATTGTACGCGCATCTACGCTCCCGTAGCCAGCTGTGCTGTGCGTTGCGTTAGTATTTCTGCAGAAATATTTTCTGATGTTGAGCACGTCACTAGACATGCACCGATTGCAAAATTCTTGGCCGATACCGATTTCCGGTTTTAAAGGAGGTCTGACCTGCCAAAACCGTTTTTGTGATACCAATTTTTTTTTTTTTTAATCTAAGAAATAATTGTAATCATATAATAGACACCATATTTGTTTGGCTTGAGTACCCTTTCCCAAATTTAATACAAGTACCCCTCTCCCAGACAACATTTTTGCTTATATAACTGCAATTAAAACCACAACTAATGGTAGGCTATATGCTATCATAACCCCCCTTTTCAAGAATAAAACCTTCAACAGTGCCTCCTGAGCAGATTTATTTTCAACACTGACCATAACATTCAGTCCATGGAGGGTTGTTGTGGTTGCTGCGACTCTGCTGCATCCCTCCTCTTAGCGGCAGTGTCGTCCTTATATTTCAGAGACATGGTACAAAATATGCTGAGGGTCTAGAAATATGACTGAAAAATGTGCTGAACGAGGCAGTGGAAGAAGTCGACAGTAAATGAGCAGAAAGCAGTGAGCTCACGGGCAGTCACAGCAAAACAAAGCTGACGTTTGGAGGCACTTTGGCTTTTAGAAAGAAGGAACTAATAAGCTGAACAAAGAGTACAGAGTTTGCAAACGATTCACCATACTGAGATAATAGCACAGCAGCCGCTGATCTGAAGCAAACTAAGCACACGTATTTGTTTTAAATCCTTTGTTTAATGCTTATTCTAATCTAAAGGGCATATAGCAAGTGTTCTTTTTATCAAATAAAAAGCTAACTCTAATTTGCGCAATTTTGGAGTCTAGTGAGTCGCTATCTTTTCATTACATTCATTAAAATGCATTTCTCTGCCCCTCTGCAACGGCCGGACTCTCCTCTCGCTCCTCTCTTACGACAAACATCGGCACAGACACATCACCACACTCAGAGAGCGGTGCAAAAAAGTTCAAAGCAGTTTCAGAACATTTAAGAATGTAGCAATCATGTTCTCAGATGTCCCAGGGCACAGGGGGACATGTCTGGTAAAACAGAGGATTTACTGCAGCACCATGGGGAGCCCGGCGTCTGCGTGATTCAGCTCATGGTGCGTTCAAATCTACATGAATGTCGGAATTTCCAAGTCAGAATTTAAATCGGAACCCCCATGAAGATGGAAAGTCGGATTAATCTCACCAAGCAGACGCAGAATTCATGCTATCTGTTACTGACGTAAACAGTAGCTACATGTTTTGTTGTATGTCTGTAAGACTGGAAGAGCTGGGAGCACTGAACTTTGAGGTTAAGATGATCTGATCTCCAAGTTCTGACTTCCAGTGAACACATCATAAGACACAGTCTCACTCCCAGGGTCCTAAAGAGGAACTGGTTGCAGCCTGTGTCTGTTGATCATCATCACACCATTGTCTACCATGATAAAGACCAAACTACACAAAATGTCTTATTGAGTTTAAATAATCATAAATTAACAACAATATAGTAATAAATATTTATGATGAACATTATTAAAAGCCAAATTACACAAATAACCCAGTTCAAAAATCCCATCTGTGCTGCTGCCCCAAACATTACATAGTACGTATTATATGAAAAATGTTCCATTGCTAAAATTAAAAAAACGCGGTGAAGTACGTAGAATATCACAATATCGTGATACGTATTGTATCGTGAAGTCTTTGCCAATACCCAGCCCTACATGACATTATTTTCCAGCCTCAGCCTTGCCTCATTTTCAAAATGTGGCGTTTGTCTACAGTGATAAGTAGAAACGATGTAACACACGATGACCAAGAGCAACCCGCGTAGCTTTACCTCCATTGTAAAATTGAAAAGTAGCGCTCTGGAGTCTGCTCTTCTTTGTTTACTTCCGGGAGTTTTCCCACGAGGAAATTCTGACCAATAAGAGAACAGTTTCCTCGTGCATCACACATTTTGTTTGAACACAAACCAAACTCATTTTGCAACATTGTAACAAGTTGGTCCCTGATTCGGACCATAGGCATCTAGACAGCTAGTGCACAGGTTTATCAGTGCTTCAACACTAAAAGCAGGTTGAGCCAGACGGTAAAGATGTGGCCACACTGACACAATGAA
Organism: Synanceia verrucosa; assembly: GCA_029721515.1. Taxonomy (NCBI): domain Eukaryota; kingdom Metazoa; phylum Chordata; class Actinopteri; order Perciformes; family Synanceiidae; genus Synanceia; species Synanceia verrucosa. The sequence continues at coordinate 3,090,037 of CM056564.1, read as the reverse complement.
AGAATAATAAACCAATAATCTTTAGAAGCGTCTGTTACTGTAGGGTCAGGGAATATACACTAAGAGGCATTAAAAACGCAACATTGTATTTTTTTGATATTAATTTGAATTTTCATAATTTATTGGGTGACTTCACTTGGTATGATACTGAACATGAATGAACAAAAGCAACAATAGAAAAATGAATGGACATGGATTACAAATGTCAGTATCTTGTGTGATCGTCGTGGCATAGACATGATGAGCGCGTTGATTTCGGCCACTGGAATCGCTTCCCACTCTTCCAAGAGTGCAGTACGGAGATCAGCAACCGTCACCGGCAGTGGAATACGACGCCGTACACGGCGATCCAGATTGTCCCAAAGGTGTTCAATCAGATTCATATCCGGGGAATAAGGTGGCCAGTCCATAACCTGCACATTATGTCTGTGCATAACGTGCCTGTAGGCGTGAGATAGAGCATCTGTGGACGCCAAAATGCCTGGCTACCCTCGCTTCGGTCATTCTGGATCTCAGTGTACCAATGGCCTGCTCCCTCATGTTTGCTGCTAAGCGTGGCATGGTGACCGTCTGTGACAGCTTGCATTTTTCCTCTGGGTTTTTAAAGCCTTGACCAGTTGAGCTCAAATCACCAAAAGAACTCATTGAAAGCTTTCAAACAATGTCCTGATGAATCACACATGCAAAAACAGGGATTGGTACCGTCTGCCACGTTAATTTATTGTTTGAGCTGAAAAATGTGGCTCCATAGTTTCAATAGTCACGAGTGGTAGTAAACAGAACATTCTTTTGTATACAAAGTAGTTGTATCCAATTTTATTTTACATCGACTTTGTTGCGTTTTTAATGCCTCTCAGTATAGAAAATGGACTGCAGTTTTGGCATTTTAAGATGAGTTAAACTGTATTATGGGGAGGTTGGACCAGATTATTACCTGACCTGGCAGACCAAACAAAATGAACATATGACCATGTGTGTAACAAAGTTTAGAGTTTTGTTTCCTCTTTTTGACCGCGTCAGGACGCTCATGGAGGGACGATGCCGGCGTACTTCCGTTTCCTCACCATCCTGGCTTTCCATGTGTTTCTTCAGGAAAAGGTATGGCAGCATCCTTCATCAGCAGTCAGCTAATAGGAACCCAGTGCTACTTGACAGTTATATGTAACAGTTCCAGACTGATCTTTGGCACTGAGTGGTGAGAAATTCTGGTCATACACCTGGGGATAGGTACTGAACTTTGATATTTTTGTAGCACCGACCGAAAAGCTCAGATCTTATCGGGTATCAATAAATTAATAATTTTTCGGTGCCAAATTCTGATACCCAAGTGTCTGTGAGCCATGCTCTCAGATGCCACTCTGGATGGGGTGACACCCCCCACTTCCCAGCATAAGGAGACAAACATTGGGGGTTAAACAGAGCATTAAAGTCATTGCAGTAGCATTGGGAGTCTGGTGTTTGTGTTTGGACTCATTGTATTCAAAAAGTCAGATTAATCTCACCAAGCAGACATAGAATTCATGCTTTCTACTGACGTAAACAGCTACATGTTTTGTTGTACGTCTGTAAGGCTGGAAGAGCTGGGAGCACTAAACTTTGAGGTTAAGATGATCTGACCTCCAAGTTCTGACTTCTAGTGAACACACCATAAGACAAACTGTCACTTCCCAGGGTCCTAAGGAGGAACTGGTAGCAGCCTGTGTCTGTCATCATCAGATCGTTGTCTAGTATGTCTACCATGATAAAGACAAAATTACACAAAATAGCTTGAGTTGACAGTCATACTAATAATAAATTAATGTTAACGATGACTATGATTAAAGCCTAAATTACACTAAAATAACTTATTCGGGTATTGAAAACAGTATCTTTCTGTAACAAAGGTATGGGAATTGGCATTGTGTTAAAAAAATTTTGACCAATACCCAGCCGTAGTTCACAGCAACGTTCTAGACATTAGTCTTGATCTAATAAGCGTCCGCTGTCTACCGGTGTGGTAGAGGTTTGGTGACATCACCAGCTTCACCAACAGGACAAAAACTTGTATCCTGCTCTTCTTTGATCAGGTGGATTTAGCTGTAATTGAAGTTGGGATCGGTGGAGCGTTTGACTGCACCAACATTATAAGGTAAGACTAAGTGTTTTCTACTCTTTAAGAATATTTTCAGCTGGGTTGTTGATGATCATTTTGCAGGTTTTATTTTGAAAGAGTTTTTTTCCCCCATTTCCCCCTGTAGTGATACACTGAATACCACTCCTCAACTCTTCTTTACCACATATTCAAAGTGCAGAGTGGTATTGCATTGTGTTAATAATTACTGAAGCAAATGTCTTAATTGCCGTTGGCACCCACAACCGCAGTATGTGTTACTGACACTCTCTCACCATACTGTTTAAACAGCTTTACTGTGATGTTTTTCTCCTCTGTGGTTGCGTGTTTTCAGGAGGCCTTGGGTCTGTGGCATCTCCTCTCTGGGTATAGACCACACTCAGATTCTTGGAGACACCATTGAAAAGATTGCCTGGCAAAAAGGAGGCATCTTCAAGGTGTGTTGACTGCACACAGGAGTAATGCGTCACTGTGGTTGTGTTAGATATTAAGTGGTCAAGCTTTTGTATGCTTTCAGCAGCATCTTACACTCTTCATCAGCAGATGGAGGGTGCCCCTTTTCTTTTTTTTTTTTTAAATTGTTTTAAGTTTTTGAGTAGATTTTGATGACACTCCATCCACTGATGAAGACCAGAGCTCTGCCAACTCACTGGCTGTTACTCATGTGAATGTGTTTTCAGCCAGGGGTTCCTGCTTTTACAGTCAAACAGCCAGAAGATGCAATGGCAGTGCTCAGGAACAGGGCCAAAGAAATAAGAGTAAGTGACTAATCACACTCAGAGGTTTCAGTGAGCTGCTCACTGAAATGTCCCTGAACTTGAAATCTCAGCTGCCATCCAACCTGTTGTTGCAGTGTCCTCTGTGGGTGTGTCCAGAGCTGGAGGACTACCAGGCAGACTGTGGGCCTCTGCATCTGGGCTTGGCAGGACGGCACCAGTGCTCTAACGCTTCCCTGGCTCTCCAGCTGAGCCACACCTGGCTGCAGAAACGATGTCTACCAGGTGGGATGAGTGGACTGTATTTCATCTGCTTCTCTGGTGTTTGTTCATGTCAGAATAATCACCAGAGACACTGATGAAACAACAGCATTCTGGCTAGGTTAGAACACTCTCATGTAACTGTTGTGCAGTTGTCATCTCTAGATATTAATAAATAGAAATTAAGAAAGCACAGAATATTGTCCTTGAGCCAATTTTAGTTTATAAGTTCAGATAAAAATAATGTGAGCACTGTGAATACTTCTGTAAATGTCCTGTAATATCTAACACAGGGTTTGATAGTTGGATTATTATTACAGTTATTGTTATCTTCCACACAGGAAACATAAACATCTTTATTTAAAAATAAATAAATAAAAATTATATATACACACACGCATACACATAAGTATGTTAAATGTATATAAATATAATGAATAGGAAAATAGATTTTTTTTGTTTTTACACATTGTCTGTGTATGTTTTACCATCATTTTCAAACAAATTTTAACATTTTTTTCATATTTTAACACATTATTCAACATTAACTTGTAGGCTATACTTGAAATGATCACCCATACCTTACCCAGATACAGTAGTGCTTTTTTTCTGATTGGCTGATGTGTAGTGGTATGCTGTTTTCTGATTGGCTGGAGCGTGCCAAGCTCCCGATGAGCTCTGTGATGCCCATATAGCGGGGTAATTTGGTCGACATTACATAATAAATTTGAAATGTGTTTCATGTGTGTCACACCCTGAATGGTGAGACTGGAGAGCCGTGGTTTCAGCATGAAAGCGTTTACATGGTGTCATCCTGCCTTTAGCCAGCAGCTCTTTGCTAATAACACACTGTAGCAGGAGAGCATCGTCAGGACCAGTACATGAAAAGACAAACATTAAATAACAGACTCACCTGTTTGTTTTCTGCTCACCCCAGACTCTGTGTCCTCTCTCACTTTGTCTTGAAAAATCAATCCATTTCCCCTCATCTACTGTAGTTGGCTAACCAGATCTTTACTCTTTATTCAGGCTTTTTTTCATCCCTGTAGTCCTCTGGCGCCCCCCAGGGGAGTGCCTCACACTTTGAAAACCACTTATCTAAATGAAGCCATACTGTAACTGATACCATCCATCCATCCATTATCTACCACTTATCCTCATAGGGTCGTGGGGGGCTGGAGCCTATCCCAGCTGTCTTAGGGTGAAAGGCAGGGTACACCCTGGACAAGTCTCCAGTTCATCACAGGACACATAGAGACAGACAACCACTCACATTCACACCTACAGTCAGTTTAAATTAGCCAATTAACCTAATCCCCATGCATGTTTTTGGATGGTGGGAGGAAGCTGGAGTACCAGAGAGAACCCACACAGACATGGGGAGAACATGCAAACTCCACACAGAAAGGCACCGGGCCCGAGATTCGAACCCGGTACCTTCTTGCTGTGAGGCGACAGTGCTAATGTAACTGATACTGAATGACTAAAAAAAAAAAAAAACTCCCACATATTTCACAGAAATCTGTCTTGGCTCCACAGATAAAAGCTTTCCCTCCATCAGTGCTGAGGACTCAGCTGTAATGCAGGGTACTGCCTTCAAGCCCAGCCCCATCATGGTCAAAGGTGAGTTCTGAAGATCAGAGAAAAGTCGTTTGTGGGGTTTTGGATATCTGACACTGATGAAACAAAAGCTGTGTGGCTAGGTTAGAAGACTGATGTTCAGGAGTTTTGGATCTCTGACTACGCTAACATGTAACAAAATGAAATGGGACATAATGGGTCGACTATCAGCTGTGAAAATAGTTTGACTTAAACATATCCACCAGATGAAGACAAAGATGCCAGCTGTGGTTGCACATTTAAACTCTGTAGAAATATCATGTCCTGCTGCTGGTTCTAATGCACAGTAAAACTCTTCAGATGTCAGAGAGACATGATGATACTGCCTGTGGTGATATTTGTGAATGTGTGGAGTCAGGGCTGGCAGACACAGAGTGGCCCGGAAGGAATCAGACGGTCAAACATGGAGCAGTCACCTACTTCCTAGATGGAGCTCACACCATGCGCAGCATGCAGGCCTGTGTCAACTGGTTCAGAGAGACTGCAGCTCAGCATGAGAGGAATGCAAGGTGAGCATCAGGCATGATCAGTCGACACGATCACTTTTCATACCGGCAGAAATAGACCAAACAAATGCAGCAAACAGCCTGATGAAGCACTCCTGTCCTTTACAAACAACCCTCACATCAGCTGAGGAAAAAACCTGATGAAGAGCAACAGAGGAGGGATCCCTCTTCAGGATGGACAGACAGGAAATAGATGCCACGTGTTCAGAGTAACAACAATGAAAGACACAAAGTTACTCCATAACATCTAGTTTTAGTGAGAGCTGGCTGATCAGCTGCATTGGGTTTTAGTCTGTGTGGTGTCTGATTCTGTTTTTACTGAACAAACACTGCAGACATTTAAACAGCTGAATAGCACTGATGTAGTCATGTCATGTTTGTGTCATAGTGGACCTGTGACCAGAGTGTTGCTGTTCAATGCCACAGGAGAAAGAGACTCTGCAGCCATGCTAAAACTACTGGTGGTGAGTAATATATCACCATCTACTACTGTCTACCTGAGTGTGTGATATCACAGTATTAATATATCATCATCTACTATTGTCTGTGTAAAGATACAGAGGAGTAATGTCTACCTGAGTGTGTGATATCACAGTATTAATATATCATCGTCTACTATTGTCTGTATGTAAAGATACAGAGGAGTAATGTCTACCTGAGTCTGTGATATCACAGTATTAATATATCATCATCTACTATTGTCTGTATGTAAAGATACAGAGGAGTAATGTCTACCTGAGTCTGTGATATCACAGTATTAATATATCATCATCTACTATTGTCTGTGTAAAGAGGCTATAGACTGTGTCCTCTCTCATTCATGCCGTGGCAATAAATAGATGGGGAAAGAGACAGTCTTGCAGATGGTGGTAATGCCACACTTATGGATATCAGCCACAATAAACCATATAGAATAAGATGGGATGAGCACAGACGTACATGGTGGATTATTTTCAGGAACGTCTGGTGTCAAATCACTGTAAACCATAAACTAGTAGCAGTTTCTTTGCTTGAAGTGGGAGCACATTGCACATGTGTCTTATTCTTCACACTTTGTAAAGACATTCTTTAGTGTAAGATTTAGATGTTGTATTGATATAGACATTAGTGTATATAAGGCTCCAAAAAGGATGTAATAATGAGTAAAATTAGCTACAGTTGGTGTCGAAAATCAGATTATTTTTTGCTCTGGCAACTGAACCCTGACCCTCACCACCATGGACCTGCTGGTAAATCCCAGCAGCAGCACTCTTTAGTGGACTAATACCTCTTTATGTAATGTAATAAAAGTAATACTAATATTAATAATTATCAAGTACTGTAATAAAAGTCTGAGCACACATTTATGTCCTATCCTTTTTCTTTTCAGCCATGTCATTTTGACTTTGCCGTGTTCTGCCCAAACATCACTGACGCCATCACTTCTTGCAGTGCAGGTGAGATCATAGTCTGTTGCTTTTGAATTATTGAACTCTGACGATTGAAGGACAAGTAGAACTAAGTTTTTGTTCTTCATGGCTGCTCATTTTCCAAAGCATAGCTTGGTTTTGAAATTTATTTTCCACCTCTGGACTGCCAGTGGTTCATTTAAAGTGAACATTTTAGGTAATATGCTTGTTTATGTACTACTACTACTACTACTACTACTAATAATAATAATAATAATAATGAAAGTAGGGATGCACCGATACCAGATGTTAATAGGCTGGCTGCCATAACAACTGTCTGTCTAGTCAACACACAACATTTTAATCTCAATCATAAAACGCAGAAATCAGGGACATTTTCAGGGACAGCTTTAACTGAGAACTGGTCATTCAAAACAGGGACTGTTCCAGAAATCATCACTTTGTCATGTTTTCTCCTCTTCAGTTTAACACCCACAATCTTTTGCTGTTAGCTTCACTGACACTGCTGCTGCCCAAACTAATTCGACATGGACAGATCCTCCTCTCTTTCCTTCTCCTGACACATAAACAGCGACTAGAACAACTAGACAGATATAAACATCGGCCGTTAAGATGTCGCACACCATCTGCTCTGTCACTGCCTCCGTCGTCCACAAAAATAGAAGCTCTGTTTGTTTCATCTACTACAACAACTGACAAAATCTCGGTGTCATTCAACATTCAGTGGAAATTAGTATTTACACTGTTGCACTAAAGAGGGATCTGTTTCCAAAAAACAAAACAAAACTGTGGTCTCCTGTCGTTCCCACTCCTCTCAGACCATCAGAACTTCAACGTCTCAGTGGAGAACATGTTGACTCGCTGCTTGGACAACGAGAGGAGCTGGCATCTCCATAAGAGCCTGGGCAGTATCCCTGGCTCCCAGCTGCTCATCCAGGACAGTCTGCCCCTGGTCCCTGAGAAGACGACAGAAACCCTGGTGTTCCCCTGCATCCTCAGCGCTCTCCAGTGGATCACCCAGGGCAGGGACTCGGTCCTGGCAGACCCAGCCAAGAGCGTCTTCCCTGTCAAACCCAGCATCATGGCCAAAGCTGCTCCGCTCTGCGACGCAGCTGAGATCCACATTCTGGTCACGGGAAGCCTCCACTTGGTGGGAGGAGCACTGAAACACCTTGACCCAGCTGCCTCCAAGTAAATGACCATGTGAAACTGAAGACCTTGGATAACGGCATGCTCTGCTAACATGCACATTTGCCTATGTGAAAGAAAATGATTTCTGTCTGTAGAAATGAGGTTTTTGTGGTCCTGGCGATTGAACAGTGACTTAAGGTGTGTACCTGAGTACTCAACCAGGTACTGATTTTTGTCTTGTAGCTTCCCTCAGTAGCTGATGCTAGTTTGGACCAAGGCAGCTTCACCCAGAGCCTTAAAGACGACCGCACAAACTCCTGTTTTCTTACTTGAAGCCAAATATGTTTATGTGGCCTGTGAGCGTGAGCAGAGTCGTGTGAGCTTCAGTGATCACTGACGCCACCAGGATGGACCACAGTGACATATCACTGATGGTTATTACATTACAGATGTTAATTTGATGTTATTAACAGCACTAAAGTGTCAGTTCACAATCATTTTAAAATGAAAGCCATTTTGCATGGTTTCTAAATTAATCTTGTTTGGATTTGATGATGTGTTTCATACATGCGGCCTAGTCATGTCTTCTTGTAGAAGTGTAAATATTCTAACAGTGTAATCTGTTTGAATGAAATTATATTAATATGACCCTTAATTAACATTAATTTACCAGACTACATGCAATTGTTGTATGTATAATGGTTAAAGATATGGAAACGTCATCATTACACTAATGTTGTCATGGCGATTCCTCCAGCGACGTTCACTCTGTAACCTAAAACGAGTTTTAAATTCAACTTCTTCATACCTCAAGACGTCAGGAAAATCTGAACTAGAATCATTCGCTTGTTGTAAGAAGTGAAGATGAAATCTGAACATGAATCAATTAAAAATAATATATACAATGAAACTGTTGTTTTAAACATTTGTTTGTCCCTCCTTTGTTTGTCCTATGATCATAAACATAATTCTTGTCTATTCATTGTGATCAAAATAAAGAAGTCTTTCCAAAATCTTTCACTGTCGTCTATGTTGAGATCCATGAGGGAATTTGGAATGGATCTTTTCGATCTTTTTAATGTTTCTTTTGAAACATCTTGGGAGCATGTGCCTTTGTGCTCGTGAACAGTATAATGTCCTCTGATGAGATGCCGGCTGCTCTTATGTTTTCTACTGACTTACTATAAGTAATAATCAATAACATGTATGGTAATAAGACTGTAAGTATAGACTGCATTTCTGTAGCTATAAAAGGAGGGAAAAAATAACCCCGCCCTGAACTCAATACGTCAGGCGTAAGGCGCGCGACACGTCAGTGACGTTGTGACGTTCCGGCGGTGTTTTTAAAGAGTCGCTGAGCGCAGCAGCAGTAGTGTACTACTTTCTACATGTGCCGTTCTTTCACATTTCCCCGAGGGAGATGCCCAAACCCAGGTATAGTTACAGTTTTTTTTTTTTTTTAATAAATATATACTCCATGTTTATGTAAAGAATTTGCACGAGCGATACGATAAGAATGATTCCCATCATGGTGTGTGTGTGTATAAACCAAGACTAAGCTACCTAGTTTGTTCAAATAGCGCACTTTTGTCAAAGCATTGCCGCTCTGTAACTTAACGTTGGCTGTGTGTCCGGTGTGTTTTTGAGTCGCCATTGTGGTCTCTGTTTTTATAAATGATATAAGTGAGTCTACTGAGTGAAGTGACGCTACTGTGAACTGCTGCCGCGCTTTCACTTGAGCCAGGCCTCATTCAGCTCTGTGTGTACCTCCTTTCAGGTCTAACAAAGTCTAACTGAATGTGAGAATGAACATCCATGTGACTCTGAACACTTCTGTCACTTCAGATAGAAGTGATAGTGGTGTTTTCTAGTACTGTTTAGCGGGTAGATTTGGCGCGGTCTGACCGCTGGTAGCAGCAGCAACATGGCGGCACAGAGAGCTAGTTCTGTGGAAGAAGCTAGCTACCAGAGATACCAGTGTATCTCTGTGATGGAGCTCATGACCTTCCCAGCATTCATAACAAGCGTTTAATCAGTTCATCCTCACATCCAGCATGCCACTGCGGGATCTGCCCTGCCTCAGTCTTCAGAAGTCCATGTTGTCTCAGTCCAAGAGGACCAACAAACGCAAGTCGAGCCTCAGTGAGGGCCTGGACGTTGAATGCACCCCAACAGAGCTGATCCAGCAGCGGTCACCACATCACAAGCACCAGCGGTTCACCAGCAAGGGCAAAGAGAATGACTGCAACTACTTTGTTCTTGCCAGGAGATCAAGGAGGATGAAAGAGTCCACGTCAGGTAGGAGACTTCTGTGTGACCGCCTCTAAGCAGCTCTTCATGGTTTAGCCATAGCTGTGATGTCATCATGACTGTCTCTTTCTCCTCTTATTTCTCTGAGCAGGCATTTCATGGGACCACCTACCTGACGAGCTGCTCCTCAGGATCCTCTTCTACATCCCTGTGCAGGACCTTCTCAGGGCGTCTGCAGTTTGCCAGCGCTGGCATCGCTTGGCGTGAGTTTCTAACTGTTTTCAGAGGGTGACACGGGATGGAAATGCTCTTCCTTCCCAGCTTTATCCTGATCAACTGGTTCCAACTGCTGTCACATGTCCTACCAGTTCTCTAGCAGGGTTCCCACGTGTCCTGTAAAACCTGGAAAATGACTGACCAATTTTCCAGTCATGGAAAATGAGTAAAAAGGTCAAATGTCCTGGAGACTGTTAAGGAAACATTGGAAATTGGAAAAATGATTTATCCTCTCCATGCCTTTTGAGGGAATGTTAACGGGCCAATAGTTACTTTTTAACCTGTCATTTTCCAGGATAATATAATAGTTTCCAGGACATTTGACCCCTTTTTCTAATTTTTCATGACTGAAAAATTGGTCTGTTGTTTTCCAGGACATGTGGAAACCCTGTCCAGTCACTTTCATTCTCCATGCTGTAGTCTCTCCATATTATTGACTGATATAGAGCTTCATCAGAGTCTGCACAGAAATAACTCCTTTCTAGTCATTCGACTACTCAAAGCACCTGACACTACTTATCACATTCACCCATTCACACTCTCATACACTGCATTTATACTCCACTGCACAGCATTGGGAAAAATTTAGGGTTAGGCATCTTGCACATGACTACTGGAGGCAGGGCTTACAGTTTTCCAGGGTCCAGCTGGTGCGGCTCTCTTTTTCACCTGAGTTTCACTTTCTGTCCAACAACAGAATTTATAGGTTAACTGCACCCAGATACTGTCTACTACCAGCTGTATCTTCTTCACATGTTCAGACATGTTCTAGAAAACCCTGGATAAAGTGCTTACATGTGCTTCAGTAGTCTGGTTCTGTTCAGTTTGGACCGTACGTAGCGATGCCTCTTCTTCACAGTGATGTATATTTTCATGACATTAGTGATTACCACATACTGATTTCTGCAATCAAAGGAGCTTTAGTCGGTGCTGTTTACTGCTAGCCTAACACACTCTGCCTGTCCCAGGTTTGATGAGTCTCTGTGGCACAGTGTGGATCTGGAAGGCCTGACCCACACAGGTTCAGCTCTGCAGCAGGTCCTGAAGACCGGTGTCCGCCTGCTGCGCTGCCCTCGCTCCTTTGTGGAGGACCTGCACTTCACAGCCACAGGGTGAGTCCAGTACCTCCAAAACTGGGGCTGGAAAAGGCTTTCTGTCAGCTCCAGAATCACTATTAGACTGTGATATTAGCTTTGGTCCGGGATCACTTCCTGTCAGCTACTGCATTAACAAACACTGCAACAGAAAATGCAAAGGGGCCCATTTAGAAACCTGATGTTATCCACTTTAAAAAGGTCTCTCAATGAGTGTCTCTCAAAATAAGTGTAGTGTGCTATGTCTTCAACTCTGAGCCAGAGAGCTCCAGTAAAACACAGCTGCATGTGTTTCCTGTATTAGAGTAACAAGGTGTTGCCTTTAAAGGGCATTTCCTCGTGTAGTTTTTCTTGCTAAATGTGAACTCTATCATGAATTACTACAATACACACTTTGCTTTCATGCATCAACAATGTGACCTAGAACAAATCTAAAGTGATGGTATTGTTGTGTTGTTCAGCCCTCTGCAGATCACTGTAATGGATCTGTCCAGCTCCATCATCCCCACCTCATCTCTGGAAGGCATCCTCTGTCACTGCAGGCTGCTGGAGTATCTGAGCCTGGAGGGTCTGCAGCTCTCAGACACCATCATCAGGTAGCAGGCAGATGCTTTATCACAGGTGGAGCATGTATCCACCACCACCCTCTTGTCTTGTTTCCTTCAAACATTCAGAATATGCTGTATTTACTGTTCTGTTCTCCCGCTCAGCGCTCTGGCCAGGAACCCAGACCTGCTGCAGCTCAACCTGAGCGGCTGCTCTGGTTTCTCTGCTCCTGCTCTGGCTGACATGCTCAAGTCCTGTTCCAGGTCAGCTGCTCGTCACATTCATTCATCACAGTTCTTTTGTCTAAATGCAGTGCCTGTAGAAAGATGGGAATGGACTGTTCTTCTGTATTTCTAGTCAAAGCACATTCATACACTGATGGTGGGAGGCCATTAGGAGAAGCTAATCCTGGGTTATCACGCGTTGTCCTGGAAACGCTTAAGTTAACCTGGAATATTATCTTTACTCCCCATACCTTGTAAGTGAATACAAATAGATAAAAGTTACTTATAACCTGTTATTTTCCAGGATAAGTTAACCATTTCCAGGACATTTTACCTTTTTTTTTTTTCTATTTTCTTTTTATCACATTCCCACACCAATACACAGGATTGGGATTTTTGGGGTTAGGTATCTTGTTCAAGCTCAACAGCACATGACTAATGGAGGTGAGAATCGAACCACCGACCTTCAGATTGGTGGCCGACCTGCTCCTTGAACATGAAAGTTAACTTGTGCCGCAGCCGCCCCATATTTCTCCAGCCTAATTTATTTATAGTTTAATATTTTGTCCTCCTATAGTCCAGTGTTTTGTTTTTTTTTTCCCTCAAAATGTATTAAAAACTAGAATAGCAGTGTTGGAGGAACGTTTTGCTTTAATCCCAGTCACCAGTCTGTTTGAATGTCTCCACAAGCTTTGTGTACCTAGACAGGGAATATTTCCTTGTTCTTCCTGTAGAGCTGCTCCACTTCAGTCAGATTCATTGGTGATCAGTGATGAACCACAGGATGGATGTAGATCAGGGACATTGTCCTTTCTGTCTTAGCCACTGTCTTGTTATTTAGTTTTTTTTCGGATGGTGGTATTTTTAGTGGTGGTGCTGGGAGATGAACCACCTGCTTATCTTGAGCTGTCTAGCAGAGAGCTGCTCTGAATGATTTTCCACATTTATTCCTTACTAACTCTCCAGTCCCTGCTGAAGAGGTCAGGAACAATCCCACCAGGCCTCCACCAGGTCCATGTCACCTGGCGTATGTGATTAGCTATATAACTGAGAACGTTTATAATGGTTATACTTAGGGCTGGGTACTGAACTTCAGTACTTTTGTAGCACAGACTAAAAAGCTCTGGTCCTATCTGGTATCAAAAAAATTATCTTTGGTGCCAAATTCAGAGCTCCAAACTGACTTCCAGTGAACACACCATAAGGCAAACTCTGGCTCTGCAGGGTCCTGAAGATGAGCTGGTGTTGATCATCAGACCATAGTCTAGTATGTCTACCATGACAAAGACCAAATTACACAAAAATAACTTTTGAGTTGAAATCATAAAATATGCTCATAATAATAGTAAATTAATAATGTTGATGACATCATAAAGCCTACATTATACAGAAATAACAAGCTCTAACAAGGACAGAAAAAGGAGTGTGCACAAAGACAAATATCTGAGAGTGTGTAGTTTAAGACAAAGACACCTCACAGGTCCTCAACTGGCAGCTGCACTAAATAGTACCCGTTAGTGTCAGCATCAACAGTGAAGAGGAGACTTCAGGATGCTGGAATTCATGGCAGAATATCTCAGACTGACCAATAAAAAGAAAAGACTGAGATGGGCAAAAGAGCACAGACACTGGACTGGAAGAAGGTGTTATGGACAGACGAGTCTGTCTGAGGTCTTCGGATCACACAGAAGAACATTTGTGAGATGCAGAACAAATGAAAAGATGCAGGAACAGTGCTTATCTAGACCATCAAGCATGGTGGGGGCAGCGTGATGGTCTGGGGATGCTTTGGTGATGGTAAAATAGGAGATTTGTACAGAGTGGAAGGGACCTTGAGGAAGCAAAGCTATCACAAGATTTTGCCATGCCATACCCTGTGGACAGCATGGGGTGAAATCTCATCAGATTATCTTGACAAAGTGACAGCTAGAATGCCTCAAGTCTGCCAGGCTGTAATTGCTGCAAAAGGTGTTTTTTGTTTTTTTTGTTTTTTTCTCTAGATGAAGGCAAAGTTTGAAGAACATATTCATCATTTCCATTAAAATCATTATTTCTAACTCTGACAATGTCAGCATGTCCTGTTCATTTGCTATAGGTCCTATTTAGACTAATTTCACGTGTTTCTATGGAAAACAAGAAAATTTCAAAGTGATCCCAAACTTTTGACCGTGTGCGTGCATGTGTGTGCGTCATTTCAGGCACTATAGAAGCTGCAGCAGCAGTCAGGTGCTAATGCTGTGTTTGTTTTTTGTAGGGTGGAGCAGTTGAACCTGTCCTGGTGTGACCTCACCAGTGAGCATGTGAAGAGTGCTGTTAGTAATGTAAGCTCCAGTGTTACTCAGCTCAACCTCAGTGGATACAGAGAGAGCCTCACATTAGACGGTAAGGCTTCATTGTGCCAGCATGCGGTTACAGATGTCACGGTTCCCATGTGTCCTGGAAAACTATTTGCTGATTTTCCAGACATGGAAAATGAGGAAAAAGGTCAAATATCCTGGAAAATGATTTATGCGAACATGTTAAAAGTAATTTAACCTGGTTACATTTGCTCACAAGGCATGGGGAGGGTAGACAACTTTCCAGAGTAACTTAACCATTTCCAGGACATTTCCATGTTTTCCAGGACATGTGGGAACCCTAAATAGATGAGTGTGTTCAGTTCAGTAGTTTTTTTTTTTTTGTTTTTTTTTCCCCCTCTGATGATGAATATCTGAGGCTCGTTGCTTTCTATTCATGATGCATCACTGTATGAACAGATTTTTCCTCAATCTGTATGCTGACCCATGATGTTTTCACAGACGTGAAGGTGCTGGTGACCAGATGCCCCCATATTCATACACTGGATTTGAGGTGAGATGTGGTTGTGGACATGGAGTGTTTTCTGTGTAAATACTAGGGCTGTCAAAGTTGACACAATTAATTGTGTTAACTTGCTAGTTTGTGCAACAATAACTCCACTTGACGTGAACTGTGTTGGGAGAAATGTGCTAATTTTTACATCCCTGATATATAAGCTGCTAAAATCAGCTCTGTGTTTATGAAAAGAACATCTTTCTCATGTCTTCGTAGGTTCTCAGTCATCCAGGTTGAGATAAATCAACTTGCTTGAAGTTGGTTGAAGACGTTTCGCCTCTCATCCAAGAGGCTTTTTCAGTTCTGACTGGTAGAGAGTTCAAAAAAACGTATACTCCTGTAGGAGCAGGAAAGGGGAAAAAAAAAAAAAAAGACCAAAACCACTAGAGCAATAGGCCTTGTTATGAGTCGTTACCATTCATGTGGGAGTCGTCGTCCCTCCCACCCTGATGAGAGCTGTTAAGGCGAGCTGCACTCAGGTGTGAATGGATGTTCAGGTTTCTGGGGATGGAGGTCAATACTGAGTTATAAGAGTGGCTGATAGATGGTGTCGTAGTCCTTCTCTGTTCAGAGATGGTATCTTAAACTCCTCTCTCAAACCATCTGTCTTCCCTGGCTAAAACCTGGACATTACTGTCCTTAAAGGAGTGTCTCCAGGTGTCTGATATGTCACCAGACATTAAGAAATCATGTTCATTTCAAATACTTCTATCACTGACAACAGTAGTCCAGCCAGGATATTCTCATTTAAAAGCCAAGTTGCAGCCCTCAACTGATGTTGATGTTGTCATGTTGTGTTTTGGTCTGATGCTCCACCCTGATACTCCACATCCTCTTTTATTGTATGTTTACAATTCTGTTATTTAGCGGTTAGCAGCTGTTTTTCTAGCCAATCAGAGTTGGTCTCTTAGTCCAGAGTCTTCATGATGTTGACTGGTCTGCAGTCAGCTGACACCATTTAACCACAGCTGGAGTTAACTTCTCCATTTAGTTTCATGCTCAGCTCTGTGGATACCCGATCACTGCTGAACAGTAGCTTCAAGACTTACACTATATTTGAATTCACTTTTACACAAGGTGCTCATTATGTTTGAGCTCTCCACTGAGCTGCCTGGGAGCAAATGTTATTTTTCACTGTATTGGTAGAGCACCCAGGTTTCTTAAGGATTGTCGAAGATGTTTCTTCTCATAATCCAAGAAGCCTGTTCAGTTCTAACTGGTAGAGTCCAGATATTTGTGCAGTAAACAGCCATGCCACCAAAACAATGAGAATCATCACTATTCATGAATGTGCTCTTTGGATTTATCATCCAGTCTTTTAATAATAATAATAATAATAATAATACATTTTATGTGTAATGCACAAATCTCAAAGTGTTACCAGGTAAGAACAGATAAAAGTGACACGATGACATAATAAATAAATAAATCTCTGTGGGCTGAGTGTGTATATAGTGTGGTAACAGTGACCTGTAGTTATATTTGGAGCAGTCTGGTAACCACGTAGCTGTGCTGTGTTGGTCTCTTCCAGTGACAGCACTCTGCTCATGGCCGACAGCTTCCCCGTCCTCAGGCAGCTGCAGCGTCTGCAGCACCTGTCTCTGAGCCGCTGCTATCACATCCACCTGGCTGCTCTCTGGTGAGTTCCTCTGCTGCTGCCCTGCTCCTCTGGTCTGAGGCATCTCAAAGCAAACTAACTCTGTCATGCCCGCAGTGACCTGGGGAAAACCTTCCCCACGCTCAGCTTGCTGGACGTGTTCGGCATCGTCAACGGCAGCCACCTGTCCTCTCTGAACAAGGAGATGCCAGGGGTCAGCATCAACTCCAGGCCCTTCTCCAGCGTGGCCCGGCCCACACCCGACACCAGGCTCAGCGGCTGCTTCATGTGGAACAGGAAGTGCAGACTGCGGTTCAAACTGTAACCTCTGTCATGTTGTCATCATGGAGCGTCGGCCCGTCGTACGCCGATGGAGCATTGTTTCAGTGTTTCTTGCTGCTACAGTCTGTTTTTAGTGTTGGCTGGTATCAGAGGAGCTACAGGTCACATGCTGGACCAGCCTTTTAGGAAAGATCTAAATATGAGTCCAGTTCTCGTTGGACTGTGTTAACACAAACATGTGAATCCGTTTTAGGTTCTAATAATGTGTTCATTTAAAGTATTTTGGAAGGGAAACATGGTTTAAAAGACTCGTATCAGATGTCAGGCGTCTGTAAATGTTTGGACAGTTGGGTCTTCAGACATTTTGACTTTTACTGATGGTAGAAAAGTGTTATTGTCAGCTGTAATAATGAGACATGAGATGGTTTTAATGAGTGTAAAATGATGAGTTTGCTTGTTATTCTGCTGTTGAATGTTTGTCTGGACCAGGTTCTTAACATGTTTTTTTTATGACGAGGTCATACATCACTGCCTCACCGTGTGTGTATATATCCTGTCTTTGAGACTGACCTTTCATGTGATGTGAAGTGAGTCTTATCAAGTAAAGCACAGAGTACACCAACGCTGGCTGAAGAGCTGTTGGTTCATGTACATTTTCATCATAAATGACTGTAACAAGACAAATTCTTTGTCAGCTCTACTTCTCATATCTGCATACTTATTTGGTTTGTGGGGAGAACAGAGCAGCTCTCTAGAGCTCATCAAGACTTACTTTTCAGTATACACACTTTATCTACTCTGGCATGCTGACTTAATTCAATAAATAGAGGTTTGAATGCTGATTCATTTAGAGCAAGCAGCATCTGTTATTACACTGAAATTAATCACCAAACATCTAAAGTTCATTAATTATTCTGCCTCTTCTGCCCTGCAGGGCTTAAAGAAATGTAAGAGCATCACCTCCAGCATCGTCTCCTTCACTTTAACTGGACTCTGTTTCTCACTGAGTTCACTTCTCTTCACCATTTTGAACAGGAGGGACAAATTTAAATTCACGGAGATTTCCTAAACAAGTCCAAAATAATGAACAACCACTAAAACACATTTTTCTGTTCAGGAATGACAGCAAATAACTGCAGTTTTTGCTTTGAAGTTTAATAGAGGAGACATTTTCTGGCCAATTCCTATAAATGTGGTATAATATAATAGCAGCTTTGATGTTTCATCGCTACACATAGTGATGGGTTGATGTTGCCTCATGGGGTGTGTGGCACCTGTGTCGATACTGTGTTGACACTGTGTTAGTGTATCAGTCAAGAGCACATCTGCTGGACTTAATAAATCATTGCAGGCAACATGGATAAAGACTGTGCCACTGAACCAATTTCATTCCTTCTGACAAATGGACACCAAGTGGTTAAAAAAATGATAGTCTTGACTGAATGAAAGAAAAGTGTGTGTATTCCAGTCATTCTGAATATAACCAATGTAATATCACTGCCTAATGCAGTGTGTCAAAAGCAGAATTGACAATAATAGCAAGGGTATAAGGGAAAGTGTAAAATTAAAGTTTTGTAAAACTCAAACTCAAATTTGAGTGCTTGTGAACATGTGGGTGCTTGTCAACATGTTATTGAAGGGAAAAGGGTGGGTTTATTATTTATTTTTATTTCGAAACAGGAGTTTTTGCAAAATGCACAGCGACGTGACGTCACGCTCACATTCTCTACAGGCCTGCCTGTGTTTATTGTAGGCTCTTCTTATTCATGCCTTGCTGTTAAGTGCCTCAGCATTGAGGAGGTGCTTTTGTTTATGTATGATAGTTCCTTTGAACAAATGCAGCATTTAACCTGCAGAAAATGAAATGAGTAATTTAAACTAAGAGTCACTTTGAAATGGATTTGAATTCTGATAGATCAAGCGATAACTGAGAGGACCAGGACGAAATAAAAACAAATATTTTGTTTGGAGATATATCATCAAAATAATCCCACACAGTGGACACCTTTCTCTTTCTTTCTGACGGCTCCATGCCACAGCTTGAATGGAGAATTGTACGTCAAAAATGCAGTGATTTTTTGGCAGAGATGCATCCTGTAGACAGATGCCCTACCTTATAAACACAGTCTGGTGCCTCAGTGACACACGAAACATTCGCTGTATCGGTCACGTGACTTTTTCTGAAAGCGATACGCGCACCGACACGCGGATTCGCTCTATGAGCTCGACACATGCGCCGACGCATCGGTGTTGCCAGACCCATCACTAACTAACTAAGGTGACATGATTTGGTTTCCACCTCAGAAAAACCGTTTAGAGGAAAAAATGACCCACAAGCAACAGAAATAAAAAGGCATTAGATACGTTCAGACACAGCTGGACGCTCTCCTGTGACTGGACCTGTCTAAACCATGAATGATCCTCCACCTGACTTGGCTCAATCATGTGACCACAACACATAAAGGACACCATGCAGGCGAGTTTAGTTCAAATAAGAAAATGGTTTCATTTATAAATAAATTACCAAAAAATGATGAGAGTCTGAAGACCTGGACAAGTACAGTTATTAATATTATGCTCCAACTAGACCAGTTGACTCTCTTTGTACTGCAACACTGATCAGGTATAACATGATGACCACTGCCAGGTGAAGTGAATATCACTGATCATGTCTTCATCATGACTCCTGGGATATACAAAGCAACAAATGAACAGTTAGTCCTCAGAGTTGATGTTAGAAGCAGGAAAAATGTCCAGTGTGATGATTTTTCAGGAGTTTTGAGGAGTTTGTCTAGAGGACTGGATCAGAGCATCTCCCAACTGCAGCTCTGGTGGGCTGTTCCTGGTCTGCAGTGGTCAGGATCTATCAAGAGTGGTCCAAGGTAGGACCACTGGTGAACCAGAGACAGGGTCATGAGAGGACAAGGATCACTGATGCAGGTGGGGAGTGAAGGCTGGTCCTGGTGGTCTGATCCAACAGAGCAGAGAAGTTAATGCTGCTGAAGATAGAAAGGAGTCACATAGCACAGAATAAACCTTCAGGGGTCAGAGGTCACACAGGAGGACCAGCACTAGATTAGACAGGAGGTCATTGTGTTATGACTGATCAGTGGATAGACGGAGCACAGTGACTGCTGAAATTCATATCTGCTACACAGAATCACTGTCATCAAGCCTTATTCATAGTTTAACGCAGATATGATATCTGAGTGATATGAATATTTTGTGAAAAACAGTGCTTATCATTCAGACATAAATAGTTGTTATTAAGGATTTCCAGTGTGTTTGGGACTACTACAGGAAATCAGTTTGTGTGATGCTGTTTGTGCAAATTATTTTGAGAAATTTTAAAAATACAATATTAACATCTGTCAGACAGTCAGTAAATAAGCACAGCGAGCAAGTGTTTCTTTTTCATACCACTTTATGTGATTCAAAGACCAAAGCCACCCTGACATCCTGACACACTGCTGCAGCGTACTCCGTCCTGATGCTTCTGTAAACCAGACCTCCTGGTCCAGAGTCCAGGGAGAGGAGGTGTCATAAAGCGCACCACAGCACACAAGCTGTAACTGATCAAGTCCAATTACAAAAAGAGACCTGCTAGATCTGGATTAAATACTTCAAATCATGTGTCCTCTTTATAGTTTCAGCATCTTTGTTCAAACATTTAGTGTCAAGCAGTTAAAAAAAATATTTGTAACACTGATCACATATGATCATCACCATGTCAGTCTCATGTTTCATGTCCAGTTACAGGACCTGCTCCTGACCCAACACCTGGAGCAACATGTCCCATGAAGCATGGCTTTCTTTAGTGCACTTCATTATTTCCTCTCCAAATGGCTCAAACATGCTAGAACAAAATAGATGCTATGTTCCAAAAATATCTTTAGTCAACAGACGAGGCGTAACAAAGAGCCCCTGTACTTTCAGGTCACCACACAAACTCTTCAAAAGTGATTTTCTACATCCGTCTCTTTGTTAACAAACCCCAAACCAGCAGTGACTGTGTCTGATGTGAAGCTGGGATCAGATCCAGACCCCCGAAGACCCTGAACAGGATAAGAGGTGGTTACCAGCCCCACATGTGGATTCATCCGCTGCTGAAAATAGTCCCTAACGATGCACCTACTGTCTGAGTCGTGCGCATTGGGAAATGACAGCAGCTTTTTCAGACAGTTGATGATGACATCACTGCTCTGGATATCTTTAAATTGTATATTTGTGAGGCATTTGCAAAGATACAGTACATCTTCATTACGAACTGGTCAGCCAGTAAGGGGAGTCTGTTTGGGATTTGTTGACAATGAATAAATAGAGAATAACTTTATTGTTCTACTTTAAAAGTCAGTACCATGTGGCTGCACAGGTGTGGAAGCACATCACAACATGTCATGTGAAATAGGCACAAACTGAAACAACTGTTTTCTGTTAAGCGAATTGTGTTGTTCCTAATAGTCATACCTGATCCTGTATATCGTCTCTGTTGATTTGATGCAGTGAAAGACAGTCAACAGGAATATTATAGTAACAGATTACAATCTAATCTGGGGAAGGGGGATGGAGAATAAAAAGCAAAAGCAAAAAAAAAAATGATTTGGGGGAAAAAATTAACTTTAAAAAAGCCCACATTTAACAAAACAGTAATAACATTGACAGCATTCTGTTAGGTCTAACAGTACTGAACACTTGTGGAGGCTAAAAGCTAAAAGTGGTACTTCCCTTTGAACAGCAGGCTTAGAGGAACCAGTCACGTGTACTGAGCTCTGGACTGGTCTCAGTTTTCTAGAAGGACTGTCCGGAGCTGGTCCTCCTCGCTCATGCTCACGGTAGCGATGGCACCGTCGTTGAACTCGAATGAAGTCCCGCCGTCGACCACCATGCAAGCGTCCCAACAGCGTGAGCGGACAGACACTCTGAAGCAGCAGAGGCAACGTTCAAACAGTACACCTTTACAGCTTGTGCACAGTTTGTGCACAGGACCAGCTCTTGTTTCAGACTGACCTGCTGGCGAAGCCTCTCTGCCGACTGCTGGAGAACACTCTGTTGGCGATGGGCTCCCTGATGCTGTAGAACAAACGGCTGTCGTCTGGACTGAACACCAGAGACTCGTTGTACTCATCAGTGACTGAAGGCACACACAGATGACATCATCACATATGGCAGTGACAGTGACAAGAAATGTGCTGCTCAAAAATGAACAGTATTGGGGTAGTATGTCACAATATAGTGAGTTTCTAAACGGAAAAAAATCATATCTCATGTTACATCTTTCAACTGTCTTTTTAGCAGGAGGAGAGAAAAATAAACCACACGTCTCTTTTCCTGTTTGATCAATTTTGAGCTGGAGCTCAAGAACAAAGATGGAGGAGCTGGTTAAGACATCTTTAGAGGGTAGAAATATGAACATCACTGAGAATTTGTTGCTCTCAAAAAAAACAGAATGAGACGGTAAAGAAGTGACTAGACTTTTACTGTGAAGGGCTTTTTGAACTGATGTTCACTACTTCCTGTCAGCGTTGACATGTTAAAACAGCAGAAAAGAGAGATCTGCTGTATGTCCTCCTTTTATTACAATAAGGAGCTTTACTTTGAAATGATCTGCTGTATGTCCTCCTTTTATTACAATAAGGAGCTTTACTTTGAAATGATCTGCTGTTTGTCCTCCTTTTATTACAATGAGGAGCTTTACTTTGAAATGATCTGCTGTCTGTCCTACTTTGAATACAATAAGGAGCTTTACTTTGAAATGATCTGCTGTCTGTCCTCCTTTTAATACAATAAGGAGCTTTACTTTGAAATGATCTGCTGTATGTCCTCCTTTTATTACAATAAGGAGCTTTACTTTGAAATGATCTGCTGTCTGTCCTAATTTGAATACAATAAGGAGCTTTACTTTGAAATGATCCACTGTCTGTCCTCCTTTAATGACAATAAGGAGCTTTACTTTGAAATTACCTGCTGTCTGTCCTCCTTTTATTACAATAAGGAGATTTACTTTGAAATGATCTGCTGTATGTCCTCCTTTGAATACAATAAGGAGCTTTACTTTGAAATGATCTGCAGTCTGTCCTCCTTTTATTACAATAAGGAACTTTACTTTGAAATGATCTGCTGTCTGTCCTACTTTGAATACAATAAGGAGTTTTACTTTGAAATGATCTGCTGTATGTCCTCCTTTTATTACAATAAGGAGCTTTACTTTGAAATGATCCACTGTCTGTCATCCTTTAATGACAATAAGGAGCTTTACTTTGAAATTACCTGCTGTCTGTCCTCCTTTTATTACAATAAGGAAATTTACTTTGGAATGATCTGCTGTATGTCCTCCTTTTATTACAATAAGGAGCTTTACTTTGAAATGATCTCCTGTCTGTCCTCCTTTAATGACAATAAGGAGCTTTACTTTGAAATGATCTCCTGTCTGTCCTCCTTTTATGACAATAAGGAGCTTTACTTTGAAATGATCTCCTCTCTGTCATCTTTTTTATTACAATAAGGAGCTTCACTTTGAAATGATCCCTTGTCTGTCCTCCTTTTATTACAATAAGGAGCTTCACTTTGAAATGATCCCTTGTCTGTCCTCCTTTTATTACAATAAGGAGCTTTACTTTGAAATGATCCGCTGTCTGTCCTCCTTTAATGACAATAAGGAGCTTTACTTTGAAATGATCTCCTGTCTGTCCTCCTTTTATGACAATAAGGAGCTTTACTTTGAAATGATCTCCTGTCTGTCCTCCTTTAATGACAATAAGGAGCTTTACTTTGAAATGATCTCCTGTCTGTCCTCCTTTTATTACAATAAGGAGCTTCACTTTGAAATGATCCCTTGTCTGTCCTCCTTTTATTACAATAAGGAGCTTTACTTTGAAATGATCCGCTGTCTGTCCTCCTTTAATGACAATAAGGAGCTTTACTTTGAAATGATCTCCTGTCTGTCCTCCTTTTATGACAATAAGGAGCTTTACTTTGAAATGATCTCCTGTCTGTCCTCCTTTAATGACAATAAGGAGCTTTACTTTGAAATGATCTCCTGTCTGTCCTCCTTTTATGACAATAAGGAGCTTTACTTTGAAATTATCTCCTCTCTGTCATCTTTTTTATTACAATAAGGAGCTTCACTTTGAAATGATTCCTTGTCTGTCCTCCTTTTATTACAATAAGGAGCTTTACTTTGAAATGATCCCCTGTCTGTTCTCCTTTTATTACAATAAGGAGCTTTATTTTGAAATGATCCAGTCTGTGTTCTCCTTTTATTACAATAAAGAGCTTTATGTTGAAATGATCTGCTGTCTGTCCTCCTTTTATTACAATAAGGAGCTTTATTTTGAAATGATCTGCTGTCTGTCCTACTTTTATTACAATAAGGAGCTTTACTTTGAAATGATCTGCTGTCTGTCCTACTTTTATTACAATAAGGAGCTTTATGTTGAAATGATCCCTTGTCTGTCCTCCTTTTATTACAAGAAGGAGCTTTACTTTGAAATGATCCATTGGTTGTCCTCCTTTTATTATAATAAGGAGCTTTACTTTGAAATTATCTGCTGTCTGTCCTCCTTTTATTACAATGAGGAGGAGCTTTAAAATGATCCCTTGTCTGTTCTCTTTTTATTACAAGAAGGAGCTTTACTTTGAAATGATCCCTTGGTTGTCCTCCTTTTGTTACAATAAGGAGCTTTACTTTGAAATGATCCCTTGTTTGTCCTCCTTTTATTACAATAAGGAGCTTTACTTTGAAATTATCTGTTGCCTGTCTTTCTTTTATTACAATAAGAAGCTTTACTTTGAAATTATTTGGCAGTTATCACGCATGATTCAGGTAATGGGTCATCTTCAGTTTACTTGCACTGTTTATAGAGTTGTAATTGTCATATTATATCATACTGATCATCTGTAGTGAACTGCACCTTACTGCTTATTTGCACTATTTATTGAGATGTAATAGTTGTTATATCATGCCATCATACTGTCCATGTTCAGTTAACTTCACCTTACAGTTTACCTGCACTATTAATCGAGCCATAATATTTATATCATAGCATGCTGTCCATCTTTACCTCATTGCAACTTACTGTTTATTTGCACTGTGAATATCACGAGTCATAATTATTTATCTGAATATACTTTTTAATACTGCGTTCCTGTTATACTTGAAGTGTAAATACTTTCTGTTTGTTATATCAATGGTTTATTACTGTGATTGTATTTCTTGCTGTTGCTGCAGCATAATTTCCTAGGCTGGGATCAAGGAAGTAATTCTATTCTATTCGATTCTATCCAAAAGTAACATGTAACTAATTACTTATTTATTTTAATTATTTAATAAATAAAAAGTAATAACTAGTAATGTGTAATCCATTACTATTTTTGACTAACTACCCAACACTGAAAATAAATAAATCGTGGAGAACAATAACTCACCCTTTCCAATGAAGTCAGGGTTCAGTGGGATATCAAGCGCAGTCTGAGCCTTTCCTGAAAGCAGACAGCTGGTCAGAGAGCAGGTGATGAACATGGAGACACACCTGGTTTAACTTTGAGCTCGTTTCAAACTTTCCTACCGATTCTTAGAACCTCCTCCACCGTCTGCTCAGCCAGTTTGTTGATGTTATATGACCTGACCAGAGAGAAGACAAAGAGGGTTTATATAGAACTTTAACACATCACTGCACACTCTCACTACATGATTTCAAAAATTCAGTAAGAACAATATTATTTAGTAGCATTGATCTAACTGGATTCTTAATGGCTTTGTTCGACAGTTCATTAATTAATCTACATAAGTCATATCTGCCCTCGACATTTCCTGTTTGGATGAAATGCTTCACTCAAGTGAATGTCTATGAAACACTTTTTAACTGTTATGCTCTCCAGTTTCACCACAGGAACATCCATAAACTGCTCCTGAAGTCTGGTGTTTTTTCACCAAGACATAGCTAACGACACTGAGCAGGTGTTGGAGTGCCTACCTAGTGATCTTCATTATTCCCACAGACTAAAAACACATACTGAATAAAAGGAATGGTTCAACATTTAGGAAAATGTGCTTATTTGTTTAATATAAATATTAAGAGTTTGTCTTAAATTCTCCTAAGTAAGTGAACTCTTTCTACTCTTGTGACCAGTCAAAGCCTTGTTGGGAGGCCAGCACAGCACACACACTCCTGGAGACAGAAACTGCACCATGGACCTTCTGATTGGTGACTGACCTGCTCTACCACTGAGCCACAGTGGAAGCCACCCTAAAGTTCACGTTGGATGTGCTCTGAGTAGAGGGTGAAACGTCTTTGCGGCAGGATGCTCTTATTGTTGAAGCAGTTACAGTGTTAGTCTTTGATTATTTCATATGCTGCTAGATTAGCTGCTGCAATCTACTTGGTTGAGTTAAACAGACATGTTAGTCTTAAATAAACAGTGGGTGGAGATAAGGCGCTAGAGTATAGCTCTGTTTACCAGGCTTTGGATCCTGTTCCTGTACAGATGCTGAGTCCTGAGTTCTTCTGCTTCTCCCAGGGGCCGTCATCCACAGAGATCTCATAGTAGGAGGCCCTGTGGAGCAGAGGGTTTGAAGGGGTTTAACTTCATCCTGTGGTGGACAGAGATGTCCCGATGTCCCTGGTCCATGAGGGTTACTACATACACATCCAGTACCTGGAGGACAGAGACTCTCCAATGAAGATTTCATTCAGGCTTCTGATGGGGAGGAGACTAGACTCTGAGGAGCTCTCATGGAGGATCCCTGTCCCTGAGAAAGGTCTCAGAGTTAGTAGAAGAATGGCAAGAAAACTAGAGTTGTTACGATTCTGATACCAGTATCAGAAATGCCTCTGATACTGCAGAAAATGCTGGTATCGGTATTGGCGAGTACTGGAGTCCAGTCACCGATCCGATACCACGTAATTCATTAAAATAAGAATCTACATGTAGGGTTTCCCGCAGCGCTTTATAGTTAAGGCGGCTGCCTTGACAACAAATGCCCCTGCTTTGACTACGTGCCTCTGAAAAATACAGAAATAAATAACTTCTGCATCCCCGCATGCACAGACAGCTAGCTAAAATAAGGCCACATCGCGATGAGGCTGAATAGCGACACCTGCGCCATTTCTCACCTGCTGTGCTACGCAGTAAACATAATTTTTTTTCCATCGGGAGAGAAGAGAGTATAAGCTGAATCGATTCGGCCAGTGCCGCTGTGGAAGCCGGTACTACGGTATATATATATACTACGGTATATATATGTACATATATGTACATATATATATACACACACACACGTGTGTGTATATATATATATATGTATATATATATACATATATATACATATATATATATACAGTCATGGAAAAAATTATTAGACCACCCTTGTTTTCTTCAATTTCTTGTTCATTCTAATATCTGGTACCACTAAACGTATAATACAATGAACACAACAAAAAATGCAGCTGGTCACATAATACTTTATGCCCTATTTGACATTCTTAAGCTTAATTGATTCCCAGGGTATATAAGAGGCCATTTCATGTCACAAGCAGCACTGCACATGCAAAGGCCTAGAGTGGTTTCCTGCTTACATTCAAGCCGTAGCACAACTCAGAAGTTGTCAGCTCTCACATAATGCCTAAAACAAAAGAATTATGTGAAGCAACAAAGGCAGCCATCTTGGCACTGCTGGAAATTGGCATGAGTGAGAGACAGGTAGCAAAAAAACTGAAGATCTCCAAGACAGCCGTTCATTACAACAAAAAAAACCAAGCTGAACATGGCACTACCAAATTGCTACCTGGCCGTGGCAGGAAACGTCTTTCTACTCACGAGATGACCGTGCACTCATCCGTTCCTGTGTCAGGAATCGTCGTCAGACCTCCAGGGACCTTAAAAATGAGTGGGCACTGTCGAGAAATGTGACTTGCTCGGCAAGGACAGTTCGAAACCGACTTGTTGAAGCTGGTTTGAAGTCACACAGAGCACGCAAGAAGCCCTTCATCAATGAAAGGCAGAGGAAGGCCCGGTTACTCTTTGCTCGAGACCACAAGGATTGGACTGTTGATGATTGGGCTAAGGTTCTCTTCAGTGATGAATCCAATTTTGAATTGATGCCCACTCCAGCCAACTTACTGGTTAGGAGGAAGCCTGGAGAAGCTTACAACCCAGACTGTCTTGCCCCTACAGTAAAACATGGGGTGGATCAGTCATGATCTGGGGTTGTTTCAGTCTGAGTGGAACAGGGCAAATGCAATTGTGTGAAGGCCGAATGAACCAGGTCAAGTACAGGACTACCCTTGAAAACAGTCTTCTTCCATCAGCTGGAAAACTCTTTCCTGCCTCGAATGACTGGATTTTCCAACAAGACAATGCCCCTTGCCACACGGCAAGGTCAGTTAAAGCCTGGATGGAGAACCACAACATTCGCACCATGCCTTGGCCTGCTCAATCACCAGATCTTAATCCAATTGAAAACCTGTGGAAAATCATCAAACTCAAAATGGAGAACCACAAGCCCAAAAACAAAGAAAATTAGTTTGAATTTGTCCAACAGGAATGGGCTGCTGTGACAGCAGAACAATGTCAGAAGCTGGTGGAGAGCATGCCAAGACGCATGGCTGCAGTCATCAAAAACAATGGTTATGCAATCAAGTATTAACTCTTGTGTGTATCATGTGTTTAAAGCAAACAGAAAAGAAAACATGGAATGCTTAAAAGTAGTGTTTTTGGCGGTACAATGCCATAGCTATTGATGTAAGAATTTAAGTAATTTTGGTTATTATCAAGAAAACCATGGAAAATGAATAATCCTTAGTTCTTAAATTAAACTCTCATGAGCTATTTTTGTTGTTATCATTATAATTGTCCATACAAATGTACCTTTAGTTGAGCCAGGCATTAAAATTAACAAGAAATTGAAGAAAACAAGGGTGGTCTAATAATTTTTTCCATGACTGTATATATACACACGTGTGTGTGTGTGTGTATATATGTGTATATACACACACACACACGTATATACACATATATACACACACACACGTGTATATAAAAAAATATACATACATATATACGTATGTGTATACATATGTATACACATACGTATATATGTGTATGTGTATACATACAGTCATGGAAAAAATTATTAGACCACCCTTGTTTTCTTCAATTTCTTGTTAATTTTAATGCCTGGCTCAACTAAAGGTACATTTGTTTGGACAATTATAATGATAACAACAAAAATAGCTCATGAGAGTTTAATTTAAGAACTAAGGATTATTCATTTTCCATGGTTTTCTTGATAATAACCAAAATTACTTAAATTCTTACATCAATAGCTATGGCATTGTACTGCCAAAAACACTACTTTTAAGCATTCCATGTTTTCTTTTCTGTTTGCTTTAAACACATGATACACACAAGAGTTAATACTTGATTGCATAACCATTGTTTTTGATGACTGCAGCCATGCGTCTTGGCATGCTCTCCACCAGCTTCTGACATTGTTCTGCTGTCACAGCAGCCCATTCCTGTTGGACAAATTCAAACAAATTTTCTTTGTTTCTGGGCTTGTGGTTCTCCATTTTGAGTTTGATGATTTTCCACAGGTTTTCAATTGGATTAAGATCTGTGATTGAGCAGGCCAAGGCATGGTGCGAATGTTGTGGTTCTCCATCCAGGCTTTAACTGACCTTGCCGTGTGGCAAGGGGCATTGTCTTGTTGGCAAATCCAGTCATTCGAGGCAGGAAAGAGTTTTCCAGCTGATGGAAGAAGACTGTTTTCAAGGGTAGTCCTGTACTTGACCTGGTTCATTCGGCCTTCACACAATTGCATTTGCCCTGTTCCACTCAGACTGAAACAACCCCAGATCATGACTGATCCACCCCCATGTTTTACTGTAGGGGCAAGACAGTCTGGGTTGTAAGCTTCTCCAGGCTTCCTCCTAACCAGTAAGTTGGCTGGAGTGGGCATCAATTCAAAATTGGATTCATCACTGAAGAGAACCTTAGCCCAATCATCAACAGTCCAATCCTTGTGGTCTCGAGCAAAGAGTAACCGGGCCTTCCTCTGCCTTTCATTGATGAAGGGCTTCTTGCGTGCTCTGTGTGACTTCTAACCAGCTTCAACAAGTCGGTTTCGAACTGTCCTTGCCGAGCAAGTCACATTTCTCGACAGTGCCCACTCATTTTTAAGGTGAGGTCTGACGACGATTCCTGACACAGGAACGGATGAGTGCACGGTCATCTCGTGGGGTAGAAAGACGTTTCCTGCCACGGCCAGGTAGCAATTTGGTAGTGCCATGTTCAGCTTGTTTTTTTTTGTTGTAATGAACGGCTGTGTTGTAGATCTTCAGTTTTTTCGCTACCTGTCTCTCACTCATGCCAATTTCCAGCAGTGCCAAGATGGCTGCCTTTGTTGCTTCACATAATTCTTTTGTTTTAGGCATTATGTGAGAGCTGACAACTTCTGAGTTGTGCTACGGCTTGAATGTAAGCAGGAAACCACTCTAGGCCTTTGCATGTGCAGTGCTGCTTGTGACATGAAATGGCCTCTTATATACCCTGGGAATCAATTAAGCTTAAGAATGTCACATAGGACATAAAGTATTATGTGACCAGCTGCATTTTTTGTTGTGTTCATTGTATTATACGTTTAGTGGTACCAGATATTAGAATGAACAACAAATTGAAGAAAACAAGGGTGGTCTAATAATTTTTTCCATGACTGTATGTATACATATACACACACACACACACATATATACACACACACACACACATATATATATACACACACACACACACACACACACACACACACACACACACACACACACAGGTATCGGTACTCGATACTCCAAGTATTGGAATCGGTCTCGAAAAAATGGTAAAAAATGTTTAAGTACTTTAAAGTTTAGTACGATCCAATGGTTACCCAGCCGGTAGTGCAGTGGATGATTGCGCATGCCATTGGCCTGGGGAACCTGGGTTCGACTGGTAGCGCAGTGGATGATTGCACATGCTTTAGCTTTAACAACAGAGACAGAGGGACTGTCTCTAGGTCTCGAGGAACTACTCAACATGCAGGTCACACTGTACTATGGATACCCTCTGGGGAGCTGGAGGCTGGAAGCATTTTATCCTTCTTTCTGGGACAAACACTATCACTTATCTGTTTTTGGTTCCTAACTGGAGGTTCATATCAGGCCATTATTATAAAGCTAACAAGAGACAGGAGGACACGGCGAGAGAGGAGGACTGAGGGGAGGAGGACAGGGACACAGAAGAGGGCAGGCTCAGAGAGGAGGACAGGAGACATACTCCTCTGGCTCTCTGTGGAGATGCGATGGGCTTGGCTGTGCTGCTCCAGGCTCAGCTGCTGCTCATGCAGGTCTACTGGTGTGGGGTTGATCCCTGTTCCCTCCAGGTGGACTCTGGTCCTCTGACGCCACAGCCACCTGGACACAGGACAGGACCATAAAGGCCACGTAGACCATCCTCTCCGTGGTCTACAGGTACATGAGGAAAACTGCAGCTGGACAACTTTTAGTCCTGAGCATGGCTCAGGATCCTACATTTCCCAAAAGACAACACAACAACCCAGTCTGTAACACAGGCAGGCCACCCAGGTAACACACCAGGTAACCCTGATGACAGTTATTGTTGTTCTTCTTAGCCTATGGCCATCAAGAATGTAAAACATATCAAGAAGTTGTGAAACTATATTCTGCATTTAATAATAGAGCATTTGGAACATATCTCAAACCATCTTTACTGGGCTGGTGGTTTAAAAATGAGCCACCATCATTACATCATACCATAGACTAGCTTGAGACTATTAAGATGATACAGGCTGGCACATTTTGAATATATTAACTAGGGCTGTCCAAATTTCTGCAATAACATTAATTAATCTGTGTTAACGTGGTAACTCTACACAGACTGTCCATTACAAATTAACACTTGAAATTAATATTTGGTGAATTATTAGTTTGCTGAATTACGGGAGAAGCTTGGGCAGATTTAGAAAAGACCTAATTTTATCAGCATGTTTGATTGTTAGTTATGACTGACAACTGTGTTATTAGTTTCCTTTGTTAGCTTCCTTTTTTGAATGGAGTTCTGCTTCATGACCTGCCAGCACCTCTCTGGCAACACAATTCAGTTTGTCCAAGTAGAGCTACATCACACAAATTAACACGCTAACACTGATTAATCACATTAACATGCTAATTTCAACAGCCCTAATAAGTTTGATCCATACCTATTGAGGCTTGTCTTCATAAGCATATTAACATATACATATAAACATGAGCAATATTATTTATTAATTAAAATGTGCACATGAACTGAACATCACTAAATCAGTTCTTGCGAGGCACTATTTCATTAAAGTCTGTGATATATATTTCCACTGGAGAGTGCTCCTGAGCAGCAGGTTCAGACTAGAACAGCTCAGTTGCAGTGACCTTTGGTAGCTGTTGGTGACTTCAGGACACAGTAACTGGATTCAAGCTGTCCCACAGAGTCTGGAGACACAGCCGTGGGGTTTTAAAAACCATGTGACTTTTTCCACACACCACAGGTTTAAACTGCTGCTGAACTTAAAGTTGAGGACAGGCACAAGTTGTTTACCAATGACGAAACCTTCACAATCAACAAGGTGTTGGAAACATGCCTCACACATTTCTGTCCATATAGACATGATAGTATCACTCAGTTGCTGCAGATCTATCCCATAGGTGCTCTACTGGGTTGTGGAGGTTACTGGAGTCCAGTGAACTCGACATGTTCAAGAAACCAGTTCGAGATGATTTGAGCTTTGTGATGTGTGACATTCTCTGTAAACCCTAGAGATGGCTATAGTGAAAATCCCAGTAGATGTACATTTTCTGAAATACTCAGACCAGCCAGTCAGCTCATTTCTAAACGACCAGTCCAAACAAAGAGGACCATCCTTCCATATGGTTTGAAACATATGAAAGGATAGCAATAAGTTTCACAACTTATTTACTCAATAACTTATTGATAAATTCTACAAAAACAACCGTGCCGTGTTAAAAGTTTTGACTTAAAGTGGACAGTGAGTGTATGTATTTTTTCAGTAGTAACTTCCGAAGCAATCCACCTATAGGTTGTCAGCTGGGGAAAGACAGAGATGATTCAGTCATGCAGCAGAGCTTGTTGGGTAAATACGCACCTGAACTCACCACGACAGAGTTTCCTCAGCGCCTCTGGGAAGGCACGAGTGTAGCGCACAGGCAGGCACAGATGACCTTCTGATCTGCAGGAGACAGAGAGACATGGAAGGACTAAGAAGACTGTTTAACAAGGAGAATGTGGAGTGTCAGCATTACACTGTCAGACTAAAGTGCTTACAGACAAACCTGCTAAGGAGGAACAGTTTATGAGATCTGACAGTTCCTTAAGCTAGGCAGACTGTGCCACATTACTCAGCTTCAGCTCAAACAGTACGACTAAATCACAGTGTTCAATAGTTCACAGCTCACGATTCAGTTGCTCACACTATACGGCCCGATGCTCTGATGAGACCTGACTGCTCAAACTGTGCATCCATACACGGCCCGTCGGACTCTTGTGTCTGGAAATGCAACGTAAATAATTTGAAGAAATAGTAAAAGAACCGGAACTGGACAGTCGTTCGAGAATGTTAAATGAATAGAACCATATGATTGCTGATCAGGACCTGGCCACGAGGTGTTAATTACTCGTTACTCCTTACTACATGATGCATGACACACCATTAAGCTGAGACTCGACCCGATCCCAAAAACAGTAGCACAAGTGAAAAATCATCTTAAAAATGGGCCAAAAATCACACGGGGTACGTACACAACACATTTATCTTTCCCTCCCCCAAAAGTGCTGCTGCAGTGTTTTACCTCTCAGGGTCTGTGTTAACTCCAACAACTGGTTTGTCCTTGCTTAAAACCTTACTGGCAACAAGTAGCATTGTCCCGTCACCTGACAAAACAAAGTGCAGTTAGAGAACTTGTATTGTACATGTGCATGCGTTGTCTGGGACTTTTGTTGGTGTGACTTTTTGCCCCCAGGCTGAATAAGTTAAAGTCCAGCCAATCCAGTACATCCTGCCTAGGCACAAAAGTTGGTGCTAAAATGAAAATCTTTTCACACTGTGTTCATTTATTTAGAGGAGGCTGAAGTTAAAAAAAAAAAAAAAAACCTGTGAAATCTGAAATTCCTACCTCCGGCAGAGATAATAGCATCAGCCCATCGAACTACCTCTTCATCATATGCTCCTCTCTTCACAACTCGTACCTCAATGCCTTCTCTCCTGAAAACACATAATTATGAAACAATCAAATATGAACTGTCCCTGTTTCCTTCTTGTGTCAATGCTGCTTTCAGGGACCACATCTTACTGCAGACTGGTCACAATGTGTTCCACACTGCTGGTGTGGATGTTGTGTCTTTCCAGCAGGCCGCTGTAGCTGGAGCCCTTCATAGCCAGCTGCAAAACACAGACAACACATGGTGGAAACAAGTGTCTTCTGACTGGTAGCTCACAACTAGGGGCATCCCAATCCATTATTGATATCAGATATATGTATACATATAGTCTTTCTCAGATCTACTGTTGCTGATTATTGTTCTCAGTAATATCACTTGATCAATCCGTTTCTAACAGTCCACACTATAAAATAAGTAATAAAAGTACGTATGATTCGTGCTAATTTCGTATCGGATCGATATCGGTCAGTAATCAAGGTTGCAATATCGGTATCGTATCAGAAGTGAAAAAGTTGTATCGGGGCATCCCTAAAGTGAAAGCTAGCCTTACCAGCTGTTTCAAGTCCTCCTCACAGAGTCCAGCATAGAGATAGCGCTGCTGTTCAAACTCATATCTTGTCGTCTTTGTAACCACTGCTACTTTATCCGGTTTGAATCCACCTTTTGGCTGAGATGAGGCGTTGCATAATGAGGTATGGAGGGGTCGAAGAGAGTTTCCATACAGTAGGGTGACAGCTCGAGTCCCAAAGCACACCACTGAGCGGCCAGTCATTGTCACAAGTGATCACACTCAGACACTCAATGACATGTCCAGTTAGGAGAGCAGAGTGAGGGCTTCAGTGAGGGAGTAGGAGAGAGAAGCTAACCACACGGAAGGTCACCTGGTCTACTGAGCTCCACCCTGGCCCTTTTATATACACACTTTAAACATACTGCTTATAAAGTCGAGCGTTTCCTCGACAGGTAACAGAGCTACCGTTCAACAGCGAGCTAATGTTACTGACCCTATTTGGTAAGGTTCAAATTTAGCGTTCGGTTAACTTTACCAGCTAAGCTAACCGTAGCTAGCCGCTAGCTCATAAGCTAGTGGTTCAGAATGGCTCTGCGCTTCCCGAGCTAACAGTCCTCTGCTCCAAGCGGTTTTAAACACGAGCCAAAACAGGGTAGATGGAGAGTGAACGACAACACGAGAGGACACTGACCACTCTGTACGTAACATGAAGCCTGGCAGTACGTAGCCGAGCCGTACGTACGTTACGTAGGCCTGATCTGATTGGTTACATGTATGTCACTGGGGTGACGTGGCGGTGACGTTTTGTTTGCAGCTCGTGGTCATGAGGCGTTCAAAGACAAAGGAAAGATTGGAGAAAGACCACCTCTTTTTATCATATTTTTGATGAAATATCTCACTTATTTTGGGCATGTACTTACATTCATACCTTTTGGATTCACCTTGATATTTTTTTTTAAATTCCACAATCATTTCTTTTGATTCTTCATTTAAATTAAATATTCAACATGTACTATTTAGTGTACAGAATGGGAAGATAAGCCTCGGCAAAATGTATGTAATGAACTTGAACATAATTATAGCGAAATCTATATTCTCTATTCGAAGTTTGCTAACCAACGACTAAATATTATTGTCTTTAAACCCACATTGATGTCATATTTAGAATATATTAGAAAACGCTTAAACCCCAAAGCGACCAAAATAAGAAGTTTGAAAAATATAATATTGTCTGAACTACTCCAACTCGAGCCTTTTTTTTGTTTTTGGTTATTTGTTGTAGTCTTGATTATTTCTTATTTCTAAGTTTTGTAACTGCAATTTATCCAGAACATTTCTGTACTTTGTCTGTGTATATTTTGTCAATAAAAAAAGATTGGTAAAAGACAAAGAATAGAATAGAATAGTTTTTATTCATCCTCCATTAGGGGTAATTCATTTGTTACAGCATCGTAAAACAAGTTACAGTAAGTAAGAAACAATAAACAACAGCACTGAAATGGTAAAATAAGTAATAATAGTAATAAATATAATATGTGCAAAATAAAAAGGAAGAAATATTTTTAATGTTAAAGTAATTGTTAATTTAACACAATAATTAATTAAAGAAAATGTATTTTAACTATTTTGACTTTTA
The DNA here is from genome assembly GCA_029721515.1 of Synanceia verrucosa. Taxonomy (NCBI): domain Eukaryota; kingdom Metazoa; phylum Chordata; class Actinopteri; order Perciformes; family Synanceiidae; genus Synanceia; species Synanceia verrucosa. Next base: position 3,053,756 of record CM056564.1, on the reverse strand, counting down.
AATTATGTTGTAAAATAAAAGAGATGAAAAAACAAAATATTACCAGGAAATACTGTTTATTCCAGCTTTTGTTGATAAATCATGAGAATGAAAGTCCATAAACAGCCCATAAACATCTTTTCCTGCTACAGTGTGCAGTATGATAACATGTTTAATTCGAAAAAGATTGTTATTTGATCTGTGAAAACTAAGGAGGATCAGAAGTCAAACTGTCCTTCTTTTATGCTAGCAGACCAAGTGCTTGGAGTTGTAAATAAATTCAGATAACTTGACCACATAATCAGAGACGATTTAAGTGATGATGATGACATCCAGCATCAGTGCTGAAAACTCTATGCACAGGCCAACATGCTTGCACAAAAATTTAATAAGAGTACTGATGATGTCAAGATTACTTTGATCATATTGTGCTTCATTGTATACACCACACCTGTGGTGCAGGTCCAGTGTTGCCATATAGTTTTTATGTGTCAATTTAAGTCAAATAGTGAAGTTGTTATGGCCCTGCACAAAGTGACACTAAATATGTCACTCTTCTGGAAGCACTGGAATAGATGTGTTTGTGACATTTTTTATTGTCTGTGTTTTTGTTTGTATTTATATGGATCTGAGTCTGGAATAAAGTGTCATCATCATCATCTTCAGAGCAGTGTAATGCTAATGCTACTGAATGCAGTCAGAGACAGGCTCCTGCGACATAAAGCTGCTGCAGGTGGCATTATTCATCTGCATGTTTTAGTGCCTAACAGGTTGAAGACCCAATAGAATAGAATAGAATAGATCTTTATTGTCAGTGTCGGTAAACAATGAAAGACAGTTTAGCAGCTATTTGATTGATTTAGCAGCACAAAAGACACATGAAATAGGCAAAATATGGCATATTTAAAAATATATATATAAAAAATATAAATTATATACTTTTTGTGATGGATATGTACACAATACAGACGACAATGATATTCAGAGAATAAATAATGATGAACATGACAGTAACAGAACATAACAAGCCCTGTCCACACTTCAGGGAGCAAAACTTTGGGGAACAAACAACCTGTTTGGAGGCAATTTTGCAACCCTCTACCAAATCAGTTCTTACAGGGCGCTACTTTCATTAAAGTCTGTGATGTATAGTGGTGGTCAAAAGTTTACATACACTTGTAAAGAACATAATATCATGGCTCTCTTGAGATTCCAGTTATTTCTACAACTCTGATTTTTCTCTGATAGAGTGATTGGAACAGATACTTCTTTGTCACAAAAACATTCATTAAGTTTGGTTCTTTTATGACTTTATTATGGGTCAACTGAAAACGTGACCAAATCTGCTGCTTCAAAAATATACATACAGCAACATGAATTAGCAATTTTGGTGACTTAGAAAGTTGTGTCAATGAAATGAGCTTCATAGCATGGCCTCTTAACTTCCTGTGAGTGATCATGAGTAACTACAGCTGGTGACTTCTCTGAGGCCATTTAAATAGGGCTCATTGGATACAAATGCTACAATGGGAAAGTCAAAGGAGCTCAGCACAGATCTGAAAAAGTGAATCATTGACTTGAACAAGTCAGGAAAGTCACTTGGAGCCATTTCAAAGCAGCTGCAGGTCCCAAGAGCAACAGTGCAAACAATTGTTTATAAGTATAAAGTGCATGGCACTGTTTTGTCACTGCCACGATCAGGAAGAAAATGCAAGCTATCACCTGCTGCTGAGAGAAAATTGGTCAGGAGGGTGAAGAGTCAACCAAGAACCACCAAAAAGCAGATCTGTCAAGAATTAGAAGCTGCTGGAACACAGGTGTCAGTGTCCACAGTCAAGTGTGTTTTACATCACCATGGACTGAGAGGCTGCCGTGCAAGAAGGAAGCCCTTGATCCAAAAGTAGCACCTTAAGGCTCGACTGAAGTTTGCTGCTGATCACATGGACAAAGATAAGACCTTCTGGAGGAAAGTTCTGTGGTCAGACCAAACAAAAATCGAGCTGTTTGGCCACAATGCCCAGCAATATGTTTGGAGGAGAAAAGGTGAGGCCTTTAAAACCATGCCTACCGTCAAGCACGGTGGTGGTAGTATTATGCTGTGGGGCTGTTTTGCTGCCAATGGAACTGGTGCTTTCTATGGAGAAATTTTTGTGTCTGTATTATTCAATCAAATAAAATAGATTTGAAACCAAAAAAAGGGATTTAAGAGCAAAAGAGAATAAGTGGCAATCAAAAAATATTTTTTGAGATCAAAACAGAACAGGTTGCAATTTAAAAAAAAAAAAAATTTTGAGCGCATACAACTTCATTCAAAACTAATGTTTGTGAGTAAAAACATACAGTCATTTTGCCTATAAGTCAGTGCTCTTTGCCTGCAAGTTGAAAAGTTTTGCTCGCGAATTCCACTGCACTCAATGGGCGGGGCCTACGCTGGTGGATGACAGAAGAGTTTCTATTGGTTGGTGTGACCTGGCTCCGGTGCGACCTACGCCTTCTGCTTTACACCCACTTATCTCTTGTGCTGCTGTGCTGCCGGGAGGTAAGTTGATGGCCTGTTGCTCTTCGAAGTTGAAACATTTCCCATAAGTAATGAATTGCACTACATAGTGTAAGCTACAGCCTGCCGTACATTCACAACAACAACAACAACTACAAGTAATGAATTAATGCTGATTGTCTCTCTCCACTTGCTAGTCACGGCCTTAAGGGCCTGAGCAGAATAGGGCTTGGGCACATTCAGGGACGTGGTCTTGGGCGCAGTTGAGTGTTCCAACAGGACAATGACTCCAAACGCACATTAAAAGTGGTAATGGAATGGCTAAATCAGACTAGAATTAAGGTTGTTGAATGGCCTTCCCAAAGTCCTGTCTTAAACCCCATTAAGAACATGTGGACAATGCTGAAGAAACAAGTTCATGTCAGAAAGTGGACAAATTTAACTGAACTGCACCAATTCTGTCAAGAGGAGTGGTCAACGATTCAACCAGAAGCTTGTGGATGGCTACCAAAAGAGCCTAATTGAAATGAAAATGGCCAAGGGACATGTAACCAAATATTAGTATTGCTGTATATATAGTAGTTTCTTAAGTTTCTGTTTGATCACTCACACACTGTCAATAACCATCTAAGACCACAAATATTCACCACTCCATATATTATAAATTAAATACTTTATAGCAAATCCAATCACTGTCTTTATAAGCAGCATGTTGTACATACAATTTTGTATCTGTCTGTATCCACGTCTATGCATAAACCTATTACACTTATTATGCCATATTTATTCCAGCACCATTGCACTATTACCTTATTGTTTAGAAATGTCAATGATATTCACAGGAGACAGTATGAGGGTGGTCCAGCACAAAACTGAAGCATTCAACTATCGTCCTATTTATTACTTACACCTGCCATGTCCAAATGGCTTCTGGGAAAAAGGCCCACCTATTAGCACCTATGTATGTTTGAGTGGCAGGGCCCAGGCCTCATGTGTTGCAATCAGTGCCGAACCCAAGGCATCAGCCAACTAAGCACATGCTCAGGGAACCCTGGCCTCTAGGGAGCCCCCAAGAGCACCAAGAAAAGGGGGAATAAAATAAGGAGAAGGATTCTAAATTCAGATTCAGAGATGCCCCTAATATAATCATAATACTGACACAATAATATGATACTCAGTAATGAACAGTTACAATGTATTGGTAACACTACGTTTATTTGTTTTGCCAGCATTTCTCCCCTCTCTCTTAGAATGGTTCAGTCCAGCTGCTCCATCAGACAGCCTGCAGAGAGCTAACTTTTCACCTACAGAGTGGAGGAGGAGACGATAGGATGCCTCAAAAGTCAGGGAGGAAAAAAAGAAAAGAAACACCTCAGACAGGAGAAAGAAGTAAAGAGTCAAGTTTGTTACCCAGTTCGGTCTGTTAGTGGTTCATGTGATGGAAAGTTCTGGAACATTAGCTTGTTGGCTATTCCCAGCTTTGTCCATAGTTTATAAGCTAGCTCACTTTTCTCCTCATATTAGGTCATATTTCTGAAGAAAACTCTGGATTTATTCATTCAGTGCTTCCTCTACCAAGTAACTGTCATGTTGCTCGTTTCACTAATGTGGGAATGGTAGTCAAAAATGTCAATATAAATGTAATGTTTTATGTAAAACTGTCAAAATTTTCCACCGACCTTTGGCTGGTTGTAGGGCAGACCATTAAAATTTCTTTTCATGAGGCTAAAAATCCTGATTGTGCATACAGTATGTATAGTAGACGTAAATGATCAAAAACAGTTTTATTGGCAGTAACAGAGGTCCCCAAATTCAAATTTTGCTTAGGGCCCCATGGAGGCTTGGGTCAGCTCTGGTTGTAATGAAAAATAGGCTACATTCCTCATTGTTCCCTTTCTGCTGGGTCTTCGTGATTGAAAAGCCACTGCATATATTGTATTCAATATCATGACACTCTTTACCATTATTCACAATTTTCTCAGGTAATATCAATTTGTTTGCTTGTAGACAATAACTTTCATCCCCCAAATCCACTGAATGGAACAACCAACACACTTATTACATAAGAATGGACACGTTCTACCTGTGATGATTTTCTGCACAATATCAAAACTCCTGTTCAGTAAAAAAGCATGCTGTTGTGTTTGAAGCTGTCTCTGAAGGAGCTTTAGAATGCTGCCTATATTGTACCACTTTAAATGGATTTCTCAACGTTATGTTTCTGTGAGAAGTTAAGATTATGAAAGAAAATGTCATGATCTAATTGAGATAAACTCAAAATTATTTTCTCCCCATCATTGGTGTGTTTTTGGTTTAGTCTTACATTACAAACAAGGTCAAGGGGTTGTTTCATATATACTACAGAATTTATCCAGTGAAAGATACTTATTTTTGTGGTCATGTCTACTACTGTACATTCATTATAAGTTATACAAAAAGTCCAGAACTTCACTCTGACTTATGCAGCGAGCAGTGGCTTCAGTGGTTTTAATAGCAGACTCTGAAACACAATCCTTCAAAGTTGCTATAATAACCATAACTTAAACTACAGGCCAACATCTAACCTTCCCTTTCTCTTTAAAGATCCTTTAGAAGAAGAAAGAAGGAAATGATAGTTTTCACTATCTGGTCATAGTTAGCCTGGTCGTAGCCCTCCGTAATCCACTCAATTATCATTTCCCTGCAGACTATGTCTGGTTTTTACCCCCTTGGACTCGATTTCTCAGGATGCATTCCATCCTGGCCAATCAGCGAATGGTGGGGGACGGGGGGAGGCGGGTGTCAACGATGACGTCGAATGCGCAGCATTTGTGTTGTAGTCTAGCTGGTTGTAGTTTGGCAATGGCGGCGAAGATGGAAGTGAAGGAAGCCATTCAATCAGTTTTGACTAGGTTCCCAAATATTCAGCGAAGTAGGAAGATTGAAGTAGGAGCAAGAGGAATGTTCAAACAGTTTTATTGCCGGCAAAGATGTTGTGGCTTTACTTCCTGCGGGGTTTGGGAAAAGTATAAGTTTGCAGTATTAAAGGCCTAGCCTGAATGCTAGCAGCGCATTACATACATACGTCACGGCCAAATTTTAGCGATTGGGTAAAATCAGATCCAGTCATTTCAGACTTCAACAGAGCTCACGCCTCCCATCTGAAATTCTCAATGGAGGAATGCCAGACCCTCTGTACTAAAATGACGTGTCAACCCAGGATTTTCATGCAGTGTGAAAGGGACTCCTGACACCTCTCCTCCAATGTATGTGTTTCATAACCTGTGTGATGTGCAACACAATAATACAATAATACAGAGGAATGCCAGTCCCTCTCACACTGCACGAAAATCCTAGGTCGATGCGGCATTTTCGTGCAGTGTGAAACAGCTTTCCTTGGATAAGTCCATAGTTCTGCTACAGGTCTGGACTCCTTGGATCAGTCCATAGTTATGCTGCGATAGGTCTAGACTCCTTGGATCAGTCCATAGTGCTGCTATAGGTCTAGAGTCCTTGGATCAGTCCATTGTTCTGTTGCTATAGATCTAGACTCCTTGGATCGGTCCATAGTTCTGCTGCTATAGGTCTAGACTCCTTTGATCAGTCCATAGTTCTGTTATACGTCTAGACTCCTTGGATCAGTCCATAGTTATGCTGCTATAGGTCTAGACTCCTTGGATCGGTCCATAGTTCTGGTATTGGTCAAGACTGCTTGGATCAGTCCATAGTTCTGCTGTAGGTCTAGACTCCTTGGGTCAGTCCATAGTTCTGCTATAGGTCTAGACTCCTTGGATCAACCCATAGTTCTGTTGCTATAGGTCTAGACTCCTTAGATCAGTCTATTGTTCTGTTGCTATAGATCTAGACTCCTTGGATCAGTCCATAGCTCTGCTACAGCTCTGGACTCCTTGGATCAGTCCATAGCTCTGTTATAGGTCGAGACTCCTTGGATCAGTCCATAGTTATGCTGCTATGGGTCTAGACTCCTTGGATCAGTCCATAGTCCTGTTATAGATCTAGACTCCTTGGATCAGTCCATAGTTATGCTGCTATAGGTCTAGACTCCTTGGATTGGTCCATAGTTCTGCTATTGGTCAAGACTCCTTGGGTCAGTCCATAGTTCTGCTGCTATGGGTCTAGACTCCTTGGATCAGTCCATAGTCCTGTTATAGGTCTAGACTCCTTGGATCAGTCCATAGTTATGCTGCTATAGGTCTAGACTCCTTGGATCAGTCCATAGTTATGCTGCTATGGGTCTAGACTCCTTGGATCAGTCCATAGTCCTGTTATAGATCTAGACTCCTTGGATCAGTCCATAGTTATGCTGCTATAGGTCTAGACTCCTTGGATTGGTCCATAGTTCTGCTATTGGTCAAGACTCCTTGGGTCAGTCCATAGTTCTGCTATAGGTCTAGACTCCTTGGATCAGCCCATAGTGCTGTTGCTATAGGTCTAGACTCCCTGGATCAGTCCATAGTGCTGCTTTAGGTCTAGACTCCTTGGATCAGTCCATAGTCCTGTTATAGATCTAGACTCCTTAGATCAGTCCATAGTTATGCTGCTATAGGTCTAGACTCCTTGGATCAGTCCATAGTTCTGCTATAGGTCTAGACTCCTTGGATCAGTCCATAGTTCTGCTATAGGTCTAGACTCCTTGGGTCAGTCCATAGTTCTGCTATAGGTCTAGACTCCTTGGATCAGCCCATAGTTCTGTTGCTATAGGTCTAGACTCCTTAGATCAGCCCATAGTTCTGTTGCTATAGGTCTAGACTCCTTGGATCAGTCCATAGTGCTGCTTTAGGTCTAGACTCCTTGGATCAGTCCATAGTTCTGCTGTTATAGATCTAGACTCCTTGGATCAGTCCATAGTGCTGCTATAGGTCTAGAGTCCTTGGATCAGTCCTTAGTTCTGCTATAGGTCTAGACTCCTTGGATCAGTCCATAGTTATGTTATAGGTCTAGACTCCTTGGATCAGTCCATAGTTCTGCTGTTATAGGTCTAGACTCCTTGGATCAGTCCATAGTTCTGCTGTTATAGGTCTAGACTCCTTGGATCAGTCCATAGTGCTGCTATAGGTCTAGACTCCTTGGATCAGTCCATAGTTCTACTGCTACAGGGTGCTATGCCAATATTAGGTAGAAATAGACAGACTGAAATGTAATATAAAAAAACTAACATGTAGCCTTTAATACTGACATTAAATCATATCTAACTGTAAGAAATATTAAAAAATCTAGATAAATGTTTCATTCATTAGGCTTTGTGACCTGATTTGAGGGGAATTCTTCACTAATTATGTTCAACATCAGCAGGGAATATTTTTTAATGCAGTGAGGTCACTTATGACTGCACAAGCTCTACTTTCTTCAGCTAATTGTGGTGTGTAATTTACTCTGTGGAATTACCACAAACTAGGCTACAATATGGTGGCACGGTGGTGTAGTGGTTAGCACTGTCACCTCACAGCAAGAAGGTACTGGGTTCGATTCCCGGCCTGGGACCTTTCTGTGTGGAGTTTGCATGTTCTCCCCGTGTGGGTTCACTCTGGGTACTCCGGCTTCCTCCCACCATCCCAAAACATGTATGGGGATTATGCATGGGCTAATTTAAATTGGCCGTAGGTGTGAATGTGAGTGTGAGTGGTTGTCTGTCTCTATGTGTCCTGTGATGAACTGGAGACTTGTCCAGGGTGTACCCTGCCTTTCACCCTAAGACAGCTGGGATAGGCTCCAGCCCCCCGCGACCCTATGTGAGGATAAGCAGCAGAAAATGAATGGATGGATAGGCTATAATACATCCCCAGCAAGATGATATGTCTCAGTTAAACCTGTCTCATGTGTCTGCTGTATAATGTACAGACATTAAAGCAAGACAAACACAACAGGTAGGAAGGAGTAGATGAGATGAAAAGAGAGCAATGAAGACATCTAGCTTCAGATGCTTCCCTCCATAATAATTGCCTAGGAGATCATCATAGCACCTCCCAACAAAGTTTTTCATCCCCCTGGGCTTTACCTGAAACTGTGTCACGGGGCTAACGCTGTCAGTTATGGGACGACCATTTTCTAATTTGTCCTCTCAGTGTCCCTCCCCTTTTCCGTCTCTCTTCCTTATTTTCCAGTTCCAGTAGGTTTCCTATCAGAGCTCCATCTCCACTCTGTCACTCCAGAAGCTCTTTGCTGCTTCTCCAAACCTGCCAGGTCAAGGACACTGCTGAGGCACTGTGCACCGAAGAACCCAACAACAAACACCTGTCCAAAAAGGTAAGTGACAAATAATATGATTTTTTTTTCCTGCTTTGCTTTAAGTTGATGGAGTACGAGTTGTTATGATTGCAGTGGGCATTAGATAAGAAGAGATGATCACAGAAAAGAGTCTGAGAAGGTGAAAGAAGGTGGATATCAGAGGATCAGTTCACCCAATTACAAAACTTGTTCACTTTATGTTCATTTTATTTCTGCTGGTAAATTTAAAATTTACTTTGTTTGAATTTAATTTGTAGTGCTCACAACAATGGGATAGTGACATTTGAACAACTATTTAAAAATATGGAGAAATAAAGCCAAAATGATTTCCATGACCAGAAATCACTAGAAGTAAGTGAGAACGATACCTAACCCCAGTGATGGTTGACTCCCACCATCACTACGAATGTGTGTGAAAGGAGGAATGTGACATGTAGTAGTTGGATGACAAGAAAGTTCAGTGTATTTATTTACATTTAGAACATAATGGGCTGAAATAACTCTTTACATAGAGTGTTTATAGCAGATACTTATCACAAATACCAGTAAAAAGGTTGTGATGTGACAATAATGCTTTGCTTTAAACATCTGTTCTTAGTCCAGCATTGTGACAAATGAAGACACACTGCAGTTATAGAATAAGCTTGGTCATTGGTTAATGGAGATGACGGTTATTTCTGGGTTTTTTTTCATCATATTTTATAATAATAATAATAAAAGGATTCACTCATCCAGAAAGTAACAAAATGCTGTGTAGGTTCTCAATCATCTAGATCAAGGATGAATCAGAAAGACCAAAAAAGAGTCAAATGGACTACTTAAGGTTGGTTGAAGATGTTTCTCCTCATCATCCAAGAGGCTTCTTCAGTTCTAACTGACTGATAGAGAGTCCAGATACCTATCCTCCTGTTGAAGCAGAAAACAAACAAACGACAGAAACCAGCAGAACAGGGGTGCGTTTCCCAAATAACAACGGAAGTTAGCATGAAACCACGGTAGTACGTAGTACTTCCGAACGACCGAACTTCCCCTTGCCGACCGTTTCCCAAAAATCTCCAACTACCGTCGTACTATGTAAGTTGGAACAACGTTAGTTTGAACTTCTGTCGTCCGAACAACATAGTTTTTAGTCTTATAGTCTTATAGTCTATAGTGTTATGTATCTATTACAGTACAGCTTGGTACTATATCTCTTATTTTATTTTTATCCTCCTGACCCCTGAATGTCTTTCAAGCTGCTGGAATTGTGAATTTCTGTATGAGATGACTAAAGTATCTATCTATCTATCTAGCTATCTATCTATCTATCTATCTAATAATATAATATAATGTAATCATTTAATAGTAGGCTATTTACGTTGTAATCTGAAACTTCTGGGGCTACACAAACATCAGTTTTTAAAACATAACTTGCGTCTTTTCAACTGTGAGGTGAAAGTTAAAGTGACATCCTTCATTCATGCTGTAGGGGGGATCATGGATCACAGGGTGCCTTGACATTTCAAGCCCCAAGAAGAAGTAGAGGACATGACGTCACCTGAACGAACATTCAACGACAGCTCAATGCTATTCGTTTGAACGACACAACTTTCCGATGCAACTTCCGATGCATCGTTCCAACTAAGCTTTTGGGAATCACTTCCGTCGTTCAACGATGCATCGGACTACATTAGTTGTAAACATCGGAAGTTGCGTCGTTCGGACGATGCTGTTGGGAAACACCTGCGTCGTACATCCATCGTTCGAATGTAGGAAGTAGCTAACGAAGTTAGCAGCGAACCTTTTGGGAAACGCACCCCAGGTCTAGTTTGGAATCTTTACCATGAAGGAGTCATTGTCCCTAAATATCTGGACTCTCTACCAGTCAGTCAGGAGAAGCTGAGAGGTGAAACATCTTCAAGCACAAAACCGATTATTAAGACGGGGAAATACTCTGACGAGGCAAACTACAGTCTATCAAAGTAACAAACAAACAAGGTGGTCGACAGACATGATGAACAAGACGAACTGGCCCAGAACAAATGGAGTCAAAGATTATACATTTACAGGTGGGAAAAGTTTGTTTTTTTTTGGGGGGGGGTGTGAGTAATTTTGGGGCTTCTGGGATACATAGTGGGAACATAAAGAAATGGTATATTCTGTGGGTCTTGAAATATGACTCAAAATGGCCAAAAAGGCTGGCACAAGGCACTTTCTGATTTATAAAAGGACTGGCACCCAATGAGTTAAAAATAAAAAGTGAAAGTGCATAAGAGCTTTGAGAGGAATAATGATGTCTCATATGTTTTTTAAGATGGTTTTTACCTGTTTTACCTGAATGGTTCCTTAGGTTTTCTAGTTTCATTACCAATATCTTCTCTAGAGTTTCTGAGTGTTTTATAATTATTTTCCAAACAAAATATTTTGGCTTTTTTATATACTGTATCTTTTATTACTGGGGGCTTTGGTGCTCATGATCACATTGTTGGACCCTTTCATGACAATCAAGCTGTGTCATGCTATATCCAGGCTTTCCTCTGTGTTGTCTTGGTGTTTCTGCCCAAGTCTGTTAAGAGAAAAGAACTGTGTAAAAATCGTAGACCAAATAGCACCACAATTTGAACATATCCCACTATTTGTGTACGTATGGACACATGAGTATTGTGTTAAGTGTGTACATTTACAAAGACCCAAAAGAAAATATTCCTGCTCAATACTGTAGACTCCTCTGCTTGATGTGATTCTAGTGAGTCAACACACATATTTGCTCCAATGGTCATATTTGGTTTCTACAGCAGGATGCAGCGAATCAGGGAAGGCATTCACATACGTACAATGAAGGCAAAGAGGAAAGTAGAGGAGATCTCCAAAGAGGACATCCAGGTGTTCCTCAAGAAGAACGCCTTTGTGCTCTTCACAGTCGGGGCAGTGATTGTTGGTGTGTATTTCTCTGCATGCTAAATGGAAATGTCTTCATTCAGACTCTCCTTTGCATTGACGATGGATGCACACATATAGCTCAGCGATGCCGTCTCGCTCTCTGCAGGTATTGTTCTGGGTTTTGCTCTCCGTCCATATAAGATGACTTATCGAGAGGTGAAGTACTTCTCTTTCCCTGGAGAACTGTTGATGAGGATGCTCCAGATGCTTGTTCTGCCCTTACTGATCTCCAGTCTAATAACAGGTACAGTGGACAGAAGACCTCATTCACACTGTTCTGTGTCTTCTGAGTTAATGATTCTCTTCAGTAGACCTCTGATTGCATGTAATTAGTCAGTTGTCTCTTCAGCACCTTGTCTTCATTAACTTTGAGTGCCTCTGACGCTTGAGTGCCATCAAAGTCATAATACGTCAAAGTGGTTTGTCAGCAGCAGGTCGCGGATCGCAGTCTCACACAACCTGTGTGTAATGTTGGGGCTTCTAGGAGATGTAGTTGGAGCATAAAGAGATGGCATACGCCACAGAGATCAAAACAGGAAGTGGAGACCATTGTGCCTAGAGAGCAAAACGGAAGGATTCTGGACAAAATGTGGTGATCTTAGTGAAAGTGGCCTGTACTCTACCTCCGATAAAACAAGAATGGAATAAAGCAAAAACAAACATTTTTTTTCCATTTGCGCTATTCAGTGTTTTCAGAGTCATAGTACAAAATATTTTGTGGGTCTTGAAATATGACTCGCTGGCACAAGGCACTTTCTGTTTCATAAAACAGCTGGCACTCAATGAGATAAGCACTGGTCCAAGCACTACACTGTGTTTCTGCTGTTTAAGGGAATCAGAGATAAAATGCTTAGTAAGCAGTCAACAAGTCTATATCTGACACCAGAAAGTGGAAGTGAAAGTAAACATGACATGGAGGCAACATTGGACTGACTAATCCTTGCTGTTTGTGTTAAAATCAGAAAATCAGACATTTGACTCCAATATAATGGTTATACATGACCAATTACCAATACATTGTAAATCAAATATATTTGTGACTGTTTAATTTATTTCGAAGATGTAGACAAAAAGAAAAAAAAGCAAATAAATCAGATATACACATACAATACGAAGCAAAAGCACACTATATGCCAGCACCAATTAAAACCCTATGCTGTGTTAACATATTTGAAAAGGAGTGGGAAGAAATATAAACTTATTTAATCCCACCCCTTACTATGCATCAACAATATCTAAGTAATAAATTAACATCTCCTTAGTACATTAACTTCATTAGTATCTATCACTTCTACAGTGTTATTATCATTATCTATCACTTCTATTATCCTTGCAAGCAGGGCAGCACATATTACTATTCCTTTTGGAGGCGAAGCCTGCCATGCATGCTTGCAGTAGGTCCATAAATATACATAAATAATGAAAAATGATTTAAAAAATATGCCCATCCATCCCAAAATACTAAAATAAGTGTGTGTTGGCACTTTTTCGGCAATTAATGCGGCCTGAACGGTAAGGTGCACCCAGGCATGACATATATCAAATCGTGCCACGACGACTTTATTTTTCTCAGTCAAAACCATTACCATGACGACCCCAAAAACTGCCAAAAAATGTCCCATTGAAATGAATGCAAAAAGGGTCCCACTTCAAACTTTTACCTTCAGCGAACAAACAGTCACAGCTCCCTCATACTTTCACCTAGAAACTCCATTCAACTTGCAAAACGCAGCAAATTTACCTGACTACATTTTCATAATTCATCATCATGTCAGAAAATGTATCATTTGTCCCTCAGACCGCTTAATTCAGAGTATGGAAAATGTCAAAAATCGGAGTTTAACATGGGTGTCTCTTGCGTGAACTACACACCTAGAGTGGAGAGCAGTTTCAGAATCGTCTGAAATTTTTTTTCTTAAATCGTGATTGTGAGGGCTACATTCACTCCACTGACATCATTTTTAAGCAAAATGTAGGAAAATTCATCCCAGTTGTAGCGATGTGTCTCTTATGTCTGTGAGATTTATACTTTACGCTCCATGGCCTTAAACAGTAGGCCACCTCCCAAGATTCTCTGTATAGGGTCCAATATTATTTTTCAGAGAAAAAAAAATGAAAAAGGAGCGAATCCTCTTTTGGGAAAAGTGCTGCTGACAGCTTTCTGAGTGGAGTAGAGACACAAAATTTTTACTGCTGTGTCCCTCGTGATCTGCTGCCACATCATGACCAAATATCAAAGCTCTACCCATTACGGTTTTTGATTTATTCAGAGGAGTTCGACAGGTCTGACTCAGCTTGAAATCAGTGGCACTCAGTGAAAGCCAGTGTGAGAGACCAGTGGCGTGTCTAAACTTTTTCGAACGGGTGGCCCAAGTGGGGCCTAAGTCATGCAGGGGTGGCCAGCAGAATTAGGTGATATGCATGTGCCTCCATCAACATAGCATCATTCACGTCCAAAAATCTAAGCTCTACTCCTTACAGTTTTTTTACACGAGAGGTAAATATATATATTCGACATATTATATTCGACAGGTCAGCTTATAATCAGTGGCAGAGTGTGACTGGATGTTGGTGTGTGTGTGTCAGGTGGGGGGATCCATATAGGCACATATATAGACATTGGGTGCTGACATGATACAAGCCTCTGATTGGCAAATGCTAATGATCCAGAGAGTGGATGACATCAATGATCACACACCCCCACACAGACGAAGCTCATACTCAGGCGGTTTCTTTCAAAATGAAAGTCTTTTTTTTCCAAAATAAAAGCCTCAAACTCTGATTTAATCTTCACAGGAAACTGATTCTATATGTCTATGTCACAGAAGTGTGTGCTCCTGTGCAGGAGAGGGTCAGCATGCATAAGGCAGGGCCATGTAGGGTCACCATCGTGTAGGTCTGGCGTCATGTGTGCAGGCACATATTAAGATTTCTTCAGGATTTTTTTTCTAGTTACTATTATTATTACCATTATTACTTATATTATTACCATTGCATATGCTCCCATAACAACATGACACACATGAATTATTCGTACTGCTTTCTTTTGTAAAATGAGTAAAGGATGTATTGTGCTTATGTAGTTATTGCTCCAAACTGCAGCACAGTAAGTGAGATATGGAAGTATTAGTACAGTATGCGCAATGATTTAGGATCCATTGCCTGCTTAGCTTTATTTAATACTGCCATGTATCTTGAAATTTTGGTTTGTACACGTTTAATCTGTAATTTCTACCTTATTTTGTCATCTATTATCACTCCTAAAATGTACTCTTTCAATGCTATCCCCATCCAATTGAATCTGTAAGTGCACATTAGTTCTGTGATTTCCAAAAAGTATTGTTGTTGTTTTGCTCAAGTTTAATGCTAATTTAAAGGCTAGAGGCCAGGGCGGCTCTCAGCAGGCACTTAGTTCACTTATGCCTTGGGTCGGCTCTGATGAGAGGTGAAAGCTGGAGCTACTGTATGTAGTGTTTATCAAATTGTGAAAAGCTCAACAGCATCTCAGATTAAGATTCAATAACATGTAAAATAAAAATAGGGCTTCTTTGGTGCCGGAAGAGAGGGAAGTCATGTTGACCATCCAGTCATCACCGAGGAGGAGATTCCTGCTGATTCAGCAGCACAGAGAGCACTTGATAGAAGGTGATAAATAACATGAATTGCACCTTTTTTGAGTTTGGTATGTCATGGTTATGCTATGCAATATGCTACAATCAGAGCTGGTGACGCAGAATAAAAAGTGAGATGGCCAGAGACTCCTCTTTAAAACTATTTAATCTTCTGAACTCATAAATTATATTGACCATAATGTACTGAAACAGTTTGAATCCCAGCATACCATCATAAAATGGCAAAGTTTTGCTTCATAATATTTTATACCTACATAACCCTCATTTACTGTATGCCAAAACCTGGGAAAGAGGAAAAAGATGGTCTTCTTTTAAGTTGTTTATAACTGACATCACTTTGAAGCATATTCCCCTCGAAAATGTTCATTGAAAAAATTCACCTGACCCAGTGGTATATGAAACAGGTGCTGACAAGGAACTAGTTAGTTTGTCTTAACACTTATATACTGACTGCATCTCCCTCTGTCCACTAGGAATGGCAGCTTTGGACAGCAAAGCCTCAGGAAAGATGGGCATGAGAGCGGTGATTTACTACATGACCACAACTTTTATCGCAGTCTTCATCGGTATTATAATCGTCCTGATCATCCATCCAGGAAAAGGATCAAAAGATGAGTTTGGAAAGCAGCAGAAGATAGAGCAAGTCAGTCCTGCTGATGCCTTCTTAGATCTCATCAGGTAGCCTGCACATGATGAAAGTAATATAATAATAACAATATTATTATTAATGTATTAAGCTTGTCTGGAGATGGCCAGCACCATCTCTTAATCACCCCGTGATTTCACATTTCAGAAATATGTTTCCACCAAACTTGGTCCAAGCCTGCACACAACAGGTAAGTTTTACCACAAATATGATTAGCAAATGTATAATATTCTGTATCTATAACTGTTTCTAATGGGTTTGTATTGAAAAAAAATATTTTAAAACCATGACAGGTCCCACAATATCCAGTCTTTGTATATCATTTCTTCACAAAAAAATCATGTGCTGATTCTGGTGGTATGACTATGTTATCTGTCAGAGTGATGCTTTTGGATCAGGGTCAGGGCCATAATTAATGCTATTAACACTCATTCAAAATAAAAGCCCTTCAGTACATCAGGCTCAGGATGATGTCTATTGGCGCTTTTCCACTACACAGTAACGACACTGCACGGTACGACACGGCCCAGTTTTGTTGCTTTTCCATTACAACTCTGTACCTCCTCGGTGTGGGCGGGGTGGTCATACGGCAGCGTGAAACTGCCATAACTTCATTTGCATGCGACACAGAAAACCGGGAAGAAGAAGACGAACAACAACAACACAAACAATGGAGGACAAGGAAGTGATCATGTATTTGTTGCTCACTCTGTGACTGGAAGACTCCAGGAACTGTAAAAATAGCGAAGCAGTTGCCGTTTTTAAAAATGGCGCAGTTAAGTTGTTTTTGCCTTTTACAGTCTAGTTGGACGTCCAATGACGCTTCCAATGACGACACTAGTTGGCCAATCAGTGGAAGGCAGTTGACTGACATCACGTTTTAGTATCGTTTCAGCTTGCTTGGAACCAGGGTTGAGGAGGTACGAAAAAAGTACCTAGTACTAGGTACCAGGTACTAGTGGAAAAGCGCCACAACCGTGTAGAGCCGTGCCGTACCGTACCGTGCCTGTGGAAAAGCGCCATATGATAACTCTGTCTCATGAAATAACGTCCATGTGGACACCAAGGGGGCAGTTGTGGGTTCTCCAAGTGAGGACCACTTCCGCGTTCAAAATGCTGCACTTCCCGTCTGGCCACTGGGGGCTGGCTCCAGAAGTGAACAATTCTCCATTGACCGCCATGTTAGACTTTGGTCTTCACCTCCGTGAACATTGTGAGGGGGGTGAATTTTTTTTTTACCTCAACCATTTTAGTGTTATTTCGGCTTGAAATTCTTGCATAAATTAGGGAGTGGTTATGTTGAGTGACAGGTTCACAGACAGCTACCGGTAGTTAGGAGGTCCAGAGGTCCGCAGCTACATCAAGCGGTTAACAGGCACTGCGGTGTCCATGTTTGTTTGCCTATTTTCATGTAGTGTTTTCTGGCGATACGGCGTGTTGTGGGCTGCACGGTGGTGTAGTGGGCAGCACTGTCGCTTCATAGCAAGAAGGTACCCGATTCCCGGCCCG
This sequence comes from Synanceia verrucosa, assembly GCA_029721515.1. NCBI lineage: Eukaryota > Metazoa > Chordata > Actinopteri > Perciformes > Synanceiidae > Synanceia > Synanceia verrucosa. Next base: position 3,036,349 of record CM056564.1, on the reverse strand, counting down.
GGGCCTTTCTGTGTGGAGTTTGCATGTTCTCCCCGTGTCTGCATGGATTCTCTCCGGGTACTCCGGCTTTCTCCCACCATCCAAAAACATGCATGGAGATTAGGTTAATTGGCTAATTTAAATTGACCATAGGTGTGAATGTGAGTGGGAGTGGTTGTCTGTCTCTGTGTCCTGTGATGAACTGGAGACTTGTCCAGGGTGTACCCTGCCTTTCACGGCTGGGATATGCTCCAGCCCCCGGTGACCCTATATGAGGATAAGCAGTAGAAGATGGATGGATGGATGGATGGATGGATGGATGGCGTGTTGTGTTGTTGACTATACTAACCGACCGTCAAAGATCCTGTGTTGCATTTTTTTCGGTGTGTAAATACCTAGTACTGTTTTACCCATAGACCTATAATAAATAGAGTTTACCTGGATGTTGGCCCTTATTGGCCTGTATCAGCATATTTTGCCGCTGGCTTATAATGACTTTATTGCTGACTCATGATCCCTGCTAATACTGACAAATGACCAGAGCATGTTGAGTCTGTTTAGTGCGGGAATACAACCTTATTTTGTATCATTATTCTGTTTAAAAAGTCCGACATTGCATGGACAGAGATGCTTCATCAGAAAGTGGCTGCTCTGCTGGATAACGTTAGTAGATGTAGGCAGTGTTGAAACGTGGTAAATAACATGTTAAACGATCTTTTCACAGTTAAATAGTACAAATGAACTCCACCCACAACTCCACCAAACCCTGCAGCTCCACTTCCCCAGGTGATTTTTAAAACAAAGCAGCAGCATTACGATCTGTTTTTGCTGCCGGTAGCTGCTTGTTAGCCTAGCCTAGCTGATTAGCCTTCGGCTTCGGTTAACTTGAGTTCAGTGGGCGGGATCTCGGCAGGCTGACCCGTAAAGTTAATGTCTCTCCTCCAAATATGGAAAGTACACGCCCACTAAAATCCAAGATGGCGCAGTTCAAATGCCCATGATAGGAGCACAAAAAGGACACCCCCAAACCAATAGGTGACGTTATGGGTGCTATGTCCATTCTTTTTACAGTCTATGGTGGACACCAGACAGTCAATTTGGTCCTCCTCAAACCTCTCCCTTCAAAATAAATTAACTGAATCTTAACAGGAAGCTCAGGTTGAGGCCTGTCATTACTTAGCAGTGACGCCCCTCATGTCCTCTCAAATGTAAACATAGACAGGACTAAGGTAGCATTATATATGCTAGCTTTATATTTCAGTGTCTTCAGTGATCAGAGGAGTGAAGCTCCTCATGTCCTCTGAAATCAGTGTTACTGAAAAATAGTAACTAGTTACAGTGAGTAGTTACTTCATTCAAAAAGGAACGCATTCACTTTGTTGATTACTGACACCAAAAAGTACAGTGTTACTGTTCAAAGTAACTTTTTAGTTCCTCTTTTTTGAAAGAACCTTCTTTAATGCTCCAGTTATGCCCTTGTAGCTTCATTTCGGTGCTGTAAGGAAAATAATACACTGTTTATCAACTCTGCTCAACATTATGATACAAACACAAACCTGACTCCAGGCATGGAGCTCCTGGAAGGAGACCAGATTTCTGAAATGAAATCCAGGGACATTTCCAGCTTGGAGATAATAAATGTTATTATGGTAGTGACGCTTTCTGCTTCCTCCCTGGATACCATAATAACTGTTGTTCTAGTCAACACGCAACGTTTTTTTTTCTCAATCATAAAACAATGAACTCAGAGACATTTGAGAGGACAGCTTTAACTGTGGACTGGTTCTCCAAAACAGGCACTGTCCCCAGAAATCATTTACCAAGTAGCGATCTTTTTCCTCTCTATCAGACTCCACCATTTTAACTTCAATCCTTTAAATCTCTCATTCTGCAGTTCAAAACCAAATATGGGAAGAGAACAGTCCATGTGACTGTGACAGTGAACGACACCTTCAACTCCACCAATGGCACGCAGGAGATCATGGAGATCACCAGGGAGGAAGTGATCCCAGTGTCGGGTCAGGTGAATGGGGTCAATGCCCTCGGGCTGGTGGTCTTCTCCATGTGCTTTGGTCTAATAATTGGCAACATGAAGGAGCACGGCCAGCTCCTGAGGGATTTTTTCGACGGCCTCAATGATGCTATCATGCGACTGGTTGCCATCATCATGTGGTGAGACTTTCAGCGAGTGTTTCCTGTTGAAGAAATGCACCATCACACTAGTCTTCTATAACCCAGCTCCTCTCCTCCTCTTAGGTATGCTCCAATCGGCATCCTGTTCCTGATTGCAGGAAAGATTGTGGAGATGGATGATCTGACACAGATGGGTGGCCAGCTGGGCATGTACACCATCACAGTTATTATTGGCCTACTGATCCATGGAGTCCTTATTCTTCCCACTCTTTATTTTGTTATCACCCGACAAAACCCCTTTATCTTCATTGCTGGGCTCCTACAAGCTCTGGTGACAGCTCTTGGGACCTCCTCCAGGTGAGTTGTGGCCAACACCACCACACAAATCACTACTATTCCCTAAAAGCAACAGTCTAGCCTTTAGGAAACATGCTAGTGAGTGTCATGTATACTCAACACTAAATACATGCCTGGTCAAACCAAAATCACTTTGACATTAGAGTTGTGAGGAGTGTGTCTGTGGTGTTGAGCTTGACCCCGTCACTTTGAAAGCCTGCAACAAGAAGACTTTGTTTTAGTTATAGTATGAAACAAGTGAACAAAATGAAGACCCATGATATATATTAACATATTATACTTTAGTATGCATGTATTTTGTGTGATCTCATCACGACTCAACATATTTTCCTGCTTTGGTTGTCTTTTGTATGTTAATTTGACACAGAAGCTCCATTAAAACCTCCTCATTTTGCACAATAACCCTGTCAAAATTCCCCAGCCAATAGATTGACATGTATAGTGTTAACCAGTGAAATGTTTCCTGTCTTGAGACGTATTTCCCAATATATAAGACTGTTCATGTTTGCGTTCTCTCATCTCTCAGCTCAGCCACGCTCCCTGTTACCTTTAAATGTCTAGAGGAGAACAACAAAATCGACAAGCGGATCACACGCTTCGTGTTGCCGGTGGGCGCCACCATCAACATGGACGGGACGGCTCTGTATGAAGCTCTGGCAGCCATTTTCATCGCCCAGGTCAACAATATGGAAATGAACTTTGGTCAGATTATCACAATCAGGTATAAAAGTGAATGAGGATAAGAATAGATTATGTTTAATCTGTGATCAATAAAAAATGAAAAATGAACATTTTCTGTCTGTTCATGCTTCTTTTCAATCAAGTATTACAGCGACTGCAGCCAGTATTGGAGCTGCTGGCATCCCACAGGCAGGCCTGGTAACCATGGTGATTGTGCTGACCTCTGTTGGACTTCCCACTGATGACATCACTCTCATCATTGCAGTTGATTGGTTCCTGTGAGTAGATTCCTTGATCATGAATATGTGAAGCCCACAGGTTTTTTTTTCCTAAACCTAGCCAAGTAGGTTTGTTGCTTAAGCCTAAGGAGAAGCCCTGGGCAAACTTCCCCCATGGACATTACAGTGTTGCATGGTATCCCGATAGGAGAAAAGTATTAAAAACAGCATAATACTCATTTTATTAGTCCTGATTTTATCAGCTTTTCCCTTATCCCATAATAATGTTGTAGGTTTTACTACCTTGCTGCAGTACCACTCCCTGTGACTGTGAATTAATCCTTACATGTACATAAAAAATGTTATGAACCCAGTATTAATAATTTGTTTGTATCTGTGGACTATGTCTGACGTTCAGTTCCCACCTCTAACAAAGCTGGTGAACCAATAGTCTGACAGTGTTGGTATCACCTGGTACCTCTGTGTAGTTAGACTAATGACTGGGGTTGACACTGGTGTCTCCATCAGGCAGCAGGATCAAATCAGATCAAATCAAAAGTCTTTATTGTCATTGTACAATGAAATTGAAAGTGCAATCCTCCTTAGGCAGTGTTAAGAATGTACAGAAATTAAAGAGATAGGAAAAGAAAAAAGTACAAAAGAAACATTCACAGTCAGTTATTGCATGTTAAAAAAGTATACAGTCATTGCACGTGTTTATGTAGGATTGCACATGTATCAGTGCCTGATACTGTTAGAGTCTTATTATGGCTCCTCATAAGTGGATAGTTACCATGGCAACACGTGACAACTGATGTCAATGTGCATTAGGTATCTTAGCCTAATCATCCAAGCTGCAGTAAACCATAAATTTACAATTTTGCCAACAGTCACAGTCCTTACAACCTTCAGTTACTGTATGTGATGTCATGGGTTAGAGTGCTCAGCCTCTGAGGAGCTATTCAGTTGCATTCAGTGATGTCATACAGCAATCATTCTCATCGATCAAAAGCTTGCAGTGTTAATTTTTGCTGACATCATATGGTAATTTGTCTTGACTTGACTTTCATGACACTGTGTGAAAACGTTCCCTGTGCAGGCAGCACATTCATATCCTGACAGGTTGCATCACGCACGCCTAGTGTAAACCTAAAGATTGGCTGTCGACATTAAGTCACTCTACTCAACCATGATGAAATATATAAGTTGTCTTTTTACAGTGGTATCCTTTCAGTATAGTGGCTTTGACTTTAGGCAGCGTATCATAAAGTTTTTTGATATCAGGATAACTTATGCTTTATAACATCCATTCAAAGAGAAACGGGTGTAAAGCGCTATAACATAACCTTACCTCCCGACATGAATCGTCTGTGTCATCTGAAAGGTCAAAAGCAGATCTGTATCTACTACCACCTAGTGACACACTTGTCCTCTCTCCCTGGAGTCTTGTTCCACATCTTACCTTTTGTATTGAATGTGTTTTGCAATGAGTTTTAACATAGAAACATAATTAGGTTTCCAAATTAATCATTTCAATTAGAATACCCTTCCCAGAAATTACTCAGCTAACTGGGGTAATAAGAAAAAAGCCTGTCTCTCCTTTAACTAGGATGGACCAAATATGAATGTCTGTCAGAGCCTCCTCTCACTGAACAGAAGAAAGTGGAGCGTTTACTGACATACTCTGACACTTTTCAGCTCTGTTTAATCACCTGGTTGGTTAAATTGAAATGAACAACACCACACTAACCTCCACACTGACAGCACCTTCTGTACATGTGTGCCTGTGTTTGATTAGTACAGCTGATGCAAAGATGCATGTGTGCATTATGTCTAATGTTTTAAACCTCTGGAACTGCCAGGGGCTCTACCAAGGTCAGTTTAGAGCTACAGTGAAGACACTGATATCACATGAAGTTAGAAAACAGGGAAAGAGGTTAAGTAATGCTGTAATAAAGTGTAAAGTTAATAAAGTATCTATCTATATACAGCCTCTATACCTCAATATATACGGACTGTATATCGGTATATGCTACCACCATATCTCAGTATATACAGCCTGTAAATCTCAGTATATGCTCCCAGTATATCGCGGTACAGGTTATATATCTCAGTATATGTATGTATGCAGGAAATGAGTCAGTGTAGACTGAGCCAGGCTCCAGCATCCCAGTGTTGGCTGCATGTAGCGACTGTTCATGATACTTTTTTTTTTCTGCAAAACGTGTGTGTAGAGCTGTGCGATATTACGATATATATCGTAATGCTGTATAAAAATGTCAACTGTACGATATAAGCCTCTGTTGTTTATATTGTAATTTTAACATGGAGCTACTTAGTTAGCTCTGTTGCTACGCTAACATAAACGTTACTCTGGTTGTGATTTAGATACGCCGTGTAAAGTACAACTTGACGTCGGAATGACCGCTGGATAATCCAAATGTATCATGAGTGTTAAAAACGATTATTGTATGATGCATAGACGTAATAGTATGACGACTACTGTAACCGCAGCAACGCTACTGCTTTGTGGTAGCATGTTTACATCACACGTAAGGACAGGTTTGCGGCAGTTGTAGCTCGGAAGTAAAAAGAAAAAAGTTGTAGCTCAGAAGTAAACAGAGGTAAAGCAGCATGGAGGACATTGTGTTGCGTGTGAATGATTTATTATCGCTTAAAACACATCTTTATTAGCAGCCAAACTGCACAGTAAAAGTAGGCTACAGCACAAACAAAGCCGGACTTCCGGTCGCTCTCAAAGTAAGCCTTCAGAATAAAAGCATATAAGGGATTACGCCGCAGAGGAGACGGAGGAGAGCGCAATGGAAATTAAAAACACATCAGAAAAAAAATATGGGATATAAACTTGGCTATACTGGGATATAGAATTTTATCCATATCGCACAGCCCTATGTGTGTGAAGGCTTGCCAACCTTCATTAGTATATTACAGTATATAGTGTTATGGTCTATAGAATGGCTTTCTTAAAATATCATTCTTTATCTGATTTCTGGCTGTACCAGCCACCTCTCTGGATGACAACGGCACAACCTGGCATACCTGTGGCTCCACCATAGTATCATCTCTCTGCTAGCACTAGCTACTGTGTTATATTGGATATATTATACATCACACTTATAGACTGTAGACTGTAAACTTAAAGCTTAAAATACAATTTTTTTTATCAAGTTGGTAATCTTGGAAAGCTAGCAAGAGAGCTAACAAGATTTAAAGTGGCCCCTCCTCTCAGTCTCCTCTAAGCTCCACCCCCTCCTCCCCTCCCATCAGTGCTCCGTCCAAAGCCACACCCCCTCTCCTGCTCATTCTGGATTTCTGCAGAGAAGTGTGCTGAATGTTTCTGAAAACAGTGAAACGTGATGCGAGACAGAGGGGGGCGTGGTCAGGACAAGACATGAAGGCCTCTGATTGGTTCTTTCCATTTGGACCAAGTGTCAGTTGATTGGTCAGAGTTTTTACAGTCCTGTAGCTGCCACAGAGGTCTGATTCTTTTCCTTCCTTTTTCTGAACACATAATGTATTGACTGCTCTCAGGATGGAAGGACCATTTCACCCAGTAGAACAAAAAGTGCTTCTGAACAGGATTACAGACTATAGCTTTAAATCTTTAACTGAACAGCAAAGTTCAGTCTTTCGAAACAACTTTGTCACAACTTTTTTACATTTTGTTCTCGTTGTGCGTGCTGGGTCTAGGGACCGTCTGCGCACCACAACCAATGTTTTGGGCGATTCAATCGGCGCTGGCATCGTGGAGTTTCTATCTCGACATGAGCTCCGCAGCAAAGATGTGGAGATGGGAAACTCGGTGCTGGAGGAGAGGGAGAGGAAGAAGCCCTACAAGCTCATCTCCCAGGAGAGTGATTTTGAAAATGACAAACGTGCTCACAGTGAATCAAGCATGTAGCTCAGCTCATCTGTGAACAGGGACCAGCACCTACCTACAGCTGGTCCTGTTCTGGAGAGCTGCGACCTAATGGTGAGATGTGGCTGTCGACCATGGTTTTACTGTCCTTATTTCACACTTTCTGATTAATAATATTCCTTTATTATCATTTCCTTGACATGAATTTCTTACATTCCTCTTTCATCCAGAATTACAGTTTTACCCTTTGGTGGATGCATCTGTCATTTGTTTCAAATATAACTGGTAGTTTCTGTTATATATGAATATTTTAACTTCATATTGCCTTCATGTAGTGGTTGAGGTGTAAGTAGGTTTAAATGTACACTGGATGAGGGATTTAAACAGACAGAGTTGCTTTTGAAGCTACTATGTGAAGAAATTCTAGATTTTGACTTTTACCATTTTGTCACCAGGACATAACTCACCATAAATGTTTCTATAATGTCCCAACATTAGCCAGTAAATTTTGTGGTTATTACAGGTATTTAATGTGTTTCAGTGGTACAAGCTCACAGATTTTTTTTTCTTACTAACATTGCATATTTTCTGTGGATATGACAAGTGAATATGCTGGGGGATTAATACTTGCTAAAGCCTCTGATTTCAAATGAATGTGTGAAACAGATATTCAATTAATTCAACTTTTCATGAAAACAGTTGTCTTGTGTTTTCATTTATTAGTGAAATAAAGACAAAAAGCCCATCATGCCTGTCTGCCTTTTATTTGAAATGCCAGAGACAATTTGAGTAAATCAATAAAACCCATTTTATAAATAGACAGAGGTCTATGTTGTCTATTTTATTGTCTTAATCACTTTCTCTATCTGAAAAGGAGTGAATATCAGTGAGAGGGATCAAGATGAACAGACCATCACTCTGTAGAGTTAGTGCTAAAGGTCGAGATTAACAACTACAACTAACAAGCATTAACAACTGCTGTAATCCTCTTAACAAGAAAACATTTTTATCCTTTTCCTCTTCAATAGTTTACTGGAGGCTGATATGTTAGTTTGCAAGCCTGGGTACTAATAATTTGTATTATTACAGCTAGTAGTAATGAGTTATAAGTCAGAAAAGGAAGGAGAGGAGAACAATACATCATATACACATTAAATATATACACAAGAACAGTTATAACAGTTTGCTGTGCGTGGATAGAAATTAACAGTATAACAAATAATGATAATTATGTTTGCTGCAAATTCAATCATCCATCAACAATTAAGGTTAAAATGTGTTTCTATAAATAATAATGCTGTTATGATTCATAACTGTCAAAACAGATGAAGAAAAGAAATGACACACTTCAGATATTTCCCACTATGACTTTTAATATAATATAATATTTCACCTGAGTGCCACCACGTTTTGATAAAAGTTTCAAATGTGACATTAATTAATGTCATATTTCAGGGGGCTACAGAGTTCTTGAACATAGTGTTCAGTGATTCAAGATGTTTATGTACACATACATCAAATAACCAAGTTCTTTCTTAAATGAGATGTTTACATGACAAACTGCATGACTAAACTATTAAAAATATACATATACACTATATTGCCAAAAGTATTTGCTCAACCATCCAAATAATCAGAATCAAGTGTTCCAATCACTTCCATGGCCACAGGTGTATAAAATCAAGCACCTAGGCATGCAGACTGCTTTTACAAACATTTGTGAAGGAATGAGTCGCTCTCAGGAGCTCAGTGAATTCCAGCGTGGAACTGTGATAGGATGCCACCTGTGCAACAAATCCAGGCGTGAAATTTCCTCACTCCTAAATATTCCACAGTCAACTGTCAGCTGGATTATAAGAACGTGGAAGTGTTTGGGAACGACAGCAACTCAGCCATGAAGTGGTAGACCACGTAAACTGATGGAGCTGGGTCAGTGGATGCTGAGGTACATAGTGTGAAGAGGTCACCAACTTTCTGCAGAGTCAATCACTACAGACCTCCAAACTTCATGTGGCCTTCAGATTAGCTCAAGAACAGTGCACAGAGAGCTTCATGGAATGGATTTCCATGGCCGAGCAGCTGCATCCAAGCCATACATCACCAAGTGCAATGCAAAGCGTCAGATGCAGTGGTGTAAAGCACACCACCACTGGACTCTAGAGCAGTGGAGACATGTTCTCTGGAGTGACGAATCATGCTTCTCCATCTGGCAATCTGATGGACGAGTCTGGGTTCGGCGGTCGCCAGGAGAACAATACTTGTTGGACTGCATTGTGCCAAGTGTAAAGTTTGGTGGAGGGGGGATTATGGTGTGGGGTTGTTTTTCAGGAGCTGGGCTTGGCCCCTTAGTTCCAGTGAAAGGAACTCTGAATGTTTCAGCATACCAATACATTTTGGACAATTCCATGCTCCCAACTTTGTGGGAACAGTTTGGAGCTGGCCCCTTCCTCTTCCAACATGACTGTGCACCAGTGCACAAAGCAAGGTCCATAAAGACATGGATGACAGAGTCTGGTGTGGATGAACTTGACTGGCCTGCACAGAGTCCTGACCTCAACCTGATAGAACACCTTTGGGATGAATTAGAGCAGAGACTGAGAGCCAGGCCTTCTCATCCAACATCAGTGTGTGACCTCACAAATACACTTCTGGAAGAATGGTCAAAAATTCCCATAAACACACTCCTAAACCTTGTGGACAGCCTTCCCAGAAGAGTTGAAGCTGTTATAGCTGCAAAGGGTGGACCGACGTCATATTGAACCCTATGGATTAGGAATGGGATGTCACTTAAGTTTATATGTGAGTCAAGGCAGGTGAGTGAATACTTTTGACAATATAGTGTATGTGTTTTCAAGCAAGCATAAGAGACGATCATGCTTTGATGCAAATAAAACCAAACAGGATTGAGTAGTAGGTAAACAACCACAGAGCAACATTTGCAAGCATCATGCTTTTATCCTGCTTTTTATTGTTTGGTACGTTTTAGTAGAGCGGCTGTGGCTGGTTTTCCCATCCTGCACACCTGAAAAAAAAACACAATCTGCAGCAAGAAAGTTTACCTTGAAACAGTAATACCACCCATGTCGAGTCAGTATTCATACAGAAGGCTGTCTCTTTGTGACTGTAAGGAGGTACAACATCCTTATAGTCAAGGACAGACATGAATCACTACTGTACATCAGTTATATGATTTGAATTACACAATTTTCATTATTATTACTAATTCTGTCATTTCATTATTGTTGTTTTATTATTTGATTAATAAGAAGAAGAATAACAAAGTGAATTTCAATAAAAAATATTCTATTCTATGCTAATTCAATGTAAAGGAGAATCAGATTCACATTCATATCAAATCAAAATCAAATTAAAAGCCTTTATTGTCATTAGATGACAGTGCATACAATGTAATTAGGAGCGCTGCTCCACATGGTGCTCAGTCAAATGTATAAAATAAGATAGAAAAAAAATGGAAAAGACATAAATAAAGTTTTGTCAGAAAATAGGCTAATATTTACAGTGGTAAGGCACAGTTATTGGTACCAAAAAAATCAAAAATGTTGCACATTTGCAGAAATTGAAATATTGCACATTTATTGCAATTAATTTTTATTAATTGCAATAAATATTATATCAATTGATACGTATACTCCTTACCATTCATGTGGGAGTCGTCGTCCCTCCCACCCTGATGAGAGCTGTTAAGGTGAGTTGCACTCAGGTGTGTGAATGGATGTTCAGGTTTCTGGGGATGGAGGTCAATACTGAGTTGTAAGAGTGGCTGATAGATGGTGTCGTAGTCCTCCTCCTCTGTTCAGAGATGGTATCTTTAACTCCTCTCTCAAACCATCTGTCACATTACTGTCCTTAAAGGAGTGTCTCCAGGTGTCTTTCAGGTGCAGGTGAACTGCTGAGGAGTTGACTCTCCTGTGTTTGGTTATATGCTTGTGGAGCTCTTGTTTGGTCTCCACCATGTACTGCATCACTGCATTCTTCACTGCATTGGACAGCAAACACCACATTACTCTGTTTGTGTCCTGATGTTTTGACTTCTGGGTGGACCAGCTGTTGTTGGATTTGAAGTGCATGGGAAAAATGTGTTTACTGAAAATTCTCTTGAATTTTTCAGAAACTCCAGCAATGTAGAGGATAATACATTTCATTTTGTCCTCCCTCTTCTGTTCATTGTTGTGTCTGCTGTGGTTTTACTGGTCTTGACAAAGGCCCAGTTTGGATAGCCAAATATTTATCATTTATTTCATCATGATGTGAAGGCAGGTGATCAGTGTGTATGGAGGACACCAGTAGTCCCCTCACTGTGATGTTCTGTGTGCATTAGCGTGAAACCAGAAGATGGCGACAGGGAAACAAAAGGATTTACATCGCTGGTGAAACCGTGAAGAAGAGAGGCATCAGGCAGGCTGCCTCACTCTCTGTCAGCCTCACAGCTCCACGGACATGTCGGCTACAGCGAGCACAGACCTGGGCCGGGCGCTCTGCATCATCACCGGGGCCTCCAGAGGCTTCGGGCGGACTGCAGCGAAGGAGATGTCCCGGTTGGTGAAGCCGGGCTCGGCGCTCATCTTGACGGCCCGCTCCGCTGCTGACCTGCGGGCTCTGCAGGAGGAACTGGCCGAGTCCGATGCAGGCAGAGCGGGCCTGGTGGTGGAGAGTGTGGTGGCAGATCTGGGCCAGAGGGAAGCACCGGAGAGCGTGGTGAGAGCCTGTAAAGAGGCTTTCTGTGAGGAGATGGAGCACATCATACTGGTGAACAACGCTGGTAAGAAGACACCTGCAGAGACAGCAGGAACACCGTGCACACTTCACCAACTTTCATTTTATTTATTTAGCTTTTATTTCGTCAAGCAGTCTAATTGAGATTGAGATTTATTTTCTGAGAACATTGAACAAGAAGACAGTTAGACACAATAGAGGGCGATTACAAGAACCATACACATGTTTAATAATAAAACTGTAAAAGTCATTCCATTTAAAAGGAGAATAGAACTGGAAACCAGTCTAAGGTTGACTGTTACTGGAGTGATCTCCTGAAAGAGGAGAGAGGTAGCAGGCTTTACCATTATAAATGAATAACATGAGATCCATCCAGCCCTGTGATACAGCGAACAATGATTGGTCAACATGACAGACATAGAAAACATCTCCATGGTCAAGGACAGAAGGTTGACTGTACTTTAGTTTTAGGGAAGAATAAGACAGAAATCCACTCATTTCCAGTTGGTGGAGTCAAATGTTGAATATGGAGTTTGAAGCAGTGTTCCTAAATATTTGTAACACCTCTAAAACACTACCAGTAATTCTCTTTTATTGAACACATTTTAAATAAAAGGCAGTTCAGTTTTCAAGCATGACATGACAATGTGATGTAACACAGAGTAAATGTATTCTAGGATAAATGACATGCAGGCAAGCAAACACCACTCTTAGATAACACCATCCGTTGCTCCGTGTAGATGAATTATAGGCATTAAGGCTGACACAGTGCACTGGCAAATCCTGTTACACCAGTTCAGCTACACCCACTACCTAAAGCTTATTGACTTAGCTCAGGTTTATTCGTGAGCAAATGGAGGAAATATATCCATCTCAATATTAAACACTGTGCACTAACTGGCCACTTTATTAGGTACACCTTGCTAGTAAAAGGTTAGACCTCTTTTACTTTCAGAACTGTCTTAATTCTTGGTGTCAGACTTTCAAATAGGTGTTGGAAAGATTCCTCACAGATTTTGCTCCATATTGACATGAAAGCATCACTCAGTTCTCAGCTCATCTATGATTAGAATCTCTTCCTTCCTAATTCTGTTGCTCTGTTTGAACTTCAGCTAGTTGTCTTGACCACCATGTGATTGGCTGATTATGTATTTGTGTCAACAAACAATTGAACAGGTGTACCTAATAATGTGGCCGGTGAGTGTATATCTGTAATGCTAAAATATATTTATTGTTGTTTCATTCATAAATTTTCAAATGTCCTGTTTTAGAAAAAAAAAAACAGAAAAAAATACCGAAGCTCATTATTATGATTGTTTGACTGAGATGTTAAAGTGGAGTTATCATTCGTGAGCAGAACAAAAAAAATGTGTTTTAGTGGTTGTTCGTTATTCTGCATTCTGGATAAGATCAATCCATTTCCTTCTCCTGGTCTCCAGGTTCACTCCTCTTTGCCTCCGTTGTAACACACCTATAACACAATAACACATACCATTGCAGTGACATGCTCAATGTTTTAGCTTCACTCTGCTAAAACACCTCCTCCTCTCCTGGCAGCCTCGCTGGGGGACGTGTCCCGCTATGCCCAAAGCTTCACAGACATGACTGAGGTGGACTCCTACATGTCTCTGAACGTCAGCTCCTCCCTGTGCCTCACTGCCAGCGTCCTGCAGGCTTTTCCTCAGCGCCCAGGTCGGCGGCGCACCGTGATTAACATCAGCTCGATCTGCGCCCTGAAGCCCGCTCGCTCATGGGTGCTGTACTGCACTGGCAAGGCTGCCCGAGACATGATGTTCAAGGTGCTGGCAGAGGAGGAGCCGGATGTCCGGGTTCTCAGCTACTCTCCAGGTGAGGAGCTGCTGTCTGTGGTTAACCAGCCTCAGCCTGGAGCTCTTCCTTGAGGTGTCTGCTTTGATACTGAGCAGTTTTCACATTAGCAATATTATTTTTACCACATTTTAAAACAACCCAGCAGCTGATGCAAGGCAGTGATCCAACAAAACACTTTCAAAGGAAGACATTAAGAAGCATGAAAAAGGTCACAAATCAACCCATAAATTAATGAAACTTATTTTGACATTAAAATAGAATAATATGTGTTAATTTAAATAATTTACAAATTAATATTTTATATGAATAGATCAAATAAAGCTATTTAATCCTGGATATCTATTTGGGAAATGAAAGATGATTGATAATTTATCTTGATTTACAGTAATAGCATAGTAATAACAATAATATTCATCATCATTTACTCTTTGACTGCCAAGGACGTATTTTTACGTCATTTAAAATCTAACAATTGAGTGCCACAAGCTTGTGCATATATACATATATAAGTGGTTTTTCGGCAGCAGGCACAAGGGTGCATCTGGGAGATGTAGTCGGAGCATAAAGAGACGGAATACGCCACAGAGGTGAAAGCAGGAATTGGAGACGATCGAGATTAGAGAGCAAAACAAACAGAATCTGGACAAAAAGTGATGATTTTGGTGAAAGTGTCCTCTACCTCTGATAAAACAAGAATGAAACAAGATAAAAACAAACATTTTTTTCATGATGAAATAGAGAGTCTCTTCTTCCATTTGAGCTATTCAGTGTTTTCAGAGTCATAGTACAAAATATTCTGTGGGTCATGAAATATGACTCAAAATGGGCAAAAACGCTGGAACAAGGCACTTGTTTTATGAAAGGGCTGACACTGAATGAGTTAAAAGGCAGGATAAAATCAGTGCTCAATATCTTACATCACAAAGTTCAAAACGCAGTAACATTATGATACGGTTCTGTCCATTCTAACTCTTGACCTCCAGTCCTCTGTGTTCTGTGTCCCTCCAGGCCCTCTGGACACAGCCATGCACACGATGGCCAGGTCCAAAACAGCTGATCCCGTCCTCAGGAGGTCTCTGTCAGAGATGGTAGATCAGGGCCAGCTGCTCACCTGTGAGGAGTCCTGTGCCAAACTGATGAAGCTGCTCCTGGAGGACAGCTTCACCTCAGGAGCTCACATCGACGTCTTCGACTTCTAGACACAGCCAGGCTGCTTACGCTAGGCGTTTTAGCATTGGACCAGATTATTTGTACGTGTGCCTTGATTGTAACTGAAGCTGTAGACCAAGTCATGACCAAAACCAAAGAGTATCGAGACCTGACCAGACCAGTGTGAATCCCACACCACATGACCCCCTCGAAATCACTCCTCTAACTGATCTGACTAATCCACAGCACCTCAGAAAACAAATTCCCCTTCATTCAGCTCTTTCACCTCTGTGTTTGTGTGCCATATACTGTACATGTGTGGCATTACAGAGGTCAGTGGCCTTTATCAGAAAAATCTTACAGATCAGATAATACTCAGGCAGTTTTGTGATTAGTCCTTGATTTTAGTGATTTTAATCCGGCCTGCTGAACTTGTCTAAATTATATTATTAAATTCAATTATATTATATTTAGGGCTGCCGACGTGTTAACGCGCTCCACGGCTCTATGTGCTGTGGACAAATTGGACAAACTGCCTGAAATAACAACTAAAGAAGATTAAAGCAGGTCATGAAGCAGAACTCCATTCAAAAAAATCAAGGAAAATAATAACACAGTCATAACTAATGATCAAACGTGCTGATAAAATTAGATTAAACATCTTTTCTGAATCTGTCCAAGCCTCTTCTGGAATTCGGCAAACTAACTAATAATCCACCCAAGAGCATCGTGAAAGGATAAATTTGTAACGTGAAATGGATGAAAAAGAAAAGAAAGACGTTCTTTTCATAAACACAAAGCTGATTAGAGCTAATATGATGTCACTATGATTTTACCAACATATATACATATATGTATGTATATATACGTATGTATATATATGTATATATATACATGTATATATACATACGTATGTATATATATATATATATATATATATATATATACGTATATATACATATATATATATATATATATATATATATATATATATATATATATATATATATATATATATATATATATATATGTTTTCTCCCACCATCCAAAAACATGCATGAGGATTAGGTTAATTGGTTAATTTAAATTGACTGTAGGTGTGAATGTGAGTGTGAGTGGTTGTTTGTCTCTATGTGTCCTGTGATGAACTGGAGACAGGGTGTACCCTGCCTTTCACAGCTGGGATAGGCTCCAGCCCCCCGTGACCCTATGTGAGGATAAGCGGTAGAAGATGGATGGTTGGATGGATGGAAATGTATTTGCTTTATTATTTGTTCATTTTAATCCCCTCAAAATAAATTAGTTTTCGTAGACATCACCTGAAGGCCACCGTAGTTCTCAAAAACTTGGAAAAGGAGCAGTGTTCAGTTCTGCCCTCATTACAACTCATATATACAAAACAATAAAAGCACACGAAACATAAGGTTTATATCAAATATTTATACTAGATACATGGTCGAGGACATGGGTATAAGGGACAGCGATAACTCGAACATGCATTGAAGAGGAAAACAGTCATCTGTCATTCTGTGGTCGGTTTCATGTCACTTTACTGTGTTGTATTGTAAAAAGGTAAAAAGGTTTACTGTCTGCTTTTGATGTGTTATTAGATACTGATGGTGTTATTGGACTCTCAGTCCTGTCTGTCCTGTTAATTCTGCCTATAATGTAATCTGCTGGTTCTAGTTTTAAGGTGCCTTACATCTCTATTCTGACAAACAGTGACTAGTGCTGCTGTAATGCTGAGCCTTCAGTGTGTAACACTTTATACCTTTTACCTTAACTTGTGTTCTCATCTCAGGTGTTCTAGCGCTGTGGAAATATTGGGATTACTTGTGATGTCCTGCAGCAAACAGAGAAATATTAGTCCATCTTCACTCCACCGTGTTCCTCTGTGTCTGCATAACACACCATATCAGCTTTACGTGGTGATGATATGTCAGTGCTGTGTTGGCAGCTTGTTCTGCCACCCTATGTGACCAAAAATAAATGCATAAATAATAAATAAATGAATGAGTGAATGCTTACTGGTTGAGTGAGAGTGGCAGGAAGTGATCTATGCTGTGCAAATGTTTGAAAAAGAGGCTGTCTCTGAGTGGGAGCAGCTCTGGTTCCTGTCATGTGCCTCTGACAGACAGACACAGCTGCCCTGGACCAAAATACCACCGGACGAACCGACCCAAAGAAGGGGACGACACCCCGAGGCCACCTCCACCTCCACTGCCTCCCCAGCCCCTCACCTCCACTGCCTCCCCTCACTCTGGGGAGTCAGCTCAACCTCCAGAGGAGGCAGGTTTATTTTTAGCTGTAGGAAGGGTCGGTGCTGGAGAAGGCAGCTTGTTTAGTCCTCTGTCCCTCAGCCAGTCCCACCCTCAGCAGTGCTCTGTCTCCTCTGGGCTTTGTTTAGTCACTACAATGACTGTAGGGAACATGGAGAGTGCTGAGCTGTTTGATGCTGGCAAGAAAGGTCGAGGCCTGAGGGCCACCAAAGAGCTCAGCGCTGGGGAGGTGGTCTTTGCTGAGCCCAGTTTCTCTGCTGTGGTCTTCGACAGGTAGGAGGACTGATCCTTTCTGACTTAGCATGTCTTTGCAGGTGTATCTGACACACTGCAGGTGTGGCTGACACAGTGCAGGTGTCTATGACGCCACAGGCGAGCAGGTCAGGCTTCTCTGACCAGCTCGCCTGTGACGTCATAGATTCATGACATCAGCAGTGAGGAGCTGTCGTGGGGTCATGAGAGCCTGACATACTTTTAGATTCAGTTTTCAAGAGGTGATGAGGCTTCAGCATAAAATGAGTGACACCGTGCAAGCTTTCAGATTCATTTTTTAAATTAGAAAATAAAAGCATAAAAGACATGCTTTTATTGACAGTCCCTAAGGTTCACACTGAACTTTGCAAATAGGATTTTCTGTGCTCTGCTACCACCTGGAATCATTTGCAGGCTAAACTCCAGCTTCAAAAGCTGATCCTGATTAGGGATTTTAAAAATGTGGTGAGGGTTATGGAGACAGATTCCATTGAGGTCTGTAACTGTTATCCTTCTGCTTCGGCCTTCTTTGAAAGTTTAATGTAGGCCTATGTTTTATGATGTTTATAGTTTAATGTTTGCTGCATGTACTGGTGCTGTTGCCGTCTTGACCAGGGCTCCCTTGGTAAAGAGATCTTGCAATCTCACTGGGACTCACCTGGTTAAATAAAGGTAAAAAAAAATGAAATAAAAACTAGAGAGATATTTCCTTCTTTCTACATGCTGTCCATCCATGTCTATTGAATTTCTGTATCCTATGAGACTTTGTTTATATACACTGATCAGGCATAACATTTGGACCACCAGCTTAATATATCAGAACCAGCATTAAATGTCACCTATCATGCAAAATTCACTTTATAAAGGTAGTATAACAGTAGTATGTGTCCCTGTAGCCTGTGAATGAGGCCCCAGGAGTGAAAAAAGTCTGTCACCTCCTTCCCCTGCTTACTCCTCTTCTTTGCCAATGTGTGTGGAAACAGACGAACATTTTTCACCTACTGACGTAGAACAGTGAAATGCCCCTCCCTCCAGTAGAGGAGACTGCCTTTGAGCCAGCCTCCCCCCGGATAGATAACCCTCCTCTAAAGTTACAAAGCAGCCGCCATTGTTTCTCCTCGCTAACTTTCGCAAACAAACCTTGCAAAGTTCGGAGCAAAGCACGGCAGCTGTGTGTTGGCTGCTTCAACGAGCACAGGAGGCTATTTTTACTCTGTTCGTCCTCTGAAGACGCAGTGGATCAATTTATTTTAGCTGGAAATTTAGCAAGAGAGCTTCCCAAAGTTTAGCATGTAATTTCTTACCTCATACCATATGTATTACATGAATATACCTGACTTCTTATATGGGGTAATGTCTCATTTAGACTGCGCAATTTGGATGCTGGATTCCAACTATGGACAAAAAAAGGACTTAGTAAAGTATCTGACCTTTACAAGGAAGGGGTTCTCATAAACTTTGAGGAGATTGTCCATCGCACGATTTCCCAAGGAAACGCTTTCTTAAATGCCGACATCTATGCAGAACCAATCATTGGCAAGTCCTGTACTCTCATCCCTAGAATAAATTATTACCAATGATTGCAGTGGTAAAAGGCTGATTTCTTCAATATACAACTGGCTTGCATCTGGGTCTGGTGAGACATCAATAGGTAAACTTAATGCATGGGGGTCAGACTTAAATGAGAACATTTCAATTGTTGATTGGAAGACAGCATGTGAGAAGGTTCAATCGCAAACAGCCAACACTAGTTTAAAAGTACTCCAGTGCAACTGGCTGATGCAGATATACTCTTGTCAAATTGAATAAACACAATAAAAATACACCTGATTTGTGCTTTAAGTGCAGAAGGGCTCGAGGAACCTTTATACATTCTGTTTGGGAGTGTGACATGATCAAGAAATTCTGGAGGGAGGTGATCAATGAAATTATGATCATTTTGTCTGAGAAGATTCCACTGGATTCTAAGTTGGTGTTGATACATTTGTATCCAACAGATATTAATTTGAGAAAAAAAGAATAAAGGTTTATAAACTTTGCTATACTATAGGCAAAACGATTGATAGCTCTTGATTGGAAACCAATGAATACACCTACAATGGGCGCCAGGATCAAAAAGATGGCAGAGTGCATGTCTATGGATAGAATAACATATAACTTGAAAAACAAATTAGATAATTATGAGGAAATCTGGAAACCGCCCAGAGACTTTATAAGAAGTGAAGATTTAGGAGAGCTTCTACAGGATGACAACACAGAATAGGACAGTTGGTGAACGAGAGCAGAGGTCGACCTCAAGGCACTGGAGACTTGTGGAGGTTTATAGTGGAAAATTCCCTTGCATATATTTCTTTTCTTATAGCTAAATATGTAAGAAATTTATTTAAATTAATCATAAAATGGCCCTGATATGTCACCAGGCATTAAGAAATCATGTTCATTTCAACCCCTTCTTGAGCCACCACCTTATCGCATGTAGAATGGGGTGGTGGTTCCCCTCTTTAAGAAGGGGGACCGGAGGGTGTGCTCCAACTATAGGGGGAATCACAATCCTCAGCCTCCCTGGTAAGGTCTATTCAGGGGTTCTGGAGAGGAGGGTCCGTCGGGAAGTCAAATCTCAGATTCAGGAAGAGCAATGTAGTTTTTGTCCCAGCCATGAAACAGACCCTCGGCAGGGTCCAGGAGAGTGCATGGGAGTTGCCCAACCAGTCTACATATGTTTTGTGGACTTGGAGAAGGTGTTTGACTGTGTCCCTCGGGGAGTCCTATGGGGTACCAGACCCCTTGGTACGGGCGGTTCAGTCCTTGTACGACCATTGCCAGCAGTAGGTCAGAAAAGCGTGGCATGCTCTCTCCAGGTCGGGAAGGAGATCCTGCTCCAAGTGGAGGAGTTCAAGTATCTTGGGGTCTTGTTCACGAGTGAAGGAAAAATGGAGCGGGAGATCGACAGATGGATCGGTGCAGCTTCTGCAGTGATGTGGACGCTGTATCGGTCCATCGTGGTGAAGAGGGAGCTGAGCCGAAAGGCGAAGCTCTCAATTTACCAGTCGCTCTACGTTCCTACCCTCACCTATGGTCACGAGCTGTGGGTCGTGACAGAAAGAACAAGATCACGGATACAAGCGGCTGAAATGTGTTTCCTCTGCAGGGTGTCCGGGCTCTCCCTTAGAGATAGGATGAGAAGCGCGGCCATCTGGGAGGGGCTCAGAGTAGAGCCACTCCTCCTCCGCATCGAGAGGAGCCAGATGAGGTGGCTCGGGCATCTGGTAAGGATGCCTCCTGGACGCCTCCCTGGGGAGGTGTACCGGACACATCCCACCGGCAGGAGACCCCGAGGACGACCCAGGACATGCTGGAGAGACTATGTCTCCCGGCTGGCCTGGGAACTCCTCAGGATCCCTCTGGAAGAGCTGGACGAAGTGGCCGTGGAGAGGGAAGTCTGGGCTTCCCTGCTTAAGTTGCTGCCCCCGAGACCCAATCCCGGATATGCGGAAGAGGATGGATGGATGGATGGATGTTCATTTCAAATACTTATATCACTGACAACAGTAGTCCAGCCAGGATATTCTCATTTAAAAGCCAAGTTGTAGCCCTCAACTGATGTTTATGTTGTCATGTTGTGTTTTGGTCTGATGCGCCACCTTCCACCTATCTCCCAATCACCAAGTCAGTGGTGTGTCAGCATCTCTGCTCTAGTTACCACAGCTGCAGCTACGAACGTGTCGGAAAATTAATGTCCAACCTTACGAAACCTAAAAGACCTCATTATGAAATCGAAATATGTTGTCACAAAGTCCAAAATAAAACAAGGATTTGTACAGGAGATGCCTTTGAAAGATGGAGATGGCTGAAAGCGGACGGGTAGCAGCACTCCCGATCAGCCCCTATCACCACATAGCCTACCCCCGGTCACCGCCCCAGAGCTCCACTCATATTACTGTGGCCCTCCACAGCTCTCCTCTGGCATATTTCACTCCTTCTAAGTATCCATGGTGATGCCCAACGTGGCTGCTTTTCATTCACTGTAACCCTTTCTGTTCCTGTTGGATCCTGCAGCCTAGCTGGTAACCTTTAGTCAGGGGGGAGGGGGAGGGGAGACACCGCTCTACAGTAATTTGAAAGTGATTGCAGTACCAGTTGTGGCCACAATCCTACATACGGTTCCTTTGACTATTCTATTTTATT
The DNA here is from genome assembly GCA_029721515.1 of Synanceia verrucosa. NCBI lineage: Eukaryota > Metazoa > Chordata > Actinopteri > Perciformes > Synanceiidae > Synanceia > Synanceia verrucosa. The sequence continues at coordinate 3,014,672 of CM056564.1, read as the reverse complement.
TTATTTCTTTGATAGTGGTACCACTGGACTGTATTACAGGTCATGTCATGAGCTTTATGTTGACTTTGACCCTCATTCTGAGGGAGATTTTAAGGGTGCTTTCACACTTGGTACCTTTCAGCCCCTCAGACTAACTCAGACCGATGACTCAGCATTTTTTGCGCATCTGTGAACACAACAACCATACTCAGACCCCTTTGAAGCGAACCATACTGAGACATACACATGACTGTAGCTGGAAAAACTCAGCAGTAGAGAATCCAAAACATGTTTATTAACATACTCCGGCTTCCTCCCACCATCCAAAAACATGTATGGGGATTAGGTTAATTTAAATTGACTGTAGGTGTGAATGTGAGTGTGAGTGGTTGTCTGTCTCTATGTGTCCTGTGATGAACTGGAGACTTGTCCAGGGTGTACCCTGTCTTTCACCCTAAAACAGCTGGGATAGGCTCCAGCCCCCCCACGACCCTATGAGAGGATAAGAGGTAGATAATGGATGGATGGATGGAGTTTAATAGATGGATTAAATAGATGGTGTTAAATACGTGGATTAAATAAGTGGAGTTTAATAGATGGATCTCATCAGAGAACAATACATGTTTCACATTGTCCACAAACCAAGATTTTCACTGCTGGCACCATTGAAACTGACGTTTGACATTGGCACGAGTGACCAAAGGTTTGGCTACAGCAGCCCGGCCATGGATATTGACCCTGTGGAGCTCCAGATGGAGAGTTTTGGTGGAAACAGGAGAGTTGAAGTGCACATTTAATTCTGCAGTGAGTTGGGCAGCTGTGGTTTTAGGTTTTTTGGATACAATCCAGGTTAGCACCCAGACATCCCTTTCAGACAGCTTCCTCTTGCGTCCACAGTTCCTCCTGTTGGATGTGGGTCATCCTTCTTGGTGGTATGCTGACATACCCTGGATACCGTGGTTTTTGATACATCACAAAGACTTGCTGTCTTGGTCACAGATGCGCCAGCAAGACGTGCACCAACAATTTGTCCTCTTTTGAACTCTGATATGTCACCCATAATGTCGTGTGCATTGCAACATTTTAAGCAAAAATGTGCTATTATATGGAATTAAATATATGGATTAAATAGATGGGCGGCAGCAGCTCAGTCTGTAGTGACTTGGGCTGGGAATCGGAGGGTCGCTAGTTCAAGTCCAGGTCGGACCATGTGTGGAGCTGGTAGCTGGAGAGGTGCCCGTTCTTCCTCCTGGGCACTGCCGAGGTGCCGTTGAGCAAGGCACCGAACCCCCAACTGCTCGGGGTGCCTGGATATGGGGCAGCCCCCTCACTCTGACACCTCTCCTCCAGTGCATGTGCATGTGTGTTTCATAACTTGTGTGTAATGTGCAACTGAAAATAAAAAATACTAACAGAGTGTAAATTGAAATTTCCCTCATCTTCTTAAATAGATGGATAAATAGATGGAGTTAAACACATGGATTAAATAGATGGATAAAATAGATGGAGTTAAACACATGGATTAAATAGATGGAGTTAAATACATGGATTAAATAGATGGAATAAATAGATCGAGTAAAATACATGGATTAAATAAATGGAGTTAAATACATGGAATAAATAGATGGAATTGAATAGATGATTAAATAGATGGAGGTAAATAGATAAGGTAAATACATGGATTAAATAGATGGATTAAATAGATGGAGTTAAATACATGGATTAAATAGATGGAGTTAAATACATGGATTAAATAGATGGATTAAAATAGATGGAGTAAATAGATGGAGTTAAACACATTTATTAAATAGATGGAGTTAAATACATGGATTAAATAGATGGAGTAAAATAGATGGAGTAAATAGGAGTTAAATAGATGGAGTTAAATACATGGATTAAATATATGGAGTTAAAATATAAAGTTAAATACATGGATTAAATAGATGGAGTAAAATAGATGGAGTAAATAGTTAAATATATGAGGTTAAATACATGGATTAAATAGATGGAGTTAAATATATGGATTAAATAGGTGTAGTAAAATACATGGATTAAATAAATGGAGTTAAATACATGGATTAAATAGATGGAGCAAAATAGATGGAGTAAATAGATGGAGTTAAATACATTGATTAAATAGATGGAGTTAAATACATGGATTAAATAGATGGAGTAAAATAGATGGAGTAAATAGGAGTTAAATAGATGGAGTTAAAAAATAGAGTTAAATACATGGATTAAATAGATGGAGTAAAATAGATGGAGTAAATAGATGGAGTTAAATACATGGATTAAATATATGGAGTTAAATAGATGGAGGTAAATACATAGAATAAATAGATGTAGGTAAATACATGGATTAAACAGATGGAGTTAAATAGATGGAGTAAATAGATGGATTGAATAAATGGATTAAAAGATGGATTAAACAGATGGAGTTTAATAGATGGAGCTAAATACATGGATTAAATAGATGGATTAAATACATGGAGTTAAATAGATGGACTGAATAGATGGAGTTAAATAGATGGATTAAATAGATGGAGTTAAATACATGGATTAAATAGATGGAGTTAAATAGATGGATTAAATACACTGATTAAATAGATGGAGTTAAATAGATGGATTAAATAGATGATGTTAAATAGATGGATTAAATAGATTGAGTTTAATAGATGGAGTTAAATAGATGACATTAAATGGATGGATTAAATAGATGGCGTTAAATAGATGGATTAAATAAATGGATTAAATAGATGAACTTAAATAGATGGATTAAATAGACGGTGTTAAATAGATGGATTAAATAAATGGATTAAACAGGTGGATTAAATAGATGGCGTTAAATAGATGGATTAAATAAATGGATTAAATAGATGAACTTAAATTGGTGGATTACATAGATGGTGTTAAATAGATGGATTAAATAGATGAATTTAAATAGGTGGATTAAATAGATGGAGTTTAATAGATGGATTAAATAAATGGATTAAATAGATGAATTTAAATAGGTGGATTAAATAGATGGATTAAATAGATGGATTAAATAAATGGATTAAATAGGTGGATTAAATAGATGGCGTTAAATAGATGGATTAAATAAATGGATTAAATAGATGAACTTAAATAGGTGGATGAAATAGATGGTGTTAAATAGATGGATTAAATAAATGGATTAAATAGGTGGATTAAATAGATGGTGTTAAATAGATGGATTAAATAAATGGATTAAATAGGTGGATTAAATAGATGGAGTTTAATAGATGGATTAAATAAATGGATTAAATAGATGAATTTAAATAGGTGGATTAAATAGATGGCGTTAAATAGATGGATTAAATAAATGGATTAAATAGATGGATTAAATAGATGGCGTTAAATAGATGGATTAAATAGATGGCGTTAAATAGATGGATTAAATAGATGGCGTTAAATAGATGGATTGAATAAATGGATTAAATAGATGCCGTGAAATAGATGGATTAAATAGATGGCGGTAAATAGATGGATTAAATAGATGAATTTAAATAGGTGGATTAAATAGATGGTGTTTAATAGATGGATTAAATAAATGTTTTAAATAGATGAATTTAAAAAGATGGCGTAAATAGATGCCGTTAAATAGATGGATTAAATAAAAGGATTAAATAGATGAACTTAAATAAATGGATTAAATAGATGGATTAAATAGATGAACCTAAATAGGTGGATTAAATAAATGGATTAAATAGGTGGATTAAATAGATGGCATTAAATAGATGGATTAAATAAATGGATTAAATATATGAACTTAAATAGGTGGATTAAATAGATGGTGTTAAATAGATGGATTAAATAGATGAATTTAAATAGGTGGATTAAATAGATGGAGTTTAATAGATGGATTAAATAAATGGATTAAATAGATGAATTTAAATAGGTGGATTAAATAGATGGAGTTTAATAGATGGATTAAATAAATGGATTAAATAGATGAACTTAGATAAAAGGATTAAATAGATGCCCTTAAATAGATGGATTAAATAGATGGTGTTAAATAGATGGATCAAATAGATGCTGTTAAATAGATGGATTAAATAAATGGATTAAATAGATGAACTTGTGTCATTGCAGAACTTTTGTTTATCATGAATGAGACAAGAGTGTCTAATGGACTGTTAACTAACATGTAGTTTTCCTTACGTTGGCTCCTTACTTCTCTCTCATGCTGTATAATTAAGATGTACAGTTATATAAATATCTATTTTTCTTTTATAAAGAAGCATTTTATGGAGCTAATTTATTCCCTCATTCTGGGAAAGATGATCTGGTGCAGGCGGAGTTGTTTTTGTTTGGACGTGCCTGCATGTCTTTTTCCAAAGTGAAACAAGTAATGTAACAGCAGTTTTTGCATTCTGCAGCTTCATGTACATTGCACATGTTGTTCTAGACTTTTCTGTAAATACTTGGTGGGTGTTATAGAAGAGTGTAGCCTGGTTTGTGCAGGAATGTCAGACACTGATCTGGGAGCAGCGTTTGAGCCATATAAGAGCTGCAGGACGACAAGGGTTTCCAACACAGTAGTCTGCTAATGGAGGAGAGGAGCTCTGTGTGTGTGTGTGTGTGTGTGTGTGTGTGTGTGTGTGTGTGTGCGTGTGCGTGCGTGCATGCGTGCGTGCGTGTGTGTGTGTGCGTGTGAAGCTGTCAGGGCTTCACTGCGTTCCAACAATGATCTGAAGCATTAACACGTCTGTTCATCGTTCCTCTGGTGGATAAACTGTTTACACACTGAGACCTGTGTGTTCACTGTCACTGTCTGTGTGTCGTCACCATGGAAACAGCTTGAAAAGTCAGGATACGAACACAAGTTTTTTTCAGGCTTTATTCAAGCCACGTTTTAGGAAATTAGCTTTCTTAGCTTGTCGTTTATTAACATCATCAAGAGGACACACATTGCATCTGTAAAGTATTGTTTTGGTGGTTTCGGTCGTTTGTTTGTTCTGTTCAAACCAACCTCACGCAAGTCCAGTTGACTCTTTTTGCTCTATTTGATTTGCCTTGACCTGGATGACTTAGAACCTACACAGACCTGATAATTGTAGGACTTAATTTTCCCATCTGTCACTTTGAATGACAGCCCCTTATTTGCATACTAATCTTTAAAGAAAAGAAGGCAGAAATCTGAGGAAGGGGAAAATAATACAGAAACCAATGAATAAATAAATGCATCTATTCAAAAATACAGGTTGAATAAGAAATAAATGGATGGAATGGAAATGGAAAAATATATAAATACAACATATACCATATATACTGTACTTTTACCATTGCACAGTAGAGAGTGTCCTGACCTACGGATGTACAGTGTGGTATGGCCGCTGCACGGCATCTGAGAGGAAACAACTGCAGCGGGTCATCAAGACGGCTCAGTGGATCACTGGCTCTCCACTCCCACGCCTGGAGGAGATCTACTCGATCTGACTCCTCCATCAGGCCACAAAGACCCACGATGACCCTGCCCACCCAGGACACACTCTATTCTCCATCCTCCCCTCTGGCAGACTCAGAGTCATGAGAGCCTGCACCAATAGACTGAAGATTAGCTTCTTCCCCATGGCTGTGAACACACCGCCATGCCATGATTTTCTATTTATGTCATCCTTAATATATTTACCAACTGCTGAATGTGACGTGTTGCTGCTATTAAGAGCTATTTTGTTGTATTCATATAATGAAAATAAAGCTTCTTCTTCTTTATATAGTGCATTTAATACTATACATACATCAAAATACTGTACATCATACTAACTCATTGAGTGCAAGCCGTTTTTTAAAATCCAAAGTGCCTTGTTCCAGTGGGGTTTTTTTGTCCATTTTAAGTCATATTTCAAGACCCACAGAATATTTTGTACTATGATTCTGAAAACACTGAATCGCTCGAATGAAAGAAGAGACTCTCTATTTCATCATGAAAACTTTTGTTTTTACCTTGTTCTATTCTTTTTGTGTCTGGAGGAGAATAGAGGCCACTTTCACCAAAATCAAATTTTTTTTGTCCAGAATCTGTCTGTTTTGCTCTTTAAACGCGATCGTCTCCACTTCCTGATTTGATCCCTATGGTGCATATTAACTCTTGACCTGCTGTCGAAAAAACACTGCGAAACTTGTCAATGACACTCAAGCGTTGTATTTTAAATGATGGTGAAACTCTTCAATGGCACAGAGTTAATCATATTATTCATTTATTGAGTCTTTAATTAATTTATTTATTGCTTATTTTGGCAGCCTCTGTCTTCCATATGGTGTTGGATTAACAGCAGAGAATTAGACGTCGTTTAGCACTTTTAGTGTTTTCTTAAAAGCTAAATCTTCACTGCAGAGGTCAGTGACAGATGATGTTTCTTTGTTTTGATTTTCTTCCTCTCAGTCTGGCCAATCAGGTGTGTCACAGCTGTTTCCGACGCCAGGCCAAACTGCACCGCTGTGCCCAGTGTAAGTTTGCCCATTATTGCGACCGTACCTGCCAGACTGCATGCTGGGACGAGCACAAGCAGGAATGTGGAGCCATCAAGAAGATCGGCAAAGTGCCCAGCGAGAACATTCGGTAAGAAAAACTTGGTCCATGATCCGACACAGTACTATCTGTGGGGGAAGACATCAGAGGATCTAAAGGGCCTGAGTCGCAAAAGATTGTTTAGCAAACTGTGTTGAGTCAAGTCAGGTCAACTTTATTTATAGCCCAATATCACAAATCTGCCTCTAGGCTGCTTTTGATAGTCTGTTCAGCATATGACACCCTCTGTCCTGTGACCACCCTCAATATTAGGAAAAACTGACACTATGTTCATCATCTGTTGTGCTCATGGTTTAACATCCATAGAAGGTTAACCTTTGCATCTAGGTGATGTCATCAACAATGGTGCATGAAAAATAACAGCATCATTGCTGAGTCATGGTTGTTGGCATCACTTTGGATTCAGGCAACAAAACCACAGTTCAACAGCTGATTGTAACGTGACTCCCAGGAGACAAACTGCAGCTTCCTGGAGGAAAGCCTTGTTTTTGTTTCTTTGATGTTGTTTTTTTCATATTTGACATCAATGATTATGATTATGAACCTGTGATGAAACTTAAAAGAATTTTGAAGACATTTATTTTGCTTTTCTCTGGTGTAATTCTGGTGATTGTGATCAACCATGTGCTTTTATTGTCTTTGAACCTTCTTGAAAAGGCGTGATGCAGATATTATCTATTAGTTTCACAGAGGCTAAACACTGACAGGATGGACACACTGTGATTGTGACTCTCTTATTCACTCCTGCTGTGTCCAGTCTGGCTGCTCGGGTGTTGTGGCGTATTAACAAAGACACAGGCCTTGTGTCTGACACTCAGCTGGTCTCGGTGGACCAGCTGGAGGATCATGTGGCTGACCTACCTGAGGAAGACCTCAAGCAGCTCAAGGCTGACGTGCACACCTTCCTAGAATACTGGTCTCATGGAAGGAAGCAGCACTCTGTCGACTACATCTCACAAATCTTTGGCATTGTAAGAATCTCATTATTGTTATTATTCTCCAGTGCATCATATTCTATATTTGTAAGTGCACAGCTTCAGAAATTCCTCCTTCTCTGTAGATCAAGTGTAATGGATTCACGCTGAGCGACCAGAGAGGCCTGCAGGCGGTTGGTGTTGGTCTATTCCCCAACCTTTGTCTGGTCAACCATGACTGCTGGCCCAACTGCACTGTCATCCTCAACCACGGCAAGTAGGTATCCAAGCCACTGCTCCTGAAAAATATTCCTGTAATTATTATCTGAGGGTTAAGTATAATATACACTATATTGCCAAAAGGATTCACTCACCCATCCAAATAATCAGAACCAGGTGTTCCAATCACTTCCGTGGCCACAGGTGTATAAAATCAAGCACCTAGGCATGCAGACTGCTTTTACAAACATTTGTGAAAGAATGGGTCGCTCTCAGGAGCTCAGTGAATTCCAGCGTGGAACTGTGATAGGATGCCACCTGTGCAACAAATCCAGTCGTGAAATTTCCTCGCTCCTAAATATTCCACAGTCAACTGTCAGCTGTATTATAAGAACGTGGAAGTGTGTGAGAACGACAGCAACTCAGCCATGAAGTGGTAGACCACGTAAACTGATGGAGCTGGGTCAGTGGATGCTGAGGCACATAGTGCAAAGAGGTCACCAACTTTCTGCAGAGTCAATCACTACAGACCTCCAAACTTCATGTGGCCTTCAGATTAGCTCAAGAACAGTGCACAGAGAGCTTCATGGAATGGATTTCCATGGCCGAGCAGCTGCATCCAAGCCATACATCACCAAGTGCAATGCAAAGCGTCGGATGCAGTGCTGTAAAGCACGCTGCCACTGGACTCTAGAGCAGTGGAGACATGTTCTCTGGAGTGATGAATCACACTTCTCCATCTGGCAATCTGATGGACGAGTCTGGGTTTGGCGGTTGCCAGGAGAACGATACTTGTTGGACGGCATTGTGCCAAGTGTAAAGTTTGGTGGAGGGGGGATTATGGTGTGGGTTGTTTTTCAGGAGCTGGGCTTGACCCCTTAGTTCCAGTGAAAGGAACTCTGAATGCTCCAGCATACCAAGACATTTTGGACAATTCCATGCTCCCAACTTTGTGGGAACAGTTTGGAGCTGGCCCCTTCCTCTTCCAACATGACTGTGCACCAGTGCACAAAGCAAGGTCCATAAAGACATGGATGACAGAGTCTGGTGTGGATGAATTTGACTGGCCTGCACAGAGTCCTGACCTCAACCTGATAGAACACCTTTGGGATGAATTAGAGCAGAGACTGAGAGCCAGGCCTTCTCATCCAACATCAGTGTGTGACCTCACAAATACACTTCTGGAAGAATGGTCAAAAATTCCCATAAACACACTCCTAAACCTTGTGGACAGCCTTCCCAGAAGAGTTGAAACTGTTATTGCTGCAAAGGGTGGACCGACGTCATATTGAACCCTATGGATTAGGAATGGGATGTCACTTAAGTTCATATGCGAGTCAAAGCAGGTGAGCGAATACTTTTGGCAATATAATAATAATAATAATACATTTCATTTCATAGGCGCCTTTCTGTCACTCAAGGACACCTTATAGTGTATATTATGTCAGCACAACCATAATGACTTGTGGATGCTTTATTTTGAACATAATGAACTGACTGTCTTTTTTTTGCAGCCAGTCAGCAGTGAGTTCAGCTCTCCACTCTCAGAGGAGGTACGTATAAGCAGCTGACCAGCTCTGTCTTATGATGGGGCTGAGAAACGCTCATTCATTTTCCATTTCATCTAACAAATAGGGGACAGAAATACAAAACAAAATATGACCTACACACAAACAAAAAAACTGAGAAAATGATGTAATCAGTAATCTCTATAATGATGCCAATGATGTGCACTGTCCCTGATAGATAAACGAATGAAGTAATGCTTTGAGAAAAGAGGATGAACCAAGAGTTCAATAAGAAGATTGATACAGTAGAGCTGAACATGAAGCCAGCAGACAGTTAGCTTAGCTTAGTTTAGCTTAGCGAAAAGACTTGAAGCAGGGAAAACAGCTAGCCTGGCTCCATCTATGGATTGAATATGGTTTCAACCTGCAGTGATTTTATTTGTAATCATGTTAGAACTCAGATGGCACATGAACAGAACCCAAACTCATAAAAGTTTCAAAATAAAAGGTTTTTTATTTACAAACAAACTGTGAAACTGTAACTAGTCTACAAAAGCACAGCTATCAAACTTAACAAAGAAAAGTGTCTTCTTATGGAAGGTTAAATGTATTTAATTATCTAAATAAAACTAAACAAAAAGGGTGAGGAAACTAACAAAGGAAGCGAAACCTGACAATAAATTTACAAACAAAACCTGACAAAATAAAGTAGCAAAACGCTCAAACTTCACTGTGTCAATACTATGACTTAACTTGGGAGCCTGACTGACTGACTTGGAACAAGATGAACTGGACAAGGACAGGGGGAGACCCTGGAGAACAGGGGGACAGGAAGTGACATGACATGGTTAATGCAAAATAAGACAGGAGATGATGAGACAATATGACTGAACATGACAAAAAGTAAATTAACACAGATGACACAGCATGTCAAATATATTGGGATTGGTTGGATCCAGTTTCAGCAAAGAGATACCATAAAACATGCATCATCAGACTGAGACAAGCAGACCCTGTGCTGTCCTCCTCCTGTCCCAGGATCGAGCTGCGAGCTGTGGAGAAAGTGGAAGAGGGCGAGGAGCTCACTGTCAGCTACGTGGACTTCCTGAACCTGTCTGCTGACCGCCAGAAGAGGCTCAGGGAGCATTTCCACTTTGAGTGCACCTGCAAACACTGCAGCCAGCACATCAAGGACGACCTGATGATGGCAGCAAGCGAGGGGAGCAAAGTCGGGTCTACATATAATAATAGTCACACAAAATACAGAGTATGTTTTCATTTCTGTACTTTACTTGATTGAAAGATTACTGTATATTCCTGTTTTGTCGTTCTCTCAGCCCTCTGCTGATAAGGTGAAAGAGGTGACTGCTTTCAGTAAAGAGTGTCTGGACAACATTGAGAAGTCCCGTGTTGAGAAGGATTACCACGAGGTACGCAGCGCTGCCTTCAGCTTTCAGCACTTCTTTCACTCTTATTGTCTTCACCGTCTTCCTGTCTGTCCTCTGCACTGTGCTCGCTCTGTCCTCTCTCAGGTGGTCAGGTTGTGTCGTGAGTGTCTGGAGAAGCAGGAGAACGTCTTGGCCGACACTCACCTGTATAAGCTGCGTGTGCTCAGCGTTGTCAGTGAGGTGCTCTCATACCTGCAGTCCTTCCCTGAGGCTGCAGACTACGCCCACAGGATGGTGGAGGGATACACGTGAGTGCTGCCGGGAAGAAACATGTTACAAGATCACTATGACATACAGTATGCTTTATATGAATGAACTCCCCACCTTCCATAAACGTTATAGCATAGAAAAGCTAAATACGATACGGTATAAAACAATACGATACAATCCAATACAATATGGTACGATGCAAAACAAAGTGATACAATAAAATACAAAACAATATGACACGATACAATGCAAAACTGCGATATGATACAAAACAGTATGACACAATACAATATCATCTTACTGTAATAACTGTAAATATCCATGACTACACTTACGCTTTCGTTTTTATTCATATATCCTAATTTTGTTATATTCACTGTAATACAATAACAATATAGGTATATTATTTCACGATTCAATAGGATACTGTGAGACACGGTACAATACAACTTTACTGTTAGCTGAACTTAATTTACACCCAAAGACGGCTCCACTCAAGAAACACAGACAGACCAAAAAAAAAAAAAAACACTCATCGAACAGAACAACCAGAGCAACCAAGATCAGTGGAAATAGACAACCAGAAACAAAAACATACACATATCCTTTGATTTGGCTGGAGTCACGACACACTGATATGTTGTTTTATTTACAGCTTTTGGAAAATGTTACTGTAGGAAATGATGCATTTGTCAGGGACTATTTTCACCAGTGGTCTTTGGACAGCAATGGATTTCTGTGGCACATGTGAATAGATAAATTACTTGTTAGTAGGACACATTGATTGTTGTTTTGGGCCTCTTTTTTGGATTTGTCTCTGCAGAAAGCTGTACCACCCCAACAATGCCCAGCTGGGCATGGCTATCATGCGGGCAGGCGTCACCCACTGGCATGCAGGGCAGATAGAGGTGGGTCACGGCATGATCTGCAAGGCCTACGGCATCCTCATGGTCACCCATGGACCCAACCACGCCATCACCAGAGACCTGGAGGTACAATATGCAGCAGTGACTTTATATTGTAAATATAGTTAATGAAAAGTATTATGTTATTTTGTTGGGACACTGCTCCTAATAATCTTGTTTGTTTTTCAGTCGATGCGCATGCAGACTGAGATGGAGCTGAAGATGTTCAAGCAGAATGAGCATAAGTACCACACCATGAGGGACGCTGCTCTGAAGAAATAGTGGAGGCCTCCTCCAGTAGCAGTGCTCACTGAGCAGACTCTGCCATGTGCAGAAGTGACACAACATGTTGCATTTCAGTACCTCCCATAAAAGTTGTAATAATAATAATAATAATAATAATAATAATAATGATAATAAAATAATAAAAAGCAATGATCCAGGGTTGGCCCTTTGATTTGGGGAGTGTATGAGAAGACTGTATGCACTATGAGTCCCACATCTTATATGTGTACATCTGCGTGTGATTAGCAGAGCTCAGCCATGCTTCTGCACATGTGCAGCACATGTGTGACATCTAAGGTTTAACGCACACGCAACCCTCTGAGAGTCATGGGCTGGCCAATGATCAGCTTTAGAGCTCCACTGAACACACTGACATGGTATGGAAGAAGAAAATGTGAGGAATTCATTGTTCCAGTGTCATGTTACCTTGTCAGGAAGGAGGGAAACTAATGCTCAGATGGAAACTTTTGGATTTTGTGCATACAAACCTCCAATTTATATACAACACACAGCAGCAGCAGTGATGAGTTATTCCATAGTGATGTTTTTCTATATCACATATATCACACTGTGTGTGTTCTTAGTAACAGGGAAGGTGATGAGTATTGTATTTATGTAGTGGATTGTGAGTGATGATGTGTTGTTTCAGATGCAAAGCAGTTCAGTATGAAGGACATTCTTTCATTGACGGTGGGCAGTGCCAGAACACATGTATGTAGTCAACTAGGGTCATTGTTTCTGACAATAGAAGTGCGTATGTCCAATAGAAGTGGAGAAATAACATGTTGTGATCATTTACATACAATAAGCTCTGCAGACAGCCAAGGGTTTTTTTCCTAAAAAGACAAAAGCAGATTAACTAGAAGTGTAAGTATCCTAAAAACATACATTTAATAACCACTGCTCTGAAATGAACCAATCATAACTATATAATCACAGTTTGGTTCAAGTCGTTTGGACAAATTATCAGTTTGTGTTATAAGTGAGCAGTGAAAATGAATATGTTAAATGTGCATCCCTCATAAAATGAAGCTGTGTAAAACTGGACAGCAGGTTCTGTTTAAAGCTTTGTCCACATTAACAAGAATCCCTTCATTCATCCCTCAGTGTTTCAGTTATGACTATCACACATCACTGGAGAGGTGTCAGAGTGAGGGAGCTGCCCATATACAGGCAGGTCAGGGGCTTGGTGTCTTGCTCAAGGGCACCTCAGCAGTGTCCAGAGGGAGGAACTGGCACCTACCAGTCCACACTCTGCCCTTGGTGCTGGACTTTACACAGCCTCCCCCTGGTTCCCTACAGACTGAGCTAGTGTCATCCAAACTGTCATTGACTTTATTAGTGTTGGAACTCAGGCTTGACATGACAAAGAAGCTAAACGCAAGAAAAAAAAACAACATATTTATGAAACTCGAAATTGACTTAAACTTGACTTAAAAGGTACAACTAAACAACAATAAAATCACTTGACTGGCAGGAGAAAACTACACTACAATGACTACCTCAAAGATAGTTACTGCAAAACAAAACAGGAAATGACAAGAGAATGACAACATGGCTGAAAGAAATTATTGTGACTTGACAAAACCGCTGAACATGATATATTTGACTGAAAAGACACAGACAGATGTAAGACTTGGCTGTGATTTCTAAATTGACCATGTGATGCAGCTGCATCATCCATCCATCCATCCATTATCTACCTCTTATCCTCTCATAGGGTCGTGGGGGGGCTGGAGCCTATCCCAGCTGTCTTAGGGTGAAAGACAGGGTACACCCTGGACCAGTCTGCAGTTCATCACAGGACACATAGAGACAGACAACCACTCACACTCACATTCACACCTAATCCCCATGCATGTTTTTGGATGGTGGGAGGAAGCCGAAGTACCTGGAAAGAACCCACGCAGACACAGGGAGAACATGCAAACTCCACACAGAAAGGCCCCGGGCCCGAGATTTGAACCTTCTTGCTGTGAGGTGACAGTGCTAACCACTACACCACCGTGCAGCAGCTGCATCAGTTGTACATTATTTAGCTCTACACCTGCAAATTATCATCTCTGTCAACCCCAGGTTATATTTATATTACTGACTGATATATACACAACACGGTACAGATTTGTGAGTCAGTGGTTTGTCTTCACATTTGAGGCTAATAGTCTCTGACGATTCTTTGATCTTTTTAATAAGCTCCAAATTAATGGAGGAGTCATGTACAGTCTGTGAGTGTCAGATTACACTGGTGGAGTAGCAGTTAGGTTAGGTGACAGGCAGGAATTTGAGCACAGTGTTCCAGCAGGGAGACGGAGGAGAGCACACACCTCCGGGTGAATGGAGACTCAACTACAAATGGGATAAATCAAAATCACTCGCCAAAAACTGAGGAAAAAACAATCAACAATTACCTGTAAAACAAAAGATCTTTCTATGAGGCTACAAATATTAAATCAACATACATCACTCACCGAGGAGGCTGTCTGAAAAAGGGGGAACAAACTGGGGAGAACTAAGGGCGCTGGCAACAGGTATACTAGGGAATAAATCTGCACAGTTACACTAACCGGCTATGAAACAAAACAAATACAGCTACAACTCACCCACTATGAGGAGGGAATTAACTGGAAAACAAAAGAGGCTCTCACACTAGAGGCTATCAGGAGTTACCAACACAAAATCACTCCGAACCAGAGGAAAAAAACGAAACACAACTAAAGGCTACTAGAAACTAGAAACAAAAGCAGGACAGACAAAAACTAGGATAAGGGATTAAGCCGGGTTATCTTGGTTATTCTGGCTCAATTTATCTGTGATCCGGTTGCACAAAAGCAGGATAGAGTAGAGAGGGATATGTTATGGTATAAATCACCATGGAGATTTATTCTGAGGAGCTAGCCTGCTCCAGACCAGGCTATGTTCCAGGATTTATTTAATCTCATCCCTTATCTCAAGTTATTTCACTGCCCACTACACAATATTTTCACATTCAGACTACGGGGCTTTTTAATCCGACCAGCCTAACATGTCCAAATTATATTATTAAATTCAATCATATTATATTTACTGCTGCTTCCGCTTTAACACGATCCTCGGCGGTGTGAGGATACATACATACATCACTGATCTTACAGACATAACATACCTTTTGATTTAAGTTAGGTAGATTAGTTACTTTAATAAATTAATCTTGGTTTTGGAATTCCCCATGTGTGTTCCCCTCCTTCTTTGTCTGAGCTTTGAGCCAGTTCTTGACAGCGGTATGCGCTACAGTAAGTCTAATTGGACAAACTGCCGAAATGCGAAACAATTAAACAAAATTAAAGCAGGTCATGAAGAAGAACTCTATGTAGTCGTACCTACCAATCAACAATGCTGATATAATTAGAATAACCAATGTTTTTAAATCTGTCCAAGCTTCTCCTGTAATTCAGTGAGCACAACTACACTGACCAAAACTTCCAATGCAACACTCCCATGGTTTACGTATATTGTACCAAATTCAAGTGACATGCTAACAACACGTATCAGATATGAAGTTTTAATTTGAATGCAGTGTAATAGTGCTCTGGCCCATTGCAGACGGACATGGTGTCGTGCTGGAGTCAACAGCAGACCACGGCGGGGACATCGGCTGTCCAACCCGGCCTCACGCAAGAGGTTGCGTACTGTTTGGTCGCTGATTCTGATCTGATGTCGACCTCTGGTCTGTGCTGCAGTCACTGTAGCTGGCAGGAAAAGGTTTCTCAGATGCTTAAGATGAATATGACGGTCCTGCCAAGTGGTGGTGACACGTGGCCCGGGAGCTCGTGGTCGGTCGTTAGTGCGCTCTGTCTCATTTTACCGGTTCCATAGACGTGAAATGGTCGACACAACAATGCTCAAGGCCCTGGCAACACGTCTCTGTGCCATTCCAGCTGTCAGCATATCAATGGCCCTTTCTCTCTGATTTTGATGTAGTCGTGCCATGGACGAACGTTTCACCATGACAAAGCAAATGAGTACTAAAGATCGCCATTGGTACGGCTACTTATTGACCAGGTTTTAAAAGGACTGGTGATTAGGATCTGCTCAGTTTCATCAGCGGTGACAAATTCTAAGGATGTGCAGTCAAGTGGAACAACATGTAGGCACACAGCAAACAAAAGCAAATCCCTTGAGATTTCATGAGATATTTCCTGTGTTATAACTCAAATTCATTGTTTGGTTTTGTGTGCCCAAAATTTCTCAATCATGGGAGTGTTGCGTTGGAAGTTTTGGTCAATGTATTTTTTCGGAGATGTTAATGACCTATTTGAATTGTAATTGTGATGTTTCACAGAGCACTGAGTGTGTGTGTGTGTTTACTCCTTACATATTCAGGAGGGCTGCAGTACTTTGCCTCACTTTCTCTCCTTATTTTATAACTGTGGCGGTGTTTCCTTTCCTTTTGATTTGGTCCTTTACCTCCTCTAAGCCTCTATGAGGATTTCTGTCTCCACTATGGTGAATCTGTGATCGATCTCGGGGTCTATTAGAGGAAGCCGCATGCGCATACTTATTTTGGATTGGTTTCACCTGGCGGGCAGCACGGTGGTGTAGTGGTTAGCACTGTCGCCTCACAGCAAGAAGGTACCGGGTTCGAATCCCAGGCCCGGGGCCTTTCTGTGTGGAGTTTGCATGTTCTCCCCGTGTCTGTGTGGGTTCTCTCTGGTACTCTGGCTTCTTCCCACCATCCAAAAACATGCATGGGGATTAGGTTAACTGGTCAATTTAAATTGACCGTAGGTGTGAATGTGAGTGTGAGAGGTTGTCTGTCTCTATATGTCCTGTGATGAACTGGAGACTTGTCCAGGGTGTGCCCTGCCTTCCACCCACTTCCACTTGTTTTGGACTGGTTGAGCCCAGCTCAGTCACTGATCCTGGGGGGTATTCCATCTGCGCAAACTGAAAATCCTCGCTAACTTCGATAAACCCCGCTAGTTTTAGCGAGAGTTTGGTTCCATCACTCTCACTATCAGGAATCTCAGCTGAGTTACCAGGGTAACATATGCTTCTGAACTAACCTGCTTTGTGGCAGGTTAACTATCAGGCTTAGGGTTAGCGGTGTTACAAAGAATACGTACCTGTAGTAAACAGAGTATCAAACAATCAGTTCCTCACGCTCCCTGATTGTCCGTGTTGTCCGAAAACAAAGGAGACAGTGTGAGCAAAACATAATTTACCTTACATTCTTGGTCAGTTTTGGAGAATTTCTATTAATTAAAACAATTTCAAATAATGGTGTAAAGCACACCATCACTGGACTCTAGAGCAGTGGAGACATGTTCTCTGGAGTGGTGAATCACGCTTCTCCATCTGGTGAATTGATGGACGAGACTGGGTTTGGCGGTTGCCAGGAGAACGATACTTGTCGGACTGCATTGTGCCAAGTGTAAAGTTTGGTGGAGGGGGGATTATGGTGTGGGTCGTTTTTCAGGAGCTGGGCTTGGCCCCTTAGTTCCAGTGAAAGGAACTCTGAATGCTTCAGCATACCAAGACATTTTGGACAATTCCATGCTCCCAACTTTGTGGGAACAGTTTGGAACTGGCCCCTTCCTCTTCCAACATGACTGTGCACCAGTGCACAAAGCAAGGTCCATAAAGACATGGATGACAGAGTCTGGTGTGGATGAACTTGACTGGCCTGCACAGAGTCCTGACCTCAACCCGATAGAACACCTTTGGGATGAATTAGAGCAGAGATTGAGAGACTTCTCATCCAACATCACATTACAAATACACTTCTGGAAGAATGGTCAAAAATTCCCATAAACACACCCCTAAACCTTGTGGACAGCCTTCCCAGAAGAGTTGAAGCTGTTATAGCTTGAACCCTATGGATTAGGAATGGGATGTCACTGCGTTCATATGCGAGTCAAGGCAGGTGAGTGAATACTTTTAGTGTACATGCTGTGGAATAAATATCCTTACTTTAATAAACAAATTTGACGTTTAGCATTGTTATATAGACTTAAATTGTGCATTTAAGCAGTCGGCAATTTCCTGCCACGCCATGTATTTCCCTTCTTGGTTATTGTCGGTTATCTCTCAGAGTCCCAAAAGCATTTTTTTGCTCTGCACTATTGAAAAAAATCAGCCCGACTCTTCGATATGTGATCTTCATGATTGTGTTTTTGACAATGACATGGAACACATCTTGTGTACCACACACACGCGCCTAATAGAAGCTTGGTTAAAGCTCATGTTAAAGTTGACGCTACTTCAAGCGAGGCTTAATCACTTAAGCGCAGCTATGATTAGCCACTTTGATGGAAGACCTTCCAAAAATTAATCAGTTTTAAGTTAGGTCGCTTCTGACCAACCAAATCTGTCCACAACTTTTTGAGTTATTTTGCAAACCAACAAATAAACAACCCAACATACAAATATACAAACCCCAGTTACAACATAACCTCCTTGGCGGTGATGAGCGACAGGGTTACTTTCAAAATAAAACAGGAAGAGACAAGACAAACATGCAGGCACAAGACAACAATGGTTAAATAAACCAGAGAGACAGGGCATAACATTTTGTCTATAGTGTATAGATATCCAAACCAATACTATTATCTTTATTGTATTTCTAGTTCCCATATAGGATTAGGGTGAGTCTATTGTCTGGTTCATGGTTGTCTCATGGTGCTAAATCAAAGAGCTGCTAAACTGCCTTACTGTTTAATGACAATGACAATACTAATCTAATCTATTCTGTTGTATTCTTGAGGGGCATGATGTGTTTCTAGAGGTGGTCCTCTGTGGTCCAGTTACAGATGACTCAGCTGTGATAGAAAAAGCCTTTATTTGAAGTATGGAAGTACCGCACTGACAGAGATGTCCTATCAAACAGGACATTTTATTACTGAGGACAGTCAGAATCTAAACCCACACATGGTACAAACAGTATCAAAATGTCAAAAATAAAGCTCTGTGCATCACTGCTGCAGCGTCTCATCACAGATCCCTGAGCAGCCATGTGTTCATGTCTGCATAGAGGTCAAAGGTCACCAGTATCAGTGTCTACTCAGTGAAGTAGTGTGTATTGCTTTTAACTAAAATCACACCTCTGAGGTTTGATCCACTTCACTTTTTCAAATTTGTGTTGCGCTACATTTTTTTGTGCCACTGTGCACCCCATGACAATGTGATAACAGTTCATATAATAACTATTTTTTATAGAATTACAGACACAGCAACACAGATATGCCTCATTAAATAAAAAAAACATATTCTAAATAAAATCTTAAATTAAGTCAATCCATAGCACAAGGAGAAAATGAAGAGGTTTGGATAATCCACTGCACATAAGATATATTACAAAATGTTACTGTACATTAGTGTTTTCCAGTAAAAGACCAATGATTTAACCTTAAATGGGATTTCAGACTAATTCATACAAAGTACCAAATCTCAGCTCAAACATTAAAGTGACAGCTGTTTCCTCCTGAGATGCTCCATCTCCTCCTCGTCTCATTGGACGACACAGAGCTCAGTGCCGGACTGGTTGGGAGTCCCTCCTACTTCATCTGGGCCTCTGTGGGTCCTGCTGTGCTGATCTGAAGGCTCGCCTGAAGGGGGGTCCAGACCCAGCCTCAGCTCCATGAGCAGCTCTTTACCCTCGCTGGGCGGCAGGTTTCCCAGGTAGTACTGAGGGGCCAGCTCCACAAGCCTGCAGCAGAGAGGGCTTTCATTATACCGGCCAACAGTCCAGCATTTAGGAAAATACACTTGATGGCAGGGGAAGATTAGCCTAGCTTAGCATTAAGAATGGAAACAGGAGTCAAAAGTGGCCAGACTGTGTTCAAAGTCCAGAAGTATTCCTACCTACTGGTTTCTAGATCTAACTCTGTTATCTGAGCTTTAGCTAAGCCACTGCTATTCCTAACTGCACTACCTGCGTCAATGTTTTGTCAAAAAAAAAAAAAAAAGTAATTTCAGAGATATCAGGATGTCAACCTGCCTCAACAAACAGGTTCAAAGATGCAGCTAGAAGCTAAAGATGCAGGTGAAGTGATCCACCATCACCTGGTGACTGAAATGAAATGAGGGAACAACACTGACACACTTTATTCACTGACGTTTGCAGTTGGGGGTTTTAAATCAGTTTGAGAGGTTTTGTCTGCTTTGTGTTTTATTTGTGCGTCTGTTGGAGCTGAAATACGTTAATAATCATTCGAAAGAAAAGCAGTGTGTGAATACATTCAGAATTCCTTCAGTAGCTAGTGCAGCATAGCACTAACGCAAATTAACTCATTAAAATCACCTCTTTTTTTCTCGTACTGATTGTTGCTCTGCTCTCTGATCCTGACGTCTCCACTTCCTGCTTCCATCTCTGTGGCTTTGAGCTACCGTCTCTTTTTGTTCCCACTACATATCCCAGAAGCCCCAAAATTACTGACAGTCAATTTTTTTACCACAGAAACTAAAAGTGACCTTTGAATTATGATGAAATATATTACAGTTTACAGTCATCAACAAATAAAAGGGTAACAATAATAGGACAGAGGAACAAAAATAATTACTGTTTTAACTAACTGTTGGACCATCTGTTGTCAGCAAGGTTACCTAAAGTCTCCACCAGCCAAAATATCTTCAGAAATGGATAGGGCTTCTGGGATACGTAGTGGGAACATCAAGGGGGCAGTTGTGGGTTCTCCAAGTGAGGACCACTTCCGCATTCAAAAAGCTGCAATTCCCGTCCGGCCGCTGAGCAATTCTCCATTGACCGCCATGTTAAAATAGCCGACTTTACAGCTTTAAAAAACATATTTACAGCCTACATTTTAATTTTTTGGTCTCTACCGATAGTTTCCACCTCCGTGAACACTGCAAAGGGGGTGAATTTTTTTTTTTACCACAACCGTTTTAGAGATATTTCGGCTTAAAATTCTTGCATAAATTAGGGCGTGGTTACGTTGAGTGACAGGTTCACAGAGAGCTACCAGCAGTTAGCGCTTTGCTAAAGCATCGTCTGAGCTCGGCTAAGCTACACCCAGAGGTCTGTGGTTAACAGGCACTGCGGTGTCTGTGTTTGGTTGCCTATTTTCATGCAGTTTGTTTCTGGAAATATGGCGTGTGTGGGTGGCATGGTGGTGCAGTGGTTCGCACTGTCGCCTCATAGCAATAAGGTACCCGGTTCCCGATGTGGAGTTTGCATGTTCTCCATGTGTCTGTGTGGGTTCTCTCTGGTACTCCGGCTTCCTCCCACCATCCAAAAACATGCATGGGGATTAGGTTAATTGGTTAATTTAAATTGACCGTAGGTGTGAATGTGAGTGTGAGTGGTTGTCTGTCTCTATGTGTCCTGTGATGAACTGGAGACTTGTCCAGGGTGTACCCTGTCTTCCACCCTAAGACAGCTGGGATAGACTCCAGCCCCCTGCGACCCTATGAGGATAAGCGGTAGATAAAGAATGGATGGATGGCGTGTTGTGCTGTTGATTGTACTAATCGACCATCAAAGGATTCTGTGTTGCATTTTTTTCGGTGTGTAAATATCTAGTACAGTTTACCATACAGTTTACCTGGATGCTGCCACTTATTGGTATGTGTCAGCATATTTGGCTTATAAGGACTTTATTGCCGACTCATGGTCCCTGTTGATACAGATAGATGATACAGAGAGACCAGAGTCTGTTTAGTGCAGGAATACAACCTTATTTTGTATCATTATTCTGTTTAAAAAGTCCGACATTGCATGGACAGAGATGCTCCGTCAGAAAGTGGCTGCTGTGCTGGATAACGTTAGTGGATGTAGGCAGTGTTGAAACACGGTAAATGAAACATGTTACATGAATATGAAACATGAAACATGAATAAACATGTTCGATCACGATCATTTCACAGTTAAATAGTACAAATGAATTCCCCCCCACACACAACTCCACCAAACCCTGCAGCTCCACCTAAAAACTCTCAATCTGAAAAGCTGATGATTGATTTATGATTTTTAAAACACAGCAGCAGCATTATGATCTGTTTTTGCTGCCTGTAGCTGCTTGTTGGCCTAACCTAGCTGATTAGCCTTAGGCTAGCTCAGTTCGGCGCGGTTCACTTGAGTTCAGTGGGCGGGATCTCGGCAGGCTGACCCATAAAGTTACTGCCTCTCCTCCAAATATGGAAAGTACACACCCACTAAAATCCAAGATGGCGCAGTTCAAATGTCCATGATAGGAGCACAAAAAGGACTCCCCCAAACCAATGGGTGATGTCACAGGTGCTACGTCCATTCTTTTTACAGTCTATGGTGAACATAAAGAGATGGTAGATCAAAGCCACAGAGATGGAAGCAGAAAGAGAGATTTTGGTGAAAGTATCCTCTACTCTACCTCTGATAAAACAAGAAGGAACAAAGTAAAAACAAACATTTTTTCATGATGAAACAGAGAGTCTCTTCTTTCATTTGAGCTATTCAGTGTTTTCAGAGTCATAGTACATAAATATTTTGTGGCACAAGGCACTTATCTGTTTTATACAAGGGCTGGCATTCAGTGAGTTAATAAAAAGCTTCTTTCATTCAAGGAGAAACGCCCTTCTCTTCAAACGTATGGTCTCTGATATTTTTGCAACATTTGCAGAAAACTAATATAATGTATACATATCAGACATAACATAATGACCTCCCCACCTGCATCACTGATCCTTGTCCTCTCATGACCCTGTCTCTGGTTCTCCACTGGTCCTTCCTTGGACCACTTTTGATAGATCCTGACCACTGCAGACCAGGAACAGCCACCAGAGCTGCAGTTCTGGAGATGCTCTGATCCAGTCCTCTAGACATCACTGTTTCCTTCTTGTTGTCAAACTCCTGAAAAATCCTGATGCTGGAACATTTTTCCTGCTTCTAACATCAACTCTGAGGACTAACTGTTCACAATGCCTTATATATACAGGAGCCATGATGAGGAGTGTTATTCACTTCACCTGGCAGTGGTCATCATGTTACGCCTGACTGGTATATAAATATAGATTATACATATAAATATAAGGCTATGAGAGTCAATCAGGTGCCAAAATGAACACTGGCTGAGTCTTCCTGCTCTGTATAAAGGAGGAAGAGTTTGGTCTTTTGATGAAGAAAATCTAACACATTTACACCCGTCACTTACATCTGAGGGTGGACTTCGGAGGCGATGCGGATGCAGTTATCACAGGAGATAGTGAACTCGTGGTACAGGACCCAGCTGGGGTGGCTGGGGGATGGCTGGCGACACAGGTAGGAAGAGAAGGGATGCAGGTGAGCCACGTGGCGGTGAGTCAGCAGGAGGTAGTTACCTGAGCCGTCCACATCATGAGCCACCTGAGGAGGTAAGAGCAACACCTCCCATCAACAGCAGAGTCAGAGCATAAGGGAGGATAACCGAGGATGAGTTCAAGCAAATGAACACATCTACTTGTTTGGTGGTACTTTCCACAACAGACTAAATTTTCACCCACTTTTATTCCCTATAGTCACTACAGTGACTGTGCAGCAGAAATGCCAGCAGCTCTGTGAGGCTGCTCTGAGGCACTGAGTCAGTAGCATAAATTTATTTCTATCACTTAGTTTGGGTGAAACAGGGCGTTTACCTTGAGGAAGAAGCCTGAAATGAGAGCACGCTTGATGTTTGTGCAGTTGTCTTGGCATCCAAAAGCAGGAGGAGAAACAGGAAGCTCTATTCGCTGCATCACCTCCAGCAGCTCCGCCCTGATCACCACAGCCAATCGTAAGGCGGCGTGACTGAGGAAGTTGGTCGTACACCATGCCTCATCCTGATTATCTGCAAAATAATAATAAAAAAAAACAAAACACTGTGGTTATTACAGAAGCCCCAATTGGTGGGAGGAAATTCACTTGTTACAGCAAAAAATAATGAAAGAACAGAATAACAAAATAATGATTTTTTTACAGTATGTACTAATAAATAAATAGATCTTTTAATAGCAAATGATATTAAATGAAATACATATAAACCAGGCATATATCTCATGAAGTATAAAATACAAACAGTGCTGAATATTCAAAACACTGTATCCCATCCTGCGCTGCTAATGATAAAGCACGTTACTATCCCATATGATCCCTCCAAAGATGATGTAACAGATGTCCTAGCCTGGCCTGTCTAAATTCAGTTTGCTCTCATCCCATGTAAATAACAAAGTAGTGATGTGATGAAGTCTAAAGGTTACGTACGCTCCAGGAAGGCGTTATAGATATTAATAAGGGTCATGTGGTCTCCCTCTGCATGCATCAGAGGTCGCCAGTGTGTGACGGCAACCTCCTCTCTGCTGGCTTCAGCTGTCACAAAGCAGGAGGGAGCTAAGAGATCAGAGCAAAAGTTCCTATTAAAAGAGCAATCAGTAAATAAGTACTGCATACAATCTCCATTTCCAAATACTGTTCGTACCTGTTAGCATAGCAGCTATAGTGAGCAGCTCATCAACACAGTCATACTCGCAGGAAGCGATCAAGGCTTTAGCCAGCGCCGGCTCCAGAGGCAGCTCCGACATGATGATGCCCACCTCTGACAGGTTACCATCATCATCCAGGGCTGCCAGGTAGTCCAGGTCCTCCAGGGCCTGCATTAGAGCCTCTGGTGCTGGGAGCGAGGGAGACAAGGAGCAGTAAGAAGTATGGAGGAGGAAGACATGGAGTCTCAGCTGATACAAAACCAGCTGCAAACTGTAGAGACACTACAGTCACTGACAGCAGAGCCGCTACGGCTCAGCTGAGCCTTCTTAACCTGTCTCAGAGTCCAATGATTCACTCATCTGGTGTTATTCTGTATTCAGTATCTTTATATCATGCTTTTGAGGTGTTCACTTGTACCATTTTTCTATATTATATAAAATAATCCAGAGAAGATTCTTTATTCATCCCACAAACAGGAAAATTCACAAGTATATTTGATGTCAGTAGTGGGACTCCAACCAAGGAGTCCAGTGGAGATCTGCAACCTGAACAGAGTAGAAACACCTCAGAGTGCTCGGACCTCCTGCTGTAACTATGACGCTTATTTTACACAAAGTCTATTTTTGTGCATGACTCTTAAACTCTTACACTTCAGTACAGTTATGGTCTTTCCATAACTGAGTTTAATTTAATTTCATTAAAAAGAGGCAAAACACACATCATAAACAAAGATGAATTTGACATTTTTTATTTTCTATAGGAATTAGAAATTTATCATAAATTCTTTTTAGCCAAATAATTGTGTAGAGAAAATCTGATATTGTGTTGTCCTATTTGAGACCAAATGACTTTCAGGTGGTGCTGAGTCACTCTTTCATTTAAGAGGTAATCCAAAAGGGACCAAAGACAGTTTGACCTGACACGAGTAGGTCTGATGATAATAACATCTGGTCCAAAACGTGGGTGAGCGCAACAGAGGTGAGCACATGAACTGACAGTGGATCCACTTCACATCAGACACATTCAGGACATGTCCTTTGCAGGAAGCTTTCCAGCAGGGGTAGAGCCTCCTGATAGGTCAGGACCACTGAGCTTAAAGTCAATGGTTAGCCAAACACTTGATACTGTGTACCGCTTCATTTACAAAATTGCATTTATCATAGTAATCCTAACTATTTGAGTGCCAAAGACATAATAAATATACACACAAGTGTTTTTTCGTCAGCTGGCACAAGGGCCGTTTATAGAGAGAGAACCGACAATTAGTGTTTCTGTTATGTATTAAACATGACAGAATTGTCAAACGTTTCGACAATCGATCGATCGAGACTTCACATCTTTCCTGACTACAGCCCAGATGTCAGCATACGACGCACAGCGTTCTCCGAGTGTAAGAAGAAACTCCACGCCGCAAGGATCCAGTTCGGCCTCTACTACCCAGCCACTCTGCAGTTTACACACAACGGAAAACGTGTGAAGTTTACCGACCATGCAGAGGTGCTGACCTACGTTAATAATAATGTTGCTGCTGCTGACAGATGCTCCACCTCACACTCTGCAGAAAATGATGTTTGAGGTCACTTAACATATTGTTCCAGAGGTTCATCAATGACTGAAAGAGGTATTCATTATTGCGGGTAGCTAGCAAATGCAGATTTGCAATAGGTTACAGTTTTTTTTGTTTTTTTTTTTGGGGGGGGGGTGTTGTGTTATATATTGTTGTTTTTTTGTGGTGTTTGCTTTATACATAGTTTGTGCACCTATTTGCCTTTTTTGTTATCTAAACGGGTAGACACTGCTATTGTTGATTTGAGAGGTTCTGACAACACAGAGAAATTCACATCTTGTCCCTGGTAAAGATGACATGACAATTAATAAGCTGGAATGTGAAAGGTCTGAATCGGGTAATTAAGGCAAAAAGGGTTCTCTCTCACTTACAACACCTTGGGGTTGGAATAGCTTTCCGACAGGACACTCACCTTCGAAAGCGTGACCAGATTAAAATCAAGAAAGACTGGGTGGGGCAAACATTTCATTCACAGTTTAACTGCAAAAGTAGAGGAGTAGCAATACTTATTCACATTCCTTGTAACACACACTGTCCTGGATCCAAATGGCAGATATGCAATGGTTGTGGAGGAACTGTTTGAACTTCGCCTTGTACTGGTCAATATTTATGGCCCAAATTTTGATGACGACAAGTTTTTTAAAAAGATGCTTAGTTCCATTCCAAATTTGGATAGTCACCTCTTGATCATGGCTAGGGATTTTAAGCTGGTGATGGATTCTATCTGGGATCGAACTTGTCTTTCTGTACAGAGGTCGTCTAAATCTGTTCAAACGATTCAGTCATTCATTGATATACATAAACTTGTCGACCCATGGAGATTTAATCATCCCACCCAAAGGGAGTATTTGTTTTATACCGACGTACATAAGTCATTTTCTAGAATAGATTTTTTTTGGTTGATCCCTATTTGTTGAATGTTATTACAGATTGCAATTATGATCCAATTATTATCTCTGATCATGGCCCTGTGAGCATTAAAATAACTCTTCCAACTCAGAGGACAAAATTAACGTGGCAGCTTGACACACTCTTGTTAGCTGACTCAGAAGTTGGCATTTCAGCCTCAACCCTCTGGGAGTCACTCAAAGCGTATCTCAGAGGACAGATCATTTCTCATTGCTCTGATCATTGCTCTGCTTATATTAGGAAACAGAAATATAAGAATATCGAGAAACTGAAATTAAGGCCCTGGATGGACTCATATCTGGTTCTCTGACCCCTGATTTGATTAAGAGGTGATTGGACTTACAAACTGAAATTGATCTCGTCACTAGCACCCAAGCAGAGAAGCTCATTCTTAAATCCCACAGTAGATTCTATGAAGAGGGGGATAAGCCTTCTAAATTATTAGCTAGCCAACTTCGTCAAAAAGCAGCATCCCGTACTATTTCGCAAATTATGCTACCTGATGGCTCCTCCACCGAGGATCATCAAGCTATTAATGGATGTCGTAAAGATTTCTATTCTAAATTATATTCTTCAGACTTAACACCAAACCCCAACCTATTTGATGCTTTTTTTCTAATCTCAATATACCTGCAATTGATGCTGACTCTAAAGAACGACTGGAATAAATTCTCACCCTAGAGGAAATTAACAATGCAATAATGTCCCTTCAGAGTGGAAAAGCCCCTGGCCCAGATGGGTTTTCAACTGATTTCTATAAAAAATTTAAAGATAGATTTGCCCCTCTTCTTCTTGAAGTTTATAAAGAAGCACTGGAGAATAATATTCTTCCTCCTATGCTCCAACAGACATCTATTACATTGCTATTAGGGAAAAATAAAGATCCTCGAGATTGTTCATCTTACAGACCAATTAGTTTGACGAACCGTGATGGTAAAGTGTTCTCAAAGGCTATTGCACTTCGGCTTGAAACAATACTTCCTAATATTATTTCGGAGGACCACACTGGGTTTTTCAGGGCAGGCAACCCTATCATCACGTAAGACGATTGTTTAATATTATTGATAATAAATCAAATATCCCATCCCCAGAAGCAGTAATATCGTTTGACGCCGAAAAGGCGTTTGATCTTTTTCATGTACTTGGCAGGTTTGGCTTTGGCCCCACCTTCATTCAACATATCAAGCTTATTTACACTGATCCAACTGCCTCAGTTTATACCAATAGTACTTCGTCTGAGTACTTCTCTCTTCACAGACAAAACAAGGAGACCCAGTGAGTCCATTGCTCTTTGTTCTAGCTATAGAACCACTTGCCATAGCTCTCAGATGTAATGATAATATACAGGGTATTTCACGTGGTGGCCTGACTCATACTGTCTCGCTTTATGCAGACGATCTGTTATTATATGTCACCAATCCTATTATGTCTATACCTGAAATCCTCAGAGTTTTGCAGGACTTTGGAAATATATCCGAGTACAAACTAAATTTTGATAAAAGTGAATATTTCCCCATCAGTAGAAGTGCTACAGAATACCCCAATCTACCATTTAAATTATCAGCCGAGTCTTTTACATATTTGGGTGTGAAAGTCACCAGATCGTATTACAGTCTGTTTAAAAATAACCTTATCTCTCTGTTAGAACAATGTAAACAAGATATCAAAAGATGCTCTATTCTACTACTATCTCTCCTTGGGAGAACACATTCTGTAAAGATGAATATTGTACCTAAGTTTCTGTATTTGTTTCAGTCGCTACCTGTACTCATACCACAGTCATTTTTCCATGGCATTTAATCGAACTGTCTCTTCCTTTATTTGGAATAACAAACCACCTCGCATTAAAAAGAGTTTATGGAAAGACCAAAATCTGTAGCTGGGCTTTCACTTCCAAATTTGCACGCATATTACTGGGCTGCAAATTTTAATGCTGTTTCTCTGTGGTTAAAAGATTGGAATGATAAAATTCCTGCATGGATCCAGATTGAAAAGGTTACAAGCAGCCCACATTCACCTCCTGCCTTACTTTGTGCATCCCTTCCGTCACTCGTCAACAATATTGAAGGTACTGAATACCCTGGTAAGGTAACCAGGGTATTCAGGGTATTTCTATTCACTCACCAATAATACATAATCACCTTTTTCAACCATCTTTATTGGATAACGGCTTCAAAATTTGGCATGACAAGGGTGTCCATAGTATTGAGGACCTATATGTTGATGGCACCTTCGCTAATTTTGAACAAATATCCAGGAAATTCAGCCTGAATAATAATCATTTTTTGTGATACTTGCAAATTAGGGATTAGGGAACTTTCCTACTCTTCCCTTCCCTACCTATTTGGATTCTCTATTAAGGGTCAATTCGCCTAATAAGGGTAGGATTTCATTTATTTACTCCCACATAATGGATAATTGTAACCTCTCCATTTCACATATTCGATAACACTGGGAAAATGATTTGGGGTCCCCACTGTCTGACGAAGAATGGGACACAGCTCTTTCTAAAGTCCACTTCCTCTTCCATATGTTCCAGACATGCTTTAATACAGTTTTAAGTGTTGCATAGGTTACATTTTTTGAAAAGCTAAACTAGCAAGAATATTTCCTAATATCGACCCATCATGTGACAGATGTAAACAGACCCCGGCTACCTCCTGTCATATGTTCTGGTCTTGCCCAAAACTTGCCTCTTTCTGGTCATCCTTCTTTGAAGTCATCTCCAAAGCCTATGCTTATAACATCTTACCATCTCCCTTGGCTGCTGTATTTGGTCTGTTATCCGATCCGAAGGGGTCTGTCCCCCCTACTTACAGAGGGTCATTGCCTTTTCGTCCTTATTAGCTAGACGCTTGATTCTATTTAAATGGAAAGCTGTTACCCCCCATCACATCATCACTGGATAAGGGATGTTATGCAAAATGTAAAGCTGGAAAAGATCAGATGTATCTTTAGTGGTTCCATCGACAAATTCCACAAAACCTGGGACCCTTTAATAACTTATGTGAATAATTTACCTGGTCTGGAACTGGAACTCTGAACATTTATACCTACCCTTGAGGTATCCTGAGATATGGATCATTTGGTGCACATGTCTATTTTGTTTTATTTTTGTCCTGTCCTGTTTTTCTGCTATTGAAGATAAGTGATCTCATGATGACTTTGGATCTGTTTTTTTCTTCTTCTTCTCTTCTGTCTTGTTTTGTTTACTTCATTTCACTGGGATTGTTTTCTTTCTAAGTAGTTGTAAGATAGAGAATATGATTGTTTTATATGATATTCGAAAACTACAAATAAAGTGTTAAAAAAAAGAAAGTTACAGGACTGTATATTGTGTTTGATATGAAATATAAACAGTGATATTTAGTAACGTCCTGTTTTTAAAGCTGACGGAGAAACAAAACTTTTCACACTGCAGCTCGGCAGCGGGCCAGTCCATTAACTCTAAGGGGGGTGGGGGGTTGTTTTCATATTATCATAATTTATTTCGAGGTTTCAGTACTTCTCATGATTAATTAATATATATGCACACATAATACACAGGTGTTCAATTTCACTGCCGTAAACCACCATCCCGCATTGACTGGGTGCTTTATCACCGCGGTAATAAAACATCCATACCGTCACAGCCCTACTTTGGCATTTAGAATGGTTCATCTGACAGGCTCCGTGCAGCAATGGTTCTGACCCTTCGGTGGCCAGACACATGGGCGGAGGTGGTGAGGATTGGGAAGCCACATCTGAGAAGGTGACAACTGCAGATGCTCCAAGGCTATGTGCATGATAGCTGGCATTGAGCTGTCTATCATCTTGCTTGACGGGCTCATCATCCTGGAAGTGGAAGAGGTCTGAGTCGCTAGAGAGTTGATGTTGTCTACTTGGAGCCAGCACCATTAAGTGCGGGGTGGAGGGCCCTGCCTTGTCTGCAGGAGTGGCAGGTTGGTGCTCTTGCTAGAGGGACCTCACCTCAGCCAACACTGCATATAAGGACCTCCTCTGAAATCAACTTTTCACACAGCTCTCGTCTTCAGAGGTACCAGACTCAGTAGTAGACACTGTCCTGGGGGGGAACAGAGGACACCTTTTCCAGTCCAGCAACCCTCAGTGCCTGAGGCATGTAACTGCAATCCATGCATTGAAACCCCCTGGTGGTCAGGAGCAACTCACCTTGGGCAGAGATCATGGCCATCACTGGCCTAAAGGAGGTTACCACAGGTAACAACAGTAGAAGCATGCCATTATAAAATGGCTATTGGCCATACAGACAAGCTGAAGGAAGGGGACACAATGCCACCAACACAGCAGGTGAGAATCACGCAGCCGAAGTGTTTTACACACAACACGAGGACGATATTGTCACAGTAGATAATAATATAAGTGGTAAAAATGACTGAGTGAGCTCTAATATGTCATATATCCCTATCAATGACATCATGTCATTTTGAGACAGATAAAACATTTCAGTGACAGTGTAATGAAGAGTCATAAATGCACAAGTGATCTATAGCCTATTCTTTATTTTACATACAAGCCATCATATAACGTGTGTTTATTACAGGCTAGCTTCAAAACTAAACAATGATATTAGACATAACTGAGCCTACCAAACACGTACATCGGAAACAATAGTGCAGTTGTCCGTATTGTCCCATGTAAATATGCTTGCTTACATTATAAAAACGGCTTTGGAGGGCGGTGCACGCTCTCGCGGATGGCAATCAGTTTCTGGCAGACGATCAGTTTTTGGCACGACACCTGTCCCAAACGACAAGAGACACCAGCGGCGTTAAACTCACTTCCGACACAAGGCGAAAGGAGACTGCTGTCGCAGCCTTTGGAGGGCTGCTCCGACCTACTCGGTCACAAGGCTACCAGCGACGGAGTGAAGATGCCGTATGGGCATTCCTTTGTTCCTTCACGCTGCAATATCCAGCGGTATGCGAACAGCACACAAGAAGAAAAGAGGAACCGAACCTATGGTGACATTGATGGTATGCATACCTGAACTGCGCATGTGCGAAGTGATCATTCAGTGCTTTCAGCACCGCCTTCTGGCAGTCAGCAGGAATGAAATAGAACTGGATGTTACTAAATATTACTGTTTATATTTCATATCAAACACAATATACACTCCTGTAACTTTCAACAGCAAATATGTAGGGATGTATTTTTTTATTATTTTAATATATTGCGGTGATGACGGTAATGAGCTCAACACCACGGTAGGCATCACATGACCGTGGTATTGCGGTGATGCGTTTCTCATCACAGCCTGATTTGTTGGTACTCTCTCTATACACGGCTCTGCCCTGTCAGTAATTTTGGGGCTTCTGTGATACATGGTGGGAACATAAAAAGACAGTAGATCAAATCCACAGAGATGGAAGCAGGAAGTGGAGCTGTCAGGATCAGAGCGCAGAGCAATCAGTACTAGAAAAAAGTGGTGATTTTGGTGAAAGTGGCCTCTACTCTACCTCTGATCAAACAAGAATGGAATAAGGTTTCAAAAAAAAACAAAAAAAAATTTCACGATGAAACAAAGAGTCTCTTCTTTCATTTGAGCCATTCAGTGTTTTCAGAGACATAGTACAAAATATTCTGTGGATCATGAAAGATGACTCAAAATGGCCAAAAAAAAGCTGGCACAAGGCACTTTCTGTTTTATACAAGGGCTGGCACTCAAGCTAAAGTCTCTTTCCCACCATTGCTTTGATCCCTTTCATCGATTCTTCATGCAGTCAGGATGAGTAAATAAATAAGAGTGACATGCACTAGACTTGTACAGAACCTTTCTAGTCATCCAACTACTCAAAGTGCTTTTACATCACATTCACTGACTCACATACACATTATTACACTGATGATGGGAGAAAAACCCATTCTTTCACATTTATTATCATTAGGTATCAAGGATGCTGTGGCACATGGACTACTGGAGGTGGGAATCGAACCACCCACCTGTTGGAGCCACATGGCCTCGACACAGACTCAAGAGGTGAAAACAGTACCAGTGCTGCTGAGGCGCCTGGTAACACAGGTTATTCAAAGTAGTTCTTAAAAGTACCTGGTCTGTCCAGGAACTTGCACTGTCCCATGTCTGCGATATCAAGTCTTTTGAGCAACAGCACCAGGTGGCTGAGGTTCTCCTCCACCACCCCTGGACAGTGAGCCTCCTCCATCCCTTCCTCATACAGAGACTGGGGGTAGAGACGAAGACACAGCCCTGGAGACCAACAAGGAGACACGAGAAGAACTGTTCTTACAGGCTGCTATGAAGCTGAGTTTACAAAAAATCACAGTGTGTTTTTGGAGACTGATAATCAGACATCCTGCAATCGTAGGGTTTCGGAAATGTCACCATTGAACTACATCAGCTGGTGATCATAACAGCAGCGAACTTTGACCTACCTGGCAGGTGGCTGTTCACCCTCTGGGTCCTCATGTCAGCCTGGTGTTTGCTGATCATCCTGACAACCTGAGAGTTAGCTCGTATCTGTGTGTTGTAAACCTGTAGCAGAATGTGGAGAAAATATCTGAGATGGAGCTGTCAGGTTTTTTTTTTACATGATAGACTGTACTGCTGACTGTGTTTGCACTTGAATCAAATCACTCTCCCCTACAATTAAGTATTAATTATACTGTATATTTTTTGCATTTGCCTGATTTAGCTTCTACTTACAGCTCCTTTCCAGTGAGCACAACATTAAAATAATCTATAGTTTAAATTAAAAAATACAGGCAACCAATGATCAGAGACAAATACAGCTTAACAGATTTATTAGAGCACCACCCAGTGTAAGATGTTTGCCACCATCCTAAATTAACAGGATTGCTGATTTTTTTTTCCTGTAGTTATGTGCAAACTCTTTGATGCTAAAATATAATTATTGTTGGTATCTATGAATTTTAAAATTTACTGTTTTATTAAAAAGTTACCTGCACATTATTAGATGTTAAACTGCAGTTATTTGCTGTCATTCCTGAACAGAAAAATGTGTTTTAGTGGTTGATGGTTATTCTGGATTCATTCTCTGGCTCCAGTGAATTCCAGTGATCTGGATCAAATTTGGGTCTAAAAAGGTGAATTCAGTTTAAATTCTTCACTCCTGTTCAAAATGGTGAAGAGTAGTGAACTCAATGAGGAAGAAAGAGTCCAGTTTAAGTGAAGGAGATGATGCTGGGGGCTTTTTGTTAAACTCTGTATGCAGGGTTACTTTGTTTGAACCATAACTGTCTGAATACGTTTGATCACATATGAGAACGAACTCACAGTTTTGAGTTGAAGGCCTGTGTCTATGACATAACGAATGGCTGGCAGGGAGAAGGAGGCCTCTGCCAGGGTATCAGAGAGGATGACCTTCCTTTTAACCCCCTGATCTCTGGCTCCCTTCACTGAGCCCTCATTGTCCTTCAGCGCAGAAGCTTCAGGGATGGATTCGTAGACCCGCTGGGTCAGCCCACCCAGTCCAGCATGGAGGGGAAGGATCCTGAGAGGACCAAGCTGAGGACTCAGAGCTACACACTCCTTCTCCAGCAGAGCCACACACTCCTCTGTTTCCTATACAGGAGAGACAGCAAGTCTGAACACACTCTCACCCCTCCACAAACACTGTGAGGGTTAATGTCAGCTGAAGCAAGGCAGTGTTGGGACACTGAGGATTAACCAGATCAGGTCAGTGTAATCAGAGAGGACTTTGGCTTACAAATGTGGCCTCAGCTAACACAGACACTCACAACTGGCTCAGTGTTAAAAGGAAACCAAGACTGAAATGAGGACCTGAGGGTGTGGACATGTTGACATAAAGAGAGCAAGGCACATTAAAACAGAGCACATGCCACACATCACCTGAGGCGGTCCTTGGTTCACTCCTCTTCAAGAGGAAGGAGGTGAAACTCTTCAGCTCACCAGAGTGAACCTATGACCAGGCATCCTGGAAAACCTGGACAACCTGAAAACTAACTCACCAATTTTCCAGTCATGGAAAACATACAGAACATGAGGAAAAATGTCAAATGTCCTGTAAATTGTTAAGGTTACTCATTTTCTCATTTTCCATATTTTCCATGACTGGAAAATTGGTCAATAATTTTCCAGGTTTTCCAGGACCTGTGGGAACCCTGAATTGGCTTTGTGTTGCTAGGTAACAGTCTGTCCATGTCCATGTTTACTTCTTGTCAGCTCATTCACACTGTAACTGGAAATAAACTGGGGCACAGTGAAATAATTTATGTTTAAAACTGTGAAAAAACCTGAATATTGTAGATGACATCAGAAACCTTGACAACTCTTTTTAAGGTTCAGTTCCTGACTGAGTGAGCATTTACTTTTACAGCAGTTTTACAGCATTATAACCTGCTTTATAATAAAAGAAGACATGAAAATCTCACATTTTACAATATTGGCCATCAATTCAAAATCAATCAAAATAGCTGGAAATTAATTTTCTGTTGACTAATCAGTCAGTCGATTATAAATCATCACTTCAGTCCTGTTACTCTTGAGTGGTTGTTTTCTATCCTTCCAGGATTTTGGACTAATTAAACATTAAATAGCATGCCACCTGTACCTGAGCACTGGCCAGAAACACCATGATGTCTCCCTCCTCTCCTCTCCTGTGCAGATCCAGCACCATGTGACAGGCAGCAGCTACCACTTCCTTCCCTGGTGGAAGCTCCCGGTACAATGTCTCTACTCTGTCTGGCTCAGCAGCTGTCCTGTCCCCTTCACTCCCCTCCTCCTGGTCTCTGGTGGGGGGGTCGGTGACCATGCTGTCCAGGGAGAGGTGAGGGACTGATGGTCCCAGAAAGGTGGAGAGGCGAGGTGCCAACGCTGGGTGAGTGAGGAGAACCACCCGGAAGTTTTCTGGCCTCTGCCGGCATACGTCACACAGCAGGCCCAGCAGCACGTCGGTAGGCACGGTGCGCTCCTGGAGCTCATCTAACACCACAACACCATACTGATGCAGCAGAGGGTCTGACATCATTTCCTCCAGCAGGAGAGTGTCACTGACAAACCTAGGGAGGGGGAAGACGAGACGAGGAAACTAAGAGCTTACGGATGAAGATGTCTAATCATTTGAGAGTGCAGGAGAGGACACTTTCACACTGCAGGGAACAGAGAATCAAGGTGTGGCTGCAAGCAAAAGAAAGATTATTATCACACAATACCATTGAAATCCAATGAAGCCATCTCCATTACCTCTGGTGAGAAGACGTTACACATGACACAGATCAGCATTGTGTTTGGAGAATAAAGCAATGAATGAGGCATTTCATGGATTTCCCCATGGTCAGTTAGAGCACATGTTGATCTTACTGAACAATCTGTGCCACTGTACTGACCCTGCTTACCATCTCTAGCGCTACAGCATGTTATCACCTCAAAAACCACAAGGAGCACCACAGTGATGAAAACCAGACCTTCTCAGGAGGTTTAACACATGTTCCTTAGTTTAATGGGCTTACTGAAGAAAAATAATTTAACACCTCAACAACTGTGAGTGTTTGCAATAAGTGTTTGCAATAGCTGTGACACCCCTGTGAGTTATGATTGAGGGTGCTGCTTAAAGTATAGAGGGCAGGGCTGACCCTCACAATGAAACAGGAACTCTCTGAAATGAACATTATTTCACTTTAAATGTCACCCATCATGCAAAATTCACTTTATAAAGGTGTCCTAGCAGTAGTATGTGTCCCCATAGTCTGTGAATGAGACCCCAGGAGTGAAAATTCTGTCACCTCCTTCCCCTGCTTGCTCTTCTTCTTCGCCAATGTGTGCTGAAACAGACGAGTTGAACATTTCTCAATTGTTGACATCAACAATTGTTTTGCCCCTTCCTCCAGTAGAGGACACTGCCTTTGAGCCGCCCCCGGATATGAGTCCTCCACTAAAGTTACCGAGCGGCCGCCATTGTTTCTCCTCGCTAAATTTTGCAAACAAACCTGACAAAGTTCGGAGCAAAGCACAGCAGCTGCTCTGTGTGTTGGCCGCTTCAACGAGCACAGGAAGCTATTTTTACTCTGTTCATCCTCTGAAGACCCAGTGGATCAATTTATTTTAGCTGGAAATGAAGCAAGAGAGTTTCCCAAAGTTTAGCATCATCTCACAAAGCAGACTTCACTAACCAGCTGAAGATGAAGCATGGATTGGCACCAACTGTCTGGGACACAGCTACAAACATGGACTGTAACTTATTTCATTTTGTGTTGCTTTACTGTGTAGCTCTACTTGGTGTGATGGCCTGGAAACATGTCCCTGTAACGTTAACACTGCAGCTACTGGAGGGTACCTCCGGTCTGTGTCTGTACCTTACATTTAAAGGTACAGACACAGAAACCGCCTGTTCTCTGCAGAGCGCAATACTGTGACTTTTAACTGGCTGGAGTTCAGGACCAGGGTAGCCTGGCCGTAGCCCTCCATAATCTTCCGCTCAATTATCATTTCCCTACAGACTACGTTTGGGTTTGCTCCCCTTGGACTTGATTTTTCCGGTTGAATTCCAACCGGGCCAATCAGCGAATGGTGGGGGACGGGGGGAGGCGGGTGTCAACGATGATGTCGAATGCGCAGCATTTGCATTGTAGTCTGGCTGGTTGTAGTTTGGCAACAATGGCAGTGCAGACAGAAGTGAAGAAAGCCATTCAATCCGTTTTAAATGCTAGCGGCGCATTATATACAGTCGTGGTCCAAAGTTTACATTTACTTGTAAAGAACATGAGAACTTGAGTTTCCAGTTATTTCTACAACTAAGATTTTTCTCCGATAGAGTGATTGGAACAGATACTTCTTTGTCACAAAAAACATTCATGAAGTTTGGTTCTTTTATGACTTTATTATGGGTCAACTGAAAATGTGACCAAATCTGCCTTTAAAGGGACACTATGTAATTTTTTAAGTATTTATTACCTCAAATCAACATCTTCATCCATAAATAGACCCTCATTGGTGTAAAAAAAGCTATGCCAACAATCTGACTTATCCTTCCAGGGCAAAGAATCAGTTATCTGTCTTAACATAGAGCGGGTCGCTCATACGGAGGCTTCCATGTCTTTCCGGTCTGTCAAAAACGAACTGCCGAGCGGGACATAAATCACTACCTGCTAGTACCCATAGGACAAAATGCATTTCCGCGTTTTGAGATTCACTTTTCACAGAGAAGCAAGGTGGAGACGCCGGTTTTACTTACCAGGCACTAAACTAAAACCTGCACTGCACTGCCCTTGAGCAAGGCACCGAACCCCCAACTGCTCGGGGTGCCTGGATAAGGGGCAGCCCCCTCACTCTGACACCTCCCCTCCAATGCAAGTTTCATAACTTGTGTGTGATGTGCAACTGAGAAAAAATAACAGAATGAAAAATGTAATTTCCCCATTGAGGAATTAATAAAGTAAGTCTTCTTCTTCTTCTTCCTAGTCATAATACAAGACCATACTTATGCTGCGCCAATCCTCATCGCCAAAAAAGCGTAAAAGGGCCATAAAATGACCGGAGCTCCGGGCCGGGGATCTGTGGTGACAGTGGCCGCCCGGGAGTTGACCCATTCCACTTACCGTAGTTCCAACCATGTTGCAATGCATGCAAAGTCAAATTTCACCACTAGATGGGAGAAAAAATTACAGTGGCCATTTAAAAGAGAGATTTTTTTGACAGCAAGTTGAAATACTTCTTTTTGCTTCCCAACATAACTAAGACATCCAAAAGAAATATTTTGATGTCACCTTTGTGTATGAGGGTTGAGTATATACTGTATAAATATATATGTGTATATTAAAAGCAACATATAACTTAATGCATGAAGTTAACAGCATTAAAGCTATAGTTGGTAACTAACAAAAAATAATTTTTATCATGTCTTCTGTCACTTTATCCTGACAGTAGTACATCATCTGTGAAGAAAAGAGTAATGTTGTTTTAGTGGATGGACCACAGATTGACTGACTGACGAGGTTACACAATTGGTCAGCCAAGTGTTGGAGTTTGCTTTCACTGAAAAATGAAAAGACAGGGCCAGTCATTTGTTTATGTTTCCAGAGGCCACTGCCTCACTGAATCAAGATGATGGACTACCAGGATCATTTTTGTTCTTCATGTCTCTGCTAGAGTACAGGAGAAGAGAAGGGACTTGCTAGACACCAACAACTTTTCTTTTGGCCTTTTCCACCATCAGTCATGGAAGAGATAACCATTACTGCTGCTTTGTGCCTGAAAGTCCCAGATAAATCAACAAAACGCTCCAGCCAGAGCAATGATCACTGTATTAGAGTCCTCAGCTCTGAATGGGTGTTATTCTTTGGGAGTGGTAGGATCTTTAGTGCCATTAACTCATTGAGTGCCTTGTGCCAGCGTTTTGGTGATTTTGAGTCATATTTCAAGACCCACAGAATATTTTCTACTATGACTCTGAAAACACTGAATATCTCAAATGAAAGAAGAGACTCTCTATTTCATCATGAAAAAAATGTTTGTTTTTATCACTTTTTGTCCAGATTCTGTCTGTTTTGCTCTCTAATCCTGATGTCTCCACTTCCAGCTTTGATCTCTGTGGCTTTGATCTACCATTTCTTTATGTTCCCACTACATATCCCAGAAGCCCCTAAATTACTCACAGAGTGCCAGTGATGTATATATTTGTCAAAGTCAAAGAGCACTAGGAGGCAGAAGAACCTGCTTTTTCAAAAATCATCTTTCTTGTGTACTTCTGAGTTTGAGTAAATAGGATAAAAGTTAAACTATCTGCTATAGCTCTGTTACCTCTCCTGTGAACGATTAAAAGGGAAAACAGATTTTCAGTTTGTTGTTGGTAGCTGTGCAACCCAGCACTGGGTACAATAACAACAAGCCATTATCAATGACACTGTCCATGCATCCTAACCTGAGCAGGGTGTCGGGTGTACAGCTGTCATCATGAGACACCCTGTAGCCCACCTCCAGGCCCAGGCTCAGGTCCATCTCATCAGCCACACGAAGAGCCAGACTGGCTGCTGTCACCGAATAGGGCTGGGAACAACACACCAGGCCATGGGAGAATTCATAGGACAAGGCGTACTCCACACACCACTGAGGCACCTGCAGGGAGAAACAGGAGGAGATGGAGGTCAACAAGACCAGGAAGTGGTAATATAACACTGAGGACATAAGAGACTGGGACACCAAGGAGGAGCCCTGACTGTCTTAAAACAAGCCATGGCTACAGTTTGTTTGAAGGTGCTACAGCTGCTTCTAACTTTTTATTTCTTCAACACGCATAGAGCCCCACCCCTTCTGGTGGACTCCATGGAAACTTATATCGAATTAAATTAAAATCAAAGGCCACAGACAAATATATTTTTGTTATCCCATTTACATTTCACCATTAAAACATTATTTTGCAATTCAAGAAAGCCACAGTCTGTGGTAGAATAATTCAATTTTGTTTTGGTGTGTTGGACCAAAACTGAAAAATTGCTGGAGAGAAAATCAGAATGATGAGGTACAACAAGATATTTACAAAGAGTACAAATAGAATTCAGAGCCCCTGAAATTTTTTCATATTTTTCAAATTTTTTGTGTTAATTGGCTAAAAGCACTTCAGTTGATTTTTCCCTCATTAATGCACACAGTGGCCCATATTGACAGAAAACCCCTGAATTGTAGACATTTTTGCAAATCTCACACGGCCATCAGTATTCAGACCCTTTGCTCTGTATTGAGTGCAAACACCCTTATATTAATAATACAGCCATGAGTCGTCTTGGAAATGATGCAACAAGTTGGGGATCCTCAACCATTCCTCCTTGCAGATCCTCTCCAGTTGTGTCACGTTGGATAGTGAACGTCAATGGACAGCGATTTACAGGTCTCTACTGGGTTTAAGTCAGAGCTCTGGCTTGGCTTTCAGGAACAGTCACAGATCTGTTCCTGAGCCACTCCTTTGATATTTTCGCTCTTCATTGTCTTGTTTGAAGGTGAACCTTCAGCCCAGTCTGAGGTCCTGAGCTCTCTGGAAAAGGTTTTCTTCCAGGATATCTCTGTACTTGACCACATTCAACAGCCACCAGTCGTCCTGTCCCTGCAGCTGAAAACACCATCAGCATGATGCTGCTTCCACCATGCTTCACTGTAGAGATGGAGGTAGTCAAGTGATGAGAGGTGCCTGGTTTCCTCACAACATACCTTTCAGAAATAAGGCCAAAAGGTTCATGTGTTTTGCACTGAGGAAAAGTTTCTGTCTGGCCACTCTGCCATAAAGCCCTGATTGCTGGAGGGCTGCAGTGATGGTTGACTTTCTAGAACTTTCTCCCATCTCCCCGCTGCATCTCTGGAGCTCAGACACCGTGACCTTTGGGTTCTTCTTGACCTCTCTCACCAAGGCTTGCTTAGTTTGGGTGGATGGCCAGCTTTGAAAGGGTTTTTGTCATCCCAAACTTCTTCCATTTAAAGATAATGGAGGCCACTGAGCTCATAGGAACCTCAAGTAGAAACTCTTTAGTAACCTTGGTCAGATATGTGCCTTTCCATGAGCTGAGAGGTCTGATTCAGGCTACGTTTACACATAGCAGGGTATTTTGATAAAAAAATATTTCCTTCCTTCCATTTTCCAAAATAACATTGTGCACATGTGACAGTGTGCAAAAAGTTTGCGTTTACATTAACCCGCATAAACACACTGTCAAGAGCCATCATAACTATGACAAGCCAATGAGTGACAGTGTAGGAAGAAGAAGAAAGCCATACAAGCCAATCAGAAGCCTCACCGACAACAACAACTCACACGAGCGACTTCCTGTTCCTGCGTCTCTGCTCCTGTGCATACAGTAATAGAGGAGCTGTATTTGCAAAATACTTAAGGCCAATTTATAGTACTCTGTAAAGTGTTGTACGTAGAGACGGAGAGCCCTCTGCGTTAGCCTTGTGAAACGCAAGTCAAATACATTCGACTCGCTCAAAAAATCCATTTAATCATCATACCAAAAGTTGTTGGTTTGCGTTCCCTATTATCCGAGAAGATATATTTTATATTTTATATTTTAGATATATTTTCTCTCTTTAGAGGAGCGTTAAAGACTGAAAGACTGAATGTTCTTCTCTTCTCTCTCCCTCACAAATAATGAAATCAGAAAACAGTATTTTCGCATCACGACGGAGAACTGCGAGGGCTCGAGGGATCTCCGTAGCTACGGAGTCGGATAACATATTACGCAGTTGGAGAAGTATATTTCAGCCTTTAAAAAGTGCTTGCACCAACAGAAATGCAACTGATACCTGGAATGCTTGACTGCTCAAAGACTACTCTGACGGCTGTACAACACAAAAAGACACTTTTGGTGTGTAGATTTCCTGAAACTGGAGTTTTTAGAAAGAATCGCATTCAGAGGAGAAATCGTCGTTTGTGTGTAAATGCGAGGCACAAACGAAGGGAAAAGTCTCAGTTTTTACAAATACCCGTGTATGTGTAAACGGGCCCATAGACAGGCATGTGACTTTCCTATCAAACCAATCAATTTAATTAAACACAGCTGGACTCAAAGGAAGGTGTAGGACAATCTGAAGGATGCTCAGAAGAAACAGACCTGAGTTAAACACACAGCAAAAGGTCTGAACACTGATGGCCATGTGATATTTCAGTTTTTCTTTTTTAATAAATTTGCAAAAATATCTACAATTCTGTGTTTTTCTGTCTATATGGGGCGCTGTATGTACATTAATGAAGAAAATAAACTTGAAGGGCTCTGAATACGTTCTGTACCCACAGAAAATACAGAAAATATACTCTAAT
Organism: Synanceia verrucosa; assembly: GCA_029721515.1. Lineage (NCBI taxonomy): Eukaryota > Metazoa > Chordata > Actinopteri > Perciformes > Synanceiidae > Synanceia > Synanceia verrucosa. The sequence goes on along the minus strand of CM056564.1, from coordinate 2,972,011 downwards.
CTGTAAATACAGTCTATACCGACAGTGGGCAGTATATTAATTTAAATTAGTTATGAGCTTTTTCTGTTTCAGTGATAAATGACCAGGTAAGTGAATCCATCCATGGATGACTGGACAGAGCAAACAGACATGGCTCTAAAATAGAAAACCAGAATAAATATTTAACTAAAGCCTGTATTAAATCAGGTGATGAGGACGTTGAAAGATAAAGGCTGAACTCCAAGAAACGCTGTGTGAAAGATTACGGGAAATTAACAATAAAGAATTAAGAATAAAGAAGATTAATTATGGCAAATATACAGATGTGTGTGGAAATCTGCATGGTTTTGGTGCTCTGTCTTTCATTATTATATCTAAATTAGCAGTTGTTCTTATTCAACAGAGCAGAAAAATGATGATATTACATTTAAGTGCAAAGATCAAAGTGACAAAGTCGTAACAACAGCTAATGAGTGCAGCTCAGATAGACCAGAGTGATAAAGACAGGTGGTAGAAAGAGAAGAAGGTGCTGGAAAGAAGAGCCCAGTGTGTTGTTGATCTGATGAGTGTTGAGGTTACAGCAAACAGTCCACTGTTACTCCTCTGTCATTCATTATATGCAGGCCATCACAGGGACACTACACAGAGACTAGAATGCAATAGAATGCAATATATTGCATATATATATACGTATATATATACACACGTATATACGTATATATACGTATATACGTGTGTATATACGTATATATACGTGTGTGTATATATATATATATATATATATATATATATATATATATATATATATATATATATATCGCTCTTTCGTTCTTCCTTCCTTCCTTCCTTCCTTACCTGGGTGCTCTTTATTTCTTTCCTCCCTTTCTTTCTTTCTTTCTTTCTTTCTTTCTTCCTTCCTTCCTTACCTGCGTGCTCTTTGTTTCTTTCCTACCTGGGTGCTCTTTCCAGCTCCACTCGGTGCACTGAGCAGCACAATGCTGTGGCTCTCCAGCTCCTCCAGCAGACTCTGTCGGAGCCTCCATATGGGAAACTGACGCCTCTCTTCCAGCAGGGCGTAGTAGCGTGAAGAAAAGGGCAGACCATCGTAAGGGTTCACTTCTAGGTCTCCCAGCCCTTCCTCCTCCCCTCCATCACCTTCATCATCTAAATCCCCAGACAGGAGGGAGGACATGGACAGAGAGTCAAGGGCAGCTGAGGGATGTAAGCCAGGAGAGAGGGATGAGGCGCAGGGTTTTGTTGGTGGTGATGACATCTTCAGAAGGAGGAGGGAGAGACTGGTCCACAGAGAAGACTGGGATCACCTGCAGAGAAAACACATGGAGACATGGAGCAAAGGAGGGAGTCAGGGGAGTTAGACCTGCAGTGTGTTAGTCCCTTTAACTTCAGGTACTACAGACATGAAAGTCAGAGGGCAACAGTGCTTCCTGTCTTCAACATGTCCTCAAACAGGTCCTTCAGCTGAACCTGGAGCATGTTTGTCATTTACTGTGGTATGCTCGTAGCCTAGAGAGAGAGAGAGAGAGAGAGAGAGAGAGAGAGAAATGCAAACGTGCTTAGCAATAAACTTCTGATTCTGACTCTGATTTAGTGTTGTCACGATACCAATTTTGGTATCCATATCGGTACCAAAACTTATCTCGATACTTTTTGTACTTTTCCAAATAAAACACAATGAATGTCATAATTGACCTTATTTTAATACAAAATCTTATAACTATGCACCAGTAAATAAAATATCACAAACAGCTTTTCTAATGCACAGACAACACAATTTTAAAATAAATAAAATAAAAACTAAGATTCAAAACACATTTTCTTAGTGCACTCAAACAATTTCAGAACAGTGTAATAAAATATGATTTAAAATACGATGCTTTTCTTTTTACACTTCAAATTTATTGTAAATCAGCATCTACATGCAAAAAGTTTAAAAATCACTGTGAGAATATAAATATTTTAACATGTAACTCCTTGCTTTTAGCACTGAATGTGGCTTTTTTTCATGAACTCCTTAGGGAGGTCTGGCTGCTTGTCCTTAAGGTGTTTTGCCAAGTTGGAAGTGTTTCCATCCTTGGCCAGACATGTTTTGAAACACTGTTTGCACAGTGGTGCTTCGGGTGTGTTGTTGCTTCGCCGTGCTCATCTGTTTTGAACCTGAAGTAAATCCATATGGCACTGCATGCACCTGGTTTATCAACGAGCTGCGGCGTGGTGAAGGCTGCAGCAGCTGCCATTCTCTCACTGATCCGGTATCTCTTTCTCTCTCTCTCTCTCTAGAGCCGACACGGCAATTGACCCGGGAGTTTATCGACTCGGACTGGATCGGCTACAGTGTGACGAGCCGTGTCGACCAGTGTCGACTCACTATTTACCCGATGATGTCGATGTGCCTGCCTGTTGTGTTCTGCTTTAGTCACTGAGCAGCCTGTCAGTCTATCAGTCACTGCGTGCACATGGACAATCTTAATCGTATAATAAAGGCATCAAAAATGTGCTGAATTCATGTGCACAGGCTAAGGATCGTAGTTGGGCCTGTATTCGCAGAACCCCTGGCTTAAACCGTTCTTAATCCGTTTTGTGCCTCTTGTGAACAGGATCATATTGTATTCGCGTCCTGCGTCCTGCTTGAGAATGTCCGCTGGGGATTTCACCCGAAGTGGAAGGAAGTGCCGACGCCGTCATAAATAGTAATGTTGTTGCCGGAAAAGTCAATCGATACCATGGCTTCTTAGAAATCAACAACTCACTTTTGGACAGACGAGGAGACGCAGTTTATTATTTATTGTTGTTGTTAAGTAGCCATCAACCGTAGTTCTAACACCACTTTGAAAGGGCTACAGCGCGACCTAGCGTAGCGGAGTCAGCCGGGTCACTGACCATTATCTGATAAAAACGAACTCCATGTGCACGTGGATTTTGGGACAGACCACCCACTGAGTTGCAACATCGGATTTGGCGAAATCCACTACGATCCTACCATGTGACCACAGTGACTGTGAAGCTCCAGAGCTGCTCATTCATCAAATCAGTCTTCCTGTTGATCTCCCAGAGACCGATCTCTGAAGGACAGAGATTTTTTTCAAATCTTATCAAAAAATCAAATGTGTAGCGACATCATCTGTAATAGGAGCGCATATGTGATTAATCCCACCGATCGGGGAATCCCGATGTGAACTACACCACCGTATTTATATACAGCTTGTATAACGATCTGACACACTTTTGTTATTGGTCATGGCAGTATGCATTAGTACTAGCATTAGTATTAGCACTATGCTGGGATTGCACACTTTGCAAAAGCAATGAAATTGCAATGCACGAAACAACAATGTTAACATGTGACTCGCTCATGTCCATGCTGTCCATTGTTTACCTCGCTGTGTTCCGGCCAAGGGGGCAGTTGTGGGTTCTCCAGGTGAGGACCACGTTCAAAATGCTGCAGCTCACATCCAGCCGGGGCTGGCTCCGGAAGTGAACAATTCTCCACTGACCGCCATGTTAAAATAGCCGACTTCACAGCTTTAAAAAACATTTACAGCCTGGTACATTTTAATATTTAATATATTAATATTAATATTTTAATATCTGTGAACACTGTGAGGGGGTGAATTTTTTTTGACCACAACCGTTTTAGTGTTATTTCGGCTTAAAATTCTTGCATGAATTAGGGCTTGGTTACGTTGAGTGACAAGTTCACACACAGCTAGCGGCAGTTAACTCTTTGCTAAAGCCTCGGCTGAGCTAGGCTAGGCTACACCCAGAGCTCCGCGGCTACATTAAGCAGTTAACAGGCACTGTGGTGTCCGTGTTTGTTTGCCTATTTTCATGTAGTGTTTTCTGGCAATACGGCGTGTTGTGGGCAGCATGGTAGTGTAGTGGTTATCACTGTCGCCTCATAGCAAGAAGGTACCCGATTCCCGGCCCGGGTTCTTTCTGTGTGGAGTTTGCATGTTCTCCTCATGTCTGCGTGGGTTCTCTTTGGGTACTCTGGCTTCCTCCCACCATCCAAAAACATGCATGGGGATTAGGTTAATTGGCTAATTTAAATTGACCGTAGGTGTGAATGTGAGTGTGAGTGGTTGTCTGTCTCTATGTGTCCTGTGATGAACTGGAGACTTGTCCAGGGTGTACCCTGCCTTTCACAGCGGGGATATGCTCCAGCCCCTGTGACCCTATGTTTTTTTTTTTCTTTTTCTCACTGTCTGCACTGTTCTCATTGTTAAAAAACCACAAAAAGTGTCAACCTTTTATGAGATTATGCATATTTTAGTCTTGCAGCAACAGCTATTAATATCTGGTGTGTGTGTGTGTGTGTGTGTGTGTGACCTTCACCGGCCCTCCCTGGAATCTAAGCTTACATTATTTACTGGAATTTCCTGTTATAAGCCAGAGAGGGGTGACAAGAGAGGGGAATAAATGACAAACGGGGAGATAGGACAAAAAAGGGGAGGTTACAGACAGGCAGTGCTATTAGAATAAAAGTGTGTAATCTGCTGTGTCATTCCTAACACCTTAATCCCAACACCCAATGGTACTGAACACCAGAGCTGTGGATGTCCTGAGAGTATAAAGTGGGCCACCAGAGAACAGAAGTGAGAGAGGTATGAATGAGTCAGATGAATGATTCGGCACATTCTGGCAGTTCACATCATTAATCAGCAATGTGACTCGGAAGGAGCTGGTAAAACCTGGATAAAACATGCTTGTGTGTACAACACTGTAGCCCAGAGAGTCTACCATGACCCCGCATGTCCACAACACCCCAGGGAAGTGGAAGCACCGACGATGCAAAACCCAGAGAGCCACAAGGGCCAAAAAAGGGGGGGCAAGTAAAAGGGAGAGGGGGAGAATACAGCGCCCTGGAGCACTGCAATTTGCACCACCAAATTGTCCTCCGTCCTCACCCCCACCTGTCCCCAGAGCCCTGTGTGTTGTGTCCCTGTATGTGTCTAAAAGTGACTATGTGGTGCGAGACATGTGAAGTGCACATTAAGAGGCAGTCTGGTGTGGGCCCGGCCCATGGAAACACACATGGAACAAACAGCCACCACCACACCCGGCACGCATGTCCTCCCCATGACCCTATGTGAGGATGAGCAGTAGAAGAGGGATAGATGGATGATGGAGGGATGGATGGCGTGTTGTGCTGTTGACTGTACTAACTGACCGTCAAAGATCCTGTGTTGCATTTTTTTCGGTGTGTAAATATCTAGTACTGTTTTACACATAGACGTATAATAAATAGAGTTTACCTGGATGTTGGCCCTTATTGGCATGTATCGGCATATTTTACCGCTGGCTTATAATGACTTTTTGCTGACTCATGGTACCTGTTGATACAGACAAATGACCAGAGCATGCTGAGTCTGTTTCATGCGGGAATACAACCTTATTTCGTATCATTGTTCAAAAAGTCAGACGTTGCATGGACAGACACGCTCAGTCAGAAAGCGCCTGCTGTTGTTTGTGTGCTGCTGTGGTGGATAAACGTTAGTGGATGTAGGCAGTGTTGAAATGTGGTAAATAACATGTTAAACGATCGTTTCACAGTTAACTAGTACAAATTAATTCCCCCCACAACTCCACCAAACCCTGCAGCTCCACCTAAAAACTGTCAAACTGAAAAGGTGATTTTTAAAATAAAGCAGCAGCATTACAATCTGTTTCTGCTGCCGGTAGCTGCTTGTTAGCCTAGCCTAGCTGATTAGCCTTCGGCTTCGGTTAACTTGAGTTCAGTGGGCGGGATCTCGGCAGGCTGACCCGTAAAGTTACTGCCTCTCCTCCAAATATGGAAAGTACACGCCCACTAAAATCCAAGATGGCGCAGTTCAAATGCCCATGATAGGAGCACAAAAAGGACACCCCCAAACCAATAGGTGACGTTATGGGTGCTACATCCATTCTTTTTACAGTCTATGGTTCCAGCACTCTTAAAGCTGTAATGATGACTTTGTCAAGCTGAAATAGTCTTTTAACAGAAACAGAAACTCATCAGTAACTATTGATAACCATATGGTATTTGTCAAACAAAAAATCTAAAACACTTTTTAATTCCAGCTTTTTGATTGAGAGTTTCTTCTTTCCTGTCTTATGTGGTAGTAAATTATATCTGTTTGGGCTTCAGAGCTGAGATCACCTGTCGCTTTACTATTAGGATGTGTGATATAAGATAATTTGTCCCAACTTACTGACATTTTTTTTTTTAAATGCTTACAATCTGTTAATCTGTTGATAAATACAGTTTTATCTCTTATTTTCTAGACTAACTGATATGCTGTGGTTATCAACAGACTGATAATCCCACTGTTTATCAGCATGTTGCCTGACCCTCCCATGAACAGAGAGAAGCGAGTCAAAGAGTAAAATGGTGCCACTGAAAGGTATGGTTTGGCTGCTATACGAGCAAGAAACGTCAAAACAGACCTGAACTGTTCGGGACCTGTCATGATCCCAGAATGCAAAAAACAAATATCTGTATAAAAAACATGACTGTCATTATATCAGCCATCAGCCACAATTCTCTCTAAATATTTGCATCAGCCACTGAAAAACCCAGGATGCATGAAGGAGTTTGTTCTGATTATTTTTGACCCAGTCATTCCTACAATAATCTGGAGGATACAATTTATTGCAACAGAGCAGAATGATTTTATTCTCACATCATCTAATGAAGGAAGAAACGAGAGGGTTATAATATCAGAGCAAAACACAGAATACAACGGGAGATTAGCAGAGTAGCATTTAAGAGACCAAATACAGCAACAGGGCAAAGGTCAAAGCAACTTGTCTGAAAGTTTCCCATGTTGACTGTTACACTAAGTCACTGCACACATTAGAGCAGCATGGCACACAGTAAGGATGTTAACAGTTTGCAAACTTTAAGAGCTCTGTGTCGTTTTTAACTGACAAGTGTGGTTCAACATGTACCATTATCAACATACTGGCTTGTGGCAACATGCTAGGACAAACACAGTGATCGAGATACATGTACAGTGCCCAAAGTTAAGTTAACTTAAGGCCAATTTATAGTACTCCGTAAAGTGCCGTACGTAGAGACGGAGAGCCCTCTGCATCGCCGGAGACTGACGGAGAGCCTCTCCGTCCTCTCCGGCCCAGGAAATATTTTTTAACTGTCCTTCAATCCGTCAAGGGAAGACAGAGACGACAAGGGCAGTGATTGGTCCTCTAGTTGCACCATGCCGTGAAATGCAGCCCCTCTCCCTACACAGAAACAGGACAGGAACTAAAGTATTGATTATTCTTGTGAAACGCAAGTCAAATACATTCAACTTGCTCAAAAAAATCCATTTAATTCATTTAGTAATTATGGATGGGGTATATTTCCACAGAACATACTGAAAGTTGTTGGTTTGTGTTCGCTATTATCCAAGAAGAACATCTGTTATCTTCTCTCTTTAGAGGAGCTTTAAAGACTGAAATCAACCAACGTTCTTCTCTTCTAATAATTAAATCATAAAATAGTATTTTCCCCTGCTTTTGTCTGTGATATTAAGGCAAAATGCAAGGGGGTGCATTCCATGGCAGTGGTGTCCAACACGCATCACGACGAAGAACTTGCGAGGGGTCTCCGTAGCTACAGAGTAGGATAACGTGTTACGCAGTTGGAGAAGTATATTCCAGCCTTTATTTGTATACAATATTGCAATATCACAAATTGCAACTGAGGAAAAACTCCCCCAAAAAAACTTTTAACAGGGAAAAGGAAATTGTAGAAACCTCAGGAAGAGCAACAAAGGAGGGATCCCTCTTCAGGACGGACAGACAGGAAATAGATGTCAGAGTAACAACAATGAAAAACACACTTAAGCTACGTTCAGACTGCAGGGCTTAATGCCCATTTCAGATTTTTTTGAAATCCGATGTTTTGCGAGGTTGTTCACATTTCCAATTAAATGCGACTTGTATGCGATCTCCAGTGTGAACTTAAACGCCTCACAAATGTCCCCATGCGCATGGGAGGACGCAACGACGTTGCATGCAGGGAGCGTGCTCAGTGTATACGGCAGTAAACATGGACGCTAGCGGTGGAGAGTAAAGAGCCCGGTTCTGATCAGACTCGTCCAGTTTGGCCTGAATAGAGCTGTCCACTCAAATATGAATTAAATCAGAAAACTCATTTTCCCTCCACTGACTACTCTCCACATTATCGTCCGCCATGGTCGTTGTTTTTCTTCCCGCTGCTGCCTACTTCTGCCGCAGAACAGTGATGTTTGTAGCTTGTTGTTGATGTGTAGGTCGGATGGATGCGACCTGGCCGTTCAGACTGACATTGTATGTCAAAAGATCATATATGTATTGGTTTTAGGACCACATATCCAAGTGGCCGGGGTCACATTTGAAAAAATTGGATCTGTGTCGTTCAGACTGTAATTAAAAGATCAGATACAGGTCACATAGGGGCGAAAAAAAACAGATTTGGGTCACTTCCGGCTGCAGTTTGAACGTAGCCATAGACTCTCCATCCATCCATCCATCCATTTTCTACCTCTTATCCTCATAGGGTCACAGGGGGGCTGGAGTCTATCCCAGCTGTCTTAGGGTGAAAGGCAGGGTACACCCTGGACAAGTCTCCAGTTCATCACAGGACACATAGAGACAGACAACCACTCACACTCACAACCACACCTACGGTCAATTTAAATTAGCCAATTAACCTAATCCCCATGCATGTTTTTGGATGGTGGGAGGAAGCCAGAGTACCAGAGAGAACCCACACAGACATGAGGAAAACATGCAAACTCCACACAGAAAGGCCCCGGGCCGGTAATCAAACCCGGTACCTTCTTGCTGTGAGGCGACAGTGCTAACCACTACACCCACATAGACTCTCCATATGTCAAAATAAAAAATAAATAGATTCTGAACAACACATCCTCCTCTCCACCACACCAAATGGATGGAGCATGGCAGAATGTCCTCCTCTCCACCATGTCCTCCTGTGTGTTTAGTTTACAAACTATGGAGACCACTCTGTGTACAGTGACGCAGGATATCTTTCTCTTTACGAGATTTTCTAAAGTCCTGACAGTGTCCTGGCTCCTCTGGCTGGGAGCACACACCTAGCTAGCATGACGCTATAACCACCTATAGCATCACTTCAATGTCTTTCAGTCAGGAACAGCTTACGTATGAGACTATAAAAGGCCTGATTGATGGAGCATTATTTGTCTATATTACTGTAGACAAACAAAAAGATGTGGTGAAAACAAACAGCTGGCTACATTAGCAAAGGAGCGTATGGTCCACAACATAAGACACATACTGATGGTAATGTATTTATCTTTCTAGAAAAGACAGTAACGTTACTTTCCCCTCATTTGTTATCTGAGTCATTTAAGTTGTGCCTGGAGCGACACGTCAGCTGACAGCCACACAGTATAAATAAAACAAAGCTGAAACACACACACACACACACACACACACACACACACACACACACACACATACTCGACACAGTACAGATATACTGTGTCACTGAGCGGAGCTGACTCTTACCTGGGAGACATGTCGGCAGGGAGGTGAAGAAACCGAGCAGAAACAGTCCGTCCTCAGCCCCGCTGGTGGCTCACTAACCTCCTTCACATAGTCAGCGGATAACAGCTGGAGGAAAACCACGAGGCGACAGGTGTTCACAGCCTCCCTGTGCTAGTCCTCGCCCTGCCCTGCTGGTTATTTCCTGACAACTGTATCATAACAAAAGGCCAGGCTGTCGCGCTAACTAGCGGCCGCCATGTTTGACTGGGTAGCTGTCAAAACTCGTGCTACGTTCAGGGCACCTCGGGAAAACCCGCAATGTAGTCGTGACAGATATTCTGTGTACTCTATGCGCCTCAGACATTTATTACACTGTCTTTTTAATATTTTGTATTAAATCTGTGGTGTTGCATAGGGCATAGGGATCAAACTCAACAAATGTGTGAAATAATCTGTGTAATAACTGTAAACACACACACACACGTAATTCTGTGTAATAACATAAAATGTATAAATGTGCAATAATTAAATTGCCTTACATTGTCAATATTATATTTATTGTTTCCAAACTTTTGATTGATTAAGGATTATGCAAGCTAAATAAAATAAAAACAAAAGTAAAAGTATACACAATATAAAATAATCTATAAGAATTGTATCGAGAGCAGAGCATAATTTGACTATCTTAAAAGCACATCATGTTTCAAGTTCTACTAATGTCTGAGAAACTAAACTGAACTCTGCAGATAACTGTAGTCAATAATTAACACTCAAGACTCAGCAATGTGCAAGACCAGCAACAACTGTCCTTTACATCAGTGGGCCTACTTGAGTGACTGATGAACTTTTACAAACTTGCTTTTCATGCATTAATGTTACATTATTTACAGTATAAATGCACATATATTTATACACAACAGCAGACATTTTAACATGTCCGCAAGACGATGCACAGCTGTAACTAATAAAATTTATAATAGCAGTACTTGTGCTATAGTTGATTTTGCCCCTTTCTGCTGCTTTATTATACTTTTTATCTGCTACATTTAAAAATGCAAATGCATCCTTGATATCAACTCTATGTTTGAGGAGAGTGTTAATGTAAGGAGACTACCCAAATGGTACTTTGCATTAGATACTGCAGGGAAGGATGTTTTGTGTCCTGCTGCTGTATGTATTTATATATGAATACGACTGGAATGGCAAATTAAACTAAGTGAACTAACAACCTAACGTCACATATAGGTTCCTCTAATGACTTATAAGATGAGATACAGTATCTAATGGCTAAAAATTCCCATTCTATCTAGCATTTCATGGGCCCAGGGAGAGGATGCACTAAATGAACTTAATGGTTCTGTGCATTCTTTGCAACATCGGCTGTTTCCCTGAGAAGTAAATGTCAGTCAGGTGTCACACTTTGTAATTGCATCAATGATTGTTTTGAGACAATTAAACTCACACTTTGAATTTTTATTCTTCAGCATTTTTTTGCATTTGTGTTGAAGTTGTGAAAGGAAGGTTGCACATCATGAATAGTTGACTGGTTTATGACAAAGACAATTCATATCGCACCACAGGCCAAAGTCCTTCAAAGAGACAACAGGAGGCCTCTCCCTTCAACATAATCTACAACATCTAGATAAGGTAGTACATAGGGCCAGGTTAAGTTGCCAGATTCACCTGACCTCACCCATATTGTTTATCTCTATTTTACAGAGAAGCACATTCTGATCAGCTGTAATATGACTTTTTGTTTTCCCTGGCTGAACCCACAGACTGGATTCTCTCCCTCAGTATGTCCTCCCAGTCCTGGCACCAGTTCAAGCTCCGCTCCAGGTTCTGGTAACGAGTAGCCAACTTGTCCAATGCCAGCACTGGCTCAGGTATGTCAAAGGTCAGGCCTGCCCTCTGCACTGCTGCCTGAAACTTGGCAGGAGAAGCTGTTGCAAAGTAACACCTGCAAAAAAAAAAATCAGTAATTACTTAGAAAACTGAGGACCTTTGCCACATTAAGCCAAATTTGTCAAACATTTTTTTCTAGCGTGAGTTAGAAATGCTAACACGAGCCCTTGCAGTTCTCCGTCGTGGTGTGTTTTATGCACCCCTGCTGTGAAATGCAACCCCCCACAATTCGCCTTAATATTGCAGACAACTGCAGGGAAAAATACTACGATTTAATTATTTGTGAGGGAGATAGAAGAGAAGAACATCGGTTGCTTTCAGTCTTTAAAGCTTCTCTAAAGAGTGCAAATAACAGATGTTCTTCGCTATTATCTGATCACAAAATCAGATAATAGCGAACGCAAACCAACACCTTTCAGTTCTGTGGAAATATACCCCAGCCATAATTACTAAATGAATTAAATGGATTATTTTGAGCAAGTTGAATGTGTTTGACTTGCCTTTCACAAGGATAATCAATACTTTAGTTCCTGTCCTCTCGTCCTGTCTGTGGTGCTGTAGAGGCAATCTGTCTGTCTGTTTCTGTGTAGGAAGAGGGGCTGCATTTCACAGCAGGGTGCAACTAGAGGACCAATCACAGCCCTTGTCGTCTCCGTCTTCCCTTGACGGATTGATGGACAGTTAAAAAAAATTCTTTCACCCGGAGAGGACAGAGAGGCTCTCCGTCAAGTCTTTCCGGCAATGCAGAGTGCTCTCCGTCTCTACGTACAGCAATTTACGGAGTACTATAAATTGGCCTTTAGGGTGAGTCTCTCTTATTGGACCTTTTTTAAAGGTTATTCCTTTCCTCTGGTCCTTTGCTTGTGTGGCTAACCAGTTGAACACAGGATGCCTGACCTGCTGAGTGTGGGACTGTGAGGACAGTGGTAGTGATGCCAGACAGCCACAGCCGTATGAGGACAAAGGACATACTGGTTCTCCTCCCAGCATCTCTTCATCACCTCCAGGATTCCTTCATCAGTCACTGACCCACTTGATAGAACCTGTGACAACTAGAAGTAAAGCAGAATAAAAGACCATTAAAAAGACATGTTGGTTGATCATGGAGTATACAGTAGGTGTATATAGTGGATGATAGGTACTAGTTTGCGCTGGTTTTCCGGCAGAGTGTGTCTGTGTGTTTGCTGAAACTCCTCAATCATGGTCTTCACTGCAGCTCCATCTCTGTCCAGCAGCAGCCAGAACACTCTCTCCATGTTGTAGGGGTCCTACAGTGTGACACAGCATCCTGAACGACCACGACGAGTGCCAATACAGCTTTTAATTTGAAAATAAAATACACACAGGGTTTACATTTAAACAAGTGGCTCCACTATGACCAGCTTTATGTGAATAGCAATGTGGGAGAGCATGGTATGGATGTTCAAGAAATCTCAAAATATAATGTACTGACTGCAGGGTTGGCCCCTTTCCTCAACAGCCAGGTCCATCTCTCTCACTCAGGCTGTGTTACAGCATAACAGGCAGACTGCCTGAACATGTTTGGCTGTGGATACCTGCTCCTACAGGTATACAGCTGTGAAGCTGCAGGCTTACCTGGATGTCTATGGCTGGGGCCAAAGTCTGTATGACCTTATCTGCCATGGAAAAGTCACCAGCGGTTACTGTCCTGTGGACAATGTCGTTAGAGTTCACCATGGCCACCAGCTTCAGGGGCAGTCCCATCTGCTTCACAATGAAGCCAGCTGAGACACAGACAGACAGGGAGGGTGGGAGGAACATGGCCTTCTCATTATCCTTTAGTTAAGGAAGAAGCATGGTATGATAATTTGAGAAAAAAAGGCAAACCTGAAGAACCAGATAAGTGATTGTTAACATAATCACATCTCATAGATCAGCAATAAGACAGTCTGGGTGGAAAAAACAACTTTGATTAGAAGGAAAATAAATGCTGAAACAATTAACTTTTTATTGATAACTTAGGCACTAAAGTGATACGATCACAGTGTTACATATCTGGATATACTGTAAATTGGCTAAAGTACAAAAGACACAGCAAACAAACGCTAAAGATGTGTTTGACATCATTTAGAAACACTCCAGAGAGCACTGCCAACAATGGTTTACATATTAAACTGAAGTGATTCTTCTACAGCTACAGATGAAGACATGATGAGGAAAAGCAGGGCCGTAGTACCCTCTGAGAGGTCGTCCACAAGCTGTACACTGCTCAGTCTGACAGTGAGGGCACATGTGAAACTAGAAAACTCTTTAAGAATCCACTGGTGCCAAACACGTTATGGTGTCAGCTTGCTGGGAAGAAGCTTAAAGGGATCGTTCAGAATTTTGGACATAGGGCCTCATTTCCAAGTGAGCCAGAGTTGTTGGAGATGTGTGGAGACAGATTTCAAAAAATTTCATTCAGTCCTTCTAGTTGCAGAGTTCACTGGTGCAAGGCTAACGCTAAGTTAATGGTTCTAGTTTAGTCTACCATAAAAAACAGTCTCACCCACTCCACAGTGCACCTGAGGTAAATCAGTTATAACAGCAGACTATGGATGTAAATGTCTGTGTTGATAGAATAATTTTAGTCATAAAACTAACCTTGCATTTTGAAGGCAGCTGTAGCGTACTATACTTCCTTGTAGTAAGCTCAAAAGCGGTGGACTGATATCACCTAACAGCTAGGTTACTGGATCGATAATAGTTTGTTTACATGCAGCTGTCATTGATAGATGATGAAGAGGACACGAAGAAGCCTGTTCCGAAGACCAGTTTTAGCCACATTTGGAGGACTTTCCGATGCCTTTGAAGACAACGATGAGCAATTTTTCTCCAATGAATTGTACCTGGACAAGCTGGAATACACAGACAAAGAGCTGAGAGAGATGGATGCTAAAAGGGAAGGAGAAGGAGAGAGAGTGTCTGTAGTATTCATGATGTGATGATGTCAATCATCATAGTAACCATTTCACTGTAATGAGACATGTTCGGACCTCCAGGATGATCACAGCCTCATGAAACTTTACAAGCACTAACTAGAGACCCAGCTGTCCTCGTTATATTTACAATAAGGTGGTTTCTAAGCAGTACCCAGAACAGGGACGAAAGTTGTGCATAATATTTTTCATCATTTCGATCAATTCACAAGTGGGGAAAAAGGTGAAATTTAGCACTAAATCTGTGTAACAAATGGCATCAAGCCAAAAATTGCTGCAGTGAGCATGAGAATAGCCATAATATACTATATATATATATATAATATACAACCTTTCCACATACTGTATCATCACTAATCATCATTACATCATGTCTCTTTATCAGCACATGTCACTTTTACAGCTTCCAGTTTTTGTTTACTGCCATATTGTTTATGTTGTCAGTTTTGCTCTGTATATATTTTTAAATCATTTTCCAACTGTGTGTGGAAACTGTTGTTACACCACTATCAGAAAGTGAATAGATCAACCTGACACACACACTGAACTGATGATCTTCAGGATACAAAATCACATATTTTTATATTTAATTTGAGCACCTAATGAAAACTGTAGGTTAAAAGCTGTAATTATTATTATTATTATTATTATTATTAATAATAATAATAATAATAATATATGACTGGTGATCTTTATTATGATACTCTTACGTGTTGTATGAACCCACCTGCTATGTTTCCTGCCCCTCCGGTGGGCACCACCACCTCCAGCTCAGGCAGGTCTCCACCAGCCTCTGCCTGCTCCACACCGCTGAGCTCCAGGTAAGCGAAGATGAAGAGGGTCAGCTGGACCATGACTCTAGACCAGTTGACTGAGTTGAGGCTCATGAGACCGTGAGCCCTGACCAGCTCCTGGTCGGTAAAGAGACGGCGCAGAGGCTGATCGATGTCGTCTGAGCTGCCGTCTGCTGCAGAGGTAGAAACACTCGTTGTTTGACTGTGTGAGAAGAGCTGTTAGTGCTTCAGTGTCTTCAGGGTTACCTGCAAACACATGGACGTTGTCCTCCAGGCAGGTGATCATGTGCTTCTCTTGGACTGGAGTGATGCGTCCTCGGGGGTAAACCACCACCACATCCAGCCCACAGAGAGCCCTGGCACTCTGAATGGCTGAGCCCCCTGTGTCTCCTGACGTCCCTGGAGAGGAAACCAACAAGCGTCGCATTCAGCTTCAGTACATGTGTCTTCATGTACTGTACATGGACAGGTGATACCTTAGTCTGAATGCTCCCTGCTTCCTCCTCTGAATGTGCTTCTTCCTCTTCCTTTTACGCTAAACCAGCTCAACTTGCAGATGTTTGACACCCCAAATTACTTTTTAAAAACTTTGTGAGATAGCTCCTTGACAAAAAAAACATTATGTTTTGTTATCACATTTTTGCACTTTTTCCTAGTTACTTGTCTCATTAATGTACGACCCTATAATCTTTAACTTTCTAGTTAATTTTACAATATTATCCATCCATTATCTACCGCTTATCCTCATAGGGTCATGGGGGGGCTGGAGCCTATCCCAGCTGTCTTAGGGTGAAAGGCAGGGTACACCCTGGACAAGTCTCCAGTTCATCAATGGACACATAGAGACAGACAACCACTCACACCTAATCCCCATACATGGGGACACAGGGAGAACATGCAAACTCCACACACAAAGGCCCCGGACCCAGGATTCGAACCCGATACCTTAGCACCGTGAGGCGACAGTGCTAACCACTACACCACCGTGCCACCCTTTCCACTGTTATAAAACTGATAAATTATCTGTGTACATGATGAGATAACTCTGTTGGTATAAGTGAGGGCGTTTGAACGCATGTCTTATAAAATAAAATAATAAAAAAAGGATTTATACAGCAACTTTCACAAACAAGGATGCTTAACATTTTGGTCAGTTGTACCATAAAAAGGAAAGATAAATGTCACAAAGAAAATGGAGCATGAAGTCGTCCTGGGAAAGAGGAAGACTTCTGTTATTACTATTATAATTTTGCTTTGTAGCAACTGTGGAGTACAGTTTTGCTTCCTGGACTGTTCTTTTAATAAAATGCATTCATCAAAAACATGTTCATCAGACCCAAGGCACCACTAAATCAAACATATTTATGTCAGATATATCTTTAACATTTACCTCTTTATGTTACAGACCAGACAAAAGATGCATGATCACATGACTTTATCATGACCTACCTACGAGAACTGTAGCTCTGCGGTTCTGTTTTTGCAGGAAGTAGTCGAGGAAGCGCACCGTGCAGCTCATGGCCAAGTCCTTGAAGGCTAAGGTGTCTCCATGGAAGAGCTCCAGGACGGACAGACCGTCCTTGAGCCGGGCGATCCTCAACACATCAGGCACTGAGAAGCCAGACAGGGCTTCCCCCACTAAGACTGGGACAGAGCAGAACAAACCGTGTGCTTGGTGGTGTTATGGAATCAGCTTTGTTGTTTTTCATTAAAAAATACTGTGTGTAAAAAACAAATACATACATTCAGATAAAGTTATCTCTCCCTTTCTTTATGTCTTCATTTAGTTAACTTGACCACACATCCACATTTTTAATCAGGCGTATTTTTGACACAACTTTATACAGTTCACCTGTTGTTTCCTTTCATGTCTCTATGGAACAGAAACCAAACATCCCTGTATATCTAATGACAGGTGACACACTGAGCACATTATCACCTCATCACATCACTCAGGAATCATGTGGAAAACGTGCAATAACTGTGAATAAACAACAACTGTGCAACAACAGGAATAACAGCAAACCAGAAATGTGTAACTGTGCAGTAACTGAATACCTCACTGTACATATTACTTACTTACTATATTTCACATGAATTATTTATGCTTTTATACTTTGACTACTGTTTGCTGTAAACTCAAGTCAGTTTTCTTTGTACAGCCCAGTATCACAAACTCCAGATTTCCCTCAGAGGGCTTTACAATCTTTTCACCCTCTGTTATTTACAAATGACCCTCACACTGACTGAGGAAAAACTCCCCCCAAAAAAACCCTTTTCACAGGGAAAAAGAAATTGTAGAAACCTCAGGAAGAGCAACAGAGGAGGGCTCCCTCTTCAGGGTGGACAGACAGGAAGTAGATCAGTGTAGCAACAATGAAACTGTCATGATCCGTCTGTCTGGTTTGGTTAAGTTATCCATTTTTGTCTTGTGCTTGCATGTTGTATTGTCGTTTCCTGTTTTATTTTGAAGTAACTGTGTCTTCCCTCTCGTTTCAGCTTCACACTTCCCTTCCCCTCTGGTGATTGTCTGGCCCCGCCCTGATTGTTTCCACCTGTTCTCCATTACCTCTTGTATAAATTTAGTCTTGTCTCCCCTGTCTCGTTGCGTGACACTTGTGTTTGTCGCTTCCTGATCTCCAGAGTTTGCTTCCAGCCTCCTGATCTTCCTAGTGATAATTTTCTGTTATAATTTTGATAGCCTTAGAGCCCTCTTTTTGTTACTAGAGGAATCCTCCCTGTGAGAGGATCCTAGTTGTTTTCCCTTACTTCCTGGTTTCTGTTTAGCGCCACGTGCCCCTTTAGTCTTACTAGAAGAATCCTCATCTGAGTAGATCCTAGTGTCCTTGTTTTCCCTTAGTTTCTTATTTTG
Source organism: Synanceia verrucosa (assembly GCA_029721515.1). Lineage (NCBI taxonomy): Eukaryota > Metazoa > Chordata > Actinopteri > Perciformes > Synanceiidae > Synanceia > Synanceia verrucosa. Next base: position 2,954,006 of record CM056564.1, on the reverse strand, counting down.
TGTTATTTAGCCGATTCCCTCCTATAGAGTAAAGTTGTAGGTGTGTTTTGAGTTTATTCTTAGTTTATCTCTCCCTAGATCCCCTTTTCCCTTTGATACATTCTCTTAACGGTAACTTTTGTAGCCTTTGAGTTAGTTTGTTTTTTCAGTTCTAGGTAAAGTTAATTTTTTTTTTTTTGTCTCTCAACTTTGAGAGTGTTTTTTTTTTGTTTGTTCCCCATTAATAGTCGAGTGTAGGGATTCCCTGGTGTGCGTCTCCGCCTGCCTGGAGGCGCGTGGCCGTCCTCCACCTCCCTGCTGGAACTCCGTGCTCACTACTCTGTGAATATCAATAAAACCTTTTGTGAGAACTGTCAATCTATCTGTGAGTCGTGCATTTGGGTTCCCAGCCATGGATCCCTGTCAGAAAAACACACACAGACTCTCCATATAACAACAGTGAATACATATGAAACTGTATGGCGAGAATGTGTGAGAGAGATTTGATCATGATAGCTGAATATGTGAGCAGCTCACCCTCCAGGTCCTCTCTGGGGATCAGCTGGGTGGGGACAAACAATGAGGTGACCTCCACCACCAGGGTGGGGTAGGCCAGCCCCCTCCAGCCTCTCAAGGTGTCTGGGCTCAGCACAGGCAGACTCTCAGGCATGAACATCCCTCCATCTGGAGCGTAACCTGAAAACAGGACATCCTGGAAGTCCCATCCATGGACGCCTCCACGAGTGCTGCAGTACTGCATAGCACAGACCTGTGAATGGAGACCAGGGTGTTACACACCTGCTCCACAGCCTGCATCACCTTTTTATCAAAGAGAAAAAAATAAAAAAAACTCCTTCTGAGGTTTTTTTTTCCCAGATTTTTTCCAATGTTTAAAGAAAAAAACCTCAGTTGAATCAAATTCTGTGTATGTGCTCATACAGTTATTTATACTCTTCATTTCCCTGAATGCATGTTTGATAAACGCCAGACTTTGCAGGTCAGAGAGCGTCAAATTAAGGTTAAATGAACTTGCTGTGTGTAACAGATATTTTGCAACACTATAGTGAAACATTAGTTACAGCTGATATGATATAATCTAGCTAACTCTGTGGCCATGTCTCTTACAGGAAGACTGTCAAAATGGAGTTTGAAAAGCCAGTCACAGAAAATCACATCAGTTGTGCAGTGGAAATGACAGTTCTAAGAGCTAGAATAAAATAAAGAGGAATAATAAGAATTCTATTTCTGTGGTTGATCACTGGAGGAAACAACTGAAGGCAGTGGACATTGGTTCAAAATGTTTGTTTCATTCAAAATATAAATATGTATGAATGTATGCAGTGGTGGACAAAGTACTCAACTCAATTCCAAGTAGGAGTTCTGGTTCCAGAACAGCTGATATGAATTAATTCAATCAACTCTGAGTATGTTCACCTTGAGTTAAACGTGTGTACCTATCTATCAATGGAAGCCCAATACCTCGATTCACCATGGAAACCAGAGAAAAAAAATGCACGATCAACATATTTAAACCTGTAGAATTGGAGGTACACTTATTTGAAATCATAGCACACAGGTGAAAAGTGGTGGAGTGGTTATGAATAAAATCTGATTATCATGTAGGTGCAATCCCACAGGGGAGAAACAGACTTGGAAGCAGTTTAACATGAAATATGAAAGCATCATTCAAACAGGTAAGGTATATTTACTTGGTGATTGACTCAGAGTTTTACTAACCTCTCTTTCTGGAACTGAAAACCCAGAGTTTCCCTCATTTCAGGATTAACACACTCAGAGTTTTCACTTAACCTGCTTTCTGGAATACCCCCCAGTACTTCAGTCAAAGTATCGATAGTCATGGTCAAATCTTACTCAACTACAAGTAAAAGTGGCTTGGTCAAAATTTTACTCAAGTTAAAGTACTTAAGTACTTACTTTTTTAAAAAAATACTTAAAGATACAATATGTAAGAAATCTAAAACAACTGGCCGTAAAATCGTCCTAATACGTCACAGAGACTCAGGAATAATGTTCATATAACATACTGAACTAGAGCTGTGCAATATTTCGATATATATGGCATGTTTACGTCACCCATAAGGACAGGATTATGGCAGCTGTAGCTCGGAAGTAAAAAAAAAAAAAAAAAGTTGTAAATCGGAAAAAAAAAGTCGGAAGTAAACAGAGGTAAAGCAGCATGGAGGACATTGTGTTGCGTGTGAATGATTTATTATCACTTAAAACACATCTTTATTAGCAGCCAAACTTTATAATAAAATACAGTGCAAACAAAGCCGGACTTCCGGTCACTCTCAAAGTAAGCCTTCAGAATAAAAGCATGTAGGGATTACGCTGCAGAGGAGACGGAGGAGAGCGCAATGGAAATTAAAAACACATCAGAAAAAAAATACGGGATATAAACTTGTGACAAAGTCTGAAATAAAACAAGGATTTGTACAGGAGATGCCTTTGAAAGATGGCGGGGCAGCACCCCTCTCACCACATAGACTGCCCCGTCCACCACCCCAAAGCTCCACTCTCTTTACCCCATCTCTCCACAGCTTTCCTCTGACACATTTTCACTCCTTCTAAGTATCCATGGTGATGCTCAAGGTGGCTGCTTTTCATTCACTGTAACCCTTTCTGTTCCTGTTGGATCCTGCAGCCTAGCTGGCAACCTTTAACCAGGGGGGAGGGGGAGGGGAGACACCACTCTACAGTAATTTGAAAGTGACTGCAGTACCAGTTGTGGCCACAACCCTACATACTGTTCCTTTAAGTATTCAAAGTACATTTTCCAATATCAGTACTTTGCTGTAATGTTATCTCTGTTTGTTTTTTAACTGTAACTGTCTGAAACCACCCAGTGATGGACTGACTGACATGTTGAACCCCTCTGCCACAAAAAGTCTATAGAAACACCTGGAAAGACTTCGGTGTAAAAATAAAAAGCAATAAGGAGTAGGGCCATTCACGTGAACAAACTACCACTGTGTGTTCATCAGTTGATCATTCTGTTGAACCACTGGGCTACATGTCAACATAACACATGCCTTACACCACACACATGTACCCCGCATTTTCCATGTCTGTAGGAAGTGATGGAAATCCTAAAATATGACGTACAGTCCCAGCTTTAAGCTACTTTCACACGGAACGCGCAAGGCGCGGGTGCGCTGAGAGAAACGCGAAGCGCACTCAGTGTGGCTGTGCCGCGCAAAGGCGCCTGAGTTACAGCGCTCTGTCCTGTCCACCACTGTCCCTGTCCAGTACTTTCCATCCTCACCAGACACTGAATATAATCACAAATAACACCAGTTAACGATCACTGAACACTCTTAACTCTAGAGCCCATGACATGACTGGAGCAGCTGCATGACTCACCACTGTGAAGTCTCTGTGGTAATGATCACACACAGAGGAGCAGACCCACTAACTGTCCTCCAGGTGAAACTGCAGCTTGAACTCTGAAAAACCTTTCCAAGAAAACACCAGGCCAATTTATAGTACTCCCTAAACGGAGAGCCTGTCGGTCTGTCCGGGCGCAGGGAATATTTTCCGTCAAGGGAAAACACATAGATATGTATGTAAACACGACATAGCTCACGCACACTGTTATAGCCAATGGAGACTGACGTCCTCACATGGCAGCCATCTTGCCACAGGCAGCTCGTCCACTCATAACATGAATGTCTCTGCTGCATGATCATTTAAATAACCTCAGAGTTGTAGTTATGTTCATGTATACTCAAGAATAATTTGACTTTCATAAGCAGATAGAGAAATAGCAATAGGCCTACACACAAGGTAGTTATATTAATTTCTATATAAAACATGTAATCATTCCATGTATATGAGCAATACTTAAATTATCATGATAACTATGATAACACATAACATTGACATATATGTATTTATTTTCAATATAAATATCTCATCTGTAAGTCCGTTCTGTGATTTTTATATATATGTATGTGTGTATGTATACATATATATGTATACATACACACATACATATATATGTACACTATATTGCCAAAAGTATTCACTCACCCATCCAAATAATCAGAACCAGGTGTTCCAATCACTTCCATGGCCACAGGTGTATAAAATCAAGCACCTAGGCATGCAGACTGCTTTTACAAACATTTGTGAAAGAATGGATCACTCTCAGGAGCTCAGTGATTTTCAGTGTGGAACTGTGATAGGATGCCACCTGTGCAACAAATCCAGTCGTGAAATTTCCTCACTCCTAAATATTCCACAGTCAACTGTCAGCTGTATTATAAGAACGTGGAAGTGTTTGGGAACGACAGCAACTCAGCCATGAAGTGGTAGACCACGTAAACTGATGGAGCGGGGTCAGTGGATGCTGAGGCGCATAGTGCGAAGAGGTCACCAACTTTCTGCAGAGTCAATCACTACAGACCTCCAAACTTCATGTGGCCTTCAGATTAGCTCAAGAACAGTGCACAGAGAGCTTCATGGAATGGGTTTCCATGGCCGAGCAGCTGCATCCAAGCCATACATCACCAAGTGCAATGCAAAGCGTCGGATGCAGTGGTGTAAAGCACGCCGCCACTGGACTCTAGAGCAGCAGAGACGTGTTCTCTGGAGTGATGAATCACACTTCTCCATCTGGCAATCTGATGGACAAGTCTGGGTTTGGTGGTTGCCAGGAGAATGATACTTGTCAGACTGCATTGTGCCAAGTGTAAAGTTTGGTGGAGGGGGGATTATGGTGTGGGGTTGTTTTTCAGGAGCTGGACTTGGCCCCTTAGTTCCAGTGAAAGGAACTCTGAATGTTTCAGCATCCATCCATCCATCATCTACCGCTTATCCTCATAGGGTCGCGGGGGGGGGCTGGAGCCTATCCCAGCTTTCTTAGGGCGGAAGGTAGGGAAAAGTCGCCACCTCATCTCAGGACACATAGAGACAGACAACCACTCACATTCACACCTACGGCCAATTTAAATTAGCCAATTAACCTAATTCCCATGCATGTTTTTGGATGGTGGGAGGAAGCCAGAGTACCCGAAGGGATTCGAACCCGGTACCTTCTTGCTGTGAGGCGACAGTACTAACCACTACACCATGCTTCAGCATACCAAGACATTTTGGACAATTCCATGCTCCCAACTTTGTGGGAACAGTTTGGAGCTGGCCCCTTCCTCTTCCAACATGGCTGTGCACCAGTGCACAAAGCAAGGTCCATAAAGACATGGATGACAGAGTCTGGTGTGGATGAACTTGACTGGCCTGCACAGAGTCCTGACCTCAACCTAATAGAACACCTTTGGGATGAATTTTCATTTTAGGTGATATTCTGGATCAGAAGGCTATTGTTTCGACCTTCATGAGCAGCTTATACACAGGTTAAAAGCGCATACTTTGAACCTTTGAACATAGGAACTGCAAGGAAAGCCGGATTATATTTAGCCTTGTGAAGCGCAAGTCAAATATAGTCAAGTTGCTCAAAAATCCATTTAATTCATTTAATAATTATGGCTGTGGTATATTTCCAGAATATACCGAATGCTTACTGTGGCACAACACCGGAACCACGACGGAGAACTGCGAGGGCTGGAGGGCTCTCCGTGGCTCCGCTTGGATAACATATTAACGTCTATAGATATACAGTATGTCTGCAGGGCCAGAGACCTGCACAGACAGAGCCCTTATGGTCAGAGTCATGTGTTAGAGAGAGTGCTAGTGTTTACAACGTTCAGGACAATTCTGTCATGGGATTGGTTCAAAGGTAGTCACGTGTTTGCTGGACACCATGTTTAAGACATAAGAGTAATCAAACCATGGTTATAAACAATGCAAGTGTGACAGTTTACAAGAAAGAAACCTGTAATGCCATCACTTTTTGAAACAACATGCCGTGTTGTGCAGTCTATGGTTGCTCTGTACAGCTCGGACGTGGTAAACGATTGCATTATTTCCCTATTAGGACACTATTAGGAGGAAACTGTGGGAGCGGAAGGTCAGAAGAGTCAACTGGAAGCTTACTTTCTTACTTAATTTTACCATAATATTCAAGATCTGTTTTAATGGCTCTCCCCTGATTTCACTGCTGTAATTCTGCTGTAGTGGATGAGAGTCTGATTTAAATGTTGTACAAATGCAAACATTTAGAATGTATTATATGTTATAGTGTAAGAAGTAACCGTATATATATTCATAGATTGCCTAATTGCCTAGACCGAGTTTTGACAGGAACAGTTCTGGGCTCCATTGGTCAGCAGAAGGTGATTGTCATAGATCAGAGTGCTACATTACAAATGACCTGTAGGTGGCATTATAGGCTCTAAATAGCAGCTCGAGAAGGCTCGCTAGTAGGGGCTATGTATGCAGTTCCTGAGTACTGTTGAACATGTGATGACTAATGTTCAGTAAAGAAGTTAAGAAGTTCAATTTGATGTACTGCATGGCCAGTTGATTGATTGCATGCATTTTATTTTGAAATAAAAATGTTCTGTAAATTACTCAAAAATTAAATGAATAAATTAATAAATAAATATATGTGACAGAAAGATGACTGTAATATATTTTAATGAACTGCACAAAAGAAGACAACACAAACGTGCCAACATGTCTGCACATTTATGCGTGAGAGTACTCCTGAGTGTTCATAGGATTTGTTCTTATCTAAGAACAAATCCTTATCTAAGAACAAATCCTGGATAAGAAAACATTGATGAATGCCACAATCTTGGTAGAAACTTCATAAGTAGCACTTAAGAACAAATTTGTTCTTAAGAACGGTTCCTGAATGAGGCCCATTGTTCTTAAACTGCTGGACTATTTGCTCACTCAGGTGTTCACAAAGTGGTGTACCTTTGTCCAATCCTTGCTTGTGAATGACCGAGCCTTTCGGGGATGCTCCTTTTATACTGAATCATGACACTCACCTGTTTCAAATTAACCTGTTCGCCTGTGGAATGTTCCAAACAGGTGTTTTTTTGACATTTCCTCAACTTTCCTAGTCTTTTGTTGCTCCTGTCCCAGTTCTTTTGGATCGTGTTGCTGGCATCAAATTCAAAAGAGTGAATATTTGCAAAAAACACAATAAAGTTAATCAGTTTGAACATTAAATATTTTGTCTTTATAGTGTTTTCAGTTGAATACAGGTTGAATAGGATTTGAAGATCATTGTACTCTGTTTTTATTTACATTTTACACACCGTCCCACCTTCACTGGAATCGGGGTTTGTATTTCACACTTGATTCATTGCTCAGCATTCACTGTGGATAGCAAAGAAGCATTTCATTGTACAGGCAAACATTTTCAATCTTGAATCATTGTTATGGGAAATATGAAGGATATGTAACTACACCTAAAACCTCTAGAATTAAGTCTTTACTAATGACAATTGATCAACCAGTCTTGTTGAGGTCGTGTCTGAAGGTTACCCAGATGGGAAACTTTGGCGAGATGGTTCAGGTTCAGAGATGTCTCTGGTCAGGCTTAGGTCGCTGGGTAGTTTTTGCCATGCAGATTTCTCTATTTGTGGGTTACCTTTTATACATGACATGAAAAAAAGAGAGGATGATGAGGAGGAAGATGCTCCACAATCATTTTTCATGTATGTATGGTTAAATTATTTATACATGAATGACTTATACATCAATTCAAAATATCCTGGAAGAGTATATTTCATGAGGTCTTTTTCCAAATATACACTAAAATCACTCTAAATAGTTTCTCTCAGGTTATTGCTGTTGACAATTACTGTAAACCACAAAGCCATATGATTCATTCCTTTTAATGCACATCATCTGCAAACATGTAAAAACATATATACAAGTCTTAATACTGGAGACATTAGAAAAAAAAAGCTTACAAAAGTAGAACCATGCAAATAACTGACAGAAGACAAAGAGTAGAGTGCCACACACATACACATTAGAAAGAGCCATCAGTTAGTAACGTTCCCTCAAATATCCAACACTTCTGTTGTGTGATAAAAAGCACTTCCACATGCTAAATGTCTTGTTTTGGTCTTGGAATGTTTGCTGTCTGTTGCAAACTGACAGAATATTCAGTGGTTTTATGTTGACATCAAGCTAAAGCACTTTCATTAAGTTGATGCTCAGGGCTGCCTGTAAAAGACAGGACGATATTTATGTTGGTAAGTTTTTTTTTGTATGCTGTATATATACTAAGAGGCATTAAAAACGCAACAAAGTCAATGTAAAATAAAATTGGATACAACTACTTTGTATACAAAAGAATGTTTTGTTTACTACCACTCGTGGCTATTGAAACTATGGAGCCACATTTTTCAGCTCAAACAATAAATTAACGTGGCAGACGGTACCAATCCCTGTTTTTGCATGTGTGATTCATCAGGACATTGTTTGAAAGCTTTCAGTGAGTTCTTTTGGTGATTTGAGCTCAACTGGTCAAGGCTTTAAAAACCCGGAGGAAAAATGCAAGCTGTCACAGACGGTCACCATGCCACGCTGAGCAGCAAACATGAGGGAGCAGACCATTGGTATGCTGAGATCCAGAATGACCGAAGCGAGGGTAGCCAGGCATTTTGGCGTCCACGGATGCACTGTCTCACACCTGCAGGCACGTTATGCACAGACATAATGTGCAGGTTATGGACTGGCCGCCTTATCCCCCGGATATGAATCCGATTGAACACCTTTGGGACAATCTGGATCGCCGTGTACGGCGTCGTATTCCACTGCCGGTGACGGTTGCTGATCTCCGTACTGCACTCTTGGAAGAGTGGGAAGCGATTCCAGTGGCCGAAATCAACGCGCTCATCATGTTTACGCCACGACGATCACACAAGATACTGACATTTGCAATCCATGTCCATTCATTTTTCTATTGTTGCTTTTGTTCATTCATGTTCAGTATCATACCAAGTGAAGTCGCCCAATAAATTATGAAAATTCAAATTAATATTGAACAAAACACAGTGTTGCGTTTTTAATGCCTCTTAGTGTATAACCCTAATATGTCCTCCTTGCTGAGAGACATGGTGTCCGTGTCACTGTGGTTTAAAAGGGATCAGTTATATATTAGTTAATATTTGTTTTAGCCCTGAACCCACAGTGGATCCAGTGGACCTTCAAGCCTTTTTATCAATTTAAGCTTTTCTAGAATATCCTTCTCAGGTGTAATTAAAGAGCACCTCTGACACTTTGAACAGCTTATTAACACAATTTCAAACCACAGTATCGTTCCATACAGACAACGTATTAAAGATTACATCTTAATAGTGTGTTTTGATACAGAAGGTCAAGTACCATTTCATTTCATCGTCAGTCACAGGAGAAAAACAAAAATTTTTACTGCATCTAGTTTCTACGGAGTGCTTGAAAAGATTATTACAATAATATATGACAGAAATACTTCAGTTGCCCTGGGAATGGTGTTGGTTACATGAAGGCTCACATTAGAAAGTCCTACACTTTAGTATGAGATGATACTGACCTCTAAATAATGTTTCATGTGATGAATGAGGAGAAACATTTCATCACCACTGAGTGTCACTGACATATTTGAGTCAGTGTCTCACACTGCTCATCACGTCAAGCACTTGACATGACTGCGCCTTTTGCTGAGACAAACAACATTAAAACAGAATGTAGTCTGCTTCAGTACTCTGACTGGTTATCTGAACATAGGTTAGCCTTCAACACATCAGCAAATATGATGATGTACACTCCTAAAACAGATATTTCCAGTCATCCATCATTCATTTACTGGGGTTAGCTGCACTGACACTATACAAGGATCTGGTTCTTTTGAGGTGTTCACTATTTAATGACTCACAATAGACTGTAGATAGTTTAGTTTAGATGTAGAAAATAGAAAAGGACATTCGATGTGGTGGCTAAGGGTTGATGGTAGCAGGGCAAAGGGAAGTGAACAAATTAAATGTCACTTTTCCTCCTCCAACATGTGAAGAAGCAGGTGGTTATCCAATCTGAAATGTATCCTGAGCGCAGGGGATCTACACACCAACCACTGGCACTGACTGTCTGCTTTCTGCTTGTGTCACACCATTTCAATTTAAGTGAAGGTTTCAGCAATTCAAGGCTACTTTTAGGCACAGGTCTTAGACAGCTGCATGTGCTTTTTTTGATGTCTGTCTTCTTTTGTAATTGAAAAAAAAAATTGTTGGGATTTTCAATTAAAAACAACAAAAAAAAGTATAAAACCAACAGATATCAGTCGTGCATTGTATTGCATTAATATTGGTACATTTTAAACAATACCCAGCCAAATTACTGTAGGATAGTAACAACAGAAACCAGCAGCATTCCAGCAGGAGTTAACTTGACCTGATGCCACGCATTATTTTAAAATGAAATTTTACAGGATTTAACTTAGCCATGCTGTTGTGATGGAGCTTAAAAAAATAAAAAAAGAAAAGAAAAGAAAAACACTTCAAGTCCATCCAATGTCTCTTTCAATAGTACTTTGTTCTTAAACTGAAATAAGTGTTGGGAGAATTAATGCTCAAGAAATCTTTTAAGAAGATCACTAGAACCACAATTAATAGACCAGGCCTATGACTTCAAATTTATTCTATCTAGACAGAAAATACTGCCCAGAAATACTGTCTGTTGCTTTCCATATTTTAACTGATAAGGCATACGTATTTTCTTACATGTAAAAAAAATTAAATTTAAAAAAAAAGAACAAACATGCTCAACCTGATGAAACGTTTGCTCGGTCTGACTACATACTGGGTCGCAGTGGGAATTCCTGGCTCTGGTGTGTTTCCATCACTCTCTGAGCTCTGTAGTGTAGGACTGATGTGGCTGCCGCTCCCTCACAGCCTCTGTGCAATCACCAAGTCTCCATGGGAGAGATGACAGTGAGAGGAGGGCGACCACGCACATGCGCATCAAGAGGCGAGCAGCAGTGGTAGTGGTAGTCATCTCCTCAGGTCTCCTGGCAGTCCCCACCGCCCAGTCGTCAGAAACAGTATGTGTCCACTCTCTTCATTGATCAGCTCCTCCCATAGCACACGTTTGACACAACAATGTTTTGTAATGTTTAAGCTTTCACCTCCCATGGGGGCAGAAGAGGCAGGAGGAACAGAGTGAGCAGGTCAGGCGTTATCCCGCAGATCTTTGGCCTTGGTCAGGATGGTGTGGACGTCAGAGATGGGGTAATCCTGAAAGCACCATCAGTCAACAATATTAATACCGCTATTATGGTCGATAACCAATATTTACCAATATTGATATGTTTCAAAAAAAGTTTCTGAGAAGATATAATTTTGTAGAGACTGAAAATCATGCAAACTGCATTTTTAATGTCTATCTTTATTTTTAAAAATGTGTTTTTCTTCCAAATAACCAGGTTACAGTAACCAGCAGTTTTACTGTTTATCAGCCTTAACCACTTGGAGCAGTGTGTAACTAAATTAAAGTCCTGTGAGAAAGTCTGGATCATTAATTAAGGTGACCACATTTCTGAAATGAAGTCCAGGAACATTTCCAGCTCAGAGATAATAAGAGTTATTACGGTCGAGGCTGGCTGCCACAACAACTGTCTGTCTCGCCAACACACAACATTTTAATCTCAATTATAAAACGCTGAAATCAGAGACTAAAGTGGAGTACAGGAAGAAAGTGGAGTCACATCTAGAGGACAACAATGCTAGGCAGGGTGTGGCAAGGTATTCAAACTATAAAGGCAGTGTGCCAGCTGCAGTAGCCAGAACGGATGCCTCACTAGGAGAGGAGTTTAACTTCTTTGCTTGCTTCAAGACATCTGGTTCTACATCTCCACTGATGTCCCGACTACAACCCTCCAGTCCTCACACTTTCACCCTCCAAGAACACCAGATGAGGCATGCTCTGCTTGGAATCAACCCGAGGAAAGCTGCTGGACCGGACGGAGTACTGGGCAAAGTGCTTTGTGCTTGCGCTGACCAGCTGGCAGGAGTCCTGACAAGGATTTTTAACACCTCCCTGTATCTAGCTGAACCCCCACTCTGTCTAAAGGCAGCCCAAGAAAACCACCATTGAGGACCTCAACGACTACAGACCAGTAGCTCTGACATCTGTAGTAATGAAGTGCTTTGAGAGGCTCATCCTTCAACGCCTCAAAGCCAGCCTCACCAGGAAGTTTGACCGTCTCCAGTTTGCCTACAGGGCAAACTGCTCAGCAGAGGACACCATCCTCCAGCCTCGCACACGGCTCTAACCCATCTTGAGCTCCCGGGGACCTATGTCAAGATGTTGTTTGTCGATTACAGCTCGGCTTTCAACACCATCATTCCTGACATACTAGTAGAGAAGCTGGCAAACTTGGACTTCCCCCTCCATCTGCTCCTGGATCAAAAACTTCCTCACCAACCGCCCACAGGTCATCAAGGTGGGTCAGCTCTACTCCTCCACTCTGATGCCCAGTACAGGCTCCCCCCTGGGCTGTGTACTGACCCCCTTCTGTACACCCTCTACACCTCTGACTGCACTCCTTCCCACCCCTCGAACATCATCGGCAACATACAATTTGCTGACGACACCACTGTGGTTGGCTTGATCACGGGGGGAGACGAGTCAGCATATAGAGAGGAAACACGGGAGCTGACAGAGTGGTGCACAAGAAACAACTTAGAACTGAACACCACAAAGACCAAAGAAATGGTCCTTGACTTCAGGAGGAACAGAGGGGACCATGCTCCACTCACCATATATGGAGAGAAAGTGGTAAGTTCCTTTAAGTTCCTGGGGTCATACATCTCTGAGGACGCCAGCTGGACCACCATCACTTCAGCACTGATTAAGAAGGCCCAGCAGAGACTCTACTTTCTGTGGGTGCAACGGAGGCACCACCTGGAGGACAAACTGCTGGTGTCCTTCTACAAGGCAACCACAGAGTCAGTGCTGATGTACTTGTGTGACTGTCTGGTTTGCAGTCTGCTCAGCTGCAGACAGGAAGCCTCTGCAGAGGGTAAGTAGGACAGTGGAAAAGATCATCGGTTGCTCTCTGCCCCCACCGATGGACATTGCTCGCTCCTGCTGATCTCTGCTGACCCCTCCCACCCTGGTCAGAGACTGGTCATCTCACTGCCATCAGGGAGGCGGCTCCGGTCCCTGAGATGCAGGACTAATAGACTAAAAAACGGCTTTTATCCGTGGGCAGCACTGTGAAGTTGTAAAATTGTTGACTATTCCTATGCATTTTTTTTGACACACTATGCAATACCCTCTCACCTTCTTTGCACTACCACATAAAGGTATACTGTCTAATCTTATTTAAGTTAACTAATTTTTAGTATTTCATTTTGTACACATTGTAAAGTATTATTGTATGTCGTACTCTTTTTCTTTTTTTAAATGTTAATGCACTTTACTGTGGCAGCTGCTTACATCTCATCATGCTTCTGTATAAAGATTCTGATTCTGACACTATGTTACTCAATAGAGCCTCTTCTTAACCATTCATCATCAGCTATAAATCACTGACACTCCAAAACTGCCATAACAACACACAAACACAACACAAACATTTTAACCTCAACTATAAAACGCTGAAATCAAGACGAACATCGGCCGATACGTAATGCTGATATATCGTGCATCCCTATCAGTAAGTAAGTAGGGCTGGGTTAAAAAAATCAATTCAATCAGTTTTGATCGATCTCCATTTAAATGGTTGATAATTGATTCATAAAATCCAAAGATTAATCTTTTAACTTGCATATTTTTTTTCCTCCATTGGATGTGCGGAGAAGCAGCCTGAAGTATAAACCCACCTGTCAGTCTCGCGTGAGGGCATCAATCACCACACATACATTTAGTCTGCATAGCTAGTCTGTCGAAACCAAAGAAGAAGAAGTCTCGCGTGATCAGAGTTCAGTGCTGCTTTCCACCACTTTCCAAGGAACAAGATCTCGTGAGATGTTACTCCCATCAGTCAAACAAACATGGCGGAAACGAGTCCACCTCTCCAGGCACCGCCGATGAGTTTAAAAGCTGATGTTTGGATGCATTTCACATTTAAGAAGTTGGAAGAAAATGACGAGTTGGACAAAAAACAAGTAGTATGCAAAATATGCAACAGGAAAATAAAATACAGCGGCAATACGACAAATCTTCACAACCATTTGATGAGACATCACCAGAAACACAGTCGGCAGACTCACGGCTCAAACAAACCAGCCTAGGGCAGGTATTGGCACCTAAGTTACCAGCAAACTCTCAACATACACAGAAAATAACAGATCATTTATTTTAACTGAAATATCGCTGACTGAATCAATATCAAATCGAATCGATAGTAAGCCGTATGGTGTATTAACAAAAGCCTTACCTGCAGTAATCTCATATTCACCGTGAAGTCTCCTGCCAGTAAACTGTCTCTGATGAGTCTGTGAAGAGGAGAAGTCAACAGGAGCCATGATTGACACACAGAGTCAGAGGTACCATGGATGCTGTGATGTTCAGGGAGCTCACATGAGCATGGCGCAGCACACCAGGATGAGGAAGTGGAATCTGTCCTGGTCAGAAAATAGGGTGTCCCAGATGCGGATGACGTCTGGCAGGAGGAACTCCTGAGACAGCAACAAGGTCAGCCAGCGGAAGGTGAAGTACTGGGGCTTGATGTTCTGTTCTTCCTGTGTGGATGGAGAAAAAGTGGAAAAAGTGGGGACATGACCATTTACTGTTGTTTCAAGATAATCTTGTGAAGCTGCCCTTGGGCTACCAAAGCCTCTTGCTCCTTTCTCTAACTGATCACAAATACAAACAGCAGCAAACAAGATTGATCTACTTGTATTACAATGGAATCTACTGAAAGGTATCATTAACTCAGTGAGTGCCACTGACGTATATATACACATGTCAAAGGTGTTTTTCAGAGGCTGGCACAAGGCGCTGGCACTCTCCCGCACCCTGATGTGGGATTGGTTCAAAGGTAGTCACGTGTTTGGTGTACGCCATGTTTAAGACATAACAGACACACTAGTTGTCGGTACTCTCTCTATACACGGCTCTGCCCTGTCAGTAATTTTGGGGCTTCTGGGATACGTAGTGGGAACATAAAGAGACGGTACATCAAAGCCACAGAGATGTGCTGGCAGGTCATGATGCAAAACGCCTTTCAAAAAAAAAAAAAAAAAAAAAATTTAATATCAAGGAAACTGACAGCACAGTCGCAACTAACGATTAAACATGCTGATGAAATTAGATTAACCATCTTTTCTAAATCTGTCCAAGCTTGTCTTGTAATTCAGCAAACAAACAATCCACCAAAGAGCATCATTAAAGGATTCATTTGTAACGTGAAATGGAGGAAAAGGAAAAGAGATGTTGTTTTCATAAAAACAGATCTGATTAGAGCTAAAATAAACCTAAAAACTAAATAATCTCATAAAATAGAGTGAAAAGAGTGGTGGCTGTGAGCACAGTCCACAGGCTGAGGAGCAAGAATCAATGCAGTGGATCCAGTCCGCACTGGCTGTTACAGTTAACAGCTCTCAGTTTGAATTGTTTGATCCTTCACTGCAGACTCAAATCATTGATTTCTACAGGGCAGCCCCGCAAAGCAGTTTAAAAGTTTGAAAGAATGAGTGGGGGGTGTACCAGCTTGAGATAGAGCTCCAGGTCTTTGTCTTTCAGCATGGAGTACACACTCTCCATCTTGTAGGTGATGCCGCACTGAGAGTCGTCGAGGCTCTTGAGGAAGTTGTCTCTGTTTTCTGACATCAGGTTGGTGAAACAGAAGAAGGTGTCTGCTTCAGCATGCTCTGAACAACCAAGCAGACAGGAGTCACTTCTTGCTCTTTTTCATGTGTGAAAAGTCTCAACGTTTCAGGTGAAATGTCACTGACCTTTCCACTGGCCGTTGGGGTCCGTGGCAAATGTGTAGTAAATTGGCCCGACAATCTCATTCATGCCCTGTACGTAGGCAATGCCAGGGTTGAGTTTGGCATAGATGAAGAGGATCCGCTCCACCACCTCCCAATGGGCTTCACTCCCATTGGGCAGCACCTCATATTCATTGGATGGATAAAGGTTCAGAGCCTTTCCAGGGGAGCTGACCTGGAAGAGCAGACTCAGTTAATCTACCAACCAGTGGCACCACTATTCTGCAAACATCATATAGATATTTCTATATGCACTATAATGTGTACTTCATGAGTGTTTTATTGCTGCTAAACCAAAGAGCTGCTTGACTGCCTTTCATGGTTTAACAACAATGACAATAAAGATTATTCTATCATTGATTATTCAGTGTTTTGCTCACAATTCAAACAGACGCATCTTTGCTAAAACCCCATTCATCACATTCCACAGTAGTGGTGTAACAATCCATCGATCTCATGATGCAGTACCATCAGAAGAAGAAGAAAGATCTCCTTTATTAATCCCTCAGTGACGAGAAATGACGGCTTTCACTCTGGAAGTAATTTTTTCTGTTGCACATCTCACACAGGTTATGAAACATGCATTAGAGGAGAAGCACCCCAAGAACCTGGGGGTTCGGTGCCTTGCTCGAGGGCACCACAGCAGTGCCCAGGAGGAGGAACTGGCACCTCTCCAGGCTTGGTTCAACCTGGTCTTGAACCGGCAACCCTCCAGTTCCCAGCCCAAGATGACAGACTGAGCTTCTGCCGACCCCAAAAGTCTTCTGTTACGAGGAAGGGATCGGTGCAAAGTGATATTGATACACTGTATTATCTTTGAGATATGCCAGTATTTTGAAATTCCCATGATTTTTTGCACATTCCTAAACATTCAGACAGCCCCAGCAGCATAAAGATTTAGAAATATTTGTGTTATTTTTTAAAATTCTCATCACAGTCCGACAGCAATCCATAAATCAACAGCTCCTGACTGAACAGCTCTGATTACTCAGAATAATTTTGTCTAGATTTAGGTATTTCACTGCAACTTTCACTGGAACATAGTTGGCAACATTGGGCTGGTTTTTAACAGACTGTTTTTCATTGAATTATCTGGTAGAGTCCTGGAAGAAAACTGCCAAATCATAATTTAGTCGCTCTTTAAGAGCTGGTGTAACAGATTGACTTGAGATGATATTATCATCTCAGGCTCCTGAATTGAATCAAATCTAAATCTTGGCAGACTTAGTCAGTTGATGTCGACAGATGTCAGCAAATACTGAATTGTTGCCAAAAAAATAAAAATAATATCTTGAATGAAATGTACACCCCTGATGAACAGTTCTCACACAGTACTGAACGCGTGTGAAACTGCTTTAAATAGTCATGATGTAGTGCAGATACATGTGTTTGAGTAGTGAGTACACGACTGGATAATGACACTTAAGAGTTTTACCGTTTTAAAGTTACTTACTTACGTCACTTCATCAACGATTTACACTGGTTTTCATTCTGAATCTTCTCAAATTCAAGGCAAAATGAGGTGAGCAACTGCTATCTAAATGATCATTTGGGGGGTAAAGCACTCCTTTAAATCACACACAGCATCTTACATTGGTGACTCCGCTGCGGTTGCGGTTGACAGTTTGTGCTTTAAGGGTGGTTTGTTCGACTCGTCGACGCAGCGTCTCATAATCATTCTGAGGGTCCAGGATGAGTTGGCAGGGGTATTCTGTAGGCCGCTGGAAGAACGCCATGTCTGGGTACAGCCGCCTTCAACCATACAGACACAATTTTACCGGACGTCAATAGTATACACAATGACAGGATTTATTATTCTCATACTATCAAGAAATTCAGAAGTCATACCTTACATCCTTGTCAATTTGGAGTAGAATCTCATTATCTTTGAAGTAGGTATTCCACCTGCTGTCTGGATTTGGATTTAGAGGCTGAAAAGAACAAGAAAATGAATAAAACAGACACAGTGACCGTTTATTTATTATTATGTGAATATATACAGTTTTCTTTACCTCCGCCAAGGAGGTGATGTTTTCACCACGGTTTGTTTGTTTGTTGGTTTGCAAAAGTTATGGATGGGTTTTCACGAAATTTTCAGGATTGGTCAGAAGTGGCCTAACTTATTATAATTTTTGGTGGTGACCGGATCCGATTCAAAAGCACCACCAAAAATTCATCAGTTTTAAGTTAGGCCACTTCTGACCAATCCTGAAAATTTGAAATGAAATGGACAAAAAGGAAAAGAGAAAGAGATGTTATTTTCATAACCACAGAACTGATTAGAGCCAATGTGTTGATGTTTTGATTTTAGCAGCTTATATACACACTATATTGCCAAAAGTATTCGCTTACCTGCCTTGACTCACATATGAACTTAAGTGACATCCCATTCCTAATCCATAGGGTTCAATATGACGTTGGTCTACCCTTTGCAGCTATAACAGCTTCAACTCTTCTGGAAAGGCTGTCCACAAGGTTTAGGAGTGTGTTTATGGGAATTTTTGACCATTCTTCCATAAGTGAATTTGTGAGGTCACACACTGATGTTGGACGAGAAGGCCTGGCTCTCAGTCTCTGCTCTAATTCATCCCAAAGGTGTTCTATCAGGTTGAGGTCAGGACTCTGTGCAGACCAGTTAAGTTCATCCACACCAGACTCTGTCATCCATGTCTTCATGGACCTTGCTTTGTGCACTGGTGCACAGTCATGTTGGAAGAGGAAGGGGCCAGCTCCAAACTGTTCCCACAAAGTTGGGAGCATGGAATTGTACAAAATGTCTTGGTATGCTGAAGCATTCAGAGTTCCTTTCACTGGAACTAAGGGGCCAAGCCCAGCTCCTGAAAAACAAGTGGCGGCGTGCTTTACAGCACTGCATCCGGCGCTTTGCATTGCACTTGGTGATGTGTGGCTTGGATGCAGCTGCTCGGCCATGGAAACCCATTCCTTGAAGCTCTCTGTGCACTGTTCTTGAGCTAATCTGAAGGCCACATGAAGTTTGGAGGTCTGTAGTGATTGACTCTGCAGAAAGTTGGTGACCTCTTCGCACTATGCGCCTCAGCATCCACTGACCCCACTCCATCAGTTTACATGGTCTACCACTTCATGGCTGAGTTGCTGTCGTTCCCAAACACTTCCACGTTCTTATAATACAGCTGACAGTTGACTGTGGAATATTTAGGAGTGAGGAAATTTCACGACTGGATTTGTTGCACAGGTGGCATCCTATCACAGTTCCACGCTGAAATGCACTGAGCTCCTGAGAGCGACCCATTCTTTCACAAATGTTTGTAAAAGCAGTCTGCATGCCTAGGTGCTTGATTTTATACATCTGTGGCCATGGAAGTGATTGGAACACCTGGTTCTGATTATTTGGATGGGTGAGCAAATACTTTTGGCAATATAGTGTATGTATATAGATTAGAGCTGTCAAAATGAGCACATCTCTGGAAATGCATTTCAGGCAGTTTGTCCAAGTAGAGTTACCCCCTAATTACCACTGCATGCGGAACGACGCCGACGTCCATCGCACCAGATCCGCCTGCTGCAGGTCCACCGGACAGCTGGAATCGCAAGAACGAGACCTCGCGAATTCACGCATATATAGCGTGATATAGCGGGGTGTAGCAGAGCGTCAGTGAAAAGAGAACCACCCTGTGTTGACTGAATAGAAGGAAATTATCTGCCGCAAATACAGATTATTTTATTTTGAAAATAAACCGGATGTTTTATTTTGTGTCTGTACACAACCTCCTGTACCACACGACTGGCAAAAATGGAAGCTCTGTCTATTTGTTTCGGCAGGCGTCAACACATCGGCGCCGTTCTGCATTCAGTGGAAACTGACACACTGATTTGAATGGAAACGTTTCGGGTCCGACAAAACGTTGTCGTTCGGTGTCGTTCGGTGTCGTTCTGCATCCAGTGGAAATTAGGGATTACCGTCACGCAAATTTGTCAACTTCGACAGCCCTAGTATGAACCTATTTCTAAAGGTGTCTTCAATCATTATGAAATGGAAGATTTTGAACCACCAGGACTCTTCTATAGATGTCAATCTGTTAGGGATGTGACCATGAACCCAAAGGTCACCCTGGGAGAGCTACAGAAGTCATCTGCAGTGATGGAGAGCCTGTCAGAAGGATGACCATCTCAGCAGCACTGACTCAACCAGGGCTTTACAGTAGAGTGGCTGAACAGAAGCCTCTCCAGGGTAAAAAAAAAAAAAAAAAAGAACATGACAGCCTGTTTGGAGTTTGTCAGATAACCTTCACAGACTCTGAGAGCATGAGGAAAACGATTCTCTGGTCTGCTGAAACTCTTCGAGCAGAACTCCAACATCGATACACCAGGCACCGCTCATCACCAGGCGGACGAGTGATTCTAGCAGGAAGCTGCTGCGATTCGTTCACTGAACAAACGAGTGATTCTAGCAGGAAGCTGCTGCGATTCGTTCACTGAACGAACGAGTGATTCTAGCAGGAAGCTGCCGCGATTCGTTCACTGAACGAATGAGTGAATCTACCAGGAAGCTGCAGTGGTTTGTTCACTGAACTCGGAGCGAGTTCGTTGCTCCTTGGAACGAGGGGGGGCAAGTAAGGGCTTCCTCGGAGGAGGAAGCCAGCGTCCTCTTCCGAGGAAGCTGGTAGAGTCACTCAGTCAGTCCCGCGAGGAGGAACTAGAAGCGGGGGATAAACTCTCAAGGCGCCTCATTCAAACAAAGACACACACATCACAGTGCTCATATTAACACACTGAAGAGCAGATGAGAGGAGAGGAGCAAGTGAGATTAACCGGTGCAAGCAGGGTGCATTTACTTATTTTATCACATACACTATATTTGTTATTTTAGGGCTAGAAATGCATGTAAGTCTTCAGCCTATACAGGACTGTCTCAGAAAATTAGAATATTGTGATAAAGTCCTTTATTTTCTGTAATGCAACTAAAAACATGAAAATGTCACACATTCTGGATTCATTACACATCAACTGAAATATTGCCAGCCTTTTATTGTTCTGATATTGCTGATTAGGGCATACAGCTTAAGAAAACTCAAAAATCCTATCTCGAAAAATTAGAATATTTCCTCAGACCAAGTAAAAAAAAAAAGATTTATAACAGCAAAACAAAATCGAACATTTGAAAAGTGTCAATTAATGCACTCAGTACTTGGTTGGGAATCCTTTAGCACGGATTACTGCATCAGTGCGGCGTGGCATGGAGGCAATCAGCCTGTGGCATTGCTGCGGTGTTATGGATGCCCAGGATGCTTCAATAGCGGCCTTTAGCTCATTTGCATTGGTGGGTCTGGTGTCTTTCATCTTCTTCTTCACAATACCCCACAAATTCTCTATGGGGTTCAGGTCAGGGGAGTTGGCAGGCCAATCAAGGATAGTAATGCCATGGTCAGCACACCAGTTACAGGTGGTTTTGGCACTGTGGGCAGGGGCCAGATCATGCTGGAAGATGAAATCATCATCTCCATAGAGCTGTTCAGCAGACGGAAGCATGTAGTGCTCTAAAATCTCTTGGTATACAGTTGCATTGACTCTGGACTTGATGAAACACAGTGGACCAACACCAGCAGCTGGCATGGCTCCCCAAACCATCACTTCACACTTCACACTGGATTTCAAGCAACTTGCATTTTGCTCCTCTCCAGCCTTCCTCCAGACTCTGGCGCCTTGACTTCCAAGTGAAATACAAAACTTGCTTTCGTCTGAAAAGAGGACTTTGGACCAATCTGCAACTGTCCAGTGCTTCTTTTCCATAGCCCAAGTCAGACACTTCTTCCGGACACGTCTGTGAACAGTGGCTTTTGATACCTGGACTCTAGCTTCAGTCCACTGTTTTTGAAGCTCCCCCAAATTCTGGAAGCGGCTCTTCTTCACAATGCTGTTAAGGCTGCGGTCATCTCTCTTGGTTGTGCAGCGTTTCCTGCCACATTTCCTCCAGACTTTTTGTTAATGTGCTTTGAAACTGCACTCTGTGGACAGCCTGCTCTTTTAGAAATTTCTTTTTGTGTCTTACCCTCCTGAAGGAGGGTGTCAATGATGGTCCTCTGGACAGCAGTCAGGTCAGCAGTCTTCCCCATACTTGTGATTTAGTTTACTGAACCAAGCTGAGTGTTTTTAAAGGCTCAGGAAACCCTTGCAGGTGTTTCGAGTTAATTAGACGATTCAAGTGATTAGTTAGCCTACTAGTTAGCCTAGTTAGTCTAGATATTATTATAATATCAGTAATATTAGAACAATAATAGGCTGGCAATATGTCAGTTGATGTGTAATGAATCCAGACTGTGTGACATTTTCATGTTTTTAGTTGCATTACAGAAAATAAAGGACTTTATCACAATATTCTAATTTTCTGAGACAGTCCCGTATAAACTCGGTGATCTCGGTGATTCGGTAAACAAATCTTTTGAACGGATCTTTTTAATGAACGATTTGTACAGATTCAGTTCAGTCAAAAGAACCGTTTTGCCCATCACTAAAACACATCTTTATTAGCAGCCAAACTTTATAATAAAATACAGTGCAAACATCGCCGGACTTCCGGTCGCTCTCAAAGTAAGCCTTCAGAATAAAAGCATATAAGGGATTACGCCGCAGAGGAGACGGAAGAGAGCACAATGCAAAGTAAAAACACACCAGGAAAAAAAAACACTATATTGGAATATATACCGTTATTGGGATATAAACTTGGCTATACCAGGATATAGAATTTTATCCATATCGCACAGCCCTAGCTAAAACCTTGACTCTGAACAGCTTTAAGCACACAGCTAGTCTGGAAACTGCTGTTTGTTGAATCAGATGTGCTCTGTGTTGCACAGCAACAGAATTCCATTCCCTGGTCACATTGTGAACTTAATTTGAAATGGCCCATCAATCTGCACTGAATAAGCCATAATGACAAAGTGAAATCATGTTTTTATTTAATAAGGTCGAAGAACAGCAGCCAACTCACATGGTCCTCCATGGTCACATCTTCTCTGGAAAGGCCCAAGTTGGCTTTGGCAATACCAGGCTGGATGATCATTTCTTTTAGGAACTGGGAGTACACCTCCCTAAGAGAGACAGGGGACAGAAACTTCAAATATATACCCAGACTTAATTTGTTCATGTCCAGGCTTACACTGGGTTAAAAAAAACAAACAAAAAACACCCATTTCAGTTGTGCAAAGACACTTAACTGACAAAAAAAATAAGTACTTTGAAAATTACGTAACACTTATTTGGGAAAACATCAAACATTCCGTTTTCATCTTCTGAAATGTGAGAATTCAAAAGGATTTTAATTAAATAGTTAGGGGTTTTGGTCATTGATACATGATAATATCATCTGGGGCTTTTAGGACATAGTAATGCCCATTTTTTCAAAAATGTTATGTCATTTGAAAGGCTGGACAAAATGCAGTGAAAAAAATCAACAGTCACTGGATTAAATCAATAATTAAAGTGCAATTATATATAAATAAATATTGAAACAGAATTAGGCCTTCCAAAGTTGGGTCGAACATAAACAGGGACAATAAAGGCTGGCTGTTTCCAGCAAGCTTCGCCATGACAGACCACCATAACAGACAACATCAGACTGATATGGTGCTGGTCAGCTAACGACATCTCTGCAGCTGTGCTGGTTGATTAGCAGCTGTCGTTGTGATTTCCTAGAAAAAAGAATCTCCAAGGAACCTCCATGCTCTTTGATCAAGCTTCACCATGCTGTCTTTACCTCTGCTTTTTCAGGAAAGACTCCCATAATGTCTGGTCCAGAGGTAGATAATTAAGAAGGATCTGAAAAGAAAGTGAGACGATCACGTGTCAGGTTCACAGATCAAAACATTTCACATCAATCTGATACCACTTCAGTCTTATTTCCTTTTCGTCCATTTCACATTACAAATTAATCCTTTAATGATGCCCTTGGGTGGATTATTAGTTTGCTGAATTCCAGGAGAAGCTTGGACAGAGTCAGAAATGATGGTTAATCTCGTTTTATCAGCATGTTTGATCTGTGTGTGTGTGTGTGTGTGTGTGTGTGTGGACAGTCTTTCTAAAGCACTGTGTCTACTTCAATCGCAAAGTGATATTTTACTAAAGGAGTTAGTAGTATGGTGGAATCCCCCTTGGTTTAGTTTGGCATATATCAACATTTGATCGCTTGCAACATAAATCTCAACGTGTCCCAGACCTTTCGAACCTGTCCATGTGTTTGGTTAACAGAGCTAACAGCTAACAGAACTAAACACACAGCAGGACTGACATGTGCTGTTCACACCAAGCATTAAACAGCCAAGATGTAACGTTTCACAGTGACCTGCACTTTAGCTGCATAGATTCAAAGAAAAGCCTGTTAGTTGAGAGAAAAATGTCTGATATTCTTGCAGTCTAGACAGGGGCAATGTATTTTTGTATTAATCAGAAAATCAATCATCTGTGGCCTACACTACTGAGTGCACTTTTGTAGTTTCTGTCACTGAATAACTCTGTGCTGCTGACACAACATCCACAGCAGTGATAACATTACTGGCACAGCTGATTTAATGTTGTGTTTTGATCTGATTTTTACCAGCAGGACCTTAAATCCAGCAGTGTGAACTTCTTTTCATTTACCCCTCCTGACAGTATGTGCCATTTTCTGAATGACCATTGTCCACAAATGGAGTGTACATGGCAGTTAAGAGCTAATGATTGCTGTGTGGTGTGTGTGTCTCAATCCTTATGATGTAAATATGAACATAATTTGAACAAAGTGTTAGAGTAAACATTCATTTAGGGAAAAGGTATGATGGGTTTAGGAATAAAAACAGAGGCTAAAAGCATTATTAGAAAAACAGCACACAGTTGGGGACACTTACCTTCCAGCAAAGTGCTCGTATGCCTCCTTCAAACGGGATTCCTGAGTTGAAAAAAGAAGAGGACGGTCAAGTAGAGAACAATAAAAACCTACACACATTTGATCAGTACAAGCACAAAAACATGAAGGGGTGAAAATGACCATTGAAACACAGCTCCCTCAGCGTCTTCAAGTTTATGTTTTCTTCACCCAGCGTCACTTTGAATTCCTGTATTCTGACACAGGAAAAACACGACAACATTAGATCCAGCTGAATTTATGAATTACACTGTTCAGTGACAAAATACCTGCAAAAAACCCATGATTTATCTGGCACAATATACGATGCTTAAGTTAAGATAAGTGAAAAAGAAGAACTTTACATTTTAATTAACATACTTATTCACTTTCATATCTGTGCAATAGGTGTGAATTAAGAGCTTTAAATAGCTTAACTTTGCTTTGCTTTATTATTTGTATTTCCAGAGATTAATTTACAGTGTTTGTAATTTTAAAGAAATTGCAGCAATCGGGAATATTTTTTACATTGTGCAGGAACCATTTTCAAATAAGGCAATCCACAAAAAACAGAAATCAGTCCATGTGATTGCATGTTAAGGACCTCATTGGACAGAGATATTAAAAACGTAATGTGTCATAGCTACAACAGCATATACTGTAGCCTTTAACTGGCACTACTAATATATTTTAAGGACCAAATACTGGTCTTGTTCTGCTCGGTCTACAAGCAACTAGTTGTTACATATAACCGCTGATAGGTTAAAATGCATCTATACACATACAGCAATGACAATAGAAATGTGCAAATGAAAGTAACGTTAGTGTCTAAACTGAGCCAAAAGCGTTTTCCATGGACTGCCAGGGTCTGTCATTAGCCACTTTAACACCAGGACGACAGTTTAACTGGAAATAAGTCACATATGGTTTCACTCTGTCAGCAAACACAGCTAACAGCTAGCTAATTGTTAGCCAGTGGGGACAAATAGGAAGTGTGTGTCAGCTGACGTGCTAACAGGGAGCTAGCGGAGCTTTTTAACACGATGCATTTTCTCTATTAGCTCAAAACAACACAAAGCCTGGCTGTTTTTGTACATCAAATGTCGTCACATAAGCATGTATGAACTGAATGATTTTCCATTTGTTGCTAAGCCTAAAACTTGGCTAATGTTTGATTAGCTGAGCTGAGCTGCTGCTGCTGCTGCTGCTGCTAGCTCAAAACTGAAGTTCATACCAGTTTGCATTTAGGTTACTAGCTGCTACAGAAAATAACTGTCCGTGAAATGTCCTGCAAAAACAAGATTTAGATGTGACCCACCTGTTTCTGTATGCAGTAGACATGGTGATGTGTCCTCAGGCGGTGGTGTATTCCTTTAACTGTCTGTTACCAGAAAGGAGTGAATAATTGGCTGGAGGGAAGTCCACCTATCACTTCCGTCCTCAGACCCGCTGCTGTCCACAGTCAACCTGCGCTTCAGAGTGGGCTTACTTCCTGACCGCAGGGCCTACGTTAATCTTTAACAGGCAGAATTGTGATTAAACATGGATGAATGTGCAGTTACTGATAAACCGTGTATGAACAATTAAACGTTGAATAAGTAATTGTATGTCGTTGTCATGAATGCCAGTGTATACCGTCTATGCTGCTAGCTAGCCTCACACAGCTGGGTAGCATTATTGTTTGGTATGGTTGCATTAATGGATCACTGATAGTGGATCCTGTCTGTAGAAAAGGGCCATACCTTCAGACAACCACTAGAGGGCAGAACGCCTACATTACACTGGGGAACAATTTTTTAAAAATTCTATTGAGTTAGATTTTTGTGCTGATACTAAAATTGGTATGGTGATTTCAAAATTGCAAAGAGTTTTTTTCTAACACATAAAGTTTTTTCTCCACAGCTACCCTCCAGATAAGCAAAATTCCACTAGCTTTAGTAAGACTTGCCAGCTGATTACGACTGGAAAGCTACTGTAGCATATCCATGGGTATACCTTTGTAAATTCTATTTTGTTTTATGCTGTTTTTTTAGTTTTCAAATCTTGCAACTATTCCATCTTAGTGTTTTATTTACACAGGTACATATTTCCTTTGTTCTAGATCATGTCTGCTCCTGCTACTTCTCGGCGTAAATGCCTAAACAATCCTGACTCCTTTTGCTATATTTGTGGTAGTTTCACCATTCCAAGTAAGAGGGCAAACATCAGTGCATTTGTCAAACAAAAGCATATTTTGCATATTTTAAAGTAAAACTCTGTGATCAAGACAAGCCACGGGCCCCTCACAGTGTGCCAGCAGTGTGTCAAGAGTTTACGGATGTGGACCAAAAGAACACGTGAAAAGTTGTCATTTGGTATCCCCATGGTTTGGTGAGAGCAAAAAGATAATTGCATAGACTGTTACGTCTGTTCAGTGAATACATCAGGATTTAACAAGAAAAACAAAAGTAAAATAGAATATCCTAATCTACCGTCAGCTATAAGACCAGTGCCTCATTCAGCTGGAATTCCAGTACCAGTATTTTTCATATTTTTTAAGAAAATGGGGATCCTGTAGTTCAAAAACGATGTGATAGAGAAAAACTGTTTTGGATTCCACACCCAAAAATTAGTTAATAACAGCTGTCAGACCTAACTCAACAAAAATTGTGTTCCCCAATGTTATTTATATTATGCAAGTCAGTAACATAAGCACACCATGCATGATCAGTGGATGAAGAAAAGACAAAGGAAGGGACAAGAGTGGGTGTCTGCATGGCTTTGAATCCGAGGCTGTGCACATTCACTTGATTCATCTTAATTTTGCTGTGCTTAACATCATCAAGGCTAATGTGATTATACAAGTCTTATGCAAAACAGTGGGTTTAAAGATGAACAACAGCTGGGATAGGCTCCAGCCCCCAATAACCCTATGAGGATAAGCGGTAGAAAATGGATGGATGGATAAAGATGAATACCAAATTATTGGTGTAAACGTGTAACATATTTTTATTGGTATATGATGAAGGGCGGCACAGTGGTTAGCACTGTCACCTCACAGCAAGAAGGTACTGGGTTCGATTCCCGGCCCGAGGCCTTTCTGTGTGGAGTTTGCATGTTCTCCCCGTGTCTGCGTGGGTTCTCTCTGGTACTCCGGCTTCCTCCCACCATCCAAAAACATGCATGGGGATTAGGCTAATTGGTTAATTTAAATTGACCGTAGGTGTGAATGTGAGTGTGAGTGGTTGTCTGTCTCTATGTGTCCTGTGATGAACTGGAGACTTGTCCAGGGTGTACCCTGTCTTTCACCCTAAGACAGCTGGGATAGACTCCAGCCCCCCACGACCCTATGAGGATAAGAGGTAGAAAATGGATGGGAGTTAAAAAGATGAGTTAAAAGATTAAAGAGTTCTGTCAGTCTCCTGCACTCTATGAACACATCAAATGTGTTCTCTGATAAACCACAGAAAGGTTTAAAACACTGTGATTAAAAAGACACACAGGGGCATCGGTGGTGATTGCTCCATGCCGGATCCTCCACTGGAGGTCACCACTTCTCTTTAGAGGAGGCTTGATCAGAGCTCTACTGCACAGGCCTGTCTGTGGACTGTACACTGTTTCTACACAAAGTCTGTTTCTGCTGCAGGCAGTAAGGACAGAAGGAAGGAAAGGTGAAGGAACACTATTTCCTACTATTTTTGAAGAAGACGAGAAAGAAGTGTTGAATTCATCACAGCAGCAGGAAAAATTATCATACCCTCAAGTGCAACCTAATCCAGATCCACTAGAGGCAGCAATAAGTCCCAAAACACCAGGCCATCAGAAAGAAGAAGTGAACAGCTGGAGGATGGTTTGGTTTCAGATGGTAACCCGCAAACTGAGAGAACTTTCGAAAGCGTGCAAAAACCCTCGCGAGACTGGCGATCCAACGAGAGGGGGAAGAGGAGGAGGAAAAGAAGTACAAGGAGGAGGAGTCTGTTTGTTGACATCGGACTAAAACGAAAATCAGATGAGTGAAGACTGATGATAGTAACTCATTTTACCGTCGTCATCAAGACATATAACCTTGGCGAAAGCTAAGGTAAAGTACCGGCTAGTGAGCTGTACACTCAAAAACAGCTGACCACTCTTTGTAGCCTGTAGTTCCACACAGAGCTCTTAGTTAGCGCTAGCATGCTAGCCCCACTAGCTGTGTCAGCTAACACCATAGCAGGGAAAGTCATCGTTAGCCACAAGCTAATTCAGACGCTGAAATGCACTGGTGACACCGTATGGTCAGGATAAAGCACAGTGTAGAATAACAAGTGTTGCATTTGGGTATTTTGGGATGTTATGAGTTGGCTTATGGTTGTTGTCTGTTTAAAATGAGCTGTCTAGCGTTAGTGTTGATAAAGTAAAACGGTGTACAGTGCAGCTAGCTAGGAAGCTTGCTAACTTAGTAACCGTATGCCTTGTCTCCAGGAGTCACTGCAATGTGAGGTTAACTGACAAAGTGTTAGCACCAACCACAGGACAAGGCGAAGACTATTAGCATCACATTATCAGCAGGAGTATTTAAGTGAAATGCAAATAAGACTACAATGTTGAAACGAGTTGTTGCAAAGTAGCCAACGTTAGTTGCTAACAGTTTCCAGTAAACACTGACACTACGGCTAACTTTCCCTAAGTATGGAAAGGTCTGCAATGCCTGCAAATATGCGCTAGTTGTTAATGTCATGTCCACCAGTTAATTTTGTACACATAGCAATAATTTGTAGAATATGTTATCTGTATTGTCTTCATGTCTCAAATGTAGTTGGATTTAATGTCTTTACTTGCTGAGTCTGTTGTAACACTCATTGCAATCTGTTTATTGTTTTTGTTTGTCATCTGGTGCTGTACAAAAGCCATTACACAGGAGGTTTACATAATTAAATACATAAATTAATCTAAAATATTTCATTGTAGTGAATACCAACAAAGACATTTTACACATGCACCATTTGTTCAAACTTCAATATTACTGATTCAAGAATCCTCCTGTGGAAATTAATTTCTCCTAACCCTTTACTTTGATCAATGGATGCCTCATTAGGTCTCCTGCACTGCCCTGTCTTCAATCTGAGCAGGAGAAGAAGAGGCTAACATGGCAGCCAAAGCAGGAGACAACCCCGACAGCCTCATGACTCTGGCAACGATCTTCTGTCTGAGGAACCTTAGGAAGACCATGTGCTACCAGGGATCCAGGAACAAGCTCTGTCTGCGCTCAGATATTTTTCTTCCCAGCGAAATCTGCGACAAGCTGGTCAACACGTATGTAAAGGGATTAAATGATTGATGTTAACCCAGCTTCTATTTTTTGTTCTGTCAAAATGCACCTTATTTGTCACATTATTACAGATTCCATGTTGTTGTTTTTTTGTTTGAAAAGATACATGGAGTTGGTCCACACAGACAGTAACTTTGAACCAGAGGAGAGTTTCTTCCAACTATTCTCGGACCCCCGAAGCACCAGACTGACCAGGGTACAGCTGAGGGAAGACTTTGTACGTGACAGAGATCTGGAGGCCATTAAAAAACAGGTGGGATGTCAGAAGTTAAAGACTAGTTTTTCAGAATAAGTTGATAATCTTTCATTTTCCAATTCAGATCTCTAGGTAACATGTTACTTATAAAGGTAAATTAAAGGAGCTATTACTGTATTACTTACCAATTTAATTATAGAGAGAGACACACTGACAAGTTATTAATTTATTTTTTAAAACCAAAAGTGCTTTGTGTCAGCGTTTTTGGTAAATTTTTAAGACCTACCGAATATTTTGTACTCTGACTCGGAAAAACACTGAATGATAAAAGGTTTCACATACTTTACTGAAGCATAAACACTTTTACAAATATGTCACGTTTAATATTTTGTGAAGACAGATAAATATGGCTAAATCACAGAATCAATGGAGCCGCCTTTAGCTTACTTTTTCCGATAGCAGTCACTGTGTAGCCTATGATTAAGATACTTATTGAGCCACTGGCTAAAAATGACAACTTGTTGGTTATTGAGTTTATAAATATTTCTCTTAAACATCAAATTAACCCTTCCTTTAGCTTACTTAGCTGTGATGATCAGACTGTGTCTATTGTTAAATGTCTGACTGATGACTATGCCCAAGGGAACAAAGACCAGACACACATAATATGATTTTTGTATGTCAATTCAAGGTAAATAAAAAATGAATCACACATTAGCATAAAAATAACTTAATAGAACAATATGCAAAAGTGCAAGGGACAGCAATAATCTGGATCTTGAATATTACGGTAAAAATATACATGTTGTATTAGGCAGTCTCTGAATATATTTGGTTATCTTCTTACACTATAGCATATAATACATTCTGAATGTTTGCATTCAAATCCTAACAGAACACAACAACTTGTACAACATTTAAATAAGACTCTCAAGAAGATCATCCAACAGGAAAAATCATATTTAAATTACAGCAGTGAAATCAGGACAGAGCCATTAAAACAGATCTTGAATGTTACGGTAAAAGTAAGTAAGAAAGTAAGCTTCTCCTAGATCCTTCTGACCTTCCGCTCCCACAATTTCCTCCTGAGGAAAATAATGCAACCGTTTACCACGTCCGAGCTGTACAGAGCAACCGTAGATACACGTGTACACACACACACACATATATATATACACGTATATATATATATATATATATATATATATATATATATATATATATATATATATATATATATATATATATATATGTGTATGCATATAAACAAATATATATATATATACACCTATACATACACGTATATACACTGTATTGCCAAAAGTATTCGCTCACCCATCCAAATAATCAGAATCAGGTGTTCCAGTCACTTCCATGGCCACAGGTGTATAAAATCAAGCAC
The DNA here is from genome assembly GCA_029721515.1 of Synanceia verrucosa. Taxonomy (NCBI): domain Eukaryota; kingdom Metazoa; phylum Chordata; class Actinopteri; order Perciformes; family Synanceiidae; genus Synanceia; species Synanceia verrucosa. The sequence goes on along the minus strand of CM056564.1, from coordinate 2,922,428 downwards.
CTAGGCATGCAGACTGCTTTTACAAACATTTGTGAAAGAATGGGTCGCTCTCAGGAGCTCAGTGAATTTCAGCGTGGAACTGTGATAGGATGCCACCTGTGCAACAAATCCAGTCGTGAAATTTCCTCACTCCTAAATATTCCACAGTCAACTGTCAGCTGTATTATAAGAACGTGGAAGTGTTTGGGAACGACAGCAACTCAGCCATGAAGTGGTAGACCATGTAAACTGATGGAGCGGGGTCAGTGGATGCTGAGGCACATAATGTGAAGAGGTCACCAACTTTCTGCAGAGTCAATCACTACAGACCTCCAAACTTCATGTGGCCTTCAGATTAGCTCAAGAACAGTGCACAGAGAGCTTCATGGAATGGATTTCCATGGCCGAGCAGCTGCATCCAAGCCATACATCACCAAGTGCAATGTAAAGCGTCGGATGCAGTGATGTAAAGCATGCTGCCACTGGACTCTAGAGCAGTGGAGACGAGTTCTCTGGAGTGATGAATCACGCTTCTCCATCTGGCAATCTGATGGACGAGTCTGGGTTTGGTGGTTGCCAGGAGAACGATACTTGTTGGACTGCATTGTGCCAAGTGTAAAGTTTGGTGGAGGGGGCATTATCAGGGTTTTTCCTGCGTTCAAATTTGCGTGGCGGCCGCCTCCAGCTATTTTTGTACCACCCCTAGCCAGAGCGATTGATATTGCTCAACACAGCTCCAGCTGTGTTGATTGAGCGATTGATGTCCCTCTGCGGCAGCTACGTATTTTAACTGCAGTTGCAGCGTTGCGCCACTATTGAGGCGCTATATCAACAACAGTGCACCCGAAAGACCTGAAGCAACTACCGAAGAAGAAACAGATCGAATCGTGTTAGTTAGTTAGCGGAAAAAAAACTGGGAAAAACACGATTCTACTATACTAAGGTAATCTACTAAGAAGGGCTTGTGAGAAAGGGCACACTGATGATCATGCCTGATTAGGCAAGCTGCCTCTTCCTGCATGTGTGGGGATGGAACAAATAATTGATATAGTATTGTGTTACATACTGTCTCTTATATCACTAAAGACTGTACAGTATGATGTTTGACTGGTCATGTATCCATTTATGCCAATCTTTTCAGATCTGGAATTGTTCTGTTTTTCATAGCTAAGAGTTTTGGACTGATCGAACATACACACCTGTATGTTATTGTGTATTTAAATTATTTTTTTAAATAAGTATTTACTCTCTGTGTTCTGCCAGGACCTGATTGAGCTCCACCTCACCTACTGCAACAGTCTGTCATCCCGCAGTTTGAAAACACTGACTTGCTTCCGGGAGACCTTAGTGTCTCTCTGCCTCTTTGGCTGTAGCCACATCTTCTACAGGAAGGGCGGCGCCCCACTTGCCTGTAATGAAGACACGGAGGAGGAGGAGGAGGAGGAAAGCCCTTCTTCTAGGCAAGCATTAGAGACAGACTTTAACTTTCAGGGGTTCAACCGCCTCAGGTTGCTCAACTTAGGTGGCCTGCCTGACGAGGTGGATGCTGAGAGGCTGCTCAAGCCACTGAAGTCACTCACCTCACTAGATCTGTCTAATGTACAATTGCTGGGGACGGCTTTTCTCACCCAGTGGAAAGACAGACTGGCATCTCTTGTTCTCTACAATGTGGACCTGTCAGAGGAACTGGTCGGTACAGTGGTGGAGATCATTAATCTCAGGTAAGGTGGGAGGGGGCATTTATTTTATAAGCTGTCATTGTAAACTGATGCATCCTAGTTTGCAGTTCCTTTTGTCTTTTAAGTTATATATATATATATATATATATATATATATATATATATATATATATATATATATATATATATATATATATATATATATATATATATATATATATATATATATATATAATTATAATGATATATATATATATATATATATATATATATATAATGTATAATTATATATATTTATATATACATGTATACGTATATATACATATGTGTGTGTATATATGTATATATATAAGTGTGTATATATATGTATATATGTTTATATATGTGTGTCTATATGTGTATATATATACGTATGTATATGTGTATATACATACGTATATACAGTCATGGAAAAAAATATTAGACCACCCTTGTTTTCTTCAATTTCTTGTTAATTTTAATGCCTGGCTCAACTAAAGGTACATTTGTTTGGACAATTATAATGATAACAACAAAAATAGCTCATGAGAGTTTAAATTAAGAACTAAGGATTATTCATTTTCCATGGTTTTCTTGATAATAACCAAAATTACTTAAATTCTTACATCAATAGCTATGGCATTGTACTGCCAAAAACACTACTTTTAAGCATTCCATGTTTTCTTTTCTGTTTGCTTTAAACACATGATACACACAAGAGTTAATACTTGATTGCATAACCATTGTTTTTGATGACTGCAGCCATGCGTCTTGGCATGCTCTCCACCAGCTTCTGACATTGTTCTGCTGTCACAGCAGCCCATTCCTGTTGGACAAATTCAAACAAATTTTCTTTGTTTTTGGGCTTGTGGTTCATCATTTTGAGTTTGATGATTTTCCACAGGTTTTCAATTGGATTAAGATCTGGTGATTGAGCAGGCCAAGGCATGGTGCGAATGTTGTGGTTCTCCATCCAGGCTTTAACTGACCTTGCCGTGTGGCAAGGGGCATTGTCTTATTGGAAAATCCAGTCATTCGAGGCAGGAAAGAGTTTTCCAGCTGATGGAAGAAGACTGTTTTCAAGGGTAGTCCTGTACTTGACCTGGTTCATTCGGCCTTCACACAATTGCATTTGCCCTGTTCCACTCAGACTGAAACAACCCCAGATCATGACTGATCCACCCCCATGTTTTACTGTAGGGGCAAGACAGTCTGGGTTGTAAGCTTCTCCAGGCTTCCTCCTAACCAGTAAGTTGGCTGGAGTGGGCATCAATTCAAAATTGGATTCATCACTGAACAGAACCTTAGCCCAATCATCAACAGTCCAATCCTTGTGGTCTCGAGCAAAGAGTAACCGGGCCTTCCTCTGCCTTTCATTGATGAAGGGCTTCTTGCGTGCTCTGTGTGACTTCAAACCAGCTTCAACAAGTCGGTTTCGAACTGTCCTTGCCGAGCAAGTCACATTTCTCGCCAGTGCCCACTCATTTTTAAGGTCCCTGGGGGTCTGACGGCGATTCCTGACACAGGAACGGATGAGTGCACGGTCATCTCGTGGGGTAGAAAGACGTTTCCTGCCACGGCCAGGTAGCAATTTGGTAGTGCCATGTTCAGCTTGTTTTTTTGTTGTTGTAATGAACGGCTGTCTTGGAGATCTTCAGTTTTTTCGCTACCTGTCTCTCACTCATGCCAATTTCCAGCAGTGCCAAGATGGCTGCCTTTGTTGCTTCACATAATTCTTTTGTTTTAGGCATTATGTGAGAGCTGACAACTTCTGAGTTGTGCTACGGCTTGAATGTAAGCAGGAAACCACTCTAGGCCTTTGCATGTGCAGTGCTGCTTGTGACATGAAATGGCCTCTTATATACCCTGGGAATCAATTAAGCTTAAGAATGTCAAATAGGACATAAAGTATTATGTGACCAGCTGCATTTTTGTTGTGTTCATTGTATTATACGTTTAGTGGTACCAGATATTAGAATGAACAAGAAATTGAAGAAAACAAGGGTGGTCTAATAATTTTTTCCATGACTGTATATACATATGTACACATATATACGTATATATATACACGTATATATATCTATATATATATATATATATATATATATATATATAGATATATATAGCTGTTATAGCTGCAAAAATAGATAGATAGATAGATAGATAGATACTTTATTCATCTCACAGAGAAATTTACAGAAAGGTGGACTGACGTCATATTGAACCCTATGGATTAGGAATGGGATGTCACTTAAGTTCATATGTGAGTCAAGGCAGGTGAGCAAATACTTTTGGCAATGGTGTACAATATCAGTATTTGTAATTTAATTTAAACATTATTTATGTCCCAACATATATGCTGTTCCCTTTACATTTTAAAAGAGTATGCCATTGTTAAAACACTGCATTCTTCAGGCATCTTGACATCTCGCGGGAGAGCCGGCGGACCTCTAAGTTTAAGATGACCAGGAAAATCCTGACAGCCATTGTGCAGCGTCTGGTCAACCTGGTGTCACTGGACATATCAGGACACATCATGCTAGACAACTGCACAGTTCCCCACTTTGAAGAAGCTATGGGTCGGGCAAGGTGGGTAACCAACTCCAGAGATGTCGTGGTCATGTACGTACTCTCAGATGAACAGTGAACTTGTGGAAAAGCCAGGTATTTCCTCTCTTTCAGCATTGAGCCATGCAAGAGCAGCATTTATCCTTTCCAGGAGCTGAAGAGGCCGCTGCAGTTTCTGGGCTTGTATGACACCACCCTCTGTAATGTGACGCACATCCCTGCTTATAAGGTGCTGTTATCTCAGGCATTACAGTTTATAGGTGATAATAGTTATTTTTGGCTTTGCAGCCAGTGCGTGTTTGGAATAATGTTTATTAACAACTTTTGCTGTGAGGGTTACACCTGTGTGTTTCTGGCCTCTTTTAGGTGACTGGATCAAAGAATGAGGACCAGGTCCTGAATGCCATTGAGGCTTACACAGAGTTTCGCCCTGAGCTAGCTCACAGAGCCATCAATCAGCTGTTCGACATCGCCAGGATACAGCACTGCAGCCAGCTGCTCCGAGCTTTGCAAGTATGATAACTTTAAGTTGAATCTTTGTGCCATGATTCCACACATATGCCTGTGCCAAGCTCTCATACCTCTCCTTTAACATTTCTGTCCTTTCAGCTTGTCATAGCAGCATTGAAATGCCATAAATATGATAAGAGCATCCAGGTGACAGGCAGTGCTGCTCTGTTCTACCTGACCAACACAGAGTACCGCAGTGACCAGAGTGTGCGGTTGCGTAGAGAGGTCATTCAAGTGGTGCTAAATGGAATGGAGCAGTACCAGGAGGTCACAGTAAGTCTACACAGTGTCCTCATCCTCAGCTCTGAGAAAACAGCTACAAATTCAAGTATATGTCTCAAGTATAATACCAATATTATTATTAAAGGCGGATTATTTCGACGCAGTCTCAAAACAGCTGTCAAGATATTTTACCAGTCTATTGCAAACAGCTTTGGTCAAATTGTACTTCCTGCAGCTACTGCATTAACAAACGTTGCAACAGAAAATACTAAGAGGCCTATTTAGAATGCTTAGAGGTGACAGAGCAGAGTTTAAACGATGAATGGGATGACATTTATATAAGGTTGTACAGCTTTTCTAGTCTTAGCAACCACGCAGACTGCTTTAAAACATAAGCCAGCATTCACTCATTCACACACTCATTCATTCACTGACGACAGAGCCAACCTGTCCCTGAGGATTTGATCATTGTTTCTCCCCAGGACACTTGTGTAGAGTGCAAGGCCAGGTTTCAAACCACTGACCTTTTGATTGGAGCACGACCACCTTATGAGCCACAGCCACCATTAAAATGTACACAGAGCCATGTCAAAGTGATCTGTGTCCATTTAATCTCCCTCTTAGACAATACTTCTAGCGCTCCATTATGTTAATAATAGGACTGTCGAAGTTAACGCATTAACGCTGATTTCAGCAGCTGTCAAAATTAGCACGTCTCTGGCAATGGATTTTAGATAGAGAGAAATTCACAATGTTTTGTGATTTTGGGCAGTTTGTCCAAGTAGAGCTACCATCGCGTGTTAACGTGCTAATTTCGACAGCCCCAATTAATAATGCTGTATCCAGAGTCTACAGCACCTAAGCTGAGACTCTCTCACAGTCACTATGCAAACTGATAGATACATATTAACATATCAAACTGAATTAAGTTGTTTTCACTGCATAGCATACCAAAAGTTATAACAGATTTTCACTACATGCTTCTTAAAGCATAAGTTATATCAACTTTGATCCACATTGATTCCACTCTGACCTCGACCACTCAACCATCTTGTGTCTCCACTCTGCCTCACTCCAGGTCCAGAGGAACTGCTGCCTGACTCTGTGTAACTTCAGTATCCCAGAGGACCTGGAGTTCCAGTACAGCCGAGTCAACCAGTTGCTGCTGAAAATCCTGGAGCCAGCCAGGCAGGATGAGTCCATCCAGAGAATCGCTGTGCACCTCTGCAATGCACTGGTCTGTCAGGTGGACAACCATCACAAGGAAGCTGTGGGCAAGATGGGATTTGTTAAGGTAACTTGATGAGATGAGCTCTGCTCTTGTAAATTCCCTACATCCCTGACAAATATCCATAAAAAATGGGACAATTACAACAGTTATAAAACACAAATTATGTTCCCCTTTGCTGTTGAGAAATTCGATTTTCTGGTGAAAGAGAGGATGTTTTTGTGTTGATATTGACTGGCACTTCTGAGAATGACATACCAAGTTATACTTTATTTGCTTAACTATTTAAATCCCTGTGTGGAAATTCATGTTCTGAATGTGGGCCAGCACAGGAAAGTATTTCAACATTTCACTTTCCTCAGATTCCCAAACATTTTGACAGGTTCACTGTGGTAGTCAAGTCAATTTTATTTCTGTATTCCAGTATCACAAATTACAAATTATCCTCGGAGGGCTTTACAGTCTGTACAGGATATGCCGAACTCTGTCCTTTACAAACTTTCATTTCATACATTCATTTGGAAAGAGTGGCCACATGGCCATCACGCAGAGGTCAAAACTAACTCAGGTCCCTAGTGACACGACAGGTCATGAAATTGTTGCCCTTTTTGTGTTTCTGTCTCTTTTCTCACTTCTTTTCTCTATCTATAGTTATTTACTATAGATTAGAATTTATTCTGTACATTTACTATAATTTAATTACTGTTTCAATGCACTGTCATTTTGGACTATTTAATAATAATAATAATAATATTTATTGAAGGCTTATTTTACAGTCTAATAATAAACCTCCAAGACAATGGTCAGTATACTGACACATACACTATATTGCCAAAAGTATTCGCTCACCCTTCCAAATAATCAGAATCAGGTGTTCCAGTCACTTCCATGGTCACAGGTGTATAAAATCAAGCACCTAGGCATGCAGACTGCTTTTACAAACATTTGTGAAAGAATGGGTCGCTCTCAGGAGCTCAGTGAATTCCAGCGTGGAACTGTGATAGGATGCCACCTGTGCAACAAATCCAGTGGTGAACTCCTAAATATTCCACAGTCAACTGTCAGCTGTATTATAAGAACGTGGAAGTGTTTGCAAGTGTAAAGTGTAACTGGTAGGCCACGTAAACTGACGGATCAGCGGGTGCTGAGGGGCATGGTGCGAAGAGGTCACCAACTTTCTGCAGTCAATTGCTACAGACCTCCAAACTTAACGTGGCCTTCAAATTAGCTCAAGAACAGTGCACAGAGAGCTTCATGGAATGGGTTTCTATGGCCGAGCAGCGGCAAGTGTAAAGTTTGGGAGGGGGGATTATGGTGTGGGTTGTTTTTCAGGAGCTGGGCTTGGCCCCTTAGTTCCAGTGAAAGGAACTCTGAATGCTTCAGCATACCAAGACATTTTGGACAATTCCATGCTCCCAACTTCGTGGGAACAGTTTGGAGCTGGCCCCTTCCTCTTCCAACATGACTGTGCACCAGTGCACAAAGCAAGGTCCATAAAGACATGGATGACAGAGTCTGGTGTGGATGAACTTGACTGGTCTGCACAGAGTCCTGACCTCAACCTGATAGAACACCTTTGGGATGAATTAGAACAAAGACTGAGAGCCAGGCCTTCTCGTCCAACATTACAGTGTGACCTCACAAATACGCTTCTGGAAGAATGGTCAAAAATTCCCATAAACACACTCCTAAACCTTGTGGACAGCCTTCCCAGAAGAGTTGAAGCTGTTATAGCTACAAAGGGTGGACTGTTGTCATATTGAACCCTATGAATTAGGAATGGGATGTCACTTAAGTTCATATGCGAGTCAAGGCAGGTGAGCAAATACTTTTGGCAATAAAGTATGAATATGACTAATAGTATTAATATAATTTCAAATGTTCTATAGATCACAATCATATCACACACTCCTCTCTGTGTATATACTGTATATAATGCATACACATATACATTTATATACAGCATATCAGCTGATATATCAATATCAGTTTTATTTGCTTCTAATACCAGAATCTACATCTGTCCCATACCTCTTGAGAAAGGCTCTCGAGCTGCTGTTGATGTAAAATCACTCTGAAAACTGATCACAGATTTTCCAGTTTCATCTGTTTCATCTCACTTGTCCTTTGTAACAGTAGTTTAAAGGTGCTGTATAAATAAAGTTATCACTTTTATTATTTCCTCCTTCACAGACAATGTTGAATTTAATTCAGAAGAAGCTGCAGGACAGAATGGTGAGTGTCAGTTTTACTCCTCCTGAATCTTTTGAATTCTATTCACTCAATCCACTGTATATTTATCTATTTATCTATATAAGCAGTAATCATGGCTGCTTCTCAAACATAAGGGATTCTTGATCAAAAGACTGTGTTTGTTCCCTTCAGTGTGACCAGGTGATGGAGTTTTCCTGGAGCGCTCTGTGGAACATCACTGATGAGACACCTGACAACTGCCAGATGTTCCTCAACTGTCGGGGCATGAGTCTCTTTCTGGAGTGTCTACAAGTGAGTCACTCACACCTGGGGCTGGGTACCGAACCTTATTACTTCTCTACCGAAAAGTTCTGATCCTATCTGGTATCAAAAGATTAATAATCTTACGGTGCCAAATTGTGATATCCAAGTGTCTGTGAGCCATGCTCTCAGATGTCTCTATGGACGGGGGGGACATGTCCCCTTCAGATTCATAGAGACACTGATCCGTCCCGCCACTTTCCAGCATAAGGAGACAAACATCGATGGTAAAACACAGCATTAATGTCATTGTAGCAGCATTGGGAGTCTGGTGTTTGTCTTTAGACTCATGGTGTGTTCAAGTTGTACACAAATGCTCCAAGTCAGAATTTAAATCTGAACCCTCTGTGAAGTCAGATCTCCACCTCAGAAAGTCAGATTAATCTCACCAAGCAGACATAGAATCCATGCTTTCTACTGACGTAAACAGTAGCTACATGTTTTGTTGTGTGTCTGTAAGGCTGGAAGAGCTGTGAGCACTAAACTTTGAGGTTACATTGAGCTGAGCTCCAAGTTCTGACTTCTAGTGAACACACCATAAAGTAAACTGTCACTCCCCAGGGTCCTAAACAGGAACTGGTAGCAGCCTGTGTCTGTTGGTCACCATTAGATCATTACTAGTATGTCTGCCATGATAAAGACCAAACTACACTAAAATAACCTATTGAAATTCTGAAATAATAATAATAATAATTATTGATGATGACCATGATTAAAGCCCAGATTACACAAAAATTAACTTGTTGCGGTATTGGAAAAAAAAAAATTTATTCTGGAACCGGTATCTAAACAATGGTAGGCCTGTCACGATAACATATTTTGCTGGATGATACAACTTATTGCTGATAAAGGATATTATTGTCAGTATTATTCTGAGGTTCTTAAGAGGTTCTTTTTCTCCCTATGTGGCTCATATTTTCACTTATAACTTATATTTTTCTAAAATCCATTTCCTGGTGACTGTATACAACACTACATCACACTTATTTCTTCAGAAAGCAGTATTTATTGCTCACATTTCATTCGTAGCAGTTACACCCTCCATGCCCTGTCTGAACAGGTGAGCCACCTGTTTTAAATAAATCAGACACTATGTTACTCAGTAGAACCTCTTCTTAACTATTCATCACCAGCTGTAAATCACTGCTGCTTCAACACTTATCAAATTATCTTACTAACAAAGTATTACAGATGGCACCAGGCTCAGCAGCACCGGCCGGGCTCTGCAACTCTGAACTACACGGCACAGACTGGCACGATCAGGCATGTTTGCACACTGTCTGCCAGCCCACCGATTATTTTCACTTCACCCAGGCTTTCGGGCAACCGTTAATGTCGCACCCTGGTATTTGACACTGTAATCGGGGATGGGGTATTCAGCTTTGAAATCATCTCTTTCATTATTCCTACTCGTTTCTCCTCGTTACCTGGCTCTCTACTCCTCACTAGCTCAACTGCTACAGCTGCTCTCTGTGCATCTGCTAGCAGCCCCTCCTCTTCCCACTCAAACAAAGAGACATTATGACTGACAGGAGGTCTCACTCTGTTCATTCTGCTGTGGAACCAACGCACCCACGTGTTGAGAAAGATGCACAGAATGAACCCTCTTGTTATGCAGTCTCTTTGGTAGAGAGAGGAAAACAAATAAATTGATATATTGACTATCGTGACAGGCCTAAACAATGATACAGAAATTGGCATCGTATCACAAAATTGTGAAAAATACCCAGCTCTACTCACACCAGGGTTTGTTCCGCACTTCAGAATAGTGTCCACTGTCTCCTGACATTTTGACTATTCCTCTCCAGGAGTTTCCAGACAAGCAGGAGCTTCACCGCAACATGTTGGGGCTTTTAGGAAATGTTGCAGAAGTTAAAGCACTGAGGCCACAGCTGCTCACCCCACAGTTCATCACTGTATTCAGGTTTGTGGAGAGTCAGATAATTCCACAGTGAACAACCTTTTGCAATAAAAGCAACACTTTTGGCTGGGTTGTCACGATATATTGGTAGTTTATACCAATACCTGTGAATTTTCATGATTCTCGATACTAATTCAATACCACGATTAAAAAAAAAAAAAAAAAACCACAACCCATGTTTTATTTAACTGCTTCAAACGGTCAAGTATGTAATACCACTATGCTTCAACATCAGAATTTAAATTGCAGTACCAGCTGCTAACTGCCAAAAGGTAACTATACATTCAAAGAAGAACAGCAGTGGCCTATAGCCATCCAGTATAAAAAAAAAACAAATAATACTGTACTACTACTACTGGCTCAAACTGATACTGTAAAGGGAAAAAACCTTTTAGTTTAAATAACACAAGAGACTGTCAGACAGTATCTCATCATGACACCTTACGTATAAAGACTGTATCGTTACATTACGTTAAATGTCATCTACACAAGGGAGCGACTGAGCAAGAGAGTAGAAGCCTGCACAGCTGCGCCCCAGCCGACTCTCATGCCAGAATGACGGACTGTAGCAGGCATATTGGGGTTAACGTATAACGTGACAGTGACAGCAGTGATAGTAAACGGAAACTCACTCACTTTGAATTCTCTAAACAGTCAGGGTGCCTGGTGCTTGTCTTTGAGGTGTTTGGCCAGGTCTGACGTGCTTCCTCCTTTCGTTTGAAAACTTCTGAGGCACTGTTTGCATGTTGGCTTGTTAGAGTCTAGAATTGCTCCATATTCATCCGCCTCGAATGTAAAATATTTCCACACGCGACTCTTAGTACCTGTCTTATCGAGGAGCTGACACGTTGGAACACTTCCACTTGCTGTAGCCATTTTTTCCTAAGACGGCAGGTTATATTCTTCAACGCCACTGACTGCTCTGTGCTGCTTACATGCGTGTAATACCCGTCAGTTCCGCCAAGAATCAATACTGCTCGCCGATGGAAAAGTAGTATATTCGGTTCTGACGGTACCAGAAAAAAGCAAGCATTAAGTTATTTTTTTTCGTGTTGGTATCGAATTGGTATCAGAAGTATCGGTTCTTGTGACAATCCTACTTTTGGCACAGGTATAGGTATCAGGCCACTGCAAAAACAACCATTTATCAATTGGGCCACCAAATAGACAATGTTATGAATCTTGATGAATTCCAAGGTGTTTCAACTTGTTTTATTTTAATACCACTTAACAGTCGAGTCTGAATCCAACACTGCATATTTGCATTTCATTTCCAAATGAGGAGTCAGATTCAAATGTGAGTTTTTCTTTCAAAATGAAATGTTAAGTGGTCAGATAATTCCTAAAGTCGACAGTGAAATGCAGTGGGGATTCTCATGGAATTTGCTCTTTTCTTGTCACTGTTTGATGCTTTGACAGTAATCTGCTAGACAGTAAGGCAGATGGCATCGAGGTGTCATATAACGCCTGTGGTGTGCTCTCACACATCATGTTCGATGGGCCGGAGGTGTGGTCCATGGAGGAGCCTCGTAGAGACACAGTGATGGACAAGATGTGGGATGCTATCCAGAGCTGGGATGTCAGCTCACGGCGCAATATCAACTACAGGTTACTGCTGTCTCATTGATACCAGCCAACGTTTTATGGCATGTCTGCATTAAAATGTCATCTGAAATCCCCTCTCACTGATAGACATCAGTGAATGGAGTATCAAGTAAACAGCTGTTTGTGGTTTTCCTTTTCCTTTTTGACTTTGTTGTCTCAGGTCATTTGAGCCCATCCTGCGACTGCTGCCACAGTGCATCTCCCCTGTCAGTCAGCACTGGGCCACATGGGCTCTGTACAACCTGGTGTCGGTTTACCGTGAGTATCCACTGCTCTGAGGCTCAAACCAGGCCCAGAGCCTGTTTCACACACACTAGCTGAGGATATTATACAGCCTACATATTCCTGTACTGCTGTTTAAATCATGGCTTCCTCTTCTACTGTGTTTAATTTTTTAACTGTATTTTTATTAAACATCAAAAGATACAGGGCGGCACGGTGGTGTAGTGGTTAGCGCTGTCGCCTCACGGCAAGAAGGTACCGGATTCAAATCCTGGGCTCAGGGCCTTTCTGTGTGGAGTTTGCATGTTCTCCCCCTGTCTGCGTGGGTTCTCTCTGGTACTCTCCAAGCATGGGGATTAGGTTAATTGGCTAATTTAAATTGACCGTAGGTGTGAATGTGTGAGTGGTTGTCTCTATGTGTCCTGTGATGAACTGGAGACTTGTCCAGGGTGTACCCTGCCTTTCACCCTAAGACAGCTGGGATAGGCTGCAGCCCCCCACGACCCTATGAGAGGATAAGAGGTAGAAAATGGATGGATGGATGGAAAAGATACAATACAGAACGTTCCTTGACAATATCACAGAAATTGCACGACAGTGTGAGAACAGAAAAAACACACATTGGGGCCCGGAAAGCTGGATAATAACAATATGTGAAAAATAAATAACTAAATAAATAGATGGACAGTTTAGCCACCTCCTCTCAGACATCAGACCTTAATTGCAATTGGGCACCTGCCTCAGCTTTTGTTTCCACTGTTGGTGGCTGTGAGTTCATCCATTTTATTGTCGCCATTGTTTTCCTAGCAGTCACCAGGAGTATATGGAGCAGGTGCATTAGGTCTCTGGTGGATGGAAAAGAAACTGACTTGGGCTGAATAGTAAATCAATTCCCAGAACTTTATCGCTCCTTATCCCCTTCCAAAAAGGAGGCATCACTGAAGTGGTCGCCAAACATTACACGTTCTCTCCAGCAATATATCACATCTAAAAAGTTGGAAACCAGCGAAGGCATCTTAAAGAACCTTGTCTTCATCTTCCTCCCACTACTGTGTGTTTTCTCCAGGCTGCTTGTTCTTCTCTACCTTACTGCTGGTATGCCTACATTATCATGATTCCCATCTGGCTTTTTATTCATTTCTATTCTATAGCAAGCAAGTATTGTCCCCTACTCATAAAGGAAGGAGGGATAAGTCTTCTAGAAAAAGTTCTAGAACTGGAAAGCTCTCAGCCAGAGACCAAGGACATGGCCAGGTAAGATGTGAAGCTCCCTGTGCAGGTCTTCTTATGCACTCGTTAATATCATTTGCCAAGATAAGTTTTGCAGCTGGTGATTATGAACAGAAGAATTAACCTTCCTGGTTGGTTGTGTCCTGTTGTACATAGTCAAGAGAATGATTAAAAAGCTGTGACCCAGTCATTTTATTCATTTGGTTAATCATTTTAGAAAAACATGGTCATATTCCAAATTGTTTTTGTGAACGTTCATTAAGTAGTGACATGATGTTAACCTGTTTTTCTACACTTGTCCTACATTTTCATAACCTATTGAAACCACACACTTAACTGCTTCTCAAATCAAATTAATGTTGAGCTGATCTGAGTTAAATTTATTGGTCCAGCTCTTCATAATAGATCCTGTTTCTCATGTGGCTCCTTGGGAAATTAATTGCCCACTCCTGATTCAGAAGAAAAGCCACTTTTTAGCATTTTGTTCAAGTAGAGTTATTGTTGCACAAATTAGTGTGTGTGTGTGTGTGTGTGTGTGTGTGTGTGTGTGTGTGTGTGTGTGTGTCACACACTATATCACACACTAGTAAAGCCCTAAAAATATCCATTTGGATTTGCATCATTTGACAGTGAAATGATTTCAGTGCAGGTATAGACCATATTATCTAAGAACCTCTCAGTAGTTAACCTGAAGCTAACTTGTAAAATATTTTTTTTTCCAGCAAAGTAATGGAGCAGTGTGAAAGCTTCAAAGACGACCCCATGGAGACAAATCCTGGACAGGAGGTAAACTATGGACAGAGAGGTTGACACCACTGCAGCTGTGATTCCCAGCAAACATCAAACAAACCAACAAGGCCTGTCATCTCCACAAGGGTCAATCGTGTGCATTATTATCTTATCCGTCGTATTATTTTGTAGAGCAGAAATGTGTCTCTGACCCTCTCCACAGCAGTTTGGACAAAACCTTCGTATGTGACACAAGATGTGGTACATGGTGTTTTGTTGTGAAGGTGCTTACCTTCTTCTGTTGGGACAGGTTAGAGGGGTGGGGGACTGCTATCTGTAGGTGCGTGCGTGTGTGTGTGTGTGTGTGTGTGTGTGTGTGCGTGTGTGTCAAAGAGTTAACGAGCGAACAAAACAGTTGCAGTGATGCTTGGTTCTCAGTGGAAGGAAACACAAGTTCTCTCCAGCTCACTACTGCTAACTGAAGAGAAGGTATCAGCTGTCACGCTGCTCTCTCACAGTCACTCATGCACAGCATTAGCCATTATGTGTGTTTCGGCTGCAGAGAAGCATCACACTGATGCTGACAGGAGGGAAGTCTTCCCACACTTTGTGGCACAAGGATATATGTGTTATATATGTAAATAATTTCTGTTGTCTCATCCTTTTACTGTGTGTATATTTTATAATATACCTGTAAACACTCATGACTTTACTCTGTATTTAAATATAAGTTTGACTGACACGTGGTCAGCGCTAAGAAACTATACACAGAATACCCAATCATTCAAATGTAGTCTGGCAATCCTTTGTTTACATTTAGCTTCAGTTTTAATTATCTGGCATTTTAACCTGATTCTATTCATTGTTATTGGAAGCAGCAGTGAGGGAGGGAACCACGCTTCATATGGAGAGAAGAATGAGGACACTACAGGCCCCTATGCACAGCCAGCTTCATCAACAAATGGTTTTCAGCGTCATCCAGTGGGATGAACTGGAGTAAATCCCTGCAGCCAGGTTCCAGCATGTGAGAGCAGAAGGATGGAGGCAGCACTTTAGCACCGTGGTTCACAGTGAGCTGTTCAGCCATCACATCAAATGTCAATATGTGACTTCAAATGACCAGTTTAAAATAATTAGCAAAGTTGACACAGCAGAACAAAGTGATGCTATCTTTTTTTTAATTCCAGCCATCTTTGGCACCCTCATTAGCCACAATACAACTGGGCTTGTAGGGGCTAGTGTAGCCTTGAGCCTGCAGTATCTGGCAGAGATGAGGAAAAGGCTACAGAGGTCTGCTAAGTGCACACACCCACATTTATTTTGTGTATTCACTCCCCAACCAATGGTGACTCAAGTGACATCACTTAAGGCAGTTTACTCAGCTCCATCTGGACTGCAGTCTTGATATTACTCAGTGGTTGGTGGTGGGTGCAGATCATTTTGTCAGAATAACTGTGAGCTCATCAAAGTAAGAGATGCTTTGACAAAAGAGAGGGCAGGCTTTCACACAGTTAGTAGATATCTAGAAGTGTCTGAACAGGGCAGGCAGCATGTGGAGTCTTAAAGCTGTCTCTGTTGTATGGTCCTCAAGCTCAACAATGCTTCCAGCGGTCAAGTTTGATGCCAGACAATTAGAAAGACAAACCTCCAGGAAAAGTCATCATATTTACTGGTTGGTCAACATGCTGCTAACCTTCGCCTAAATCTTGTTCTAGCATGAGTAACCCCACAGGACTCGTACTAATCATAAGCAGCAGACAAAGCTACAGCTGATTGGAGGAAAGTCCAATAGAGGGTTGATATGTGTGTAAGTAGGATGACCTGTTCAGGAACTAACGGCTGGCTCTCACACTCAGGTATGAGCACATGGAGGGAGGCTTTCTACTGTACCTTAATGTTACATTTCGACTCAAGCTATCAGAGCTCTCACCTTCACTTGAACCAACTTGTTGAGACACATTTTGACTGGACCTTTTTCTTAAAAGTCCAACTTTATTCATAAAGGTGTCCTGTGGAGTTATAATCACATCTGCATTTGGTGTTTCTCACAACAACATATTGTGTTTGCTTGAAGACATGCTCAATGCATTTCCTCACTGCTATTTTTAATGTTTTTTTAACACACACATATATTTATACATATATATATATATGTGTGTGTTAAAAAAACATTATTTTATATTTATATATATATATATATATATATATATATATATATATTACAAGCAGCAAACACTTGCTCGCTCACAAGCCGCTTCCTTGCATTTTGTAGCACATTGCTTCGTTTTATGTACTGTATGTGTGTGTATATGTGTGTATATATATATACGTATATATATGTGTATATACGTGTATATACACATATATATATATATATATGACAGATTGCCAAAAATGAAGCTCAAACTCTCAAACTGTGGTGGCTAGCTGCAGTACAGGCCATTAAACAGTATCCTTCATGCTCGTAGATGGGGCATGTAAGCAGCAAATATTTTCCCCCAAAAAATTCAAATTTTAGGCATTCCTTTTTTTCTTGTTTCTTATTTTTCTGGTTTTAATGAGTTGATAGTTGTATATAAATGTAGTTATAAATATGATTAGTTGTGTCTTTCTGTCTAAACAGTTAATGCTCATGCTAATATGCTAATGATTGGCTCCTGATTGGCTCCAGACCTCAGATTACTCCTGCACTGACTCTGGTTCCAGATAACATAAAGATGGCAGCTCCCTTATCTGGGATGTTTTTGCTTCACTTTTTTTTTTAACAGTGGAAGGAAGTGGAGAAGCATCATCTATCCATCTATATATACAATCTACATATATGGTATATATAAATAAATATAAATGTTGCTCCACAGGGTACCTTTAAGAGGTCCCTAACTAACTGGTATTTCTTACAAAATGGCTTTGAGGTTTTAAATTAGGACATACTTCTGCAAACAGCATTCACAATAGATATCCCACTATAATATATACATATATACATATATATATATATATATATATATATATATATATATATATATATATATATATATGTATATATGTATATGTATAGATATATATATATATATATATATATATATATGTATATGTATATATACGTATATATATATACGTATATATATATATATACGTATATATATATATATATATGTATATATGTATATATTATAGTGGGATATCTATTGTGAATGCTGTTTGCAGAAGTATGTCCTAATTTAAAACCTCAAAGCCATTTTGTAAGAAATACCAGTTAGTTAGGGACCTCCTAAAGGTACCCTGTGGAGCAACATTTATATTTATTTATATATACCATATATGTAGATTGTATATATAGATGGATAGATGATGCTTCTCCACTTCCTTCCACTGTTTAAAAAAAGTATATATATATACGTGTATATATTTATATATATATATATTTATATATATATATATAAATATATATATACACACGTGTATATATATATACGTGTGTATATATATATACACACACACACGTATATACTGTGTGTGTGTGTATGTATATATATATATATGTATATATATATATATATATACGTATACACATACTCACAGAACGAGCATCATCTCCTTCACTTTAACTGGACTCTTTCTCACTGAGTTCACTACTCTTCACCATTTTGAACAGGAGTGAGGAATTCAAACTGAATTCACCTTTTTAGACCCAAATTTGATCCAGAACACTGGAATTCACTGAGAAGTCAGAGAATCAATCCAGAATAACAAACAACCACTAAAACACATTTTACTGTTCAGGAAGGACAGGAAATGACTGTAGTTTAACATCTCAATCAAATATTTTTTTTGTGAAACAGTAAATTTTTAAGTTCCTGGATATCAACAATAGTTATATTTTCTCATTATAAATGTCATTGTGATAAAGAGCTTGCACACACTGGTGGATTAACCACTACAGAAACATAAAAACAGTTTGGTAGTTAGTAATAGTGTTAATTTAGGACAGCAGTGGTAAACACTTTACAATGGGTGGCGCTCTAACGTGTTAAGCTCTCTATATTTAACTTTCCATTGTCATTCTGTTTCTAGAGCAACATTTTGGGACGTTTACTTCCTGACAGCTACTACATTAAGAAAACAGGAAATGCAGAGGGCCTATTTAGAATATTTATGTTTGAAAAAGGTCTGGAATTTTTCAACGTTGCCATTTTATTCTAGTCTGACTTTTGTAAATGATCTGAATGGGCAGCAAAGACTCTTTTTTTTTTTCCCTCCAGTAGTGAACGCAGCTCTGAAGCTGACAGCATGATGTGGGAGGTGGGTTTGAGTGGCAAGCTCTTATCGTACACATTTCATTGATTTCACTGCTAAACCAGGGATTGCCAGAACCTTGACATTGATGGCAGTGAAGGAAGCTGCATCAGCAGGTTCCCTCCTGCACTTTAAATGTGTTGGTGCAGAACGATGAAGTTACATGTAGTATGGAGCACAGAGCACCAGTGTGTGCAGCCTCTGTACAGTGTGACAGGTCAGGATCATGTCCATGATGAGAGATGCCTGAGGATTTTAAGCTATTCCATATCAGTTGTGTTGGGTTTTTCCTCACTGAATTGATTTTCTGGTTTTCATGTACAGTTTGTCTTTGTGTGATTTATGGAAATCTGAGCTCTATTTCTAACGCTATGTCATGATGGTGGGAATTAATGTTCAAGTAGGCAGTGGTGTGATGTGAACTTTCTGCAGTTCAAATATGTGCTCACAAAGAGGATTTACTTCACATGTGAGCAAAACAAAAAAATCACACAGCGTGATTAATATCATAGAAGAGGCACAAACTCCTCCAGACAAAGTAGAGCAGTTGAGCTTCTTTATTCTCCATCACATATTATTTATAATTTGAAGTCATTGAATGTTTCAGTTCCTTCCTTCCAGGAAATATTCATGGGTAGAGCTGAGTAAAACAACCGTGGATGCCAGTGAGGCAGGTAGCTACTGTTGGGACTGTTATTTATGAAGTTTGCTGAAATAAAAAAAATCAAGTCCAATTGAAATACTGCTGTGTTTCAGATAATAAATTTCATAACGTTCCTGAAGTCTGTCAACACTCTGTTACTTATTTTCTTTTGTAACTGCTGTGTAATCCAAAATAGAGGGATCTAAATGTGATGGAGTTCCAGTTTTCCTGCTCGGGCCATTTGTGTAAAGATATGACAAAGCAATAAAGATGGAGTGGTATAAAATGGGAATCCTGTGTTGGTTTTTGCTCTTCATTACAGTGGTGATCCTGGAGCTCTCCAGTATGGATGAACTGGTTTCTGTTTCTGTTCTTCTGCTGGGTTTCAACTGCTTTTATTAGCTATGCTTGAGAAGTGGAACATATATATTCAGTTCGTAATGATGTATCAGAGCAAACATCCACTGAACACACATTTTTCTGTTCAGGAATGACAGGAAATAACTGGAATCAAAAAATAATAAGAAGAATGTGCTTTGTAAAACAGTAAATTTGAAAATTCCTGGATACTAACAATATTTTTTATAATTTTAGCCAGGTATCGTTTTACTTAAAGAGCTTGTACATAGTGGTGGTAATCAGCAAAACTGTTAATTTAGGGCAGCAATGATGACTACCTTAGGATGGGTGGTGGAATAATACACATCTAATTTGTCTAAGCACTGTTTGTAGGCTACATTATCCATACATTATCCTTGGGATAAAATTGGAGCGCTAATGCAGTTTAAGTAAAATACACTATTTCCTCTGAACTTTTTAAAAGTTGCACTAAAGAATTGTTTCATGACAGTCTGCTATGATGAATATAAATATAATCACTTATGCTACAGGCACATTCAACCTCATTAAATGGACTTTTCCTCCCTTTGATTAACATCTGCTGGAGCCTCCTGCTGGAGGACTGTGTGGATTAAAGGATAACACATCTTGCTGCTTCTACTGTAGTCGTATAGCTAGCACTATATTCCCATTTTAGCAACCAACTTTGAGAAAATACTTAAGTTATATTGTCCAAAAGACAAAGTGTTGCAAATAACCATAGAAATGACAAATTACATGGGAGGGGGGTCTTTAAACATGGCCTCCATGCAGAATTTGGATTGTTGCAAGTCAACATGTCAAAAGCTGCCAGCACATGATGACATTTCATTATTTCCTTTCCATGCTACTTAGCTGTATTTGTCCCTTCAGTGCATGAGAATGTCACAGTTAAAAAGTCAAGCTTAGTGGCTGCAAAGCGTGCTCCGTGCTGTGTAATGTGTTTTTGTTATTCCAGTATTTTTACCAGGCTCAAACTCGAGACTTGAATGTCTTTGCTGTTGAGCTTCCTGTTATATAATTAAGCAGTTAAGTCTCAAATCCTCTTGTGACTTAAGTCTGACTCATGTCCAGGTCTCTAGTTTACAGCTGCTCTTCCTCTCTCCATAAATACTATAGGCTACTGTATATAACACAGTGATCCAAGCTCAAAGGACTGCTTATTATCTTGTTATTAACAATTTGAATAAATGTGAATTATTTCACATACAGTTTAAATGCTCCCAGTTAAAGGGCCATACATTCAAAAAGGTGAGACCAATGTGTTCATTCAGTCATCCTCCAGTAACAACCTCTTATCCTGTTTAGGGTCTTTGAGGGTCTGGATCTGCAGGTGGTTCACCCTGGACAGATCAGCAGACCATCACAGGACCTAGAGAACCAGAGCAGAGTCAGCCAAAGGCATAGGTGGACTCAGTACCTGCACAGGGGGCCCTGGCCTCTAGGGGTCCTAAGAGCACTGAAAAAGGGGAGAATAAGGAGAAGGATTCTAGATTCAGATTCAGAGAGGCCTCTGATATTATCATAATACTGACACAATAATATGACACTCAGTAATAAACAGTTACAATGTATTGGTAACACTAAGTTTATTTGTTTTGGAAACATTTCCCCCTCTCTCTTTAGTAAAATGGTTCAGTCCAGCTGCTCCATCAGACAGCCTGCAGAGATCAATAAAAAATGACTTTAATAGGTGGTTTGATCTCCCACTATCTTGGATGGGTAGAATAGGTCTGATCAAGATGAATGTACTTCCTAGGATACTATATCCTATGCAAATGCACCACTGAAGATCAATAGGAAAAATCAATGGAAAGAAATGTCGGATAAAGATGAAAACCTTACAACTGCCAATAGACAAGGGAGGGCAGGCTCTTCCCAACCTCCTTTTCTGGGCTTGTCACGTTCAAATAATATCAAGTTGGCTTAAATACTTTCTACGTAAAGGGGAACCCCCCGTAGATGCATGGTGTTGCGCCCCTCTCTTGCTTTTTAGCCTCATTTCATCTGACTTGGGGGAACGCCCAGCAGAAGTTCAGTGCAACACTATTTTGCTTTGTACACTTAGATTTTGGCGAGATATTGTTAAACATTTTGGTCGGAGAGCCTCTTCTTCAGCATTTCAACCCTTAATTGAAAATAAAGCCTTTCCCCAGGCATGGGAAGAAGTATTTTTGATAACTGGTATTCAAATGATTTCAGATTTGTTCATGATTTGTTCATTTGTTAATTTCATGTCATTTAAACAACTTCAGACTAAGTACAAAATACCAGATAACCATTTTTACGGCTTTCTTCAAGTGAGACATTTTGTAGATTCTTTTCTTACACTATCAAATGATCTTCCTATTTTAAATCCGATAGAAAGTTTCCTTCTAAATTTCAACTTAACTGCTTTAAATGACAGGAAATTTATCTCTCTGCTTTATGGAAAATTTGTCTCCCTTAACTCTGTACCTGCTAATAGAGCCAGGCAACTATGGGAAAAGGACTTAGAGGTTGAACTCACAGCAGAGGATTGGTCAGATGCTTTTGTATCTGCTAAGAATGTTTTTATATGCAACAGACTGCGGGAGAGTCAATTTAGAATTTTACACAGGGTACAGCGCACTCCTGAATTTTTACATAAAATCAATCCTCAGCTCTCACCCCTATGTGTGAAATGTAAAAAAGATATAGGAACCTACTTTCATTGTATTTGGCAATGTCCAAAAATATTCAGATATTGGAAAAATATTGCTAAGGAGCTTAGTTCAATTTTACATAAAACGGTTCAACTAGATCCAGCGCTGTTTCTACTTGGTGTATTCTTTGTAACACCGCTAACCCTAATAGCCTGATAGTTAACCTGCCACAAAGCAGGTTAGTTCAGAAGCATATGTTACCCTGGTAACTCAGCTGAGATTCCTGTTAGCGAGAGTGATGGAACCAAACTCTTGCTAAAACTAGCGGGGTTTATCGAAGTTAGCGAGGATTTGCAGATAGCGTGGTTGATGGAATAACCCCCCAGCTGGTCACAACTACTAGGGGCACTAAAGACACTGGTCGCGACCAGTTGCTCTGTGGCACATACCAGTGGTCACAACCACAGCAGTCATGACCAGCTTCTTACTGGCACAAAGGTCAAAGGTCAAAGGGAACTTTATTGTCAAATATATGCATGATATACAGCACAGATGAAATTACAGTCCTCTCCAACTTGCGGTGCAAACAAGCAATAAACAAGCAATAAAATACACTAAAATAAAATATAATCTAATACACTATAATACACTTAAGGTGCAAACTGTAACACAAAACAACACAATAAATATAAAGGGCACTAAAATGACTGGTCCTGACCACCTCCTCTGTGATCAGCTCTGTTGTTTGGACCAGTTGAATGATCTGTGGAGCGTTTGTTTGATTGTTTTCATTTTTAATACAACTTTTCCCATTTGTCACTGCTAGCAGAATAGCCTAAATGTGAGAAGCCAAGATCGTTTGTCTGTCCAACGTTATTGGTCACTATTATTAATAGAAATCATAAACACAAACAATGATTAAATTATTATAATTGTCGTAGTTGTATGAGTAGTAGGCCTACTATCAGTACTATTTCCTGTGATCCGGTTGCACAAAAGCAGGATAGAGTAAAGAGGGATATGTTATGGTATAAATCACCATGGAGATTTATTCTGAGGAGCTAGCCTGCTCCAGACCAGGCTATGTTCCAGGATTTATTTAATCTCATCCCTTATCTCAAGTTATTTCACTGCCTACTACACAATATTTTCACATTCAAACTACGGGCTATTTAATCCGACCAGCCTAACATGTCCAAATTATATTATTAAATTCAATTGTATTATATTTACTGCTGCTTCCACTTTAACACAATCCTCAGCGGTATGCGCTACGGTAAGTCTAACTGGACAAACTGCCTGAGATGCAAAAAAAATAAACACATTAAAGCAACTCTATTCTAAAAAATCAGGAAACTAAAATGCAGTCGTACCTACCGATCAAAAATGCTGATATAATTAGAATAACTAATGTTTTTAAACCTGTCCAAGCTTCTATGGTGTGGGGTTGTTTTTCAGGAGCTGGGCTTGGCCCCTTAGTTCCAGTGAAAGGAACTCTGAATGCTTCAGTATACCAAGACATTTTGGACAATTCCATGCTCCCAACTTTGTGGGAACAGTCTGGAGCTGGCCCCTTCCTCTTCCAACATGACTGTGCACCAGTGCACAAAGCAAGGTCCATAAAGACATGGATGACAGAGTCTGGTGTGGATGAACTTGACTGGTCTGCACAGAGTCCTGACCTCAACCCGAAAGAACACCTTTGGGATGAAAAAAGGCACCTACAGTGCGTCCTCATCACTGAAGAGGGCACGGCATGTTTTCAAGTGCACTTCAGCACACATTTTTCATGCCAATAGGACATTTTATCATGTTTTAACCAGCCAGTGGGCACTTTAGTGTGTTTTTTTCCACCCAAGAGGGCAATTTAGGGTTTTTTTGCCAACAAAGGGGCGTTTTAGCACGTGTTTTTCTCTCCTGAGAGAGCATTTTAACATGTGTTTTTGCCACACAAGAGGCCATTTTAGTGTGTTTTGCCAACCAGGGGGATTAGCACGCATGTTTGCCTCCCAGGACACTTTAACATGCGTTTTTCAACAGTCGGGTCATGAGGGCAGTTGACTGCACACCACTGCTTGTTCTCATGGAGCCATCACAGACTGTATCCACAGCAGCCTCCTGCTGCAGAAGGGCGGCCAGTCGTAACTGGCAGCCCTGTGCTGTGGTCTCTTTAAACGCAGGGCGGAGAGCAGATCTCCGATCGTCCATGAAGAGGATTACCGTCCTGTCTGCGGCAGCACCATCTCAGCTGATCCGGAGAAGTCCCTCTGCGGGAAAAGCAGCCAGCCCTGCCTGTGTGCTCAGCTCAGCACGGCGCCATGGATTTCAATGTTAAAAAACTGGCTTCAGGAGCGGGGGTCTTCTTCACCCGGGCAGTGCAGGTAAACAGATCCAGCTCACCCTGTGGGTCCTGCAGGGATGGAGGAGCCGCTCGCTCTGCGCCGTTTACTCTGCATTCACTGAGCTAATGCCGCTATTTTACCATAAAAAATGTAAATAGGAATGGACTACACTATGAGGTGTATCACGATGAGCACCGTAAGCCGATGAATGTTTGTCTTCCTCGATCAATTATTGATGGCTGTGATCGAGTGTGTCACCACCACGTGACACCATCAGTCTCCAGACCAGCTGTGCTGCGAGTGTTCAACAAGCTCCAGCCTCTGAGTGCACACAGAGTTCATTTAAATTGATTATCGATTAGTTCTCCTTTGGTTCAGTTATAGAGTTGTATGTAGAGTATGCCGAATTAATGTAAACTTACTACAGATTGTAAACAGTCCTAAGTCATAACGTGTCATTCATGTATTTCTTCCAGTTATCAAGAATGCCTCGAAGTAGACAATTTTACAATGGAGTTTTGCTTAGAAGGGCTGGGTGACACATTGCCATCATCACTGACAGCACATAATGTAGGCTACTTTATCAAATATGTGTGGTTCAGTTTGATGGCTGTATACACTGCTGAGATTTGAAACCTGTATAGGTATTAATAATATAATAATAATCAGTAGGCTTAATAGTTATAATCTGAGTAATGTGTGTAATGTGAGGCAGCTGGTTGGAGGAGGGATGTTTTTATCAGGAGGTGATTAAATGTTTACACTCTAATTAGTCTCTTAAAGGGTATTGGGCCGCAACAGCTGACCATCAGTTGTTGTGTTTTATTATTGGTATGTGAGGTGTACACATTTTTAATAATTAATTTGACACCAGTGCAACTCTACAACAGTGCTCAGACTAAGATACGTGGCCCAGTTTTGGTTAACAAGAGTGCTTCTGCTGTGGCTTTATTTCTGACGTTCTAGAGGTGTTGTAGAGAGGAAGCAGAGGCAGTGCACGAGCCATGCAGAGGCTTTCTGAGGGAGGAAAGCAACACATGGAAAGAGACAAACTGATGCTAATTAATTTAACTTATCACCTGGCAGTGATGTAACCTGGACTCCACACTGAGACATCTCTGCTGGCTGATGTTTAGGACCTGTAACCTGCAACCACACCCTACCTTTATTTCACTTCATACTGTGCTTTTATTAGTTCAGATTACCAAATTAAGTCTTGTGAGGACCAGCCTTAGTCTGTTTTCATTACGATATTTATAACGCTTACATGTACAGACAGAAAGACTCTTTATTATTTATAAAAAGATACATTTTGGGTCCCCATGATTAACTTGCTGACAGCAGTGTAAACAAGTTATAGTGAGAAAAAAAATAATAAGTAATAATAATAATAATAATAATAATGAATGAATGGATTTTGTTAAGTTTGAACATAAAAAAAAAGAAAAAACAGAATACAAGCAAAAAACAACAGTGCCCAAAAAGGAGCAGGTAGAAGTAAAATGTATATGACCCTGCCCCTTTCTTACTTATTAATAAAGAGCTGCTTCTTCTTCTTCTTCTTCTTCTTCTTCTTCTTCACATTCAAATTATTTACTATCCTAATGTCCACCAAAATAATAATTTACCAAATAAAATCATCCCTTAACACAGCTCCCCCTCATCCTCGTAACTCCCTAAGATTTCTTGTTTGTATTGTTTATTAAATTGATTTATACTTGTGCTTTGCTTCAACCCATCACCCAACCCTTTCCACAGCTGAAACACATACTTTTCCTTTTTGAACAAACTCGATGTTTTTTTTTTTTTAATTCAGTTTTTCCTCCTAAATTATAAGCCTCCTCCCTGTCACAAAACATTTCCTGAATATTGCCTGGAAGTGAATTTGTTCTTGCTTTAAACATAATTCGTGTGGTTTTAAATTAGACTACTGTGTTCATGTGCTCCCAGTATCACCAATAGAGATAGGTAATACAAGTGATTAACACAGAATGTGCAGTAATTTATGATCAAGTATTCATCGTATTTCCCCAATATTGCTACCCTCTTTGCCAGTTTTGCTCTTACATGACTTATTTGTGGTTTCCAGCAGCTTTTGTGGTCCAGAAATTCATTTTCATTCACTCTTTCAATAATAATCTTTGCACTGTGTGTCAGTTCACAATATGTGCTAGTTTAATGGCAAATGAAATTAAATCAAATACAATATATAGACTATGGATGACTTATAAATTATGAAGGATAAAATAAAACAGAGAACGTTTGCTGTGCAAATTAGTTCCTGATGTGTTGTTGTGAGAAATGACAGTAATGGCAATAGCAGTAATGAACTAGTGATGCTGATGTTAGGGAGTCTTTGCTGGAATCTGATTGGCTCATTCAGTGTTGAAACACCACTGAGGAGGCATGACTTCCTAAGCCTGACTGATTTCCAGAAGTTTTTGTGTGTGGTCAGGGTCAGTAGAAAACAGAGGTGCAGCTTGCTGCATTCACTTGCACTGGGACATTGGAATTTCTCAGTAGATCACATGTGTGATGTAAATATACTATGTGTCTCATCAGCTGTGACTGAAGTCATTGTGCACTGAGGATCCTGACTTTGTCTTTCAGTTCACTGAGGAGAAGCTGGGCCAGGCTGAGAAGACGGAACTGGATCCACACTTGGAGAACCTGATCACTCGGGCGGACTGCACCAAGAACTGGACTGAAAAGATCTTAAGACAGACCGAGGTGCTCCTGCAGCCCAACCCAAGTAAGAACAAAAAGACGATTTGACCTCTCACTCAGTATTCTGGATGACTGTACTGATTTGTGAGAAGTGTGGTTGACTAAATAAGACAAATAATGAAAATACATTTAAAGGTTGTTGGAATATTGTTAGAACCTGTTTTAAAGGTTGCCTTCTTTGAAGGAACATAAACTTCACAGCCCGTTGTTATTGTCCTTCTCAATTCAGCTACATGAAGCAGCTTTTAATATGACACTTCAGTCTGAGTATCCTCAGTCATCCAGGTCATGGTGCAGCCAAAGAGCAGAGGAGAGCATGCATGTGCATGCAAGTGTTTTTTGTGTTTCACCTCTCATCTAGCAGCTGAAGAAGCCTCTCTTTCTTTGCTCTTTAAAATCACATTTTTGCAGTCATCTATTAATCTGTGATAGACTTAGAATGGACCTTGGTATTAATGTCTAATTCTCAATCTCGTATTTTCTAACCCTCCATGCTTCAGTTGACCACACTGGTAAGTCATGTCCCAGGGTGGTGTCTAGAAGGTAACCCACAAGTTGAGAAAAGCTATGAGGAACTCTTATGAGACTCAACAACCTATCCTAACCCTAACTATAAGAGGTCAATGTCTAACTTAAACTATTAGAGGTCAGTGTCTGACTTTAACTATTAGAGGTCAATGTCTAACTTTAACTATCAGAGGTCAATGTCTAACTTTAACTATCAGAGGTCAGTGTCTAACTTTAACTATTAGAGGTCAGTCTCTAACTTTAACTATCAGAGGTCAGAGTCTAACTTCAACTATTAGAGGTCAATGTCTAACTTTAACTATTAGAGGTCAGTGTCTGACTTTAACTATTAGAGGTCAATGTCTAACTTTAACTATTAGAGGTCAGTCTCTAACTTTAACTATCAGAGGTCAGTGTCTAACTTCAACTATTAGAGGTCAGTGTCTAACTTTAACTATTAGAGGTCAGAGTCTAACTTTAACTATCATAGGTCAGTGTCTAACTTTAACTATCATAGGTCAATGTCTAACTTTAACTATCAGAGGTCAGTGTCTAACTTTAACTATTAGAGGTCAGTGTCTGACTTTAACTATTAGAGGTCAGTGTCTAACTTTAACTATCAGAGGTCAGTGTCTAACTTTAACTATTAGAGGTCAATGTCTAACTTTAAAGGCCAATTTATAGTACTCCGTAAAGTGCCGTACGTAGAGACGGAGAGCCCTCTCCGTCGCCGGAGAGCCTGACGGAGAGCCTCTCCGTCGTCTCCGGGTGCAGAAATTTTTTTTTTAACTGTCCGTCAATCCGTCAACGGAAGACGGAGACGACAAGGGCTGTGATTGTTCCTCTAGTTACACCCTGCTGTGAAATGCAGCCCCTCTCCCGACACAGAAACAGATAGACAGGTAATCTCTGCAGCAGCGCGGACAGGACAGGAACTAAAGTATCGATTATCCTTGTGAAAGGCAAATCAAACACATTCAACCTGCTCAAAAAATCTATTTAATTCATTTAGTAATTATGGCTGGGGTATATTTACACAGAACATACCGAAAGTTGTTGGTTTGCGTTCACTATTATCCGATTTTGTGTTGAAAAGAAAGAGGAAGAGGAGCTTTAAAGACTGAAAGCAATCAATGTTGTTCTCTTCTATCTCCCTCACAAATAATTAAATCATAAAATAGTATTTTCTCCTGCTTTTATCAGCGATATTAAGGCGAATTGCTTCACTTTCCAAGGGGGTGCATTTCAGCGCAGGGCTGCACAACACGCATCATGACGGAGAAGTGCGAGGGCTCGAGGGGTCTCCGTAGCTACGGAGTCGGATGACGGATTACGCAGACGGAGAAGTATATTCCAGCCTTAACTATTAGAGGTCAATGTCTAACTTTAACTATTAGAGGTCAGTGTCTAACATTAACTATTACAGGTCAGTGTCTAACTTTAACTATCAGAGGTCAGTGTCTGACTTTAACTATTAGAGGTCAGTGTCTAACTTTAACTATCAGAACTATTAGAGGTCAGTGTCTAACTTTAACTGTCAGTGGTCAGTGTCTAACTTTAACTATCAGAGGTCAGTGTCTGACTTTAACTATTAGAGGTCAGTGTCTAACTAACTATCAGAGGTCAGTGTCTGACTTTAACTATTAGAGGTCAATGTCTAACTTTGACAATCAGAACTATTAGAGGTCAGTGTTTAACTTTAACTATCAGAACTATTAGAGGTCAGTGTCTAACTCTAACTATTAGAGGTCAATATCTAACTTTAACTATCAGAACTATTAGAGGTCAATGTCTAACTTTAACTGTTAGAGGTCAGTGTCTAACTTTAACTATTAGAGGTCAGTGTCTAACTTTAACTATCACAGGTCAGTGTCTAACTTTAACTATTAGAGGTCAGTGTCTAACTTTAACTGTCAGCGGTCAGTGTCTAACTTTAACTATCAGAGGTCAATGTCTAACAAACGGAACTATTAGAGGTCAGTGTCTAACTTTAACTATTAGACGTCAGTGTCTATCTTTAACTATTAGAGGTCAGTGTCTAACTTTAACTATTAGAGGTCAGTGTCTAACTTTAACTATCAGAACTCTTAGAGGTCAGTGTCTAACTTTAACTATCAGAACTATTAGAGGTCAGTGTCTAAGTTTAACTCTTCGAGGTCAATGTCTAACTTCAACTTTCAGAGGTCAATGTCTAACTTTAACTATTAGAGGTCAATGTCTAACTTAAACTATCAGAACTATTAGAGTTCAGTTTCTAATTTTAACTATTAGAGGTCAGTGTCTAACTAACTATTAGAGGTCAGTGTCTAACTTTAACTGTCAGCGGTCAGTGTCTAACTTTAACTATCAGAGGTCAATGTCTAACAAACGGAACTATTAGAGGTCAGTGTCTAACTTTAACTATTAGACGTCAGTGTCTATCTTTAACTATTAGAGGTCAGTGTCTAACTTTAACTATTAAAGGTCAGTGTCTAACTTTAACTATTAGAGGTCAGTGTCTAACTTTAACTATCAGAACTCTTAGAGGTCAGTGTCTAACTTTAACTATCAGAACTATTAGAGGTCAGTGTCTAAGTTTAACTCTTCGAGGTCAATGTCTAACTTCAACTTTCAGAGGTCAATGTCTAACTTTAACTATTAGAGGTCAATGTCTAACTTTAACTATCAGAACTATTAGAGTTCAGTTTCTAATTTTAACTATTAGAGGTCAGTGTCTAACTTTAACTATTAAAGGTCAGTGTCTAACTTTTTAACTATTAGAGGTCAATGTCTAACTTTTTAACTATTAGAGGTCAATGTCTAACTTTAACTATTAGAGGTCAGTGTCTAACTTTAACTATCAGAACTCTTAGAGGTCAGTGTCTAACTTTAACTATCAGAACTATTAGAGGTCAGTGTCTAAGTTTAACTCTTCGAGGTCAATGTCTAACTTCAACTTTCAGAGGTCAATGTCTAACTTTAACTATTAGAGGTCAATGTCTAACTTTAACTGTCAGAACTATTAGAGTTCAGTTTCTAATTTTAACTATTAGAGGTCAGTGTCTAACTTTAACTATTAGAGGTCAGTGTCTAACTTTAACTCTCAGAAATGTTGGAGGTCAGTGTCTAACTTTAACTATCAGAGGTCAGTGTCTGACTTTAATTATTAGAGGTCAGTGTCTAACTTAAACAATCAGAAGTATTAGACGTCAGTGTCTAACTTTAAGTATCAGCACTATTAAAGGTCAATGTCTAACTTTAACTGTCAGAACTATTAGAGGTCAATGTCTAACTTTAACTATCAGAGGTCAATGTCTAACTTTAACTATGAGAACTATTAGAGGTCAATGTCTAACTTTAACTATTAGAGGTCAGTGTCTAACTTTGACTATCAGAGGTCAATGTCTAACTTTAACTATCAGAGGTCAATGTCTAACTTTAACTATTAGAGGTCAATGTCTAACTTTAACTATTAGAGGTCAATGTCTAACTTTAACTATTAGAGGTCAGTGTCTAACTTTAACTATCAGAGGTCAGTGTCTAACTTTAACTATCATAGGTCAATGTCTAACTTTAACTATCAGAGGTCAGTGTCTAACTTTAACTATCAGAGGTCAGTGTCTAACTTTAACTATTAGAGGTCAATATCTAACTTTAACTATCAGAACTATTAGAGGTCAATGTCTAACTTTAACTATTAGAGGTCATTGTCTAACTTTAACTATCAGAACTATTAGAGGTCAGTGTCTAACTTTAACTAGCAGAACTATTAGAGGTCAGTGTCTAACTTTAACTATCAGAACTATCAGAGGTCAGTGTCTAACTTTAACGATTAGAGGTCAGTGTCTAACTTTAACTATCAGAACTGTTAAAGGTCAATGTCTCACTTTAACTATCATAGGTCAATGTCTAACTTTAACTATCAGAGGTCAATGTCTAACTTTAACTATCAGAGGTCAGTGTCTAACTTTAACTATCATAGGTCAATGTCTAACTTTAACTATCAGAGGTCAATGTCTAACTTTAACTATCAGAGGTCAGTGTCTAACTTTAACTATTAGAGGTCAGTGTCTAACGTTAACTATCAGAACTATTAGAGGTCAATGTCTAACTTTAACTATTGGAGGTCAGTGTCTAACTTTAACTATCGGAGGTCAGTGTCTAACTTTAACTATCAGAACTATCAGCGGTCAATGTCTAACTTTAACTATCAGAGGTCAGTGTCTCAGTTTAAATATCAGAGGTCAATGTCTAACTTTAACTATCAGAGGTCAGTGTCTAACTTTAACTATCAGAGGTCAGTGTCTAACTTTAACTATCAGAACTATTAGAGGTCAGTGTCTAACTTTAACTATCAGAACTATTAGAGTTCAGTTTCTAATTTTAACTATTAGAGGTCAGTGTCTAACTTTAACTGTCAGAAATGTTGGAGGTCAGTGTCTAACTTTAACTATCAGAGGTCAGTGTCTGACTTCAATTATTAGAGGTCAGTGTCTAACTTAAACAATCAGAAGTATTAGACGTCAGTGTCTAACTTTAAGTATCAGCACTATTAAAGGTCAATGTCTAACTTTAACTATCAGAGGTCAGTATCTAACTAACTATCAGAACTATTAGAGGTCAGTGTCTAACTTTAACTGTCAGAACTATTCGAGGTCAATGTCTAACTTTAACTATCAGAACTATTAGAGGTCAGTGTCTAACTTTAACTATCAGAGGTCAGTGTCTAACGTTAACTATCAGAACTATTAGAGGTCAATGTCTAACTTTAACTATTAGAGGTCAGTGTCTAACTTAAACAATCAGAAGTATTAGACGTCAGTGTCTAACTTTAAGTATCAGCACTATTAAAGGTGTATGTCTAACTTTAACTATCAGAGGTCAGTATCTAACTAACTATCAGAACTATTAGAGGTCAGTGTCTAACTTTAACTATCAGAACTGTTAGAGGTCAATGTCTAACTTTAACTATCAGAACTATTAGAGGTCAATGTCTAACTTTAACTATCAGAGGTCAATGTCTAACTTTAACTATGAGAACTATTAGAGGTCAATGTCTAACTTTAACTATTAGAGGTCAGTGTCTAACTTTGACTATCAGAGGTCAATGTCTAACTTTAACTATCAGAGGTCGATGTCTAACTTTAACTATTAGAGGTCAATGTCTAACTTTAACTATCAGAGGTTAATGTCTAACTTTAACTATCACAACTATTAAAGGTCAATGTCTCACTTTAACTGTCATAGGTCAATGTCTAACTTTAACGATTAGAGGTCAATGTCTAACTTTAACTATCAGAGGTCAGTGTCTAACTTTAACTATCAGAACTATTAAAGGTCAATGTCTCACTTTAACTATCAGAGGTCAGTGTCTAACTTTAACAATCAGAACTATTAGAGGTCAGTGTCTAACTTTAACTATCAGAACTATTAGAGGTCAATGTCTAACTTTAACTATCAGAGGTCGGTGTCTAACTTTAACTATTAGAGGTCAATATCTAACTTTAACTATCAGAACTATTAGAGGTCAATGTCTAACTTTAACTATTAGAGGTCAGTGTCTAACTTTAACTATCAGAACTATTAGAGGTCAGTGTCTAACTTTAACTAGCAGAACTATTAGAGGTCAGTGTCTAACTTTAACTATCAGAACTATCAGAGGTCAGTGTCTAACTTTAACAATCAGAACTATTAGAGGTCAGTGTCTAACTTTAACTATCAGAACTATTAGAGGTCAATGTCTAACTAACTATCAGAGGTCGGTGTCTAACTTTAACTATTAGAGGTCAATATCTAACTTTAACTATCAGAACTATTAGAGGTCAATGTCTAACTTTAACGATTAGAGGTCAGTGTCTAACTTTAACTATCAGAACTGTTAAAGGTCAATGTCTCACTTTAACTATCATAGGTCAATGTCTAACTTTAACTATCAGAGGTCAATGTCTAACTTTAACTATCAGAGGTCAGTGTCTAACTTTAACTATCAGAGGTCAATGTCTAACTTTAACTATCAGAGGTCAATGTCTAACTTTAACTATCAGAGGTCAGTGTCTAACTTTAACTATTAGAGGTCAGTGTCTAACTTTAACTATCAGAGGTCAGTGTCTAACTTTAACTATCATAGGTCAATGTCTAACTTTAACTATCAGAGGTCAGTGTCTAACTTTAACTATCAGAGGTCAGTGTCTAACTTTAACTATTAGAGGTCAATATCTAACTTTAACTATCAGAACTATTAGAGGTCAATGTCTAACTTTAACTATTAGAGGTCAGTGTCTAACTTTAACTATCAGAACTATTAGAGGTCAGTGTCTAACTTTAACTAGCAGAACTATTAGAGGTCAGTGTCTAACTATCAGAACTATCAGAGGTCAGTGTCTAACTTTAACGATTAGAGGTCAGTGTCTAACTTTAACTATCAGAACTGTTAAAGGTCAATGTCTCACTTTAACTATCATAGGTCAATGTCTAACTTTAACTATCAGAGGTCAATGTCTAACTTTAACTATCAGAGGTCAGTGTCTAACTTTAACTATCATAGGTCAATGTCTAACTTTAACTATCAGAGGTCAATGTCTAACTTTAACTATCAGAGGTCAGTGTCTAACTTTAACTATTAGAGGTCAGTGTCTAACTTTAACTATTAGAGGTCAGTGTCTAACTTTAACTATCAGAACTATTAGAGGTCAATGTCTAACTTTAACTATTGGAGGTCAGTGTCTAACTTTAACTATCAGAGGTCAGTGTCTAACTTTAACTATCAGAACTATCAGCGGTCAATGTCTAACTTTAACTATCAGAGGTCAGTGTCTAAGTTTAAATATCAGAGGTCAATGTCTAACTTTAACTATCAGAGGTCAGTGTCTAACTTTAACTATCAGAGGTCATTGTCTAACTTTAACTATCAGAACTATTAGAGGTCAGTGTCTAACTTTAACTATCAGAACTATTAGAGTTCAGTTTCTAATTTTAACTATTAGAGGTCAGTGTCTAACTTTAACTGTCAGAAATGTTGGAGGTCAGTGTCTAACTTTAACTATCAGAGGTCAGTGTCTGACTTCAATTATTAGAGGTCAGTGTCTAACTTAAACAATCAGAAGTATTAGACGTCAGTGTCTAACTTTAAGTATCAGCACTATTAAAGGTCAATGTCTAACTTTAACTATCAGAGGTCAGTATCTAACTAACTATCAGAACTATTAGAGGTCAGTGTCTAACTTTAACTATCAGAACTATTAGAGGTCAATGTCTAACTTTAACTATCAGAACTATTAGAGGTCAGTGTCTAACTTTAACTATCAGAGGTCAGTGTCTAACGTTAACTATCAGAACTATTAGAGGTCAATGTCTAACTTTAACTATTAGAGGTCAGTGTCTAACTTTAACAATCAGAAGTATTAGACGTCAGTGTCTAACTTTAAGTATCAGCACTATTAAAGGTCAATGTCTAACTTTAACTATCAGAACTATTAGAGGTCAATGTCTAACTTTAACTATCAGAACTATTAGAGGTCAGTGTCTAACTTTAACTATCAGAGGTCAGTGTCTAACGTTAACTATCAGAACTATTAGAGGTCAATGTCTAACTTTAACTATTAGAGGTCAGTGTCTAACTTAAACAATCAGAAGTATTAGACGTCAGTGTCTAACTTTAAGTATCAGCACTATTAAAGGTCAATGTCTAACTTTAACTATCAGAGGTCAGTATCTAACTAACTATCAGAACTATTAGAGGTCAGTGTCTAACTTTAACTATCAGAACTATTAGAGGTCAATGTCTAACTTTAACTATCAGAACTATTAGAGGTCAGTGTCTAACTTTAACTATCAGAGGTCAGTGTCTAACTTTAACTATCAGAACTATCAGAGGTCAATGTCTAACTTTAACTATCAGAACTATCAGAGGTCAATGTCTAACTTTAACTATCAGAACTATCAGAGGTCAATGTCTAACTTTAACTATCAGAACTATCAGATGTCAGTGTCTAACTTTAACGATTAGAGGTCAGTGTCTAACTTTAACTATCATAGGTCAATGTCTAACTTTAACTATCAGAGGTCAGTGTCTAACTTTAACTATCAGAACTGTTAAAGGTCAATGTCTCACTTTAACTATCATAGGTCAATGTCTAACTTTAACTATCAGAGGTCAATGTCTAACTTTAACTATCAGAGGTCAGTGTCTAACTTTAAGTATCAGAGGTCAATGTCTAACTTTAACTATCAGAGGTCAGTGTCTAACTTTAACTATCAGAACTATTAAAGGTCAATGTCTCACTTTAACTATCAGAGGTCAGTGTCTAAGTTTAAATATCAGAGGTCAATGTCTAACTTTAACTATCAGAGGTCAATGTCTAACTTTAACTATCAGAGGTCAGTGTCTAACTTTAACTATCAGAACTATTAGAGTTCAGTTTCTAATTTTAACTATTAGAGGTCAGTGTCTAACTTTAACTATCAGAGGTCAGTGTCTAACTTTAACTCTCAGAGGTTAATGTCTAACTTTAACTATCAGAACTATTAAAGGTCAATGTCTCACTTTAACTGTCATAGGTCAATGTCTAACTTTAACTATTAGAGGTCAATGTCTAACTTTAAGTATCAGAGGTCAATGTCTAACTTTAACTATCAGAGGTCAATGTCTAACTTTAACTATTAGAGGTCAATGTCTAACTTTAACTATCAGAGGTTAATGTCTAACTTTAACTATCAGAACTATTAAAGGTCAATGTCTCACTTTAACTGTCATAGGTCAATGTCTAACTTTAACTATCAGAGGTCAATGTCTAACTTTAACTATCAGAACTATTAGAGGTCAGTGTCTAACTTTAACTATTAGAGGTCAATGTCTAACTTTAAGTATCAGAGGTCAATGTCTAACTTTAACTATCAGAGGTCAATGTCTAACTTTAACTATTAGAGGTCAATGTCTAACTTTAACTATCAGAGGTCGGTGTCTAACTTTAACTATTAGAGGTCAATATCTAACTTTAACTATCAGAACTATTAGAGGTCAATGTCTAACTTTAACTATCAGAGGTCAGTGTCTAACTTTAACTATCAGAACTATTAGAGGTCAATGTCTAACTTTAACTATCAGAGGTTAATGTCTAACTTTAACTATCAGAACTATTAAAGGTCAATGTCTCACTTTAACTGTCATAGGTCAATTTCTAACTTTAACTATCATTGGTCAGTGTCTAACTTTAACTATCAGAACTGTTAAAGGTCAATGTCTCACTTTAACTATCATAGGTCAATGTCTAACTTTAACTATCAGAGGTCAATGTCTAACTTTAACTATTAGAGGTCAGTGTCTAACTTTAACTATCAGAGGTCAGTGTCTGACTTTAACTATTAGAGGTCAGTGTCTAACTTTAACTATCAGAGGTCAGTGTCTAACTTTAACTATCAGAACTATCAGAGGTCAATGTCTAACTTTAACTATCAGAGGTCAATGTCTAACTTTAACTATTAGAGGTCAGTCTCTAACTTTAACTATTAGAGGTCAGTGTCTAAATTTAACTATCAGAGGTCAGTCTCTAACTTTAACTATCAGAACTATCAGAGGTCAATGTCTAACTTTAACTATTAGAGGCCAGTGTCTAACTTTAACTATTAGAGGCCAGTGTCTAACTTTAACTATCATAGGTCAATGTCTAACTTTAACTATTAGAGGCCAGTGTCTAACTTTAACTATCATAGGTCAGTGTCTAACTTTAACTATTAGAGGTCAGTGTCTGACTTTAACTATTAGAGGTCAGTGTCTAACTTTAACTATCAGAGGTCAGTGTCTAACTTTAACTATTAGAGGTCAATGTCTAACTTTAAAGGCCAATTTATAGTACTCCGTAAAGTGCCGTACGTAGAGACGGAGAGCCCTCTCCGTCGCCGGAGAGCCTGACGGAGAGCCTCTCCGTCGTCTCCGGGTGCAGAATTTTTTTTTTTTAACTGTCCGTCAATCCGTCAACGGAAGACGGAGACGACAAGGGCTGTGATTGTTCCTCTAGTTACACCCTGCTGTGAAATGCAGCCCCTCTCCTGACACAGAAACAGATAGACAGGTAATCTCTGCAGCAGCACGGACAGGACAGGAACTAAAGTATTGATTATCCTTGTGAAAGGCAAATCAAACACATTCAACCTGCTCAAAAAATCAATTTAATTCATTTAGTAATTATGGCTGGGGTATATTTACACAGAACATACCGAAAGTTGTTGGTTTGCGTTCACTATTATCCGATTTTGTGTTGAAAAGAAAGAGGAAGAGGAGCTTTAAAGACTGAAAGCAATCAATGTTGTTCTCTTCTATCTCCCTCACAAATAATTAAATCATAAAATAGTATTTTCTCCTGCTTTTATCAGCGATATTAAGGCGAATTGCTTCACTTTCCAAGGGGGTGCATTTCAGCGCAGGGCTGCACGATACGGATCATGACGGAGAAGTGCGAGGGCTCGAGGGGTCTCCGTAGCTACGGAGTCGGATGACGGATTACGCAGACGGAGAAGTATATTCCAGTCTTAACTATTAGAGGTCAATGTCTAACTTTAACTATTAGAGGTCAGTGTCTAACATTAACTATTACAGGTCAGTGTCTAACTTTAACTATCAGAGGTCAGTGTCTGACTTTAACTATTAGAGGTCAGTGTCTAACTTTAACTATCAGAACTATTAGAGGTCAGTGTCTAACTTTAACTGTCAGTGGTCAGTGTCTAACTTTAACTATCAGAGGTCAGTGTCTGACTTTAACTATTAGAGGTCAGTGTCTAACTTTAACTATCAGAGGTCAGTGTCTGACTTTAGCTATTAGAGGTCAATGTCTAACTTTAACAATCAGAACTATTAGAGGTCAGTGTTTAACTTTAACTATCAGAACTATTAGAGGTCAGTGTCTAACTCTAACTATTAGAGGTCAATATCTAACTTTAACTATCAGAACTATTAGAGGTCAATGTCTAACTTTAACTGTTAGAGGTCAGTGTCTAACTTTAACTATTAGAGGTCAGTGTCTAACTTTAACTTTCACAGGTCAGTGTCTAACTTTAACTTTCACAGGTCAGTGTCTAACTTTAACTATTAGAGGTCAGTGTCTAACTTTAACTGTCAGCGGTCAGTGTCTAACTTTAACTATCAGAGGTCAATGTCTAACAAACGGAACTATTAGAGGTCAGTGTCTAACTTTAACTATTAGACGTCAGTGTCTATCTTTAACTATTAGAGGTCAGTGTCTAACTTTAACTATTAAAGGTCAGTGTCTAACTTTAACTATTAGAGGTCAGTGTCTAACTTTAACTATCAGAACTCTTAGAGGTCAGTGTCTAACTTTAACTATCAGAACTATTAGAGGTCAGTGTCTAAGTTTAACTCTTCGAGGTCAATGTCTAACTTCAACTTTCAGAGGTCAATGTCTAACTTTAACTATTAGAGGTCAATGTCTAACTTTAACTATCAGAACTATTAGAGTTCAGTTTCTAATTTTAAATATTAGAGGTCAGTGTCTAACTAACTATTAGAGGTCAGTGTCTAACTTTAACTATCAGAACTATTAGAGGTCAATGTCTAACTTTAACTATCAGAGGTTAATGTCTAACTTTAACTATCAGAACTATTAAAGGTCAATGTCTCACTTTAACTGTCATAGGTCAATTTCTAACTTTAACTATCATTGGTCAGTGTCTAACTTTAACTATCAGAACTGTTAAAGGTCAATGTCTCACTTTAACTATCATAGGTCAATGTCTAACTTTAACTATCAGAGGTCAATGTCTAACTTTAACTATTAGAGGTCAGTGTCTAACTTTAACTATCAGAGGTCAGTGTCTGACTTTAACTATTAGAGGTCAGTGTCTAACTTTAACTATCAGAGGTCAGTGTCTAACTTTAACTATCAGAACTATCAGAGGTCAATGTCTAACTTTAACTATCAGAGGTCAATGTCTAACTTTAACTATTAGAGGTCAGTCTCTAACTTTAACTATTAGAGGTCAGTGTCTAAATTTAACTATCAGAGGTCAGTCTCTAACTTTAACTATCAGAACTATCAGAGGTCAATGTCTAACTTTAACTATTAGAGGCCAGTGTCTAACTTTAACTATTGGAGGCCAGTGTCTAACTTTAACTATCATAGGTCAATGTCTAACTTTAACTATTAGAGGCCAGTGTCTAACTTTAACTATCATCGGTCAATGTCTAACTTTAACTATTAGAGGCCAGTGTCTAACTTTAACTATTGGAGGCCAGTGTCTAACTTTAACTATCATAGGTCAATGTCTAACTTTAACTATTAGAGGCCAGTGTCTAACTTTAACTATCATCGGTCAATGTCTAACTTTAACTATCAGAGGTCAGTGTCTAACTTTAACTATCAGAGGTCAGTGTCTAACTTTAACTATTAGAGGTCAGTGTCTGACTTTAACTATTAGAGGTCAGTGTCTAACTTTAACTATCAGAGGTCAGTGTCTAACTTTAACTATTAGAGGTCAATGTCTAACTTTAAAGGCCAATTTATAGTACTCCGTAAAGTGCCGTACGTAGAGACGGAGAGCCCTCTCCGTCGCCGGAGAGCCTGACGGAGAGCCTCTCCGTCGTCTCTGGGTGCAGAATTTTTTTTTTTTAACTGTCCGTCAATCCGTCAACGGAAGACGGAGACGACAAGGGCTGTGATTGTTCCTCTAGTTACACCCTGCTGTGAAATGCAGCCCCTCTCCTGACACAGAAACAGATAGACAGGTAATCTCTGCAGCAGCACGGACAGGACAGGAACTAAAGTATTGATTATCCTTGTGAAAGGCAAATCAAACACATTCAACCTGCTCAAAAAATCAATTTAATTCATTTAGTAATTATGGCTGGGGTATATTTACACAGAACATACCGAAAGTTGTTGGTTTGCGTTCACTATTATCCGATTTTGTGTTGAAAAGAAAGAGGAAGAGGAGCTTTAAAGACTGAAAGCAATCAATGTTGTTCTCTTCTATCTCCCTCACAAATAATTAAATCATAAAATAGTATTTTCTCCTGCTTTTATCAGCGATATTAAGGCGAATTGCTTCACTTTCCAAGGGGGTGCATTTCAGCGCAGGGCTGCACGATACGGATCATGACGGAGAAGTGCGAGGGCTCGAGGGGTCTCCGTAGCTACGGAGTCGGATGACGGATTACGCAGACGGAGAAGTATATTCCAGCCTTAACTATTAGAGGTCAATGTCTAACTTTAACTATTAGAGGTCAGTGTCTAACATTAACTATTACAGGTCAGTGTCTAACTTTAACTATCAGAGGTCAGTGTCTGACTTTAACTATTAGAGGTCAGTGTCTAACTTTAACTATCAGAACTATTAGAGGTCAGTGTCTAACTTTAACTGTCAGTGGTCAGTGTCTAACTTTAACTATCAGAGGTCAGTGTCTGACTTTAACTATTAGAGGTCAGTGTCTAACTTTAACTATCAGAGGTCAGTGTCTGACTTTAGCTATTAGAGGTCAATGTCTAACTTTAACAATCATAACTATTAGAGGTCAGTGTTTAACTTTAACTATCAGAACTATTAGAGGTCAGTGTCTAACTCTAACTATTAGAGGTCAATATCTAACTTTAACTATCAGAACTATTAGAGGTCAATGTCTAACTTTAACTGTTAGAGGTCAGTGTCTAACTTTAACTATTAGAGGTCAGTGTCTAACTTTAACTTTCACAGGTCAGTGTCTAACTTTAACTATTAGAGGTCAGTGTCTAACTTTAACTATTAGAGGTCAGTGTCTAACTTTAACTGTCAGCGGTCAGTGTCTAACTTTAACTATCAGAGGTCAATGTCTAACAAACGGAACTATTAGAGGTCAGTGTCTAACTTTAACTATTAGACGTCAGTGTCTATCTTTAACTATTAGAGGTCAGTGTCTAACTTTAACTATTAAAGGTCAGTGTCTAACTTTAACTATTAGAGGTCAGTGTCTAACTTTAACTATCAGAACTCTTAGAGGTCAGTGTCTAACTTTAACTATCAGAACTATTAGAGGTCAGTGTCTAAGTTTAACTCTTCGAGGTCAATGTCTAACTTCAACTTTCAGAGGTCAATGTCTAACTTTAACTATTAGAGGTCAATGTCTAACTTTAACTATCAGAACTATTAGAGTTCAGTTTCTAATTTTAACTATTAGAGGTCAGTGTCTAACTAACTATTAGAGGTCAGTGTCTAACCTTAACTGTCAGCGGTCAGTGTCTAACTTTAACTATCAGAGGTCAATGTCTAACAAACGGAACTATTAGAGGTCAGTGTCTAACTTTAACTATTAGACGTCAGTGTCTATCTTTAACTATTAGAGGTCAGTGTCTAACTTTAACTATTAAAGGTCAGTGTCTAACTTTAACTATTAGAGGTCAGTGTCTAACTTTAACTATCAGAACTCTTAGAGGTCAGTGTCTAACTTTAACTATCAGAACTATTAAAGGTCAATGTCTCACTTTAACTGTCATAGGTCAATGTCTAACTTTAACTATTAGAGGTCAATGTCTAACTTTAACTATCAGAGGTCAGTGTCTAACTTTAACTATCAGAACTATTAAAGGTCAATGTCTCACTTTAACTATCAGAGGTCAGTGTCTAACTTTAACAATCAGAACTATTAGAGGTCAGTGTCTAACTTTAACTATCAGAACTATTAGAGGTCAATGTCTAACTTTAACTATCAGAGGTCGGTGTCTAACTTTAACTATTAGAGGTCAATATCTAACTTTAACTATCAGAACTATTAGAGGTCAATGTCTAACTTTAACTATTAGAGGTCAGTGTCTAACTTTAACTATCAGAACTATTAGAGGTCAGTGTCTAACTTTAACTAGCAGAACTATTAGAGGTCAGTGTCTAACTTTAACTATCAGAACTATCAGAGGTCAGTGTCTAACTTTAACGATTAGAGGTCAGTGTCTAACTTTAACTATCAGAGGTCAGTGTCTAACTTTAACTATCAGAGGTCAGTGTCGAACTTTAAGTATCAGAACTGTTAAAGGTCAATGTCTCACTTTAACTATCATAGGTCAACTTCTAACTTTAACTATCAGAGGTCAATGTCTAACTTTAACTATCAGAGGTCAGTGTCTAACTTTAACTATCAGAGGTCAGTGTCTAACTTTAACTATTA
This sequence comes from Synanceia verrucosa, assembly GCA_029721515.1. Lineage (NCBI taxonomy): Eukaryota > Metazoa > Chordata > Actinopteri > Perciformes > Synanceiidae > Synanceia > Synanceia verrucosa. The sequence goes on along the minus strand of CM056564.1, from coordinate 2,879,368 downwards.
GAGGTCAGTGTCTAACTTTAACTATCAGAACTATGAGAGGTCAATGTCTAACTTTAACTATTAGAGGTCAGTGTCTAACTTTAACTATCAGAGGTCAGTGTCTAACTTTAACTGTCAGAACTATCAGAGGTCAATGTCTAACTTTAACTATCAGAACTATTAGAGGCCAGTGTCTAACTTTAACTATCAGAACTATCAGAGGTCAGTGTCTAACTTTAACTGTCAGAACTATCAGAGGTCAATGTCTAACTTTAACTGTCAGAACTATTAGAGGTCAATGTCTAACTTTAACTTTTAGAGGTCAGTGTCTGACTTTAACTATTAGAGGTCAGTGTCTAACTTTAACTATCAGAACTATTAGAGGTCAGTGTCTAACTTTAACTGTCAGTGGTCAGTGTCTAACTTTAACTATCAGAGGTCAGTGTCTGACTTTAACTATTAGAGGTCAGTGTCTAACTTTAACTATCAGAGGTCAGTGTCTGACTTTAGCTATTAGAGGTCAATGTCTAACTTTAACAATCAGAACTATTAGAGGTTAGTGTTTAACTTTAACTATCAGAACTATTAGAGGTCAGTGTCTAACTCTAACTATTAGAGGTCAATATCTAACTTTAACTATCAGAACTATTAGAGGTCAATGTCTAACTTTAACTGTTAGAGGTCAGTGTCTAACTTTAACTATTAGAGGTCAGTGTCTAACTTTAACTTTCACAGGTCAGTGTCTAACTTTAACTATCACAGGTCAGTGTCTAACTTTAACTATTAGAGGTCAGTGTCTAACTTTAACTGTCAGAACTCTTAGAGGTCAGTGTCTAACTTTAACTATCAGAACTATTAAAGGTCAATGTCTCACTTTAACTGTCATAGGTCAATGTCTAACTTTAACTATTAGAGGTCAATGTCTAACTTTAACTATCAGAGGTCAGTGTCTAACAATAACTATCAGAACTATTAAAGGTCAATGTCTCACTTTAACTATCAGAGGTCAGTGTCTAACTTTAACAATCAGAACTATTAGAGGTCAGTGTCTAACTTTAACTATCAGAACTATTAGAGGTCAATGTCTAACTTTAACTATCAGAGGTCGGTGTCTAACTTTAACTATTAGAGGTCAATATCTAACTTTAACTATCAGAACTATTAGAGGTCAATGTCTAACTTTAACTATTAGAGGTCAGTGTCTAACTTTAACTATCAGAACTATTAGAGGTCAGTGTCTAACTTTAACTAGCAGAACTATTAGAGGTCAGTGTCTAACTTTAACTATCAGAACTATCAGAGGTCAATGTCTAACTTTAACGATTAGAGGTCAGTGTCTAACTTTAACTATCAGAGGTCAGTGTCTAACTTTAACTATCAGAGGTCAGTGTCGAACTTTAAGTATCAGAACTGTTAAAGGTCAATGTCTCACTTTAACTATCATAGGTCAACTTCTAACTTTAACTATCAGAGGTCAATGTCTAACTTTAACTATCAGAGGTCAGTGTCTAACTTTAACTATCAGAGGTCAGTGTCTAACTTTAACTATTAGAGGTCAGTGTCTAACTTTAACTATCAGAACTATGAGAGGTCAATGTCTAACTTTAACTATTAGAGGTCAGTGTCTAACTTTAACTATCAGAGGTCAGTGTCTAACTTTAACTGTCAGAACTATCAGAGGTCAATGTCTAACTTTAACTATCAGAACTATTAGAGGCCAGTGTCTAACTTTAACTATCAGAACTATCAGAGGTCAGTGTCTAACTTTAACTGTCAGAACTATCAGAGGTCAATGTCTAACTTTAACTGTCAGAACTATTAGAGGTCAATGTCTAACTTTAACTTTTAGAGGTCAGTGTCTAACTTTAACTATCAGAGGTCAGTGTCTAACTTTAACTATCAGAACTAATAGAGGTCGGTGTCTAACTTTAACTATCAGAACTATTAGAGGTCAGTGTCTAACTTTAATTATCAGAACTATTAGAGGTCAGTGTCTAGCTAACTATTTGAGGTCAGTGTCTAACTTTAACTATTAGAGGTCAATATCTAACTTTAACTATCAGAACTATTAGAGGTCAATGTCTAACTTTAACTATTAGAGGTCAGTGTCTAACTTTAACTATCAGAACTATCAGAGGTCAGTGTCTAACATTAACGATTAGAGGTCAGTGTCTAACTTTAACTATCAGAGGTCAGTGTCTAACTTTAACTATCAGAGGTCAGTGTCGAACTTTAAGTATCAGAACTGTTAAAGGTCAATGTCTCACTTTAACTATCATAGGTCACCTTCTAACTTTAACTATCAGAGGTCAGTGTCTAACTTTAACTGTCAGAACTATCAGAGGTCAATGTCTAACTTTAACTATCAGAACTATTAGAGGTCAATGTCTAACTTTAACTATCAGAACTATTAGAGGCCAGTGTCTAACTTTAACTATCAGAACTATCAGAGGTCAGTGTCTAACTTTAACTGTCAGAACTATCAGAGGTCAATGTCTAACTTTAACTGTCAGAACTATTAGAGGTCAATGTCTAACTTTAACTTTTAGAGGTCAGTGTCTAACTTTAACTATCAGAGGTCAGTGTCAAACTTTAACTATCAGAACTAATAGAGGTCAATGTCTAACTTTAACTATCAGACCTATTCGAGGTCAATGTCTAACTTTAAGTTTTAGAGGTCGGTGTCTAACTTTAACTATCAGAACTATTAGAGGTCAGTGTCTAACTTTAATTATCAGAACTATTAGAGGTCAGTGTCTAGCTAACTATTTGAGGTCAGTGTCTAACTTTAACGATTAGAGGTCAATGTCTAACTTTAACTATCAGAGGTCAGTGTCTAACTTTAACTGTCAGAACTATCAGAGGTCAATGTCTAACTTTAACTATCAGAACTATTAGAGGTCAATGTCTAACTTTAACTATCAGAACTATTAGAGGCCAGTGTCTAACTTTAACTATCAGAACTATCAGAGGTCAGTGTCTAACTTTAACTGTCAGAACTATCAGAGGTCAATGTCTAACTTTAACTGTCAGAACTATTAGAGGTCAATGTCTAACTTTAACTTTTAGAGGTCAGTGTCTAACTTTAACTATCAGAGGTCAGTGTCAAACTTTAACTATCAGAACTAATAGAGGTCAATGTCTAACTTTAACTATCAGACCTATTCGAGGTCAATGTCTAACTTTAAGTTTTAGAGGTCGGTGTCTAACTTTAACTATCAGAACTATTAGAGGTCAGTGTCTAACTTTAATTATCAGAACTATTAGAGGTCAGTGTCTAGCTAACTATTTGAGGTCAATGTCTAACTTTAACGATTAGAGGTCAATGTCTAACTTTAACTATCAGAGGTCAGTGTCTAACTTTAACTATCAGAACTATTAAAGGTCAATGTCTCACTTTAACTAACATAGGTCAATGTCTAACTTTAACTATTAGAGGTCAGTGTCTAACTTTAACTGTCAGCGGTCAGTGTCTAACTTTAACTATCAGAGGTCAATGCCTAACAAACGGAACTATTAGAGGTCAGTGTCTAACTTTAACTATTAGACGTCAGTGTCTATCTTTAACTATTAGAGGTCAGTGTCTAACTTTAACTATTAAAGGTCAGTGTCTAACTTTAACTATTAGAGGTCAGTGTCTAACTTTAACTATCAGAACTCTTAGAGGTCAGTGTCTAACTTTAACTATCAGAACTATTAGAGGTCAGTGTCTAAGTTTAACTCTTCGAGGTCAATGTCTAACTTCAACTTTCAGAGGTCAATGTCTAACTTTAACTATTAGAGGTCAATGTCTAACTTTAACTATCAGAACTATTAGAGTTCAGTTTCTAATTTTAACTATTAGAGGTCAGTGTCTAACTAACTATTAGAGGTCAGTGTCTAACTTTAACTGTCAGCGGTCAGTGTCTAACCTTAACTATCAGAGGTCAATGTCTCACAAACGGAACTATTAGAGGTCAGTGTCTAACTTTAACTATTAGACGTCAGTGTCTATCTTTAACTATTAGAGGTCAGTGTCTAACTTTAACTATTAAAGGTCAGTGTCTAACTTTAACTATTAGAGGTCAGTGTCTAACTTTAACTATCAGAACTCTTAGAGGTCAGTGTCTAACTTTAACTATCAGAACTATTAGAGGTCAGTGTCTAAGTTTAACTCTTCGAGGTCAATGTCTAACTTCAACTTTCAGAGGTCAATGTCTAACTTTAACTATTAGAGGTCAATGTCTAACTTTAACTATCAGAACTATTAGAGTTCAGTTTCTAATTTTAACTATTAGAGGTCAGTGTCTAACTTTAACTATTAGAGGTCAGTGTCTAACTTTAACTCTCAGAAATGTTGGAGGTCTGTGTCTAACTTTAACTATCAGAGGTCAGTGTCTAACTTTAACTATTAGAGGTCAGTGTCTAACTTTAACTATCAGAACTCTTAGAGGTGAGTGTCTAACTTTAAGTATCAGCACTATTAAAGGTCAATGTCTAACTTTAACTATCAGAGGTCAGTATCTAACTAACTATCAGAACTATTAGAGGTCAGTGTCTAACTTTAACTATCAGAACTATTAGAGGTCAATGTCTAACTTTAACTATCAGAACTATTAGAGGTCAATGTCTAACTTTAAGTATCAGAGGTCAATGTCTAACTTTAACTATCAGAGGTCAGTGTCTAACTTTAACTGTCAGAACTATCAGAGGTCAATGTCTAACTTTAACTATCAGAACTATTAGAGGTCAATGTCTAACTTTAACTATCAGAACTATTAGAGGCCAGTGTCTAACTTTAACTATCAGAACTATCAGAGGTCAGTGTCTAACTTTAACTGTCAGAACTATCAGAGGTCAGTGTCTAACTTTAACTGTCAGAACTATCAGAGGTCAATGTCTAACTTTAACTGTCAGAACTATTAGAGGTCAATGTCTAACTTTAACTTTTAGAGGTCAGTGTCTAACTTTAACTATCAGAGGTCAGTGTCAAACTTTAACTATCAGAACTAATAGAGGTCAATGTCTAACTTTAACTATCAGACCTATTCGAGGTCAATGTCTAACTTTAAGTTTTAGAGGTCGGTGTCTAACTTTAACTATCAGAACTATTAGAGGTCAGTGTCTAACTTTAATTATCAGAACTATTAGAGGTCAGTGTCTAGCTAACTATTTGAGGTCAGTGTCTAACTTTAACGATTAGAGGTCAATGTCTAACTTTAACTATCAGAGGTCAGTGTCTAACTTTAACTATCAGAACTATTAAAGGTCAATGTCTCACTTTAACTAACATAGGTCAATGTCTAACTTTAACTATTAGAGGTCAGTGTCTAACTTTAACTGTCAGCGGTCAGTGTCTAACTTTAACTATCAGAGGTCAATGCCTAACAAACGGAACTATTAGAGGTCAGTGTCTAACTTTAACTATTAGACGTCAGTGTCTATCTTTAACTATTAGAGGTCAGTGTCTAACTTTAACTATTAAAGGTCAGTGTCTAACTTTAACTATTAGAGGTCAGTGTCTAACTTTAACTATCAGAACTCTTAGAGGTCAGTGTCTAACTTTAACTATCAGAACTATTAGAGGTCAGTGTCTAAGTTTAACTCTTCGAGGTCAATGTCTAACTTCAACTTTCAGAGGTCAATGTCTAACTTTAACTATTAGAGGTCAATGTCTAACTTTAACTATCAGAACTATTAGAGTTCAGTTTCTAATTTTAACTATTAGAGGTCAGTGTCTAACTAACTATTAGAGGTCAGTGTCTAACTTTAACTGTCAGCGGTCAGTGTCTAACCTTAACTATCAGAGGTCAATGTCTCACAAACGGAACTATTAGAGGTCAGTGTCTAACTTTAACTATTAGACGTCAGTGTCTATCTTTAACTATTAGAGGTCAGTGTCTAACTTTAACTATTAAAGGTCAGTGTCTAACTTTAACTATTAGAGGTCAGTGTCTAACTTTAACTATCAGAACTCTTAGAGGTCAGTGTCTAACTTTAACTATCAGAACTATTAGAGGTCAGTGTCTAAGTTTAACTCTTCGAGGTCAATGTCTAACTTCAACTTTCAGAGGTCAATGTCTAACTTTAACTATTAGAGGTCAATGTCTAACTTTAACTATCAGAACTATTAGAGTTCAGTTTCTAATTTTAACTATTAGAGGTCAGTGTCTAACTTTAACTATTAGAGGTCAGTGTCTAACTTTAACTCTCAGAAATGTTGGAGGTCTGTGTCTAACTTTAACTATCAGAGGTCAGTGTCTAACTTTAACTATTAGAGGTCAGTGTCTAACTTTAACTATCAGAACTCTTAGAGGTGAGTGTCTAACTTTAAGTATCAGCACTATTAAAGGTCAATGTCTAACTTTAACTATCAGAGGTCAGTATCTAACTAACTATCAGAACTATTAGAGGTCAGTGTCTAACTTTAACTATCAGAACTATTAGAGGTCAATGTCTAACTTTAACTATCAGAACTATTAGAGGTCAATGTCTAACTTTAACTATCAGAGGTCAATGTCTAACTTTAACTATGAGAACTATTAGAGGTCAATGTCTAACTTTAACTATTAGAGGTCAGTGTCTAACTTTAAGTATCAGAGGTCAATGTCTAACTTTAACTATCAGAGGTCAATGTCTAACTTTAACTATTAGAGGTCAATGTCTAACTTAAAGTATCAGAGGTTAATGTCTAACTTTATCTATCAGAACTATTAAAGGTCAATGTCTCACTTTAACTGTCATAGGTCAATGTCTAACTTTAACTATTAGAGGTCAATGTCTAACTTTAACTATCAAAGGTCAGTGTCTAACTTTAACTATCAGAACTATTAAAGGTCAGTGTCTCACTTTAACTATCAGAGGTCAGTGTCTAACTTTAACAATCAGAACTATTCGAGGTCAGTGTCTAACTTTAACTATCAGAACTATTAGAGGTCAATGTCTAACTTTAACTATCAGAGGTCGGTGTCTAACTTTAACTATTAGAGGTCAATATCTAACTTTAACTATCAGAACTATTAGAGGTCAATGTCTAACTTTAACTATTAGAGGTCAGTGTCTAACTTTAACTATCAGAACTATTAGAGGTCAGTGTCTAACTTTAACTAGCAGAACTATTAGAGGTCAGTGTCTAGCTAACTATTTGAGGTCAGTGTCTAACTTTAACGATTAGAGGTCAATGTCTAACTTTAACTATCAGAGGTCAGTGTCTAACTTTAACTATCAGAACTATTAAAGGTCAATGTCTCACTTTAACTAACATAGGTCAATGTCTAACTTTAACTATTAGAGGTCAGTGTCTAACTTTAACTGTCAGCGGTCAGTGTCTAACTTTAACTATCAGAGGTCAATGTCTAACAAACGGAACTATTAGAGGTCAGTGTCTAACTTTAACTATTAGACGTCAGTGTCTATCTTTAACTATTAGAGGTCAGTGTCTAACTTTAACTATTAAAGGTCAGTGTCTAACTTTAACTATTAGAGGTCAGTGTCTAACTTTAACTATCAGAACTCTTAGAGGTCAGTGTCTAACTTTAACTATCAGAACTATTAGAGGTCAGTGTCTAAGTTTAACTCTTCGAGGTCAATGTCTAACTTCAACTTTCAGAGGTCAATGTCTAACTTTAACTATTAGAGGTCAATGTCTAACTTTAACTATCAGAACTATTAGAGTTCAGTTTCTAATTTTAACTATTAGAGGTCAGTGTCTAACTAACTATTAGAGGTCAGTGTCTAACTTTAACTGTCAGCGGTCAGTGTCTAACTTTAACTATCAGAGGTCAATGTCTAACAAACGGAACTATTAGAGGTCAGTGTCTAACTTTAACTATTAGACGTCAGTGTCTATCTTTAACTATTAGAGGTCAGTGTCTAACTTTAACTATTAAAGGTCAGTGTCTAACTTTAACTATTAGAGGTCAGTATCTAACTTTAACTATCAGAACTCTTAGAGGTGAGTGTCTAACTTTAACTATCAGAACTATTAGAGGTCAGTGTCTAAGTTTAACTCTTCGAGGTCAATGTCTAACATCAACTTTCAGAGGTCAATGTCTAACTTTAACTATTAGAGGTCAATGTCTAACTTTAACTATCAGAACTATTAGAGTTCAGTTTCTAATTTTAACTATTAGAGGTCAGTGTCTAACTTTAACTATTAGAGGTCAGTGTCTAACTTTAACTCTCAGAAATGTTGGAGGTCTGTGTCTAACTTTAACTATCAGAGGTCAGTGTCTGACTTTAATTATTAGAGGTCAGTGTCTAACTTAAACAATCAGAAGTATTAGACGTCAGTGTCTAACTTTAAGTATCAGCACTATTAAAGGTCAATGTCTAACTTTAACTATCAGAGGTCAGTATCTAACTAACTATCAGAACTATTAGAGGTCAGTGTCTAACTTTAACTATCAGAACTATTAGAGGTCAATGTCTAACTTTAACTATCAGAACTATTAGAGGTCAATGTCTAACTTTAACTATCAGAGGTCAATGTCTAACTTTAACTATGAGAACTATTAGAGGTCAATGTCTAACTTTAACTATTAGAGGTCAGTGTCTAACTTTAAGTATCAGAGGTCAATGTCTAACTTTAACTATCAGAGGTCAATGTCTAACTTTAACTATTAGAGGTCAATGTCTAACTTAAACTATCAGAGGTTAATGTCTAACTTTAACTATCAGAACTATTAAAGGTCAATGTCTCACTTTAACTGTCATAGGTCAATGTCTAACTTTAACTATTAGAGGTCAATGTCTAACTTTAACTATCAGAGGTCAGTGTCTAACTTTAACTATCAGAACTATTAAAGGTCAATGTCTCACTTTAACTATCAGAGGTCAGTGTCTAACTTTAACAATCAGAACTATTAGAGGTCAGTGTCTAACTTTAACTATCAGAACTATCAGAGGTCAGTGTCTAACTTTAACGATTAGAGGTCAGTGTCTAACTTTAACTATCAGAGGTCAGTGTCTAACTTTAACTATCAGAGGTCAGTGTCGAACTTTAAGTATCAGAACTGTTAAAGGTCAATGTCTCACTTTAACTATCATAGGTCAACTTCTAACTTTAACTATCAGAGGTCAATGTCTAACTTTAACTATCAGAGGTCAGTGTCTAACTTTAACTATCAGAGGTCAGTGTCTAACTTTAACTATTAGAGGTCAGTGTCTAACTTTAACTATCAGAACTATGAGAGGTCAATGTCTAACTTTAACTATTAGAGGTCAGTGTCTAACTTTAACTATCAGAGGTCAGTGTCTAACTTTAACTGTCAGAACTATCAGAGGTCAATGTCTAACTTTAACTATCAGAACTATTAGAGGTCAATGTCTAACTTTAACTATCAGAACTATTAGAGGCCAGTGTCTAACTTTAACTATCAGAACTATCAGAGGTCAGTGTCTAACTTTAACTGTCAGAACTATCAGAGGTCAATGTCTAACTTTAACTGTCAGAACTATTAGAGGTCAATGTCTAACTTTAACTTTTAGAGGTCAGTGTCTAACTTTAACTATCAGAGGTCAGTGTCTAGCTTTAACTATTAGAGGTCAGTGTCTAACTTTAACTATCAGAACTATGAGAGGTCAATGTCTAACTTTAACTATTAGAGGTCAGTGTCTAACTTTAACTATCAGAGGTCAGTGTCTAACTTTAACTGTCAGAACTATCAGAGGTCAATGTCTAACTTTAACTGTCAGAACTATTAGAGGTCAATGTCTAACTTTAACTATCAGAACTATTAGAGGCCAGTGTCTAACTTTAACTATTAGAACTATCAGAGGTCAGTGTCTAACTTTAACTGTCAGAACTATCAGAGGTCAATGTCTAACTTTAACTGTCAGAACTATTAGAGGTCAATGTCTAACTTTAACTTTTAGAGGTCAGTGTCTAACTTTAACTATTAGAACTATTAGAGGTCAGTGTCTAACTTTAATTATCAGAACTATTAGAGGTCAGTGTCTACCTAACTATTTGAGGTCAGTGTCTAACTTTAACGATTAGAGGTCAATGTCTAACTTTAACTATCAGAGGTCAGTGTCTAACTTTAACTATCAGAACTATTAAAGGTCAATGTCTCACTTTAACTAACATAGGTCAATGTCTAACTTTAACTATCAGAGGTCAATGTCTAACTTTAACTATCAGAACTATTAGAGGCCAGTGTCTAACTTTAACTATCAGAACTATTAGAGGTCAATGTCTAACTTTAACGATTAGAGGTCAATGTCTAACTTTAACTATCAGAGGTCAGTGTCTAACTTTAACTATCAGAACTATTAAAGGTCAATGTCTCACTTTAACTAACATAGGTCAATGTCTAACTTTAACTATCAGAGGTCAATGTCTAACTTTAACTATCAGAACTATTAGAGGCCAGTGTCTAACTTTAACTATCAGAACTATTAGAGGTCAATGTCTAACTTTAACTATTAGAGGTCAGTGTCTAACTTTAACTATCAGAGGTCAATGTCTAACTTCAACTATCAGAACTATTAGAGGTCAATGTCTAACTTTAACTTTTAGAGGTCGGTGTCTAACTTTAACTATCACAACTATTAGAGGTCAGTGTCTAACTTTAACTATCAGAACTATTAGAGGTCAGTGTCTAGCTAACTATTAGAGGTCAGTGTCTAACTTTAACGATTTGAGGTCAATGTCTAACTTTAACTATCAGAGGTCAGTGTCTAACTTTAACTATCAGAACTATTGAAGGTCAATGTCTCACTTTAACTATCATAGGTCAATGTCTAACTTTAACTATCAGAGGTCAATGTCTAACTTTAACTATCAGAGGTCACTGTCTAACTTTAACTATCAGAACTGTTAGAGGCCAGTGTCTAACTTTAACTATCAGAACTATTAGAGGTCAATGTCTAACTTTAACTAATAGAGGTCAGTGTCTAACTTTAACTATCAGAACTATTAGAGGTCAAAGTCTAACTTTAACTAGTGTCTGACTTTAACTATCAGAGGTCAATGTCTAACTTTAACTGTCAAAACTATCAGCGGTCAATGTCTAACTTTAACTGTCAGAACTATTAGAGGTCAATTTCTAACTTTAACTACCAGAGGTCAGTGTCTAACTAACTATCAGAACTAGTAGAGGTCAGTGTCTAACTTTAACAATCAGAACTATTAGAGGTCAGTGTCTAACTTTAACTATCAGAACTATTAGAGGTCAGTGTCTAGCTAACTATTAGAGGTCAGTGTCTAACTTTAACGATTAGAGGTCAATGTCTAACTTTAACTGTCAGAGGTCAGTGTCTAACTTTATCTATCAGAACTATTAAAGTTCAATGTCTCACTTTAACTATCAGAGGTCAATGTCTAACTTTAACTATCAGAGGTCAATGTCTAACTTTAACTATCAGAGGCCAGTGTCTAACTATCAGAACTATTAGAGGTCACTGTCTAACTTTAACAATCAGAACTATTAGAGGTCAGTGTCTAACTTTAACTATCAGAACTATGAGAGGTCAATATCTAACTTTAACTATCAGATCTATTAGAGGCCAGTGTCTAACTTCAACTATCAGAACTGTTAGAGGTCAATGTCTAACTTTAACTAATAGAGGTCAGTGTCTAACTTTAACTATCAGAGGTCAATGTCTAACTTTAACTGTCAAAAGTATCAGCGGTCAATGTCTAACTTTAACTGTCAGAACTATTAGAGGTCAATGTCTAACTTTAACTATTAAAGGTCAATGTCTAACTTTAACTATCAGAGGTCAGTGTCTAACTTTAACTATCAGAACTATTAGAGGTCAGTGTCTAACTTTAACTATCAGAACTATTAGAGTTCAGTTTCTAATTTTAACTATTAGAGGTCAGTGTCTAACTTTAACTATCAGAGGTCAATGTCTAACTTTAAGTATCAGAGGTCAATGTCTAAATTTAACTATCAGAGGTCAATGTCTAACTTTAACTATTAGAGGTCAATGTCTAACTTTAACTATCAGAGGTTAATGTCTAACTTTAACTATCAGAACTATTAAAGGTCAATGTCTCACTTTAACTGTCATAGGTCAATGTCTAACTTTAACTATCAGAGGTCAATGTCTAACTTTAACTATCAGAACTATTAGAGGTCAGTGTCTAACTTTAACTATTAGAGGTCAATGTCTAACTTTAAGTATCAGAGGTCAATGTCTAACTTTAACTATCAGAGGTCAATGTCTAACTTTAACTATTAGAGGTCAATGTCTAACTTTAACTATCAGAGGTTAATGTCTAACTTTAACTATCAGAACTATTAAAGGTCAATGTCTCACTTTAACTGTCATAGGTCAATGTCTAACTTTAACTATCATAGGTCAGTGTCTAACTTTAACTATCAGAACTGTTAAAGGTCAATGTCTCACTTTAACTATCATAGGTCAATGTCTAACTTTAACTCTCAGAGGTCAATGTCTAACTTTAACTATCAGAGGTCAATGTCTAACTTTAACTATCAGAGGTCAGTGTCTAACTTTAACTGTCATAGGTCAATGTCAAACTTCAACTATCAGAGGTCAATGTCTAACTTTAACTATCAGAACTCTTAGAGGTCAGTGTCTAACTTTAACTATTAGAGGTCAATGTCTAACTTTAAGTATCAGAGGTCAATGTCTAACTTTAACTATCAGAGGTCAATGTCTAACTTTAACTATTAGAGGTCAATGTCTAACTTTAACTATCAGAGGTTAATGTCTAACTTTAACTATCAGAACTATTAAAGGTCAATGTCTCACTTTAACTGTCATAGGTCAATGTCTAACTTTAACTATCAAAGGTCAGTGTCTAACTTTAACTATCAGAACTGTTAAAGGTCAATGTCTCACTTTAACTATCATAGGTCAATGTCTAACTTTAACTATCAGAGGTCAATGTCTAACTTTAACTATCAGAGGTCAATGTCTAACTTTAACTATCAGAGGTCAGTGTCTAACTTTAACTATCAGAGGTCAATGTCTAACTTTAACTATCAGAGGTCAGTGTCTAACTTTAACTATCAGAACTATTAAAGGTCAATGTCTCACTTTAACTATCAGAGGTCAGTGTCTAAGTTTAAATATCAGAGGTCAATGTCTAACTTTAACTATCAGAGGTCAGTGTCTAACTTTAACTATCAGAACTATTAGAAGTCAGTGTCTAACTTTAACTATCAGAACTATTAGAGTTCAGTTTCTAATTTTAACTATTAGAGGTCAGTGTCTAACTTTAACTATCAGAACTATTAAAGGTCAATGTCTCACTTTAACTATCAGAGGTCAGTGTCTAAGTTTAAATATCAGAGGTCAATGTCTAACTTTAACTATCAGAGGTCAGTGTCTAACTTTAACTATCAGAACTATTAGAAGTCAGTGTCTAACTTTAACTATCAGAACTATTAGAGTTCAGTTTCTAATTTTAACTATTAGAGGTCAGTGTCTAACTTTAACTATTAGAGGTCAGTGTCTAACTTTAACTCTCAGAAATGTTGGAGGTCAGTGTTTAACTTAACTATCAGAGGTCAGTGTCTGACTTCAATTATTAGAGGTCAGTGTCTAACTTCAACAATCAGAAGTATTAGACGTCAGTGTCTAACTTAAAGTATCAGCACTATTAAAGGTCAATGTCTAACTTTAACTATCAGAGGTCAGTATCTAACTAACTATCAGAACTATTAGAGGTCAGTGTCTAACTTTAACTATCAGAACTATTAGAGGTCAATGTCTAACTTTAACTATCAGAACTATTAGAGGTCAATGTCTAACTTTAACTATCAGAGGTCAATGTCTAACTTTAACTATCAGAACTATTAGAGGTCAGTGTCTAACTTTAACTATTAGAGGTCAATGTCTAACTTTAAGTATCAGAGGTCAATGTCTAACTTTAACTATCAGAGGTCAATGTCTAACTTTAACTATTAGAGGTCAATGTCTAACTTAAACTATCAGAGGTTAATGTCTAACTTTAACTATCAGAACTATTAAAGGTCAATGTCTCACTTTAACTGTCATAGGTCAATGTCTAACTTTAACTATTAGAGGTCAATGTCTAACTTTAACTATCAGAGGTCAGTGTCTAACTTTAACTATCAGAACTATTAAAGGTCAATGTCTCACTTTAACTATCAGAGGTCAGTGTCTAGCTTTAACAATCAGAACTATTAGAGGTCAGTGTCTAACTTTAACTATCAGAACTATTAGAGGTCGGTGTCTAACTTTAACTATCAGAGGTCGGTGTCTAACTTTAACTATTAGAGGTCAATATCTAACTTTAACTATCAGAACTATTAGAGGTCAATGTCTAACTTTAACTATTAGAGGTCAGTGTCTAACTTTAACTATCAGAACTATTAGAGGTCAGTGTCTAACTTTAACTAGCAGAACTATTAGAGGTCAGTGTCTAACTTTAACTATCAGAACTATCAGAGGTCAGTGTCTAACTTTAACGATTAGAGGTCAGTGTCTAACTTTAACTATCAGAGGTCAGTGTCTAACTTTAACTATCAGAGGTCAGTGTCGAACTTTAAGTATCAGAACTGTTAAAGGTCAGTGTCTCACTTTAACTATCATAGGTCAACTTCTAACTTTAACTATCAGAGGTCAATGTCTAACTTTAACTATCAGAGGTCAGTGTCTAACTTTAACTATCAGAGGTCAGTGTCTAACTTTAACTATTAGAGGTCAGTGTCTAACTTTAACTATCAGAACTATTAGAGGTCAATGTCTAACTTTAACTATTAGAGGTCAGTGTCTAACTTTAACTATCAGAGGTCAGTGTCTAACTTTAACTGTCAGAACTATCAGAGGTCAATGTCTAACTTTAACTATCAGAACTATTAGAGGTCAATGTCTAACTTTAACTATCAGAACTATTAGAGGCCAGTGTCTAACTTTAACTATCAGAACTATCAGAGGTCATTGTCTAACTTTAACTGTCAGAACTATCAGAGGTCAATGTCTAACTTTAACTGTCAGAACTATTAGAGGTCAATGTCTAACTTTAACTTTTAGAGGTCAGTGTCTAACTTTAACTATCAGAGGTCAGTGTCTAACTTTAACTATCAGAACTAATAGAGGTCAATGTCTAACTTTAACTATCAGAACTATTCGAGGTCAATGTCTAACTTTAAGTTTTAAAGGTCGGTGTCTAACTTTAACTATCAGAACTATTAGAGGTCAGTGTCTAACTTTAATTATCAGAACTATTAGAGGTCAGTGTCTAGCTAACTATTTGAGGTCAGTGTCTAACTTTAACGATTAGAGGTCAATGTCTAACTTTAACTATCAGAGGTCAATGTCTAACTTTAACTATCAGAACTATTAAAGGTCAATGTCTCACTTTAACTAACATAGGTCAATGTCTAACTTTAACTATCAGAGGTCAATGTCTAACTTTAACTATCAGAACTATTAGAGGCCAGTGTCTAACTTTAACTATCAGAACTATTAGAGGTCAATGTCTAACTTTAACTATTAGAGGTCAGTGTCTAACTTTAACTATCAGAGGTCAATGTCTAACTTCAACTATCAGAACTATTAGAGGTCAATGTCTAACTTTAACTTTTAGAGGTCGGTGTCTAACTTTAACTATCACAACTATTAGAGGTCAGTGTCTAACTTTAACTATCAGAACTATTAGAGGTCAGTGTCTAGCTAACTATTAGAGGTCAGTGTCTAACTTTAACGATTTGAGGTCAATGTCTAACTTTAACTATCAGAGGTCAGTGTCTAACTTTAACTATCAGAACTATTGAAGGTCAATGTCTCACTTTAACTATCATAGGTCAATGTCTAACTTTAACTATCAGAGGTCAATGTCTAACTTTAACTATCAGAGGTCACTGTCTAACTTTAACTATCAGAACTGTTAGAGGCCAGTGTCTTACTTTAACTATCAGAACTATTAGAGGTAAATGTCTAACTTTAACTAATAGAGGTCAGTGTCTAACTTTAACTATCAGAACTATTAGAGGTCAAAGTCTAACTTTAACTAGTGTCTAACTTTAACTATCAGAGGTCAATGTCTAACTTTAACTGTCAAAACTATCAGCGGTCAATGTCTAACTTTAACTGTCAGAACTATTAGAGGTCAATGTCTAACTTTAACTACCAGAGGTCAGTGTCTAACTAACTATCAGAACTAGTAGAGGTCAGTGTCTAACTTTAACAATCAGAACTATTAGAGGTCAGTGTCTAACTTTAACTATCAGAACTATTAGAGGTCAGTGTCTAGCTAACTATTAGAGGTCAGTGTCTAACTTTAACGATTAGAGGTCAATGTCTAACTTTAACTGTCAGAGGTCAGTGTCTAACTTTATCTATCAGAACTATTAAAGTTCAATGTCTCACTTTAACTATCATAGGTCAATGTCTAACTTTAACTATCAGAGGTCAATGTCTAACTTTAACTATCAGAGGCCAGTGTCTAACTATCAGAACTATTAGAGGTCAGTGTCTAACTTTAACAATCAGAACTATTAGAGGTCAGTGTCTAACTTTAACTATCAGAACTATGAGAGGTCAATATCTAACTTTAACTATCAGATCTATTAGAGGCCAGTGTCTAACTTCAGCTATCAGAACTGTTAGAGGTCAATGTCTAACTTTAACTATCAGATCTATTAGAGGCCAGTGTCTAACTTCAACTATCAGAACTGTTAGAGGTCAATGTCTAACTTTGACTAATAGAGGTCAGTGTCTAACTTTAACTATCAGAGGTCAATGTCTAACTTTAACTGTCAAAAGTATCAGCGGTCAATGACTAACTTTAACTGTCAGAACTATTAGAGGTCAATGTCTAACTTTAACTATTAAAGGTCAATGTCTAACTTTAACTATCAGAGGTCAATGTCTAACTTTAACTGTCAAAAGTATCAGCGGTCAATGACTAACTTTAACTGTCAGAACTATTAGAGGTCAATGTCTAACTTTAACTATTAAAGGTCAATGTCTAACTTTAACTATCAGAGGTCAGTGTCTAACTTTAACTATCAGAACTATTAGAGGTCAGTGTCTAACTTTAACTATCAGAACTATTAGAGTTCAGTTTCTAATTTTAACTATTAGAGGTCAGTGTCTAACTTTAACTATCAGAGGTCAATGTCTAACTTTAAGTATCAGAGGTCAATGTCTAACTTTAACTATCAGAGGTCAATGTCTAACTTTAACTATTAGAGGTCAATGTCTAACTTTAACTATCAGAGGTTAATGTCTAACTTTAACTATCAGAACTATTAAAGGTCAATGTCTCACTTTAACTGTCATAGGTCAATGTCTAACTTTAACTATCAGAGGTCAATGTCTAACTTTAACTATCAGAACTATTAGAGGTCAGTGTCTAACTTTAAGTATCAGAGGTCAATGTCTAACTTTAACTATCAGAACTATTAGAGGTCAATGTCTAACTTTAAGTATCAGAGGTCAATGTCTAACTTTAACTATCAGAGGTCAATGTCTAACTTTAACTATTAGAGGTCAATGTCTAACTTTAAGTATCAGAGGTCAATGTCTAACTTTAACTATCAGAAGTCAATGTCTAACTTTAACTATTAGAGGTCAATGTCTAACTTTAACTATCAGAGGTTAATGTCTAACTTTAACTATCAGAACTATTAAAGGTCAATGTCTCACTTTAACTGTCATAGGTCAATGTCTAACTTTAACTATCATAGGTCAGTGTCTAACTTTAACTATCAGAACTATTAAAGGTCAATGTCTCACTTTAACTATCATGGGTCAATGTCTAACTTTAACTATCAGAGGTCAATGTCTAACTTTAACTATCAGAGGTCAATGTCTAACTTTAACTATCAGAGGTCAGTGTCTAACTTTAACTGTCATAGGTCAATGTCTAACTTTAACTATCAGAGGTCAATGTCTAACTTTAACTATCAGAACTCTTAGAGGTCAGTGTCTAACTTTAACTATTAGAGGTCAATGTCTAACTTTAAGTATCAGAGGTCAATGTCTAACTTTAACTATCAGAGGTCAATGTCTAACTTTAACTATTAGAGGTCAATGTCTAACTTAAACTATCAGAGGTTAATGTCTAACTTTAACTATCAGAACTATTAAAGGTCAATGTCTCACTTTAACTGTCATAGGTCAATGTCTAACTTTAACTATTAGAGGTCAATGTCTAACTTTAACTATCAGAGGTCAGTGTCTAACTTTAACTATCAGAACTATTAAAGGTCAATGTCTCACTTTAACTATCAGAGGTCAGTGTCTAACTTTAACAATCAGAACTATTAGAGGTCAGTGTCTAACTTTAACTATCAGAACTATTAGAGGTCAATGTCTAACTTTAACTATCAGAGGTCGGTCTCTAACTTTAACTATTAGAGGTCAGTGTCTAACTTTAACTATCAGAACTATTAGAGGTCAGTGTCTAGCTAACTATTAGAGGTCAGTGTCTAACTTTAACGATTTGAGGTTAATGTCTAACTTTAACTATCAGAGGTCACTGTCTAACTTTAACTATCAGAACTGTTAGAGGCCAGTGTCTAACTTTAACGTAAGTTACGAAGGTAACTGTGGTTCTGTGAATTCCTGGATGACTGCCAGTGGCAGTGAACAAAGTGGATATGTCTCCTCGCGCTCCGCGCAGGTCGAGATGTTATGTAAACAAAGTCGCGTATGTGACGTGTAGGCTAACTGCATCAGAGCCTATAAATACCACCTGGTAGCCTACACCCGGCCTCTCAGAATCTTCTCGCCCGACAGATTCCGAGTGACCGGCATGACTGGCAGTCATCCAGGAATTCACAGAACCACAGTTACCTTCGTAACTTACGTTCTGTTTCATTCCCTCCTGACTGCCAGTGGCAGTGAACAAAGTGGATGACTCATACCAGCGGTGTCACGAGGAAGCAGACACCTACCTACTGGTTGGCCATCGACGCCAGTGGAAGAACGGCTGCTGCCAGTGTGGATCCAGAGGCCACATTAAGCCGATAAAACCTAGAAAAGGTGCATGGCGCTGCCCAGGACGCTGCTGCACATATCTCAGAGAGTGGCATCCCTCTCATTGCGGCCCAGGAGGTTGCCACACCCCTGGTAGAGTGGCAAATGATATCCAAGGGGGCAGGTTTTCCTGCTGCCTCATAAGCTTGCCTGATTGTGTCAACGACCCAGTGAGAGAGCCTCTGCTTAGACAGCGCATCTCCTTTACTCTTTCCGCCATAGCAGATAAACAACTGCTCTGAGCGCCTAAAGTTTTGTGTTGCTCTAATGTACAGGCGCAACGCCCTGACTGGGCACAGTCCACTAGCCCTCTCCTCGATCTCGGAGTCGATCGGGGGAGGATGGAAAGCCTCCAGCTCTATGGCCTGATTGACGTGGCTGGGGGGCAGGACTTTTGGCAAGAAGGAAATATTAGGCCACAGTGTGACCCCCGACCCATCTGTCTTCCACCGTAGACAGATAGGGCTAACTGACAGCGCGTGAAGTTCGCCAACCCGCTTGGCTGTCGAAACTGCCCATAGAAATGCAGTCTTCATTGATATACACCTCAGAGACCCTTCTTCCATGGGCTCAAAGGGTGGCTTGCCTAAGGCCTGCAGGACCAGCGGCAGGTCCCATCCGGCAGCCCGCCTCACCCTAGGAGGGCGCAGCCGTCTGGCACCACGCAGAAACTGGGTCACCCAGTGATGTGTACCAACTGACCTCCCCTCAATGTGGTCATGGTATACTGAGATGGCTGCCACATGAACCTTCAGGGTTGAAGCAGCCCTGCCTGACTCGAAGAGATCCTGCAAGTACTGCAGTATGTCATGCAGAGGGCATGATACTGGGTTCATACCCCTGTTCGTGCACCATGAAGCGAAGGCAGCCCAACAGCTTCGATACACCACTCTTGTGGAGGGAGCCCTAGCACTCTGCAGGGTTTCACAAACCGAGGGCTTGAAGTCAATCAGGAGTGACCGGCACCCCCCAGTGGCCAAACCCAGAGCTGGAAGAGGCTCGGGGACGGATGCCAAACCTCCCCGTCCAACTGGGACAGGAGGTCCACCCTCACTGGGAGCTGCCATGGTTCCCCATCCAGCAGACTGATGAGTGTGGAGAACCATATCCTCGATGGCCACCTGGGGGCGACGAGGAGGATCTTGTGACCCGATAACCTCACTCTGTGAAGCGTAGGCGCTATCAAGGGGACCGGGGGAAACGCATAAAGAAGTCCCCTCGGCCAGGCGTTGGCGAGAGCATCCACCCCCAGTGGGGCGCCGGTCTCGTTCAGTGAGAACCACAGGCGACAATGAGTTGTGCGCTCGGAGGCGAACAAGTCGACTTGTGCTCGGCCGTACCGATCCCATATCATCTGCACCACCCGAGGGTGCAATCTCCATTCCCCTGGGCCCAGCCTCTGGCGTGAGAGGGAATCTGCCACCAAATTTTCCCTGCCTGGGAGGTGCATTGCTCTCAGGGAGGCCAATCGAGGGTGAGCCCATCTCCACAGTCTCTGAGCCTCCCTCAGCAGCTTCGCCGATCTGGTCCCCCCTTGATGGTTGATATGATACACGGCAGAAGTGTTGTCCGTTCGGATAAGCACATGCTCGTCCCTGAGAAAGGGCGAGAAGTGCTTCAGCGCCAAGTAGACGGTCCGGAGTTCCAGAACATTGATTCCAGAGGAACTCCCTGCTGTAGAAATGTGCAATCCCGCCACTGGTGGAGATGTACAAGGCACCTGTTTGTCACTGTCACCTTGTTCTGCCTCTGTAGAACAGGGTCCATGTGGAGGCTGTTGTACCACCTCTGCAAGGGTCGTAAATGCAGCAACCCAAGAGGTGTGATTGCTGATGCTGCTGCCAGCATACCCAGCAGCCGGAGCCATGTTCGGACTGGCACTCTTGCTCCGAGACGGAAGGACTGTAACAGGTCCTGAATCCTGTCGATCCGCTCCATGGTCGGACTTGCCCGCATGGAGACAGAATCCAGAGCCAGACCAATGAAGGTGGTTTGCTGTGTCGGATGAAGAGAGCTCTTCTCCAGGTTCACTGACATGCCCAGTGCCTCGAGGTGAGCAAGGACCTTGGCTGTTTTCTGCCTCGCCTCCTGGAACGAGGGGGCGCAGATGAGCCAGTCGTCCAGGTAAGGGAGAATCTTTATTCCACCCAGTCCTAGAGCTGTTAAGGCTGCCCTCATGCATCTTGTGAAGATGCGGGGGGCCAGGGACAGGCCAAATGGCAGGACAGCAAATTGATATGCCCGGCCTCGAAAGGCGAAGCGAAGAAATCTCCTGTGCTCTGGATGAATAGGGACGTGAAAGTAGGCGTCCTTGAGATCCACAGAAGTGAACCATTCTCCGGGAATGATAGCCTGGAGACCGTCGACTGCACGTAGCATGCGAAATGGGAGGACCCTCAGATAACCATTCAACCTTCTCAGGTCGAGTATGGGCCTGAAGGAGCCGTCTTTTTTTGGAACCAGGAAATATGTTGAGTAAAACCCATCGTTCTGTGTATGTGGGTCCACTATTGTAACAGCCTTCTTGTCCAGGAGTGTAGCAATTTCCTGGGACAGAAACTGGGCCTTCACTGGGTCTGTGACTGAGGTCACCTTGACCCCTGAAGGTGGTGGGGGTCGGCGGCAGAACTGCATCCTGTAACCCTGTGACATGGTGTTTAGAACCCATGCGTCTTGGGAATGGGCAGCCCAGTAGTCCAGATGCTGCTGTGAAAATCTGCCCGCCGCCGGCCCCCGACCTTCAGCTTTTGCCTTGACGGTTGCTTGGGGGCCTGGGGGGGCGCTGAACATGCACTCGCCCCCGCTGGGATTGGCGGGGGGGAGGCTGCTCCCCTCTGGGCTGTCGCCAGCTAGTTGCCGCTGCCTGGTTGTGCTGCCAGGGCTGTGGCAATGGATTTAGATGACGTGACCGGCGCGGGTCTCGCGCTCCACGTTTCTTAGAGTGCTGAACTGGGGCACTCATACCCTTACCCCGGTCTTCCCAGGCCTCAGAAGCCTGGCTAGACTGCTTCCTGCGCTCCAGCGCTGTTTCTGCCTGTGGCCCGAACAACTGGCCTGGCACCACTGGGAGCTTTCGGAGGGCATGTCTGCAGTCATCAGACATAGGCGCCTGGGCCAGCCACACCTGACGACGTGTCACGACAAGGGTGGACATCAAGCGACCAAGCTCTCTGGTCATCAGCCCAAAGGCCTGAAGGGCTGCATCATTTATATCAGCCAGTTCTGCCCCTCATGCCCTGGCTGCATCATGGCAGACTGGGCAAGAAGGAGCACCGACAGCGAGTTTCCAATGCGAGCCATATGGCCCGCTACATCATAAGCCTTCGACAGGAGGCTGTCAGTTACCCGGCATTGTGGCCTAGGGCAGCGAGGCTTAACCTTGAGTGCCTCATCTGGAGAAAGAACCAGTGCGGCAATGCATTGATCCACTGGAGGCATGTGAATCAGGCCATGTTCTTCTGCACAGCGCATGGATGCCAAAGTTCTAGCATCTCTGCCATGGTGAGGCGCCATTCCTGGGTTTGCCCAGCAACGCTTCAGCTCCTCCAAAAGGCAGGCGAAGGTGGGACCTCAAATGGCGGGGCCACTGGAGCTCGGCGGAAAATGGGTTTCCAACAGGGTGTGCTGCCGGTGCATCATCCAGCCCAATCTTTGCCAAGGCCGCCCGCAGTGTTGCCCGCAGCGGGCAGGGGCCGCCCAGTTCAGAACTCACGGAGCTCCTGAGGGAAGTTTCCGAGCCATCCTTGGCCTCAAGGCTCACGGGCTCCGCCCCCTGGACTGACAGTGCAGGGGAAAGACCCTGTCTGGGGCTAACCTCCAGCTCACCCATTTGAAACTGTGAGTTTGAAGCCCTGGTTGACATGGCGTCGTCCATGTCCTCTGCTGAGTCCCAAGCAACTGCCCCTAGGGCAGGTGGAGGAGGTCGAGCCCATACGAGTGCTTTAAGTTGCTCCATCTCAGCTCTTAGAGCCTCCATCTCCTGGCGGCGGGAACTTGCTGTTTTGCCCTCTTGCGATCTGGGCTCCCACGCCCCTTCTGTGGCCCGCCTCCGCGCTTCTCACGCCGTCTGTGGGGGCCAGAACCTCTCCGAGCCACCCCAGAGAGTGGAAGATCCTCTCCCAGCAGGAGGGTCTCCACCTGACGCAGCCTTTCCTCTCTCACTGAGAGCGGTAGGATGCTACAATTAATACATGGGTCAGACAGGGCCTCCCTGAGATGACCGACCCCCAGACACCTGGGGCACATCTCATGGCCGTCCTCCACCTCAAGCTGAGCCCCGCAAGAGACACACAGCAACATTATGTCCCCTAAAGCAGGGCTCCGGTCCGGAGATCTGGGCGAGAACTGCTCTGATCAAACCACAGGTCGCGAACCAGAATCTCCAGCGGCCGTGCTAGCCGGTTCAGGCTAACTTACCTGAACCGAAGTGTAGCCAGGTAATCCAAGCGAGAACTGTGGACAGATCACAGAACGCGACCGGAACTTCCAGCAGTTTCCGCTCCTCTCCTTCTCTGAACCAGAAACCTCCAACGGGTGCGTTAGCCGGTCAGGCTACACCCACCAAATAGTAGTGTAGCTAGGTAATCTAAGCGAGAACCGTGGGTAAACCACAGCACGCGATTAGAACTTCCAGCAGTGTCTTGTTTTCTCACGCTAGCTCTACTAGTCCTCCACCGGAGGGGGGGTCCAGGCTACACAGACTGCGACGCAGTCGGCGTAGCATACGGGCGAGCCGCCACGCGGATGCCTCTCAGTCCCCCTCCCGCGACAAAGGGAGGATAGCGTGCCAACCACAGCCTTAGAGGGCAACAGCTGCGCTCCGACCATAAGTCACAGGCAGGATGGCCGCACTTGCACACACAGAGTGTACTCACCTCCCCTGAACCTGCAAAACGAGAGATACGAAACACGGATCTCACGGAGCAGTTAACCTGCGGTGAACGCTAGGCTAACGGCGAGAAGATCAAAGAGGCCGGGTGTAGGCTACCAGGTGGTATTTATAGGCTCTGATGCAGTTAGCCTACACGTCACATACGCGACTTTGTTTACATAACATCTCGACCTGCGCGGAGCGCGAGGAGACATATCCACTTTGTTCACTGCCACTGGCAGTCAGGAGGGAATGAAACAGAACTATCAGAACTATTAGAGGTCAATGTCTAACTTTAACTAATAGAGGTCAGTGTCTAACTTTAACTATCAGAACTATTAGAGGTCAAAGTCTAACTTTAACTAGTGTCTAACTTTAACTATCAGAGGTCAATGTCTAACTTTAACTGTCAAAACTATCAGCGGTCAATGTCTAACTTTAACTGTCAGAACTATTAGAGGTCAATGTCTAACTTTAACTACCAGAGGTCAGTGTCTAACTAACTATCAGAACTAGTAGAGGTCAGTGTCTAACTTTAACAATCAGAACTATTAGAGGTCAGTGTCTAACTTTAACTATCAGAACTATTAGAGGTCAGTGTCTAGCTAACTATTAGAGGTCAGTGTCTAACTTTAACGATTAGAGGTCAATGTCTAACTTTAACTGTCAGAGGTCAGTGTCTAACTTTATCTATCAGAACTATTAAAGTTCAATGTCTCACTTTAACTATCATAGGTCAATGTCTAACTTTAACTATCAGAGGTCAATGTCTAACTTTAACTATCAGAGGCCAGTGTCTAACTATCAGAACTATTAGAGGTCAGTGTCTAACTTTAACAATCAGAACTATTAGAGGTCAGTGTCTAACTTTAACTATCAGAACTATGAGAGGTCAATATCTAACTTTAACTATCAGATCTATTAGAGGCCAGTGTCTAACTTCAACTATCAGAACTGTTAGAGGTCAATGTCTAACTTTAACTAATAGAGGTCAGTGTCTAACTTTAACTATCAGAGGTCAATGTCTAACTTTAACTGTCAAAAGTATCAGCGGTCAATGTCTAACTTTAACTGTCAGAACTATTAGAGGTCAATGTCTAACTTTAACTATTAAAGGTCAATGTCTAACTTTAACTATCAGAGGTCAGTGTCTAACTAACTATCAGAACTAGTAGAGGTCAGTGTCTAACTTTAACAATCAGAACTATTAGAGGTCAGTGTCTAACTTTAACTATCAGAACTATGAGAGGTCAATGTCTAACTTTAACTATCAGATCTATTAGAGGCCAGTGTCTAACTTCAACTATCAGAACTGTTAGAGGTCAATGTCTAACTTTAACTAATAGAGGTCAGTGTCTCACTTTAACTATCAGAACTATTAGAGGTCAATGTCTAACTTTAACTTTTAGAGGTCGGTGTCTAACTTTAACTATCAGAACTATTAGAGGTCAGTGTCTAACTTTAACTATCAGAACTATTAGAGGTCAGTGTCTAGCTAACTATTAGAGGTCAGTGTCTAACTTTAACGATTAGAGGTCAATGTCTAACTTTAACTGTCAGAGGTCAGTGTCTAACTTTATCTATCAGAACTATTAAAGTTCAATGTCTCACTTTAACTATCATAGGTCAATGTCTAACTTTAACTATCAGAGGTCAATGTCTAACTTTAACTATCAGAGGCCAGTGTCTAACTTTAACTATCAGAACTGTTAGAGGCCAGTGTCTAACTTTAACTATCAGAACTATTAGAGGTCAGTGTCTAACTTTAATTATCAGAACTATTAGAGGTCAGTGTCTAGCTAACTATTTCAGGTCAGTGTCTAACTTTAACGATTAGAGGTCAATGTCTGACTTTAACTATCAGAGGTCAGTGTCTAACTTTAACTATCAGAACTGTTAGAGGCCAGTGTCTAACTTTAACTATCAGAACTATTAGAGGTCAGTGTCTAACTTTAATTATCAGAACTATTAGAGGTCAGTGTCTAGCTAACTATTTCAGGTCAGTGTCTAACTTTAACGATTAGAGGTCAATGTCTGACTTTAACTATCAGAGGTCAGTGTCTAACTTTAACTATCAGAACTATTAAAGGTCAATGTCTCACTTTAACTAACATAGGTCAATGTCTAACTTTAACTATCAGAGGTCAATGTCTAACTTTAACTATCAGAACTATTAGAGGCCAGTGTCTAACTTTAACTATCAGAACTATTAGAGGTCAATGTCTAACTTTAACTATCAGAGGTCAGTGTCTAACTTTAACTATCAGAACTATTAAAGGTCAATGTCTCACTTTAACTAACATAGGTAAATGTCTAACTTTAACTATCAGAGGTCAATGTCTAACTTTAACTATCAGAGGCCAGTGTCTAACTTTAACTATCAGAACTATTAGAGGTCAGTGTCTAACTTTAACTATCAGAACTATTAGAGGTCAGTGTCTAACTTTAATTATCAGAACTATTAGAGGTCAGTGTCTAGCTAACTATTTCAGGTCAGTGTCTAACTTTAACGATTAGAGGTCAATGTCTGACTTTAACTATCAGAGGTCAGTGTCTAACTTTAACTATCAGAACTATTAAAGGTCAATGTCTCACTTTAACTAACATAGGTCAATGTCTAACTTTAACTATCAGAGGTCAATGTCTAACTTTAACTATCAGAACTATTAGAGGCCAGTGTCTAACTTTAACTATCAGAACTATTAGAGGTCAATGTCTAACTTTAACTAATAGAGGTCAGTGTCTAACTTTAACTATCAGAGGTCAATGTCTAACTTCAACTATCAGAACTATTAGAGGTCAATGTCTAACTTTAACTTTTAGAGGTCGGTGTCTAACTTTAACTATCAGAACTATTAGAGGTCAGTGTCTAACTTTAACTATCAGAACTATTAGAGGTCAGTGTCTAGCTAACTATTAGAGGTCAGTGTCTAACTTTAACGATTAGAGGTCAATGTCTAACTTTAACTGTCAGAGGTCAGTGTCTAACTTTATCTATCAGAACTATTAAAGTTCAATGTCTCACTTTAACTATCATAGGTCAATGTCTAACTTTAACTATCAGAGGTCAATGTCTAACTTTAACTATCAGAGGCCAGTGTCTAACTATCAGAACTATTAGAGGTCAGTGTCTAACTTTAACAATCAGAACTATTAGAGGTCAGTGTCTAACTTTAACTATCAGAACTATGAGAGGTCAATATCTAACTTTAACTATCAGATCTATTAGAGGCCAGTGTCTAACTTCAACTATCAGAACTGTTAGAGGTCAATGTCTAACTTTAACTAATAGAGGTCAGTGTCTAACTTTAACTATCAGAGGTCAATGTCTAACTTTAACTGTCAAAAGTATCAGCGGTCAATGTCTAACTTTAACTGTCAGAACTATTAGAGGTCAATGTCTAACTTTAACTATTAAAGGTCAATGTCTAACTTTAACTATCAGAGGTCAGTGTCTAACTAACTATCAGAACTAGTAGAGGTCAGTGTCTAACTTTAACAATCAGAACTATTAGAGGTCAGTGTCTAACTTTAACTATCAGAACTATG
Source organism: Synanceia verrucosa (assembly GCA_029721515.1). Taxonomy (NCBI): domain Eukaryota; kingdom Metazoa; phylum Chordata; class Actinopteri; order Perciformes; family Synanceiidae; genus Synanceia; species Synanceia verrucosa. The sequence goes on along the minus strand of CM056564.1, from coordinate 2,852,058 downwards.
AGAGGTCAATGTCTAACTTTAACTATCAGATCTATTAGAGGCCAGTGTCTAACTTCAACTATCAGAACTGTTAGAGGTCAATGTCTAACTTTAACTAATAGAGGTCAGTGTCTCACTTTAACTATCAGAACTATTAGAGGTCAATGTCTAACTTTAACTTTTAGAGGTCGGTGTCTAACTTTAACTATCAGAACTATTAGAGGTCAGTGTCTAACTTTAACTATCAGAACTATTAGAGGTCAGTGTCTAGCTAACTATTAGAGGTCAGTGTCTAACTTTAACGATTAGAGGTCAATGTCTAACTTTAACTGTCAGAGGTCAGTGTCTAACTTTATCTATCAGAACTATTAAAGTTCAATGTCTCACTTTAACTATCATAGGTCAATGTCTAACTTTAACTATCAGAGGTCAATGTCTAACTTTAACTATCAGAGGCCAGTGTCTAACTTTAACTATCAGAACTGTTAGAGGCCAGTGTCTAACTTTAACTATCAGAACTATTAGAGGTCAGTGTCTAACTTTAATTATCAGAACTATTAGAGGTCAGTGTCTAGCTAACTATTTCAGGTCAGTGTCTAACTTTAACGATTAGAGGTCAATGTCTGACTTTAACTATCAGAGGTCAGTGTCTAACTTTAACTATCAGAACTGTTAGAGGCCAGTGTCTAACTTTAACTATCAGAACTATTAGAGGTCAGTGTCTAACTTTAATTATCAGAACTATTAGAGGTCAGTGTCTAGCTAACTATTTCAGGTCAGTGTCTAACTTTAACGATTAGAGGTCAATGTCTGACTTTAACTATCAGAGGTCAGTGTCTAACTTTAACTATCAGAACTATTAAAGGTCAATGTCTCACTTTAACTAACATAGGTCAATGTCTAACTTTAACTATCAGAGGTCAATGTCTAACTTTAACTATCAGAACTATTAGAGGCCAGTGTCTAACTTTAACTATCAGAACTATTAGAGGTCAATGTCTAACTTTAACTATCAGAGGTCAGTGTCTAACTTTAACTATCAGAACTATTAAAGGTCAATGTCTCACTTTAACTAACATAGGTAAATGTCTAACTTTAACTATCAGAGGTCAATGTCTAACTTTAACTATCAGAGGCCAGTGTCTAACTTTAACTATCAGAACTATTAGAGGTCAGTGTCTAACTTTAACTATCAGAACTATTAGAGGTCAGTGTCTAACTTTAATTATCAGAACTATTAGAGGTCAGTGTCTAGCTAACTATTTCAGGTCAGTGTCTAACTTTAACGATTAGAGGTCAATGTCTGACTTTAACTATCAGAGGTCAGTGTCTAACTTTAACTATCAGAACTATTAAAGGTCAATGTCTCACTTTAACTAACATAGGTCAATGTCTAACTTTAACTATCAGAGGTCAATGTCTAACTTTAACTATCAGAACTATTAGAGGCCAGTGTCTAACTTTAACTATCAGAACTATTAGAGGTCAATGTCTAACTTTAACTAATAGAGGTCAGTGTCTAACTTTAACTATCAGAGGTCAATGTCTAACTTCAACTATCAGAACTATTAGAGGTCAATGTCTAACTTTAACTTTTAGAGGTCGGTGTCTAACTTTAACTATCAGAACTATTAGAGGTCAGTGTCTAACTTTAACTATCAGAACTATTAGAGGTCAGTGTCTAGCTAACTATTAGAGGTCAGTGTCTAACTTTAACGATTAGAGGTCAATGTCTAACTTTAACTGTCAGAGGTCAGTGTCTAACTTTAACTATCAGAGGTCACTGTCTAACTTTAACTATCAGAGGTCACTGTCTAACTTTAACTATCAGAACTGTTGGAGGCCAGTGTCTAACTTTAACTCTCAGAACTATTAGAGGTCAATGTCTAACTTTAACTAATAGAGGTCAGTGTCTAACTTTAACTATCAGAACTATTAGAGGTCAAAGTCTAACTTTAACTAGTGTCTAACTTTAACTATCAGAGGTCAATGTCTAACTTTAACTGTCAAAAATATCAGCGGTCAATGTCTAACTTTAACTGTCAGAACTATTAGAGGTCAATGTCTAACTTTAACTATTAAAGGTCAATGTCTAACTTTAACTACCAGAGGTCAGTGTCTAACTAACTATCAGAACTAGTAGAGGTCAGTGTCTAACTTTAACAATCAGAACTATTAGAGGTCAGTGTCTAACTTTAACTATCAGAACTATGAGAGGTCAATGTCTAACTTTAACTATCAGATCTATTAGAGGCCAGTCTCTAACTTCAACTATCAGAACTGTTAGAGGTCAATGTCTAACTTTAACTAATAGAGGTCAGTGTCTCACTTTAACTATCAGAACTATTAGAGGTCAATGTCTAACTTTAACTTTTAGAGGTCGGTGTCTAACTTTAACTATCAGAACTATTAGAGGTCAGTGTCTAACTTTAACCATCAGAACTATTAGAGGTCAGTGTCTAGCTAACTATTAGAGGTCAGTGTCTAACTTTAACTATCAGAACTATTAGAGGTCAGTGTCTAGCTAACTATTAGAGGTCAGTGTCTAACTTTAACGATTAGAGGTCAATGTCTACCTTTAACTGTCAGAGGTCAGTGTCTAACTTTAACTATCAGAACTATTAAAGTTCAATGTCTCACTTTAACTATCATCGGTCAATGTCTAACTTTAACTATTAGAGGTCAGTGTCTAAATTTAACTATCAGAACTATTAGAGGTCAGTGTCTAACTTTAACTATCAGAACTATTAGAGGTCAATGTCTAACTTTAACTATCAGAACTATTAGAGGCCAGTGTCTAACTTTAACGATCAGAACTATTAGAGGTCAGTGTCTAACTTTAACTATCAGAGGTCAGTGTCTAACTTTAACTATTAAAGGTCAATGTCTAACTTTAACTATTAGAGGTCAGTGTCTAACTTTAACTATCAGAACTATCAGAGGTCAATGTCTAACTTTAACTAATAGAGGTCAGTGTCTAACTTTAACTATCAGAACTGTTAGAGGTCAATGTCTAACTTTAACTATCAGAGGTCAGTGTCTAACTTTAACTGTCAGAACTATCGGAGGTCAATGTCTAACTTTAGCTATCAGAACTATCAGAGGTCAATGTCTAACTTTAACTTTTAGAGGTCAGTGTCTAACTTTAACTATCAGAACTATTAGAGGTCAATGTCTAACTTTAACTAATAGAGGTCAGTGTCTAACTTTAACTATCAGAACTATTAGAGGTCAATGTCTAACTTTAACTAATAGAGGTCAGTGTCTAACTTTAACTATCAGAACTATTAGAGGTCAATGTCTAACTTTAACTATTAGATGTCAGTGTCTGACTTTAACTAATAGAGGTCAGTGTCTAACTTTAACTATCAGAACTATTAGAGGTCAATGTCTAACTTTAACTGTCAGAACTATTAGAGGTCAATGTCTAACTTTAACTGTTAGAGGCCAGTGTCTAACTTTAACTATCAGAACTATTAGAGGTCAAAGTCTAACTTTAACTAGTGTCTAACTTTAACTATCAGAGGTCAATGTCTAACTTTAACTGTCAAAACTATCAGCGGTCAATGTCTAACTTTAACTGTCAGGACTATTAGAGGTCAATGTCTAACTTTAACTATTAAAGGTCAATGTCTAACTTTAACTACCAGAGGTCAGTGTCTAACTAACTATCAGAACTAGTAGAGGTCAGTGTCTAACTTTAACAATCAGAACTATTAGAGGTCAGTGTCTAACTTTAACTATCAGAACTATTAGAGGTCAATGTCTAACTTTAACTAATAGAGGTCAGTGTCTCACTTCAACTATCAGAACTATTAGAGGTCAATGTCTAACTTTAACTGTCAGAGGTCAGTGTCTAACTTTAACTATCAGAACTATTAAAGTTCAATGTCTCACTTTAACTATCATAGGTCAATGTCTAACTTTAACTATCAGAGGTCAATGTCTAACTTTAACTATCAGAGGCCAGTGTCTAACTTTAACTATCAGAACTATTAGAGGTCAGTGTCTAACTTTAACAATCAGAACTATTAGAGGTCAGTGTCTAACTTTAACTATCAGAACTATGAGAGGTCAATGTCTAACTTTAACTATCAGATCTATTAGAGGTCAGTGTCTAACTTTATCTATCAGAACTATTAGAGGTCAAAGTCTAACTTTAACTATTAGAGGTCAGTGTCTAACTTTAACTATCAGAGGTCAATGTCTAACTTTAACTGTCAAAACTATCAGCGGTCAATGTCTAACTTTAACTGTCAGAACTATTAGAGGTCAATGTCTAACTTTAACTCTTAAAGGTCAATGTCTAACTTTAACTATCAGAGGTCAGTGTCTAACTAACTATCAGAACTAGTAGAGGTCAGTGTCTAACTTTAACAATCAGAACTATTAGAGGTCAGTGTCTAACTTTAACTATCAGAACTATGAGAGGTCAATGTCTAACTTTAACTTTTAGAGGTCGGTGTCTAACTTTAACTGATTAGAGGTCAATGTCTAACTTTAACTGTCAGAACTATTAGAGGTCAGTGTCTAACTTTAACTATCAGAACTATTAGAGGTCAATGTCTAACTTTAACTATCAGAGGTCAATGTCTAACTTTAACTATCAGAGGTCAATGTCTAACTTTAACTGTCAGAACTATCGGAGGTCAATGTCTAACTTTAACTTAGCTATCAGAACTATTAGAGGTCAGTGTCTAACTTTAACTATCAGAACTATTAGAGGTCAGTGTCTAACTTTAACTATCAGAACTATTAGAGGTCAATGTCTAACTTTAACTATCAGAACTATTAGAGGACATTGTCTAACATTAACGATCATAACTATTAGAGGTCAATGTCTAACTTTAACTAATAGAGGTCAGTGTCTAACTTTAACTATCAGAGGTCAATGTCTAACTTTAACTATCAGAGGTCAATGTCTAACTTTAACTGTCAGAACTATCAGAGGTCAATGTCTAACTTTAACTATCAGAACTATTAGAGGTCAATGTCTAACTTCAACTATCAGAACTGTTAGAGGTCAATGTCTAACTTTAACTAATAGAGGTCAGTGTCTCACTTCAACTATCAGAACTATTAGAGGTCAATGTCTAACTTTAACTGTCAGAGGTCAGTGTCTAACTTTATCTATCAGAACTATTAGAAGTCAGTGTCTAACTTTAACTATCAGAACTATTAAAGGTCAATGTCTCACTTTAACTGTCATAGGTCAATGTCTAACTTTAACTGTCAGAGGTCAGTGTCTAACTTTATCTATCAGAACTATTAAAGTTCAATGTCTCACTTTAACTATCATAGGTCAATGTCTAACTTTAAGTATCAGAGGTCAATGTCTAACTTTAACTATCAGAGGTCAATGTCTAACTTTAACTATTAGAGGTCAATGTCTAACTTTAACTATCAGAGGTTAATGTCTAACTTTAACTATCAGAACTATTAAAGGTCAATGTCTCACTTTAACTGTCATAGGTCAATGTCTAACTTTAACTATCATAGGACAGTGTCTAACTTTAACTATCAGAACTGTTAAAGGTCAATGTCTCACTTTAACTATCATAGGTCAATGTCTAACTTTAACTATCAGAGGTCAATGTCTAACTTTAACTATCAGAGGTCAATGTCTAACTTTAACTATCAGAACTATTAGAGGCCAGTGTCTAACTTTAATTATCAGAACTATTAAAGGTCAGTGTCTAACTTTAACTATCAGAGGTCAATGTCTAACTTTAACTATCAGAGGTCAGTGTCTAACTTTAACTATCAGAACTATTAAAGGTCAATGTCTCACTTTAACTATCAGAGGTCAGTGTCTAAGTTTAAATATCAGAGGTCAATGTCTAACTTTAACTATCAGAGGTCAGTGTCTAACTTTAACTATCAGAACTATTAGAAGTCAGTGTCTAACTTTAACTATCAGAACTATTAAAGGTCAATGTCTCACTTTAACTGTCATAGGTCAATGTCTAACGTTAACTTTTAGAGGTCGGTGTCTAACTTTAACTATCACAACTATTAGAGGTCAGTGTCTAACTTTAACGATTTGAGGTCAATGTCCAACTTTAACTATCAGAGGTCAGTGTCTAACTTTAACTATCAGAGGTCAATGTCTAACTTTAACTATCAGAGGTCACTGTCTAACTTTAACTATCAGAGGTCACTGTCTAACTTTAACTATCAGAACTGTTAGAGGCCAGTGTCTAACTTTAACTATCAGAGGTCAATGTCTAACTTTAACTATCAGAGGTCACTGTCTAACTTTAACTATCAGAACTATTAGAGGTCAATGTCTAACTTTAACTAATAGAGGTCAGTGTCTAACTTTATCTATCAGAACTATTAGAGGTCAAAGTCTAACTTTAACTATTAGAGGTCAGTGTCTAACTTTAACTATCAGAGGTCAATGTCTAACTTTAACTATCATAGGTCAATGTCTAACTTTAACTATCAGAGGTCAATGTCTAACTTTAACTATCAGAGGTCAATGTCTAACTTTAACTATCAGAGGTTAATGTCTAACTTTAACTATCAGAACTATTAAAGGTCAATGTCTAACTTTAACTATCAGAGGTCAGTGTCTAACTTTAACTATCAGAACTATTAAAGGTCAATGTCTAACTTTAACTATCAGAGGTCAGTGTCTAACTTTAACTATCAGAACTATTAGAAGTCAGTGTCTAACTTTAAATATCAGAACTATTAAAGGTCAATGTCTCACTTTAACTAACATAGGTCAATGTCTAACTTTAACTATCAGAGGTCAATGTCTAACTTTAACTATCAGAACTATTAGAGGCCAGTGTCTAACTTTAACTATCAGAACTATTAGAGGTCAATGTCTAACTTTAACTAATAGAGGTCAGTGTCTAACTTTAACTATCAGAGGTCAATGTCTAACTTCAACTATCAGAACTATTAGAGGTCAATGTCTAACTTTAACTTTTAGAGGTCGGTGTCTAACTTTAACTATCAGAACTATTAGAGGTCAGTGTCTAACTAACTATCAGAACTATTAGAGGTCAGTGTCTAGCTAACTATTAGAGGTCAGTGTCTAACTTTAACGATTAGAGGTCAATGTCTAACTTTAACTATCAGAGGTCAGTGTCTAACTTTAACTATCATAGGTCAATGTCTAACTTTAACTATCATTGGTCAATGTCTAACTTTAACTATCAGAGGTCACTGTCTAACTTTAACTATCAGAACTGTTAGAGGCCAGTGTCTAACTTTAACTATCAGAACTATTAGAGGTCAATGTCTAACTTTAACTTTTAGAGGTCGGTGTCTAACTTTAACTATCAGAACTATTAGAGGTCAATGTCTAACTTTAACTATTAGAGGTCAGTGTCTAACTTTAACTATCAGAACTATTAGAGGTCAATGTCTAACTTTAACTGTCAAAAATATCAGCGGTCAATGTCTAACTTTAACTGTCAGAACTATTAGAGGTCAATGTCTAACTTTAACTATTAAAGGTCAATGTCTAACTTTAACTATCAGAGGTCAGTGTCTAACTTTAACTATCAGAGGTCAGTGTCTAACTAACTATCAGAACTAGTAGAGGTCAGTGTCTAACTTTAACAATCAGAACTATTAGAGGTCAGTGTCTAACTTTAACTATCAGATCTATTAGAGGCCAGTGTCTAACTTCAACTATCAGAACAATTAGAGGCCAGTGTCTAACTTTAACTATCAGAACTATTAGCGGTCAATGTCTAACTTTAACTATCAGAACTATTAGAGGCCAGTGTCTAACTTTAACGATCAGAACTATTAGAGGTCAGTGTCTAACTTTAACTATCAGAGGTCAATGTCTAACTTTAACTATCAGAACTATTGAAGGTCAATGTCTCACTTTAACTATCATAGGTCAATGTCTAACTTTAACTATCAGAGGTCAATGTCTAACTTTAACTATCAGAGGTCACTGTCTAACTTTAACTATCAGAACTGTTAGAGGCCAGTGTCTAACTTTAACTATCAGAGGTCAATGTCTAACTTTAACTATCAGAGGTCACTGTCTAACTTTAACTATCAGAACTATGAAAGGTCAATGTCTAACTTTAACTAATAGAGGTCAGTGTCTAACTTTAACTATCAGAACTATTAGAGGTCAGTGTCTAACTTTAACCATCAGAACTGTTAGAGGTCAATGTCTAACTTTAACTATCAGAGGTCAGTGTCTAACTTTAACTGTCAGAACTATCAGAGGTCAATGTCTAACTTTAACTGTCAGAACTATTAGAGGTCAATGTCTAACTTTAACTTTTAGAGGTCAGTGTCTAACTTTAACGATCAGAGGTCAGTGTCTAACTTTAACTATCAGAACTAATAGAGGTCAATGTCTAACTTCAACTATCAGAACTATTAGCGGTCAATGTCTAACTTTAACTATTAGAGGTCAGTGTCTAACTTTAACTATCAGAACTATTAGAGGTCAGTGTCTAACTTTAACTATCAGAACTATTAGAGGTCAATGTCTAACTTTAACTAATAGAGGTCAGTGTCTAACTTTAACTATCAGAACTATTAGAGGTCAGTGTCTAACTTTAACTATCAGAACTATTAGAGGTCAATGTCTAACTTGAACTAATAGAGGTCAGTGTCTAACTTTAACTATCAGAACTATTAGAGGTCAAAGTCTAACTTTAACTATTAGAGGTCAGTGTCTAACTTTAACTATCAGAGGTCAATGTCTAACTTCAACTATCAGAACTATTAGAGGCCAGTGTCTAACTTTAACTATCAGAACTATTAGAGGTCAATGTCTAACTTTAACTATTAGAGGTCAGTGTCTAACTTTAACTATCAGAACTAGTAGAGGTCAGTGTCTAACTTCAACTATCAGAACAATTAGAGGCCAGTGTCTAACTTTAACTATCAGAACTATTAGAGGTCAATGTCTAACTTTAACTTTTAGAGGTCGGTGTCTAACTTTAACTATCAGAACTATTAGAGGTCAGTGTCTAACTTTAACTATCAGAACTATTAGAGGTCAATGTCTAACTTTAACTTTTAGAGGTCGGTGTCTAACTTTAACTATCACAACTATTAGAGGTCAGTGTCTAACTTTAACGATTTGAGGTCAATGTCCAACTTTAACTATCAGAGGTCAGTGTCTAACTTTAACTGTCAGAACTATTAGAGGTCAATGTCTAACTTTATCTATCAGAACTACTAGAGGTCAATGTCTAACTTTAACTATCAGAACTATTAGAGGTCAATGTCTAACTTTAACTATCAGAGGTCAATGTCTAACTTTAACTTTTAGAGGTCAGCGTCTAACTTTAACTATCAGAGGTCAGTGTCTAACTTTAACTATCAGAACTAATAGAGGTCAATGTCTAACTTTAACTATCAGAACTATTAGAGGTCAATGTCTAACTTTAACTTTTAGAGGTCGGTGTCTAACTTTAACTGTCAGAACTATTAGAGGTCAGTGTCTAACTTTAATTATCAGAACTATTAGAGGTCAGTGTCGAGCTAACTATTAGAGGTCAGTGTCTAACTTTAACGATTAGAGGTCAATGTCTAACTTTAACTATCAGAGTTCAGTGTCTAACTTTAACTATCAGAGGTCAATGTCTAACTTTAACTATCAGAACTATTAGAGGCCAGTGTCTAACTTTAACTATCAGAACTATTAGAGGTCAATGTCTAACTTTAACGATTAGAGGTCAGTGTCTAACTTTAACTATCAGAACTATTAGAGGTCAGTGTCTAACTTTAACTATCAGAACTATTAGAGGTCAGTGTCTAGCTAACTATTAGAGGTCAGTGTCTAACTTTAACGATTAGAGGTCAATGTCTAACTTTAACTATCAGAGGTCAGTGTCTAACTTTAACTATCAGAACTATTGAAGGTCAATGTCTCACTTTAACTATCATAGGTCAATGTCTAACTTTAACTATCAGAGGTCAATGTCTAACTTTAACTATCAGAGGTCAATGTCTAACTTTAACTATCAGAACTATTAGAGGTTAAAGTCTAACTTTAACTATTAGAGGTCAGTGTCTAACTTTAACTATCAGAGGTCAGTGTCTAACTTTAACTATCAGAACTATTGAAGGTCAATGTCTCACTTTAACTATCATAGGTCAATGTCTAACTTTAACTATCAGAGGTCAATGTCTAACTTTAACTATCAGCGGTCAATGTCTAACTTTAACAATCAGAACTATTAGAGGTCAGTGTCTAACTTTAACTATCAGAACTATGAGAGGTCAATGTCTAACTTTAACTATCAGATCTATTAGAGGCCAGTGTCTAACTTCAACTATCAGAACTATTAGAGGCCAGTGTCTAACTTTAACTATCAGAACTATTAGAGGTCGGTGTCTAACTTTAACTATCAGAACTATTAGAGGTCAGTGTCTACCTTTAACTATCAGAACTATTAGAGGTCAGTGTCTAGCCAACTATCAGAGGCCAGTGTCTAACTTTAACTATCAGAACTATTAGCGGTCAATGTCTAACTTTAACTATCAGAACTATTAGAGGCCAGTGTCTAACTTTAACGATCAGAACTATTAGAGGTCAGTGTCTAACTTTAACTATCAGAACTATTAGCGGTCAATGTCTAACTTTAACTATCAGAACTATTAGAGGCCAGTGTCTAACTTTAACGATCAGAACTATTAGAGGTCAGTGTCTAACTTTAACTATCAGAGGTCAATGTCTAACTTTAACTATCATAGGTCAATGTCTAACTTTAACTATCAGAGGTCAATGTCTAACTTTAACTATCAGAGGTCACTGTCTAACTTTAACTATCAGAACTGTTAGAGGCCAGTGTCTAACTTTAACTATCAGAGGTCACTGTCTAACTTTAACTATCAGAACTATGAAAGGTCAATGTCTAACTTTAACTAATAGAGGTCAGTGTCTAACTTTAACTATCAGAACTATTAGAGGTCAATGTCTAACTTTAACTATTAGATGTCAGTGTCTAACTTTAACTATCAGAGGTCAGTGTCTAACTTTAACTGTCAGAACTATCAGAGGTCAATGTCTAACTTTAACTGTCAGAACTATTAGAGGTCAATGTCTAACTTTAACTTTTAGAGGTCAGTGTCTAACTTTAACGATCAGAGGTCAGTGTCTAACTTTAACTATCAGAACTAATAGAGGTCAATGTCTAACTTCAACTATCAGAACTATTAGCGGTCAATGTCTAACTTTAACTATTAGAGGTCAGTGTCTAACTTTAACTATCAGAACTATTAGAGGTCAGTGTCTAACTTTAACTATCAGAACTATTAGAGGTCAATGTCTAACTTTAACTATCAGAACTATTAGAGGTCAGTGTCTAACTTTAACTATCAGAACTATTAGAGGTCAATGTCTAACTTGAACTAATAGAGGTCAGTGTCTAACTTTAACTATCAGAACTATTAGAGGTCAAAGTCTAACTTTAACTATTAGAGGTCAGTGTCTAACTTTAACTATCAGAGGTCAATGTCTAACTTCAACTATCAGAACTATTAGAGGCCAGTGTCTAACTTTAACTATCAGAACTATTAGAGGTCAATGTCTAACTTTAACTATTAGAGGTCAGTGTCTAACTTTAACTATCAGAACTATTAGAGGTCAATGTCTAACTTTAACTAATAGAGGTCAGTGTCTAACTTTAACTATCAGAACTATTAGAGGTCAATGTCTAACTTTAACTATTAGAGGTCAGTGTCTAACTTTAACTATCAGAACTATTAGAGGTCAATGTCTAACTTTAACTAATAGAGGTCAGTGTCTAACTTTAACTATCAGAACTGTTAGAGGTCAATGTCTAACTTTAACAATTAGAGGTCAGTGTCTAACTTTAACGATCAGAGGTCAGTGTCTAACTTTAACTGTCAGAACTATCGGAGGGCAATGTCTAACTTTAGCTATCAGAACTACTAGAGGTCAATGTCTAACTTTAACTTTTAGAGGTCAGCGTCTAACTTTAACTATCAGAGGTCAGTGTCTAACTTTAACTATCAGAACTAATAGAGGTCAATGTCTAACTTTAACTATCAGAACTATTAGAGGTCAATGTCGAGCTAACTATTAGAGGTCAGTGTCTAACTTTAACGATTAGAGGTCAATGTCTAACTTTAACTATCAGAGTTCAGTGTCTAACTTTAACTATCAGAGGTCAATGTCTAACTTTAACTATCAGAACTATTAGAGGCCAGTGTCTAACTTTAACTATCAGAACTATTAGAGGTCAATGTCTAACTTTAACGATTAGAGGTCAATGTCTAACTTTAACTATCAGAGGTCAGTGTCTAACTTTAACTATCAGAACTATTAAAGGTCAATGTCTCACTTTAACTAACATAGGTCAATGTCTAACTTTAACTATCAGAGGTCAATGTCTAACTTTAACTATCAAAACTATTCGAGGCCAGTGTCTAACTTTAACTATCAGAACTATTAGAGGTCAATGTCTAACTTTAACTAATAGAGGTCAGTGTCTAACTTTAACTATCAGAACTATTAGAGGTCAATGTCTAACTTTAACTATTAGAGGTCAGTGTCTAACTTAACTATCAGAGGTCAATGTCTAACTTCAACTATCAGAACTATTAGAGGTCAATGTCTAACTTTAACTTTTAGAGGTCGGTGTCTAACTTTAACTATCAGAACTATTAGAGGTCAGTGTCTAACTTTAACTATCAGAACTATTAGAGGTCAGTGTCTAGCTAACTATTAGAGGTCAGTGTCTAACTTTAACGATTAGAGGTCAATGTCTAACTTTAACTATCAGAGGTCAGTGTCTAACTTTAACTATCAGAACTATTGAAGGTCAATGTCTCACTTTAACTATCATAGGTCAATGTCTAACTTTAACTATCAGAGGTCAATGTCTAACTTTAACTATCAGAGGTCACTGTCTAACTTTAACTATCAGAACTGTTAGAGGCCAGTGTCTAACTTTAACTATCAGAGGTCAATGTCTAACTTTAACTATCAGAGGTCACTGTCTAACTTTAACTATCAGAACTGTTAGAGGCCAGTGTCTAACTTTAACTATCAGAACTATTAGAGGTCAATGTCTAACTTTAACTAATAGAGGTCAGTGTCTAACTTTAACTATCAGAACTGTTAGAGGTCAATGTCTAACTTTAACTATTAGAGGTCAGTGTCTAACTTTAACTATCAGAGGTCAGTGTCTAACTTTAACTGTCAGAACTATCGGAGGTCAATGTCTAACTTTAGCTATCAGAACTATTAGAGGTCAATGTCTAACTTTAACTTTTAGAGGTCAGTGTCTAACTTTAACTATCAGAACTATTAGAGGTCAATGTCTAACTTTAACTGATAGAGGTCAGTGTCTAACTTTAACTATCAGAACTATTAGAGGTCAATGTCTAACTTTAACTATTAGATGTCAGCGTCTAACTTTAACTATCAGAGGTCAGTGTCTAACTTTAACTGTCAGAACTATCAGAGGTCAATGTCTAACTTTAACTGTCAGAACTATTAGAGGTTAATGTCTAACTTTAACTTTTAGAGGTCAGTGTCTAACTTTAACTATCAGAGGTCAGTGTCTAACTTTAACTATCAGAACTAATAGAGGTCAATGTCTAACTTCAACTATCAGAACTATTAGAGGTCAATGTCTAACTTTAACTTTTAGAGGTCGGTGTCTAACTTTAACTATCAGAACTATTAGAGGTCAGTGTCTAACTTTAACTATCAGAACTATTAGAGGTCAATGTCTAACTTTAACTAATAGAGGTCAGTGTCTAACTTTAACTATCAGAACTATTAGAGGTCAATGTCTAACTTTAACTATTAGAGGTCAGTGTCTAACTTAACTATCAGAGGTCAATGTCTAACTTCAACTATCAGAACTATTAGAGGTCAATGTCTAACTTTAACTTTTAGAGGTCGGTGTCTAACTTTAACTATCAGAACTATTAGAGGTCAGTGTCTAACTTTAACTATCAGAACTATTAGAGGTCAGTGTCTAGCTAACTATTAGAGGTCAGTGTCTAACTTTAACGATTAGAGGTCAATGTCTAACTTTAACTATCAGAGGTCAGTGTCTAACTTTAACTATCAGAACTATTGAAGGTCAATGTCTCACTTTAACTATCATAGGTCAATGTCTAACTTTAACTATCAGAGGTCAATGTCTAACTTTAACTATCAGAGGTCACTGTCTAACTTTAACTATCAGAACTGCTAGAGGCCAGTGTCTAACTTTAACTATCAGAGGTCAATGTCTAACTTTAACTATCAGAGGTCACTGTCTAACTTTAACTATCAGAGGTCACTGTCTAACTTAACTATCAGAACTGTTAGAGGCCAGTGTCTAACTTTAACTATCAGAACTATTAGAGGTCAATGTCTAACTTTAACTAATAGAGGTCAGTGTCTAACTTTAACTATCAGAACTGTTAGAGGTCAATGTCTAACTTTAACTATTAGAGGTCAGTGTCTAACTTTAACTATCAGAGGTCAGTGTCGAACTTTAACTGTCAGAACTATCGGAGGTCAATGTCTAACTTTAGCTATCAGAACTATTAGAGGTCAATGTCTAACTTTAACTTTTAGAGGTCAGTGTCTAACTTTAACTATCAGAACTATTAGAGGTCAATGTCTAACTTTAACTGATAGAGGTCAGTGTCTAACTTTAACTATCAGAACTATTAGAGGTCAATGTCTAACTTTAACTATTAGATGTCAGTGTCTAACTTTAACTATCAGAGGTCAGTGTCTAACTTTAACTGTCAGAACTATCAGAGGTCAATGTCTAACTTTAACTGTCAGAACTATTAGAGGTCAATGTCTAACTTTAACTTTTAGAGGTCAGTGTCTAACTTTAACTATCAGAGGTCAGTGTCTAACTTTAACTATCAGAACTAATAGAGGTCAATGTCTAACTTCAACTATCAGAACTATTAGAGGTCAATGTCTAACTTCAACTTTTAGAGGTCGGTGTCTAACTTTAACTATCAGAACTATTAGAGGTCAGTGTCTAACTTTAACTATCAGAACTATTAGAGGTCAATGTCTAACTTTAACTAATAGAGGTCAGTGTCTAACTTTAACTATCAGAACTATTAGAGGTCAAAGTCTAACTTTAACTATTAGAGGTCAGTGTCTAACTTTAACTATCAGAGGTCAATGTCTAACTTTAACTAATAGAGGTCAGTGTCTAACTTTAATTATCAGAACTATTAGAGGTCAATGTCTAACTTTAACTAATAGAGGTCAGTGTCTAACTTTAACTATCAGAACTATGAGAGGTCAATGTCTAACTTTAACTTTTAGAGGTCGGTGTCTAACTTTAACTATCAGAACTATTTGAGGTCAGTGTCTAACTTTAACTATCAGAACTATTAGAGGTCAGTGTCTAGCTAACTATTAGAGGTCAGTGTCTAACTTTAACGATTAGAGGTCAATGTCTAACTTTAACTGTCAGAGGTCAGTGTCTAACTTTAACTATCAGAACTATTAAAGTTCAATGTCTCACTTTAACTATCATAGGTCAATGTCTAACTTTAACTATCAGAGGTCAATGTCTAACTTTAACTATCAGAGGCCAGTGTCTAACTTTAACTATCAGAACTATTAGAGGTCAATGTCTAACTTTAACTATCAGAACTATTAGAGGCCAGTGTCTAACTTTAACGATCAGAACTATTAGAGGTCAGTGTCTAACTTTAACTATCAGAGGTCAATGTCTAACTTTAACTATCAGAACTATTAGAGGTCAATGTCTAACTTTAACTTTTAGAGGTCGGTGTCTAACTTTAACTATCAGAGGTCAGTGTCTAACTTTAACTATTAAAGGTCAATGTCTAACTTTAACTATTAGAGGTCAGTGTCTAACTTTAACTTTTAGAGGTCGGTGTCTAACTTTAACTATCAGAGGTCAGTGTCTAACTTTAATTATTAAAGGTCAATGTCTAACTTTAACTATCAGAGGTCAGTGTCTAACTTTTACCATTAAAGGTCAATGTCTAACTTTAACTATTAGAGGTCAGTGTCTAACTTTAACTATCAGAACTATTAGAGGACAATGTCTAGCTTTAACTATCAGAACTATTAGAGGTCAGTGTCTAACTAACTATTAGAGTTCAGTGTCTAACTTTAACTATGAGAGGTCAATGTCTAACTTTAACTATTCGAGGTCAGTGTCTAACTTTAACTATTAAAGGTCAGTGTCTAACTATTAAAGGTCAATGTCTAACTTTAACTAATAGAGGTCAGTGTCTAACTTTAACTATCAGAACTATTAGAGGTCAATGTCTAACTTTAACTATTAGAGGTCAGTGTCTAACTTTAACTATCAGAACTATTAGAGGTCAATGTCTAACTTTAACTACTAGAGGTCAGTGTCTAACTTTAACTATCAGAACTGTTAGAGGTCAATGTCTAACTTTAACTATTAGAGGTCAGTGTCTAACTTTAACTATCAGAGGTCAGTGTCTAACTTTAACTGTCAGAACTATCGGAGGTCAATGTCTAACTTCAGCTATCAGAACTATTAGAGGTCAATGTCTAACTTTAACTTTTAGAGGTCAGTGTCTAACTTTAACTATCAGAACTATTAGAGGTCAATGTCTAACTTTAACTAATAGAGGTCAGTGTCTAACTTTAACTGTCAGAACTATTAGAGGTCAATGTCTAACTTTAACTATTAGATGTCAGCGTCTAACTTTAACTATCAGAGGTCAGTGTCTAACTTTAACTGTCAGAACTATCAGAGGTCAATGTCTAACTTTAACTGTCAGAACTATTAGAGGTTAATGTCTAACTTTAACTTTTAGAGGTCAGTGTCTAACTTTAACTATCAGAGGTCAGTGTCTAACTTTAACTATCAGAACTAATAGAGGTCAATGTCTAACTTCAACTATCAGAACTATTAGAGGTCAATGTCTAACTTTAACTTTTCGAGGTCGGTGTCTAACTTTAACTATCAGAGGTCAGTGTCTAACTTTTACCATTAAAGGTCAATGTCTAACTTTAACTATTAGAGGTCAGTGTCTAACTTTAACTATCAGAACTATTAGAGGACAATGTCTAGCTTTAACTATCAGAACTATTAGAGGTCAGTGTCTAACTAACTATTAGAGTTCAGTGTCTAACTTTAACTATGAGAGGTCAATGTCTAACTTTAACTATTCGAGGTCAGTGTCTAACTTTAACTATTAAAGGTCAGTGTCTAACTATTAAAGGTCAATGTATTACTTTAACTATTAGAGGTCAATGTCTAACTTTAACTATTAAAGGTCAATGTTAACTTTAACTATGAGAGGTCAGTGTCTAACTTTAACTATCAGAACGATTAGAGGACAATGTCTAACTTTAACTATTAGAACTATGAGAGGTCAGTGTCTAACTAACTATTAGAGGTCAGTGTCTAACTTTAACTATTAAAGGTCAGTGTCTAACTTTAACTATGAGAGGTCAGTTTCTAACTTTAACTATTAAAGGTCAGTGTCTAACTATGAGAGGTCAATGTCTAACTTTAACTATTAAAGGTCAATGTCTAACTTTAACTAATAGAGGTCAGTGTCTAACTTTAACTATCAGAACTATGAGAGGTCAATGTCTAACTTTAACTTTTAGAGGTCGGTGTCTAACTTTAACTATCAGAACTATTAGAGGTCAGTGTCTAACTTTAACTATCAGAACTATTAGAGGTCAGTGTCTAGCTAACTATTAGAGGTCAGTGTCTAACTTTAACGATTAGAGGTCAATGTCTAACTTTAACTGTCAGAGGTCAGTGTCTAACTTTAACTATCAGAACTATTAAAGTTCAAT
Source organism: Synanceia verrucosa (assembly GCA_029721515.1). Classification (NCBI taxonomy): domain Eukaryota; kingdom Metazoa; phylum Chordata; class Actinopteri; order Perciformes; family Synanceiidae; genus Synanceia; species Synanceia verrucosa. The sequence goes on along the minus strand of CM056564.1, from coordinate 2,834,312 downwards.
GTCTCACTTTAACTATCATAGGTCAATGTCTAACTTTAACTATCAGAGGTCAATGTCTAACTTTAACTATCAGAGGCCAGTGTCTAACTTTAACTATCAGAACTATTAGAGGTCAATGTCTAACTTTAACTATCAGAACTATTAGAGGCCAGTGTCTAACTTTAACGATCAGAACTATTAGAGGTCAGTGTCTAACTTTAACTATCAGAGGTCAATGTCTAACTTTAACTATCAGAACTATTAGAGGTCAATGTCTAACTTTAACTTTTAGAGGTCGGTGTCTAACTTTAACTATCAGAGGTCAGTGTCTAACTTTAACTATTAAAGGTCAATGTCTAACTTTAACTATTAGAGGTCAGTGTCTAACTTTAACTTTTAGAGGTCGGTGTCTAACTTTAACTATCAGAGGTCAGTGTCTAACTTTAACTATTAAAGGTCAATGTCTAACTTTAACTATCAGAGGTCAGTGTCTAACTTTTACCATTAAAGGTCAATGTCTAACTTTAACTATTAGAGGTCAGTGTCTAACTTTAACTATCAGAACTATTAGAGGACAATGTCTAGCTTTAACTATCAGAACTATTAGAGGTCAGTGTCTAACTAACTATTAGAGTTCAGTGTCTAACTTTAACTATGAGAGGTCAATGTCTAACTTTAACTATTCGAGGTCAGTGTCTAACTTTAACTATTAAAGGTCAGTGTCTAACTATTAAAGGTCAATGTCTAACTTTAACTAATAGAGGTCAGTGTCTAACTTTAACTATCAGAACTATTAGAGGTCAATGTCTAACTTTAACTATTAGAGGTCAGTGTCTAACTTTAACTATCAGAACTATTAGAGGTCAATGTCTAACTTTAACTACTAGAGGTCAGTGTCTAACTTTAACTATCAGAACTGTTAGAGGTCAATGTCTAACTTTAACTATTAGAGGTCAGTGTCTAACTTTAACTATCAGAGGTCAGTGTCTAACTTTAACTGTCAGAACTATCGGAGGTCAATGTCTAACTTCAGCTATCAGAACTATTAGAGGTCAATGTCTAACTTTAACTTTTAGAGGTCAGTGTCTAACTTTAACTATCAGAACTATTAGAGGTCAATGTCTAACTTTAACTAATAGAGGTCAGTGTCTAACTTTAACTGTCAGAACTATTAGAGGTCAATGTCTAACTTTAACTATTAGATGTCAGCGTCTAACTTTAACTATCAGAGGTCAGTGTCTAACTTTAACTGTCAGAACTATCAGAGGTCAATGTCTAACTTTAACTGTCAGAACTATTAGAGGTTAATGTCTAACTTTAACTTTTAGAGGTCAGTGTCTAACTTTAACTATCAGAGGTCAGTGTCTAACTTTAACTATCAGAACTAATAGAGGTCAATGTCTAACTTCAACTATCAGAACTATTAGAGGTCAATGTCTAACTTTAACTTTTCGAGGTCGGTGTCTAACTTTAACTATCAGAGGTCAGTGTCTAACTTTTACCATTAAAGGTCAATGTCTAACTTTAACTATTAGAGGTCAGTGTCTAACTTTAACTATCAGAACTATTAGAGGACAATGTCTAGCTTTAACTATCAGAACTATTAGAGGTCAGTGTCTAACTAACTATTAGAGTTCAGTGTCTAACTTTAACTATGAGAGGTCAATGTCTAACTTTAACTATTCGAGGTCAGTGTCTAACTTTAACTATTAAAGGTCAGTGTCTAACTATTAAAGGTCAATGTATTACTTTAACTATTAGAGGTCAATGTCTAACTTTAACTATTAAAGGTCAATGTTAACTTTAACTATGAGAGGTCAGTGTCTAACTTTAACTATCAGAACGATTAGAGGACAATGTCTAACTTTAACTATTAGAACTATGAGAGGTCAGTGTCTAACTAACTATTAGAGGTCAGTGTCTAACTTTAACTATTAAAGGTCAGTGTCTAACTTTAACTATGAGAGGTCAGTTTCTAACTTTAACTATTAAAGGTCAGTGTCTAACTATGAGAGGTCAATGTCTAACTTTAACTATTAAAGGTCAATGTCTAACTTTAACAATTAGAGGTCAGTGTCTAACTTTAACTATCAGAACTATTAGAGAACAATGTCTAACTTTAACTATCAGATCTATCAGAGGTCAGTGTCTAACTAATTATTAGAGGTCAGAGTCTAACTTTAACTATGAGAGGTCAATGTCTAACTTTAACTATTAAAGGTCAATGTCTCACTTTAACTATTAGAGGTCAGTGTCTAACTTTAACTATCAGAACTATTAGAGGTCAGTGTCTAACTGTAAGTATTAGAGGTCAGTGTCTAACTTTAACTATTAGAGGTCAATGTCGAACTTTAACGATCAGAGGTCAGTGTCTAACTTTAACTGTCAGAGGTCAATGTCTAACTTTATTAGAGGTCAATGTCGAACTTTAACTATTAGAGGTCAGTGTCTAACTTAGCCTATCAGTGGTCATTGTGTAACTTTAACTATTAGAGGTCAATGTCTAACTTTAACTATCAGAACTATTAGAGGTCAGTGTCTAACTTTAACTATCAGAACTATTAGAGGTCAGTGTCTAACTTTAACTATTAGAGGTCAGTGTCTAACTTTAACTATTAGAGGTCAGTGTCTAACTTTAACTATCAGAACTATTAGAGGTCAGTGTCTAACTTTAACTATTAGAGGTCAGTGTCTAACTTTAACTATCAGAGGTCAGTGTCTAACTTTAACTATTAGAGGTCAGTGTCTAACTTTAACTATTAGAGGTCAGTGTCTAACTTTAACTATTAAGGCTGGAATATACTTCTCCGTCTGCATAATACGTCATCCGACTCCGTAGCTACGGAGACCCCTTGAGCCCTCGCACTTCCCCGTCGTGATGCGTGTTGTGCACCCCTGCCGTGAAATGCACCCCCTCGGAAAGTGAAGCAATTCGCCTTAATATCGCTGATAAAAGGAGGAGAAAATACTATTTTATGATTTAATTATTTGTGAGGGAGATAGAAGAGAACAACATTGATTGCTTTCAGTCTTTAAAGCTCCTCTTCCTCTTTCTTTTCAACACAAAATCGGATAATAGCGAACGCAAACCAACAACTTTCGGTATGTTCTGTGTAAATATACCCCAGCCATAATTACTAAATGAATTAAATAGATTTTTTGAGCAGGTTGAATGTGTTTGATTTGCCTTTCACAAGGATAATCGATACTTTAGTTCCTGTCCTGTCCGCGCTGCTGCAGAGGAGACCTGTCTGTCTGTTTCTGTGTCGGGAGAGGGGCTGCATTTCACAGCAGGGTGCAACTAGAGGACCAATCACAGCCCTTGTCTTCTCCGTCTTCCGTTGACGGATTGACGGACAGTTAAAAAAAAAATCCTGTGCCCGGAGACGACGGAGAGGCTCTCCGTCAGGCTCTCCGGCGACGCAGAGTCCTCTCCGTCTCTACGTACGGCACGTTACGGAGTACTATAAATTGGCCTTTAGAGGTCAGTGTCTAACTTTAACTATGAGAGGTCAGTGTCTAACTTTAACTATTAGAGGTCAGTGTCTAACTTTAACTATTAGAGGTCAATGTCTACCTTTAACTATTAGAGGTCAGTGTCTAACTTTAACTATCAGAACTATTAGAGGTCAGTGTCTAACTTTAACTATCAGAACTATTAGAGGTCAGTGTCTAACTTTAACTATTAGAGGTCAGTGTCTATCTTTAAATGTCAGAGGTCAGTGTCTAACTTTAACTATCAGAACTATGAGAGGTCAATGTCTAACTTTAACTATCAGAACTATTCGAGGCCAGTGTCTAACTTTAACTATCAGAACTATTAGAGGTCAATGTCTAACTTTAAATATTAGAGGTCAGTGTCTGACTTTAACTGTCAGAACTATTAGAGGTCAGTGTCTAACTTTAACTATCAGAACTATTAGAGGTCAGTGTCTAACTTTAACTATCAGAGGTCGGTGTCTAACTTTAACTATCAGAACTATTAGAGGTCAATGTCTAACTTTAACTATTAGAGGTCAGTGTCTAACTTTAACTATCAGAACTATTAGAGGTCAATGTCTAACTTTAACTACTAGAGGTCAGTGTCTAACTTTAACTATCAGAACTGTTAGAGGTCAATGTCTAACTTTAACTATTAGAGGTCAGTGTCTAACTTTAACTATCAGAGGTCAGTGTCTAACTTTAACTGTCAGAACTATCGGAGGTCAATGTCTAACTTTAGCTATCAGAACTATTAGAGGTCAATGTCTAACTTTAACTTTTAGAGGTCAGTGTCAAACTTTAACTATCAGAACTATTAGAGGTCAATGTCTAACTTTAACTAATAGAGGTCAGTGTCTAACTTTAACTGTCAGAACTATTAGAGGTCAATGTCTAACTTTAACTATTAGAGTTCAGTGTCTAACTTTAACTATAAGAGGTCAGTGTCTACCTTTAACTGTCAGAACTATCGGAGGTCAATGTCTAACTTTAGCTATCAGAACTATTAGAGGTCAATGTCTAACTTTAACTTTTCGAGGTCGGTGTCTAACTTTAACTATCAGAGGTCAGTGTCTAACTTTTACCATTAAAGGTCAATGTCTAACTTTAACTATTAGAGGTCAGTGTCTAACTTTAACTATCAGAACTATTAGAGGACAATGTCTAGCTTTAACTATCAGAACTATTAGAGGTCAGTGTCTAACTAACTATTAGAGTTCAGTGTCTAACTTTAACTATGAGAGGTCAATGTCTAACTTTAACTATTCGAGGTCAGTGTCTAACTTTAACTATTAAAGGTCAGTGTCTAACTATTAAAGGTCAATGTATTACTTTAACTATTAGAGGTCAATGTCTAACTTTAACTATTAAAGGTCAATGTTAACTTTAACTATGAGAGGTCAGTGTCTAACTTTAACTATCAGAACGATTAGAGGACAATGTCTAACTTTAACTATTAGAACTATGAGAGGTCAGTGTCTAACTAACTATTAGAGGTCAGTGTCTAACTTTAACTATTAAAGGTCAGTGTCTAACTTTAACTATGAGAGGTCAGTTTCTAACTTTAACTATTAAAGGTCAGTGTCTAACTATGAGAGGTCAATGTCTAACTTTAACTATTAAAGGTCAATGTCTAACTTTAACAATTAGAGGTCAGTGTCTAACTTTAACTATCAGAACTATTAGAGAACAATGTCTAACTTTAACTATCAGATCTATCAGAGGTCAGTGTCTAACTAATTATTAGAGGTCAGAGTCTAACTTTAACTATGAGAGGTCAATGTCTAACTTTAACTATTAAAGGTCAATGTCTGACTTTAACTATTAGAGGTCAGTGTCTAACTTTAACTATCAGAACTATTAGAGGTCAGTGTCTAACTGTAAGTATTAGAGGTCAGTGTCTAACTTTAACTATTAGAGGTCAATGTCGAACTTTAACGATCAGAGGTCAGTGTCTAACTTTAACTGTCAGAGGTCAATGTCTAACTTTATTAGAGGTCAATGTCGAACTTTAACTATTAGAGGTCAGTGTCTAACTTAGCCTATCAGTGGTCATTGTGTAACTTTAACTATTAGAGGTCAATGTCTAACTTTAACTATCAGAACTATTAGAGGTCAGTGTCTAACTTTAACTATTAGAGGTCAGTGTCTAACTTTAACTATCAGAACTATTAGAGGTCAGTGTCTAACTTTAACTATTAGAGGTCAGTGTCTAACTTTAACTATTAGAGGTCAGTGTCTAACTTTAACTATCAGAACTATTAGAGGTCAGTGTCTAACTTTAACTATTAGAGGTCAGTGTCTAACTTTAACTATCAGAGGTCAGTGTCTAACTTTAACTATTAGAGGTCAGTGTCTAACTTTAACTATTAGAGGTCAGTGTCTAACTTTAACTATTAAGGCTGGAATATACTTCTCCGTCTGCATAATACGTCATCCGACTCCGTAGCTACGGAGACCCCTTGAGCCCTCGCACTTCTCCGTCGTGATGCGTGTTGTGCACCCCTGCCGTGAAATGCACCCCCTCGGAAAGTGAAGCAATTCGCCTTAATATCGCTGATAAAAGCAGGGGAAAATACTATTTTATGATTTAATTATTTGTGAGGGAGATAGAAGAGAACAACATTGATTGCTTTCAGTCTTTAAAGCTCCTCTTCCTCTTTCTTTTCAACACAAAATCGGATAATAGCGAACGCAAACCAACAACTTTCGGTATGTTCTGTGTAAATATACCCCAGCCATAATTACTAAATGAATTAAATAGATTTTTTGAGCAGGTTGAATGTGTTTGATTTGCCTTTCACAAGGATAATCGATACTTTAGTTCCTGTCCTGTCCGCGCTGCTGCAGAGGAGACCTGTCTGTCTGTTTCTGTGTCGGGAGAGGGGCTGCATTTCACAGCAGGGTGCAACTAGAGGACCAATCACAGCCCTTGTCTTCTCCGTCTTCCGTTGGACGGATTGACGGACAGTTAAAAAAAAAATCCTGTGCCCGGAGACGACGGAGAGGCTCTCCGTCAGGCTCTCCGGCGACGCAGAGTCCTCTCCGTCTCTACGTACGGCACGTTACGGAGTACTATAAATTGGCCTTTAGAGGTCAGTGTCTAACTTTAACTATGAGAGGTCAGTGTCTAACTTTAACTATTAGAGGTCAGTGTCTAACTTTAACTATTAGAGGTCAATGTCTACCTTTAACTATTAGAGGTCAGTGTCTAACTTTAACTATCAGAACTATTAGAGGTCAGTGTCTAACTTTAACTATCAGAACTATTAGAGGTCAGTGTCTAACTTTAACTATTAGAGGTCAGTGTCTATCTTTAAATGTCAGAGGTCAGTGTCTAACTTTAACTATCAGAACTATGAGAGGTCAATGTCTAACTTTAACTATCAGAACTATTCGAGGCCAGTGTCTAACTTTAACTATCAGAACTATTAGAGGTCAATGTCTAACTTTAAATATTAGAGGTCAGTGTCTGACTTTAACTGTCAGAACTATTAGAGGTCAGTGTCTAACTTTAACTATCAGAACTATTAGAGGTCAGTGTCTAACTTTAACTATCAGAGGTCGGTGTCTAACTTTAACTATCAGAACTATTAGAGGTCAATGTCTAACTTTAACTTTTAGAGGTCGGTGTCTAACTTTAACTATCAGAGGTCAATGTCAAACTTTAACTATCAGAGGTCAGTGTCACTGACCTCTGATAGTTAAAGTTAGACAATGACCTCTAATAGTTCTGATAGTTAAAGTTAGACACTGACCTCTAATAGTTAAAGTTAAACACTGACCTCTGATAGTTAAAGTTAGACATTGACCTCTAATAGTTAAAGTTAGACAGTGACCTCTAATAGTTAAAGTTAGACACTGACCTCTGATAGTTCTGATTGTTAGACGTTAACCTCTGATAGTTAAAGTTAGACACGGACCTCTAATAGTTCTGATAGTTAAAGTTAGACATTGACCTCTGATAGTTAAAGTTAGACATTGACCTCTAATAGTTCTGATAGTTAAAGTCAGACACTGACCTCTGATAGTTATCAATGTCTAACTTTAACTATCAGAGGTCAATGTCTAACTTTAACTATCAGAGGTCAATGTCTAACTTTAACTGTTAGAGGTCAGTGTTTAACTTTAACTATTAGAGGTCAATGTCTAACTATAACTATCAGAACTATTAGAGGTCAGTGTCTAACTTTAACTGTTAGAGGTCAATGTCTAACTTTAACTATTAGAGGTCAATGTCTAACTTTAACTATCATAACTATCAGAGGTCAATGTCTAACTTTAACAATTAGAGGTCAATGTCTTACTTTAACTATTAGAGGTCAGTATCTAACTTTAACTATCAGAGGTCAGTGTCAAACTTTAACTATTAGAGGTCAATGTCTAAGTTTAACTATTAGAGGTCAATGTCTAACTTTAACTATCAGAACTATGAAAGGTCAATGTCTAACTTTAACTATCAGAACTATTAGAGGTCAGTGTCTAACTTTAACTATCAGAGGTTAATGTCTAACAATCAGAACTATCAGAGGTCAATGTCTCACTTTAACTATCAGAACTATTAGAGGTCAATGTCTAACTTTAACTATCAGAACTATTATAGGTCAGTGTCTGACTTTAACTATCAGAGGTCAGTGTCTAACTTTAACTATTGGAGGTCAGTGTCTAACTTTAACTATCAGAACTATTATAGGTCAGTGTCTGACTTTAACTATCAGAGGTCAGTGTCTAACTTTAACTATTGGAGGTCAGTGTCTAACTTTAACTATTAGAGGTCAATGTCTAACTCTAACTATCAGAGGTCAGTGTCTAACTTTAACCATCAGAGGTCAATGTCTAACTTTAACTTTTAGAGTCAGTGTCAAACTTTAACTATTAGAGATCAATGTCTAACTTTAACTATCAGAGGTCAATGTGTAACTTTAACTATTAGAGGTCAGTGTCTAACTTAAACTATTAGAGGTCAGTGTCTAACTTTAACTATCAGAGGTCAATGTTAAACTTTAACTATCAGAGGTCAATGTTAAACTTTAACTATCAGAGGTCAGTGTCTAACTTTAACTATCAGAGGTCAGTGTCTAACTTTAACTATCAGAGGTCAGTGACACTGACCTCTGATAGTTAAAGTTAGACACTGACCTCTGATAGTTAAAGTTAGACAATGACCTCTAATAGTTCTGATAGTTAAAGTTAGACATTGACCTCTAATAGTTAAAAGTTAAACACTGACCTCTGATAGTTAAAGTTAGACACTGACCTCTGATAGTTCTGATTGTTAGACGTTAACCTCTGATAGTTAAAGTTAGACACTGACCTCTAATAGTTCTGATAGTTAAAGTTAGACATTGACCTTTGATAGTTAAAGTTAGACATTGACCTTTCATAGTTCTGATAGTTAAAGTTAGACATTGACCTCTAATAGTTCTGATAGTTAAAGTCAGACACTGACCTCTGATAGTTATCAATGTCTAACTTTAACTATCAGAGGTCAATGTCTAACTTTAACTATCAGAGGTCAATGTCTAACTTTAACTATTAGAGGTCAGTGTTTAACTTTAACTATTAGAGGTCAATGTCTAACTATAACTATCAGAACTATTAGAGGTCAGTGTCTAACTTTAACTGTTAGAGGTCAATGTCTAACTTTAACTATTAGAGGTCAATGTCTAACTTTAACTATCATAACTATCAGAGGTCAATGCCTAACTTTAACAATTAGAGGTCAATGTCTAACTTTAACTATTAGAGGTCAGTATCTAACTTTAACTGTCAGAGGTCAATGTCTAACTTTAACAATTAGAGGTCAATGTCTAACTTTAACTATTAGAGGTCAGTATCTAACTTTAACTATCAGAGGTCAGTGTCAAACTTTAACTGTTAGAGGTCAATGTCTAAGTTTAACTATCAGAGGTCAATGTCGAACTTTAACTATTAGAGGTCAATGTCTAACTTTAACTATCAGAACTATTAAAGGTCAATGTCTAACTTTAACTATCAGAGGTCAATGTCTAACTTTAACTATCAGAACTATTAGAGGTCAGTGTCTAACTTCAACTATCAGAGGTTAATGTCTAACAATCAGAACTATCAGAGGTCAATGTCTCACTTTAACTATCAGAACTATTAGAGGTCAATGTCTAACTTTAACTATCAGAACTATTAGAGGTCAATGTCTGACTTTAACTATCAGAGGTCAGTGTCTAACTTTAACTATTGGAGGTCACTGTCTAACTTTAACTATTAGAGGTCAATGTCTAACTCTAACTATCAGAGGTCAGTGTCTAACTTTAACCATCAGAGGTCAGTGTCTAACTTTAACTATTAGAGGCCAATGTATAAATTTAACTATTAGAGGTCAATGTATAAATTTAACTATCCAAGGTCAGTGTCTGACATTAAGTATTAGAAATCAATGTCTAACCTTGACTATTAGAGATCAACGGCTAACATTAACTATTAGAGATCAACGTCTAACCTTAACTATTATAGATCAACGTCTGACCTTAACTGTTAGAGATCAATGTCTAACCTTGACTATTAGAGATCAACATCTAACATTAACTATTAGAGATCAACGTCTAACATTAACTATTAGAGATCAACGTCTAACATTAACTATTAGAGATCAACGTCTAACATTAACTATTAGAGATCAACGTCTAACATTAACTATTATAAATCAATGGTCTAACCTTAACTATTATTGTCATGGTAACGCAGGCGCTGACCCAAAATGCAGTCTCTGACAAAGGCTGGCAAAAAGGGAATTTATTTGGGACGTGTGAGGAAAAGGGGAAGGAGAAGGTCCAGTGAGGTGGAGGGAATGGCTGAGGTGAAGCAGGGGGTGGACTAGATGGTGGTGGCACGGAATGTGGGCTGTCCAGAGATGATCGGTGGAGAGCAGGCAAGCAGGAATATGGCAGGAGGTGATGATGGTGATGAACCTGAGCACAAGAGGATCAGAGGTTAGAGACTAGCTAGGAAACCAACAGAAAACACAAAGAGTAGCTGTAGTTGAGGAGGTCAGAATGTAAACTACCACAGTAGCTGAACAAACAATCTGACAAAGGTGTGGGAGGAAAGCCAGGGTTATATGCAGTTGAAGTGATGAACTGATGGAAGGCAGGTGTGCTGAAGAATGGCAGGTGTGCTTCATCTGTGACTATCCAGGAGGGGCCAGGGAGATGTCTAACAATGTCTATCAATGTCTAACATTAACTATTAGAGATCAATGTCTAACATTAACTATTAGAGATCAATGTCTAACCTTAACTATTAGAGATCAATGTCTAACCTTAACTATTAGAGATCAGTGTCTAACCTTAATTATTACAGGTCAATGCCTAGCCTTAACTGTTTGATATTAACTATACTATATTAACTATTATTCTAAAAACTAAACTAAGCTAACCAGCAGCTGATTTAAACTCAGGGTCAGAAAATGAGCCTTTTCAACACAATGTTTATCACTCCATCTTACTTTCTGTTTACACATTAAAAGGTCGACAAAACAATGAAATAGCTGCCACCAGAGTAAATGAGTTCACCAGAGTAAATGAGGTATTACATTCCAGAAAACTAGGCCTCAGAGCTCATATCCGATCCTCCCACATTTTTCTGTGTGAAAAGAGAAAGGTTTTTATTTTATTTTGCGCATTTGTCGGACATATTGCAAATATGTGTAAATGTTTCTATATACTCTACTTATTTTTTTTTTTATTTTTTTTGAAAATAAAAATAAAAGTCAGTCGCTGGATTTGTAGTTCCTAAAAACATTTGAAGAAATGCTCAGCCACTGTTTTGAATAGTTTTTAGCTTGTTTGCACAGTTTCATAATTGTCTCTTCATAACCTGTCATCTAGGTGCTCGAATAGAGGAGTTCATCTATGACAAACTGGATAAGAAGGCTCCCTCCAGGACGACTAACCCAGAGCTGCTGGGCCAGTACATGCTGGAGGCTGCCAAGGACTTTGGTCCAGGGACGCCATACGGTCAGTGGTGTTATCACTGATGGTTATATGAATTTATGTACAGCAGACTCATACAAAGTAAAAAATGATGATGACATTAATCGAACAAATCAGCAGACACAGAGAAGGAATATAAATAAATCTATTTAAAATGAGACTAATACTGTGCTTAATAAATGTGTTGTCCCATCCAAATATATCTGTAATGGTCACTCCACCAGTATGTGCTAACTCTATAGAAAATTTCTGTCATTCCTGAACAGAAAGTTTTTTTTTAGTGGTTCTGTGTATGCATAAACATATGTATAAGCATGTATATGCTTTGTCCTTAAATCATCTTTCAGAGTAACATCAGTGTGACGTTTTTCTCTGCATGGTGTCTCTATAGAACTCTTCTAAAGCATGTTTCCAGTCATCCAGTACCTCTGTAGCACCCTTTGGTTTACAGCTGACTCTAGCAGCTGGCAGTGACCCTCCTCCTCAGACTCATCTCTTTCAGCAACCTCTCTGTTTTCCTGTCAGATGTTAGCTAGTGTGTAATGAGTGTACATGTGTGCATTTGCAGGCAGTACTCTGATCACAGTGGGAGAGTACCAGAAGAGACTGGGAGGAGCAGAGCGGGAGCTCCTCCAGACCTCAGCTGCCACCTTCCTCACACCTCTACGCAACTTCCTGGAGGGAGACTGGAGAACTATATCAGTAAGACTGACTGATTTACTTACTACTATACTGTAAGTCCTTGGTGCTTTAACCCCGCCCATGTCAGGAGAAGTACGTTGCCATGGATCCTTGTTCACTAAAACTGATATTGTGATGTTTTCTTATTGGATCTATTACTTTTAGCTGAGTCGAAGTAGTGTTGCATGGTTTGGATCCCTGGTTTTTGGTTGGATCCCTCCTGAGGTTTCTACCATTTCTTCTTCCTGTTTTCTTCTCAGTTGATGTGAGGGTTGGTTGTAAAGGACAGAGGGTGTCATATAGAGCTCTGGACTCCAAGTGACTTTGTTTGTTTACTCGGCCATTTTGGCAGTAAAATCTGCAACAAAATGAGTGGTGCTGGCAGTCAATTTACACCAAGATATGACTATATGCACAAGTAAATACTAAGACTAAATCTCTCTGACCCTTATCATGTCCCCAGTATAATTTTCACGAATCTTGAAAAGGTTTCGTAGTTGTTATAGATGTTTAAAGTCTCTTCTCTCATGAATTATATTACTAGAAATCACACAATGCTCTGTTCCTTGCTGTAATCACAAGAACAGACATGCAAACAGCACACTAGCAGACATGACATGCATTGAGTTTTATCTGAAGGAAGACTGAAACGACTCTGCAGACAAACATTTTTATGTTGTGTTTGCTTTTTGCTGTGTGAGGAATGGGAAGCTCTGCAAAATCCACACCGTAATACCTTGGTCTAACATGAGTTTAATGAAAGTAAAGCATGTAAAATAAATAAGATATAATGTTTAGGGAACGTTGGATTCTGTACCTGATATAAAGTGGTAGCTGCTGGTTCCCACCACTCGGTTTTCTTTTTTTTGTCTAACTTTGTCTCCATTGATTCCCATTGTTAAAAACCACAAAAAGTGTCAACCTTTTATTAGATTATGTATATTTTAGTCTTGCAGCAAAATCTAGTAATATTTGGTGCGTGTGTGTGACCTGGAATCTAAGCTTATATTAGCCAGAAAGGGAAGTGCTACACCTGGGTAACAAGAGAGGGGAATAAATGACAGACAGGGGGAGATACATTCTTATGATCGCTTCCTGCTCGTTTTATGACAGTTATCCATCTCTCTCTTCGTTCAGGATCTTTGGTAATCCAGTAAAATTTTCTTCCCTTTGCTCATCCTTGGTTGTTCGGGCATCCCGGAGCACAACAGCTACTGTATCCACCATATCTCCGAGAAACGTTTATCGATGTTGAGCTGCAAGTTGCGAGATCCCTGGCAGTACTTGAACCCTGTGGGGCCTATGATCACGCCGACGTGATCAGATTTTTTTATTGCAAATATTTGTACATAGTTTTACTTTCTTTCAGTTTTACATTTACATATTCATATTAGCAACCTATATTTAGTTTTTCAAGTTCCAAAACTGTTGATTGAGCATGTTTGTGGTTTTTATTGTAAAAAAATATATATATATATATATATATATACACGGCGGCACGGTGGTGTAGTGGTTAGCACTGTCGCCTCACAGCAAGAAGGTACGGGCTTCGAATCCTGGGCCCGGCACCTTTCTGTGTGGAGTTTGCATGTTCTCCCCGTGTCTGCGTGGGTTCTCTCCGGGTACTCCGGCTTCCTCCCACCATCCAAAAACATGCATGGGGCATTAGGTTAAGTGGCTAATTTAAATTGACCGTAGGTGTGAGTGTGGGTGGTTGTCTTGGTGTGAGGTGGCGACTTGTCCGGGGTGTACCCTGCTTTCCGCCCTAAGACAGCTGGGATAGGCTCCAGCCCCCCCGCGACCCTATGAGGATAAGCGGTAGATAATGGATGGCTATATATATATATATATATATATATATATATATATATATATATATATATGTATATATATATATATATTATTCAATTTGAATTTGATTATTTTTTTGGCCCAATATGTTAATGAAGTAGGTTATAGTGAAATAATAACTATCTCTTCATATAGATGAAGTTGTGCTGAAAAAAAAGATACCAAGCATGGGCATGTTCAACATTTTTATGTGGCATATAGAGAGAAAATCTAAAGTATTAAAAAAACGGCCAAAATAGGCTCAGGACCCAGAGGGTGGAACAGGACGCTTTACTACCAAAATGGCGGCGTTTTGGTTTTAACAGTTGCGTGCTGGGATTGTGTGACATTAACTTCCGGAGCTCTATCCTGTACAAATTGAGGCTTATTTGTAATTTGTGATTTTGGGCTGTACAAATAAACTTGTCTTGACTTGACCTGTCCTTTGCAGAAAGAGAGACGACTACTGGAGAATCGACGTTTGGATCTTGACATCTGCAAAGCACGTCTGAAAAAAGCCAAGCAGGCAGAAGCCAAAGCAGCGGTGAGATGAAATTTCATTCTCTCGTTATTGTTTTTACTGCTGCTGTTGTTCTTCTTCCTCCTTCCAGCCTCTGTAATAATGTTTCAGTTCAGAAATGTCTCCTACTTATTGGCCACTAATCATACTGAATCACCAGTATGAGTATGGCTGTAAAACCAAAACAATGAGCTGAAAGATGCTACAACACAAGCATGTGTGTATTTTACATGTAGTTAAAGTTAGTACCATATCACATTGTTGTTACCCATTATTACACAAAAAAGTAATACATATTTATAAAATATAATATATATATATATATTATATATATATATATATATTCATTTTTCTAAGCTGTTGCTCGCACCCACCTGAAATGTGTGCTTGTTTGGGCATAAGTGACTTTTGCAGAAAATAAAAATATATTTGGACTTTGACTTTTACTTTCACTTGGAGTACATTTACTTGAGTATTTTTGAAACCTAAGTAGTGAGAATGTGAGATAATTTAAGACTTCGACTTGAGTGGAATTCTCATGGGAGACTTTCACTTTGACTTGAGTCATTTTCTGGTAAGGTAGCCATACTTCAACTCAAGTATATTTGTTCAGTACTTTATACATCACTGTCTGTATCACAGGTTATAGCTCAAGAATGTGTGGTAATATTAGTTAGATTTTAGTGACTCTAACATACAGGAAGCTGTTTCCTGATTTAATATTAAACTGTTGATCTAGTCATCTCCAAAGTTGTTACCACTGTTAAAGCAGCATTAGTGATTATTTATTTCCATAAGTATTAATAAAAAATGACAACATTTAAGGCGCTTCTTGTAAAGGTGGTCTCTCATAATACAGCAGAGTTGTCGCTCAGCAGTTCTGTGGAGCTTTTTAAACATTTTCAGCTTTAGATGTCCATCTCTGACTGACAAAACCAACTGTTTGCTAACAATTTATGCTTTCCAACTTTATAATCCAAGTATATGGTGGTGGCTGTACATCTGTCGACTAAATCAATGAACGAGTACAGCTTTAAATTTGGACAAAAGATGACTTCAGTGAGACCCCTTGTCCTCACAGCTCATGTGTTTTATGTAAAACAGTTAACACTGTTGATGTGCCAGCTCTTCTCTACCACATCTGTACCTTACAGTAGCATTTACACAAACATCACATATGATAGATGGAAAACTGTTCATGGAGCATTCTTCAGAGAGTCTTTCACAGTCATTTTGTTCCTCTTGTGTTCCTCTTGGTTGCTTCTTCAGGTGGCATGGCTGCCTCTTTATAGTGAAAGCTTCTCAGATGCTCTGCTGGCTGCCATGTCATTGTTCTACCTGCAGTGTCTGTTGCATGTATCGCATGTAAAGCAAACTCAATCATATGAGCTATTTCACATGCTTTGTCTGAAGCCAACACAGCTTGGTGCCAGAACAGCAGGCTCACAGGGAGCTGATAGTGTGGAGATCATTAAGAGATACAGTAGTAAATAGTAGCACTCGTGTACATTAGATGACTGATGACAAACCGATGAAATTTCATTGGTTAGGAGTCGTTCTAAGTCAGGCTCCCTCCTCCACTGGTCTCTGATACTCTCAAGCACACATTTCAGTGCCTAATCAATGTTAGCTTGTGTTTCAGTGCAGACCATGCATAGAATGTAGTGTCCTGCCCTTGACCTGATGCCAGCAGCAGTGGAATGAGAGCTGAAGCTCCAGTTTGATGCCGCTGCCGCTGGTCATCACTGCTGATGACCACTGAAGGACCTCTGCCATGGTTTTTTTTAGGACTTCATGGCCGGTTCGGACCTTTCCATACCCTACCTCTCCAATCTCCAGACAGGAGACAGAATGGATTAAACTCAGTGGCTCAGTATTCTGCTGCAGGCACCTGGTGTTGTGTTTGCTGATGAGAGGATATTACAGCTTTCTAGCTGCGCCACAACTGGTAGCTCGTCCTGATGGACAGGCAGGTCTGTAGTGTCCTTCCTCTGTTCAAAGGGACTCAATGTGGTGATTCCCCTCCTCAAGGGAGGAGATTCCTGCTCAACACAGCCGACCATCGAGCAGTTACTGGAACTGTTTCAGCCTGGCGACTGGTTCACCAGATGACATGAGATGCATACTCTCATGTCAAGTCAGCTCTAAAACACAGGACATTCTTCTATTTCTCTTCCTCTCCAAGGGATAATCTATAATAAGTGCAACAATTGGTATTTGGTTATTGGCAGCCCTTCAGCCACTGTGCAACCATGGCATGAGGTTCGTCTTTTACCTCGAAAACCATCATGGCCAAGTCCAGAGGATGTTCCATGCAATCGTGACATCCTGTAACACCAGTAGGTGGAGTTGTACTCCATGCAGGTTGTGGACCACTGTGTTGGAACAAAGACAGATGTCTCTGCTGCAGGCAGCTGGTGAACTGACAGTGAGTGGTGAGTGTGACAGTGACACCGTTCATCATCATGCCAAGCTGGCCACCTGGTGGTGCTGCTACAGCTGCTGCATATGAACCACCTGCAGGATGGTACCTGCCCCTTCTTGGATGCCAAGAAGCACGAGCAGCTTGGTCACCATTTCCCTCAATAGAGAACAACCAATCAGGTTGTTGTATAACTGCCTTAAACAGTATGTGAGGTCTGTACGTATTTGGGTAGGAAGTCCTAATTAGCTGTCCATGCTTCAGATCTTCAGTGGGCACGTGTCCTCATGATTGAGGAGGAGAGTATTAACCATAGAGTCCAGTAGAGGGCTCCTTCTGTGCTTGTAGAACTGGAGTTACAGTATGGTAACCTGTGTTATATCATCAGAGCAAGAGAGGAGGACCTACTGTAATATGAGATTGTAGCAACACAAAATGAACAAACTTTCACCTTAACACTCAGCTACTTACTTATTTATACTACAAACTCAAGAGCCTCAACCATATCCTATTGGGTCTAAATCAATTTCATAAAATGATTCAGACCTCAGGTTCAAATAGATAAAAAAGAGCTTGTGCACAGTATTTGGGGGAGAAATCTTTTTTTTTTTTTTTTTTTTCAAATTAATGCAAAACCACAAGCAAACTAGTAAAACAGCACAACAAAAGATGGGGTGGATCCATCAACATGAGAATGTAATTTGATTCTTCCTTTTTATTACATTAACAGCAATTAATAAATTATTCACAGTTGTATATAATTTCAACCTCGTTGATATCCCAGCTGCACCTTCTGCTCTGAACTTCAAATGATCTGCACCCTTTCTGCTCCTGATCTGTTGTCTTGATGCTGTTTTGGTTTTCACTATCTTTTTGTTGTTGTTGTTGTTCTACTTAATGATTGTAAGTGCATGTTCATGCCAACATGTTTCCTCCTCCCTGCTCTTGTTTGTAGGCTGCACCTGATTTTCAGGAGACAAGGCCTCGAAATTATGTTCTTTCTGCCAGTGCATCAGCGGTAAGAGGCTCCAGTGAAACCAGTGGCTCACAGACAGGGTGTGTGTGTCACTGAGCAGCTGCTAAGCTAACATGTTAGCAGGCATCTAAGAGCACTAGAAAACACACACATGTTCACACTCACACTCCAGGTGACAGAGCAGCAGGCAGTAAAGGATGGTGACATGAAGCTACAGACTGATGCTCAGTGATGGAGCTTTTATCAGCATGCAGTGATGCGGCGGAGCATCAACCAGTCAGATGTTTTTGTTTCACCCTGTTTCCATTCAGTCGTCAAAAACACTGTGAAAACATACTGTAGCCTCCTGTTGTCCAGTATGACTTGTGTATGGTGGCTAAGGTCTAGCTAATGTCTGTTTAGATTTAAATAGTTTGACAGCCACTCCTCCTACACGTGCTGCTGTCCCGCTGTCTCAGCATTACTCAGCAAAACCTAGAGACACATCTCCAACTTCTTCTTGAGGTTTGATGACAGCTAAGTTTGGTATTATACAGTTACAGAGAGTTACCTTACTACCAATATTTTTTGAAAATCTATTGTTAAAAAATAAATTCACTCAAACCAAAAGTGATCAAAATTACAGGAAGTGCACCTGCAATCACTTTACAACAACACTCCAGTGACGCTAATGTTGCCTGTGTGGTGCCTACAAATTTAAGAATATTAATAGATGACACCGTAAGATAAGATATGATAAGATGAATCTTTCCCCGTGTCTCTGTAGGTTCTCTCCAGGTACTCTGGCTTCCTCCCACCATCCAAAAACATGCATGGGGATTAGGTTAATTGGTTAATTTAAATTGACCGTAGGTGTGAATGTGAGTGTGAGTGGTTTTCTGTCTCTGTGTGTCCTGTGATGAACTGGAGACTTGTCCAGGGTGTACCCTGCCTTTCAACCTAAGACAGCTGGGATAGGCCCAGCCCCCCCGCGACCCTGTGAGAGGATAAGAGGTAGAAAATAGATGGATGGAAGATAAAACATAATTTGTCCTGCCAACGGGGAAATTTACAGAAGATAATCTAAGATAAGATAACTTTATAGTCCCATTGTTACAGCAGCAAAGGGCCTATAAAAATAAAGAAAGGAGTAAACAATATGTATAAAAAATATAAGTCATCAAAATAAACAATATAAATACAGGGGTTGGACAATGAAACTGAAACACTGGCCAATTTAGTGTTGGAGGTTTCATGCTAAATTTGACCAGCCTGGTGGCCAAACTTCATTGATTGTACATTGCACCAGTAAGAACAGTGTGAAGGTTCAATTAGCAGAGTAATAGCACAGTTTTGCTTAAAATATTGCAATGCACACAACATTATGGATGACATCAAGTTCAAAAAAGGACAAATTGTTGGTGTATGCTTGCTGGCGCATCTGTGACCAAGACAGCAAGTCTTTGTGATGTATCAAAAGCCACGTTATCCAGGGTAATGTCAGCATACCACCAAGAAGGACGAACCACATCCAACAGGAGTAACTGTGGACGCAAGAGGAAGCTGTCTGAAATCCCAAAAACATAAAACCAACATGAACATGAAAGTGAAGTTGAACATCTCCCATGGCCTGCACAGTCACCACATCTAAATATTATTGAGCCACTTTCGGCTGTTGTGGAGGAGCGAGTCAGGAAATGTTTTCCTCCACCAGCATCACGTAGTGACCTGGACACTATTCTGCAAGAAGAATGACTCAAAATCTCTCTGGCCACTGTGCAGGACTTGTATCTGTCATTCCCAAGATGAATTGATGCTGTATTGACTGCAAAAGGAGTCCCAACACCATACTAATGAATTATTGTGGTCTAAAACCAGGTGTTTCAGTTTCATTGTCCAACCCCTGTATATATGATATAAAAGAATGAGATAAGTGAACACAACAGAATAACTGGTGTAATAATGATACAGAAGTATTTCACAGTGAACAGTAGAAATGAATAGAAGTGATATTTCACAGACATAAAGAATAAAAATGCACATGTAGATTATGAGAAGAAGAGAAGAAATGTTATTGCACTGTGAGTATTAATATTGTACATTAAATATAATGATGCAAATGATGTGGGGACTGATTTCAAATGCTTGAACATGTTTTCAGACAGTTGCATGGTCTATTGAATGACATAATATGAGCATGTTTGTGCATGTTTCATTTTTGTCATTGTATTTTTTATTTGACATGTAACACATTATCTAAATGGTCAACATGCTCTACAAAATGATTAGAACTCCCTAGCCTCAGGTGTTCATACAGCATGTCACCTGCACACATTACTGAGCAGTGATGGAGGAAGTATTCAGATCCTTAACCTTAAAAGTAGCCACTCAAAAGTGTCCTTAAGTAAAACAACATAAGTATTATGTTCTCTGTGGTGTTGTTGGGTTAAATGATCACATTAAAGGTTGGAGGCTTGTTGACTCTTAGTTGCTGTTTCTTTGTGCTGCTCTGTAACTAAACCAGCTGCAGAGTGACTGGGAGAGCTGGGATGTGGCGACAGATCCCAGTGAATCAGAGCAGAGGAAGGTTGGACACATTGATTGAGAGTGTGTTGTGATAGAATAGGTTTTATCCACCTCCTGATCCACCTGATAACTTTTCATGGTCACTTTGTTAAGCTACACTGATCGGTCATAACACGATGACCTCCTGTGTGACCTCTGACCCCTGAAGGTTTATTCTGTGCTATGTGACTCCTTTCTATCTTCAACATCATTAACTTCTCTGCTCTGTTGGGTCAGACCACCAGGACCAGCCTTCATTCTCCATCTGCATCAGTGATCCTCTCAGTGGTCACAGTGTGATGCCTGATCAGTGTCTGGTTGTCATTCATAGCTTTCATTTAGATGTCTCATTATGGGATGCCTCTCCCTGAATAGTCCTCAGAAGACTTCATCTCATTTTGCCAGTGCTCTGCTTTTGAGGAAATAAGATCTTGTAAGCTCAGTTCTCAGAGTAGCATGAGTGAGATGTGTCACCAGAAAGGACATGAAAGCCATGAAATATGAGGCTCCATTAAGGCTCCATTAGACATCAGTAACCAGATACATCCCTTATCTCTACATGTATTCATAAGCCAGCCACTATATATATATAAACGTATATATGTGTATATATATATATACGTATATATATATATATATATATATATATATCTCCATTCATTCATTCATTCATTCTTTCTTTCTTTCATTCTCTTTCTTCCACTTATCCGGGATCGGGTCGCGGGGGTAGCAGCTTAAGCAGGGAAACCCAGACTTCCCTCTCCCCAGCCACCTCGTCCAGCTCTTCTGGAGGGATCCCGAGGCGTTCCCAGGCCAGCCGAGAGACATAGTCTCACCAGCGTGTCCTGGGTCGTCCCCGGGGTCTCCTACCAGTGGGACGTGCCCGGTACACCTCACCAGGGAGGCGTCCGGGAGGCATCCTTACCAGATGCCCGAGCCACCTCATCTGGCTCCTCTCGATGCGGAGGAGCAGCGGCTCTACTCTGAGCCCCTCCCGGATGGCCGAGCTTCTCACCCTATCTCTAAGGGAGAGCCCGGACACCCTGCGGAGGAAACTCATTTCGGCCGCTTGTATCCGTGATCTTGTTCTTTCGGTCACAACCCACAGCTCGTGACCATAGGTGAGGGTAGGAACGTAGATCGACTGGTAAATTGAGAGCTTCGCCTTTCGGCTCAGCTCCCTCTTCACCACGACGGACCGATACAGCGTCCGCATCACTGCAGAAGCTGCACCGACCCGCCTGTCGATCTCCCGCTCCATTTTTCCCTCACTCGTGAACAAGACCCCGAGATACTTAAACTCCTCTACTTGGGGCAGGATCTTCTCCCCGATCTGGAGAGAGCACTCCACCCTTTTCCGACTGAGGACCATGGCCTCGGATTTGGAGGTGCTGACTTTCATCCCAACCACTTCACACTCGGCTGCGAACCGCAGTGGGAGCTGAAGATCACGGCCTGATGAAGCCAACAGAACCACATCATCTGTGAAAAGCAGCGACGTGATACTGAGGTCACCAAACCGGACCCCCTCAATGCCTTGGCTGCGCCTAGAAATTCTGTCCATAAAAATTATGAACAGAATCGGTGACAAAGGGCAGCCTTGGCGGAGTCCATCCCTCACTGGAAACAAATCCGACTTATTGCCGGCAATGCGGACCAGACTCTGGCACCGGTCGTACAAGGACCGAACCGCCCGTACCAGGGGGTCCGGTACCCCATACTCCCGGAGCACCCCCCACAGGACTCCCCGAGGGACACGGTCGAACGCCTTCTCCAAGTCCACAAAACACATGTAGACTGGTTGGGCGAACTCCCATGCACCCTCCAGGATCCTGCTGAGGGTGTAGAGCTGGTCCACTGTTCCACGGCCGGGACGAAAACCACATTGCTCCTCCTGAATCCGAGATTCGACTTCCCGACGGACCCTCCTCTCCAGAACCCCTGAATAGACTTTACCAGGGAGGCTGAGGAGTGTGATCCCCCTATAGTTGGAGCACACCCTACGATCCCCCTTCTTAAAGAGGGAGACCACCACCCCGGTCTGCCAATCCAAAGGTACTGTCCCCGATGTCCACGCGATGCTGCAGAGACGTGTCAGCCACAACACTCCCACAGCATCCAGAGCCTTTAGGAACTCCGGGCGGATCTCATCCACCCCCGGGGCCCTGCCACCGAGGAGCTTTTTAACCACCTCGGCGACCTCAACCCCAGAGATAGGAGAGCCCGCTCCAGAGTCCCCAGTCTCTGCTTCCTCATAGGAAGGCGTGTCGGTGGGATTGAGGAGGTCCTCGAAGTATTCTCCCCACCGATTCATAACGTCCCGAGTCGAGGTCAGCAGCGCACCATCCCCACTATACACAGTGTTGGTGGTGCACTGCTTCCCCCTCCTGAGACGCCGGATGGTGGACCAGAATCTCCTCGAAGCCGTCCGGAAGTCATTCTCCATGGCCTCACCGAACTCCTCCCACACCCGAGTTTTTGCCTCGGCGACCGCCAAAGCCGCATTCCGCTTGGCCAGCCGGTATCTGTCAGCTGCCTCCAGAGTCCCACAGGCCAAAAAGGCCTGATAGGACTCCTTCTTCAGCTTGACGGCATCCCTTACCGCAGGTGTCCACCAACGGGTTCGGGGATTGCCGCCACGACAGGCACCAACCACCTTACGGCCACAGCTCTGGTCGGCTGCCTCAACAATGGAGGCACGGAACATGGCCCATTCGGACTCAATGTCCCCCACCTCCCTCGGGATGTGGTCGAAGTTCTGCCGGAGATGGGAGTTGAAACTCCTTCTGACAGGGGACTCTGCCAGACGCTCCCAGCAGACCCTCACAATATGTTTTGGTCTGCCAAATCGAACCGGCATCTTCCCCCACCATCGAAGCCAACTCACCACCAGGCGGTGATCGGTTGACAGCTCTGCCCCTCTCTTCACCCGAGTGTCCAAGACATACGGCCGCAAGTCCGGTGACACGACTACAAAGTCGATCATCGAACTGCGGCCTAGGGTGTCCTGGTGCCAAGTGCACATATGGACACCTTTATGCTTGAACATGGTGTTCGTTATGGACAATCCGTGACGAGCACAGAAGTCCAATAACAGAGCACCACTCGGGTTCCGGTCGGGGGGGCCGTTCCTCCCAATCACGCCTCTCCAGATCTCACTGTCATT
This sequence comes from Synanceia verrucosa, assembly GCA_029721515.1. Taxonomy (NCBI): domain Eukaryota; kingdom Metazoa; phylum Chordata; class Actinopteri; order Perciformes; family Synanceiidae; genus Synanceia; species Synanceia verrucosa. The sequence continues at coordinate 2,810,747 of CM056564.1, read as the reverse complement.
GCCCACGTGAGCATTGAAGTCCCCCAGCAGAACGAGGGAATCCCCAGAGGGGGTGTTCTCCAGCACCCCCTCCAAGGACTCCAAAAAGGGTGGGTACTCTGAACTGTTGTCTGGTGCATAAGCACACACAACAGTCAGGACCCGTCCCCCCACCCGAAGGCGGAGGGAGGCTACCCTCTCGTCTACCGGGGTAAACCCCAATGTACAGGCACCGAGCCGCGGGGCAATAAGTATGCCCACACCTGCTCGGCGCCTCTCACCGCGGGCAACTCCAGAGTGGAATAAAGTCCAACCCCTTTCAAGAGGACTGGTACCAGAGCCCAAACTGTGTGTGGAGGTGAGTCCGACTATATCTAGTCGGAACTTCTCCACCTCACACACCAGTTCGGGCTCCTCCCCTGCCAGAGAGGTGACATTCCACGTCCCTAGAGCTAGCTTCTGTAGCCGGGGATTGGACCGCCAAGGTCCCCGCCTTCGGCTGCCACCCAACTCACAGCGCACCCGACCCCCTTGGCCCCTCTCATGGGTGGTGGGCCCATGGGAAGGGTGACCCACGTTGCCTTTTCGGGCTGTGCCCGGCCGGGCCCCATGGGTGTAGGCCCGGCCACCAGGCGCTCGCCCACGGGCCCCACCTCCAGGCCTCACTCCAGAGGGGGGCCCCGGTAACCCGCATCCGGCAAGGGAAAACGTTTGTGCTTGATCTTTTTAACCATAGGGGGTCTTTGAGCCGTGCTTTGTCTGTTCCCTCACCTAGGACCTGTCTGCCTTGGGTGACCCTACCAGGGGCATAAAGCCCCCGGCAACATAGCTCCTAGGTGCTTATATATATATTTAACATTTCAGGTTAGAAATTAATCCTTTAATGGTGGATTTGGTGGATTATTAGTTTGCTGAATTACAGGACATATACACATATCCATATGTTTGAGTGTTAGTTACGACTGTGTGGTTAGTTTCCTTGGTTTCTTGAATGGAGTTCTGCTTCATGACCTGCTTTAGCCTTCTTTAGTTGTTACGCATTTCAGGCAGTTTGTCCAGTTGGGGTTTCCGTGTGCCACTGTGGATCGTGTTAACTGGGTGGCAGCCCTAAATATAATGTAATTGAATTTAATGATATCATATGGACAAGATGGGCTGACCTCAATAAAAATTAAATATATTAGACTGAATAAACTCAACTCAAAATTGGTGCCTAATACTGGCCTGGGATCAGTGCTTAAGATCAGTTGACCTGCCTTGCTTGTTAGACTCAGTGTAGAAACTGTCACAGTCGTCGATCTGGACTAACTAAAGCCTGAATTTACCTCACTAGCTCCCCTCATATGTTTAGATAGAATAGATCATACTTATCTTTATGTTGTCTAATGTGATGTCTGAGAATGACTGTTTTTTTTCTGTTCTCATGCTGTTTCGCTCAGCTGCTCAGTGAGGAAGTGGACAAAGTGAGTACCTCTACTTGTGGACATGGTGGATGTGTGAATCAGTTGGGTAGTTAATGATAAATGATTTATGAAAGTTATTCCTTGTGTTGTTTGTACAGATGTGTAAAGATCACTTCCTGTGGTTTCCTCCTGCAGGCAGAGCATGAGCTTCGTGTTGCTCAGACAGAGTTTGACCGGCAGGCTGAGGTGACCAGACTGCTGCTGGAAGGCATCAGCAGCACACATGTGAGTATGTGACGCCAGCAGTAATGGAAAAACTGAGTGTAGAGGAAATGAGCCCTTTGACTCATCTGTTGTTTTCAGATTCAGTGAATGGCTGACTGTCACACTCACATTTCTCCAGCTTTTTCCCTCTCAGCTCTTCTTTATTGAATGAAATGTCAGGTTAACAGAACAGTGCAGAGGGAAAAGAAAGATGTTTAGAGAGCTGCTGTGACTGGCTACAGCAGTTCATGATTAAACTTTACAGACTGTCATATGGTGGGCATATTTTAGCCGACAAAAAAGAGTCACAACCTGGATTTACCTAAGCAGATAGAGAAGAGCCTCCCATTGGATAATCACTACTGGGTCATTATGTTTCAGCTGGCAACAAGTTATTTAACTGTGACTGACGCAGTGAGCAGCTTCTCATTTCTGAAACAACCATGGTGAAAGACATTTCCTGTAGCCGTGAAAACAATGTTAATAAAAGGATCAAATTAGTGTCATGCATCAATAAAACAATACGATAAGCTCCTGTTCATGATATGATGTGATTCAAAAATGATTTGATAGCAATATGACTTATGTACAAAGAGATTCAGTTGATGGCATGATGTGATCCAGTTTAATACAGAGAGAGTTTTTCAGCCTACATGAGGTTTCTGCTTCACTCTCTGAATCAATTTGAGGGATGGATTTAATATTTAATCTTATTTTAAAAAGAGACATAATTCAGTATGTACAGCCAGAGCATGTAGTTTTATTTATATTAAACACTCCTAATTAGATTCTCTGTCTCTATAATTGTACAAAACATGTAAACCTTCACAGTATTAACATATCCACACCGTGCCGTCTGTTCATGTGCATTGCTAGGTTTGTAGTGCTCCTAGCGTACTTGATGCTGCACGCCATAGTTTGCAGGTTGTGTGCGTCTGGTCAAGTCTCGGAAACACAACAGAATGCAATCTATTTAACCATGAGATTTACCGATCATGCAGACAGGTTAGGAGAGATGCACAGCATCACCCCTAAATAACATCCAATTCACCCTGAATTTACCGATGCAGTCACATCACAAATGTTTATAACGGACCACCGATATGAATCAGTGAATCTCACCATCCCTACAATGATCGACAGTGAAAGTAAGAGCATTTCCACGAGCACAGTGTGAAGGGAGCTCAAAGGATTGGGACTAAACAGCTGAGTAGCTGTAAGAAAACCACTTATCAGTGAAAAAGGCTTCAGTTTGTGAGGGAGCATAACGACTGGACTCAATGGAAGAAGGTCCTGAGGTCTGAGGAGTCCAGATGCAGTTGGTCAGGTCCAGTTTCAGTATCGTTATGAGGCCAAAGACTGAATATACTGGATAAAGTCCAGAGCTGATCCCCACTGAGAGGCTCTGGGATGAGCTGGAGAAGACTCCCCCTTCACACACTCCCCTGTTCAGAGTACTGTTAAGAAGAATCTCATGCCATGTGGCTAAAGTTGAAATTAAAGTGCTGTATTGTCCTGTATGGCAGGAACCAGGCACTTAGTGAGCCTTTAGCTCCAGTGAAGCCTGGTGGAAGCAGCATTGTGTTATAGAGAGATCATCACAACAATGACCCAAAACACACCACTAACTTTCCAAAAAAAACCCCCCAAAACTCCAGAGTCACACGGCTGTGACAGCTTTATTTGTGCAAGGTGATGGTGTTTCCACTCATACTGAGTTCATGTCTCCCTCTCTGCCCTCAGCTCAACCACCTGCGCTGTTTGCAGGATTTTGCCGAGGCTCAGGCCACTTACTACGCCCAGTGTCATCACTACATGCAGGACCTCCAGAGGGAGCTCAACAAGTGAGTGGTGCTCTGCTGCTGGGAGCTTCAGATCACACAGCAGATTAGGGTGATGCTTCTGTAGCTTGGTCCCACGGGTCTTGGGTCAGCTCATGGGACGTTGTGAAAAGTAGGATATAAGTTTTAAAATGTTTTAAATTACTCTGTGAAGGTTGCATTTCTCACAATCACAGACTCACATGCTTCACATGTTTTTGTTTTTTCCAAGGTATGGACCTCTTGAGATTTCATCACACTGTGCTTAATAGCCTCTGTTTTCTTTCTTAAACAATTTCCAGTTGCTCAACGAGGTCTTTAATGTATTTTATTCATAATGAGGCTCATTCTTATGCCTGAAGGCAACATCTCTCTTTGGGAAGTAGGATTAGACAGATTAATCAAATACACAAGATATATTTCCAGTTTTGAGTCATAGGTTTGGTTTTTATTTTTATTTAGATATTTTTGTTGATTTTTCATATTATACACTCACAATAGAACTCAATACTCCACACAAGACAATGAGGAAAATAAAACAGATATATTACTCAGTATCCACAAAGCAGTCATACATAATTACATACATATGCATTCATATACACACTGTCAGAACTAGCTCAGGTATCTGACCAATAAACAGAGCAAGAGGGAAATTGCCGGCAATAATATTTATTTACAAAAACACAAAATAAAGAAAAGAGCAGCGGATGAACGGCCCGATGCCCGGCCGAGAAGGTGCAGAGAGACCAGACGGTGTTCCTCACTTGGTTTTTACAGCCCCCCACCGAAACGCACACCAGAGACTCATCAGGTAATCAACCTGCATGGGAAAGAAAGGGAGGCAGCAGAAGAAAACCACACAGGCACACACGACCACACCCACTGGGGTTGTCACACTGCACACTGGTTGTCATACTGCATATACAGAGCAAACATGAACAAAAGCAACAATAGAAAAATTAATCGACATGGATTACAAATGTCAGTATCTTGTGTGATCGTCGTGGTATAGACATGATGAGCGCGTTGATTTCGGCCACTGGAATCGCTTCCCACTCTTCCAAGAGTGCAGTACGGAGATCAGCAACCGTCACCGGCAGTGGAATACAACTCCGTACACGGCGATCCAGATTGTCCCAAAGGTGTTCAATCGGATTCATATCCAGGGAATAAGGCGGCCAGTCCATAACCTGCACATTATGTCTGTGCATAACGTGCCTGCAGGTGTGAGAGCCAAAATGCCTGGCTAGCCTCGCTTCGATCATTCCGGATCTCAGCATACCAATGGCCTGCTCCCTCATGTTTGCTGCTAAGCATGGCATGGTGACCGTCTGTGACAGCTTGCATTTTTCCTCCGGGTTTTTAAAGCCTTGACCAGTTGAGCCCAAATCACCAAAAGAAGCTTTCAAAGCTTTCAAACAATGTCCTAACAAATCACACATGCAAAAACAGGGATTGGTACCGTCTGCCACGTTAATTTATTGTTTGAGCTGAAAAATGTGGCTCCATAGTTTCAATAGCTACGAGTGGTAGTAAATATAACATTCTTTTGTATACAAAGTAGTTGTATCCAATTTTATTTTACATTGACTTTGTTGCGTTTTTAATACCTCTTAGTATACTTGTCCAAAATAGATTTAGTTTCGAGCAAAACCAAAACATGTGACTGATGCTAGCTTAGTCTTGCCTTTGTCTGATGCAAGTTGGGTCTAAGCCAGGGTAGAGTTTGGCTAGCTTACTGGCACATAAATGTAACCTGTGCAGAACCTTAAACTGCAGCAACCCATGTCAGATACATATTGAAGAAGGGTGTATCAATATAATTGCTGCTTGCCAGTTTATGTCTGAAATGGGGGTTTCTAATTCTTCCTCCCACTGCCTTGTTAAACAGTCAAGTGAAACGATGGCAACCCTCTGGATATTATCATACAACATAGACGCCAGACCTCTGTGAACTGGATCCATGGTCAGACATTGATCTATCCATGTACGCTGAGGGGCTGTCAAAGACAAGTGTGTTTTCACATAACTCCACATCTGCAGGTATCTAAAGAAATGTGACTGAGGGATACTGAAGACTTTCTTTAGCTGTTCAAAGGAAATGAAGCACCCTTCCTTGAAAAGGTACATCACACATTTAATCGCTCTCCTATGCATCAATTGTAAAGATGGATCTGTGATTGATTTTTGCTAGAATAGAGGAAGTGACAAGGGCTTGTTTATGCTTAAAATGAATGACCTGCGACCATATCTTTAGGCAGCCGGAAATTATTGGCTTGTTTTTAATAATCAGATTTAATTTTGTTTTCTGAACTTACATAAGAACAGTATACATCATTACACAGATCTGAGCTAGGTAAGATAATGAATAAGCAAAAAAAGGTGAAAAATGAAAGAAGAAAAAATAAAATAAAAAATATATATAAAAAAATAAAATCAAGAAATATGTGTTCCTGCACTTCAAGAAGTAGTCCTATCACAGACTATAAGTCAGTATTTTTTTTTTTAGATCCTTAGGCAGGTAGTCCATTAGAGGCTGCTATGTGTCCATAAAAGTGTAATTTCCTTAAAATTTGGCACTTTGGTCTTTCCATGGGAAAAACTTTGTACCACTGAGTTAGAGTAGGAGGTTTCTCATTAATCCAATTAAATAATATACATTTTCTGACCAAAATGGGAGTTTAGTGAGTAGTTTTGATCTTTTCTCATCCCTAACCTTATTCAGAGGTGGCAGCCCCGGTGGAAACTGACCCAGATCTTTACAACAATAAACATAACAAGTAATACGTGTTACTGATCAATTTGTATTTATATAGAGTGTCGGCAATACGCTTCCATAATCCATATAAAATCAAGCACCTAGGCATGCAGACTGCTTTTACAAACATTTGTGAAAGAATGGGTCGCTCTCAGGAGCTCAATGAATTTCAGCGTGGAACTGTGATAGGATGCCACCTGTGCAACAAATCCAGTTGTAAAATTTCCTCACTCCTAAATATTCTACAGTCAACTGTCAACTGTATTATAAGAACGTGGAAGTGTTTGGGAATGACAGCAACTCAGCCATGAAGTGGTAGACCATGTGAACTGACGGAGTGGGGTCAGCGGATGCTGAGGTGTAGAGTGCGAAGAGGTCGCCAACTTTCTGCAGAGTCAATCACTACAGACCTCCAAACTTGATGTGGCCTTCAGATTAGCTCAAGAACAGTGCACAGAGAGCTTCATGGAATGGGTTTGGGAGGGCCGAGCAGCTGCATCCCAGCCATACATCACCAAGTGCAATGCAAAGCGTTGGATGCAGTAGTGCAAAGCACTCCACCATTGGACTCTAGAGCAGTGGAGACGCATTCTCTGGAGTGAAGAATCACACTTCTCCATCTGATGGACGAGTCTGGGTTTGGCGGTTGCCAGGAGAACGATACTTGTCGGACTGCACTGTGTCAAGTGTAAAGTTTGGTGGAGGGGGGATTATGGTGTGGGGTTGTTTTCCAGGAGCTGGGCTTGGCCCCTTAGTTCCAGTGAAAGGAACTCTGAATGATTCAGCATACCAAGACATTTTGGACAATTCCATGCTCCCAACTTTGTGGGAACAGTTTGGAGCTGGCCCCTTCCTCTTCCAACATGACTGTGCACCAGTGCACAAAGCAAGGTCCATAAAGACATGGATGACAGAGTCTGGTGTGGATGAACTTGTCTGGCCTGCACAAAGTCCTGACCTCAACCTGATAGAACACCTTTGGGATGAATTAGAGCAGAGACTGAGAGCCAGGCCTTCTCGTCCAACATCAGTGTGTGACCTCACAAATACACTTCTGGAAGAATGGTCAAAAATTCCCATAAACATACTCCTAAACCTTGTGGACAGCCTTCCCAGAAGAGTTGAAGCTGTTATAGCTGCAAAGGGTGGACTGACGTCATATTGAACCCTATGAATTAGGAATGGGATGTCACTTAAATTCATATGTGAGTCAAGGCAGGTGAGTGAATACTTTTGGCAATATAGTGTATATACATACACAACGTTTCATTCCTACGTTGGCTATTATTATTTCCTCCAGTTGTGATAAAGGTGGTGGATACATTATCTGTTTATTTTTTATGACATATAACTTCTTAGCTGTAGATACTTGAAAAAGTGTTTTTCAGAAATTTTATATCTTTGACGTGTCTTTTATTTTCATAAAGATCTTTTATTTTCTGTATACCTTTTGTGTGCCATAACTTAAATCCTCCGTCTTTTTTGCCAGGTGAAAATTCTTTATTTTTCCAAATGGGAGCAAAGTGAAAGAACACAGGCATTTCACCTATATGTTTATGTGCTGCATGCCAGACTAAAATGGTATTTTTAAGGTAGGGGTTTCTTTTACATCTTTTTGACGTTTTAAGGTCTGAAGAGTATATATGAACTTAATGGTAGTGGAGTGGATTCACGTTCAATGCACACCCAGACAGGAGGCGCTGTGATATCGAAGTAGTAGGATGCTGAGGTTAGTTGGGCAGCCATGTAATACCATCTGAGGTTGGGAAGTTAAAGCCCACCCCTCTCATAAGGCAAATACAATGGTTTAAGGCACAGTCTGGCTCTTCTGTCATTCCAAATGAATTGGCTAAATAATTTAAGTTTATCATAAAATATCTTTGATAATGGCAATTGTATAAAAATTGTGGTAATACGGTAATACGCCCTATCATAGATATGGGCAAAGTAGACCAGCGGTTCAGTGCATCACTTTATTTTTTTCTAACAGGGGGTTATAGTTTGGAGAGGATATTTCATTTACTTCAGGAGGAATTTTAACACCTAAATATCTAAATCCTTCAGTTGTCATCATAAATGGGGTATTTATTATGGAATTATGTCATTCTTGCTTATTAAGGAACATTAGCATGGATTTTGTATTGTTAATTTTATAACCAGAAAAACCTCCAAAATAATCAGTTAATTCCATCATATTAGGAATACTATTTCTTAAATTTGTGCAGAAAAATATTATATCATCATCAAATAGTGAAATACAATGTTCCATCCCCCCAACTGATAAGGGAAAGTGCCTTCAAAACATTCGCACCCTCGTCCTGGTCTAAATTACAGAGTCATCTTAAATTGGGTCATCTCCCAGGTCTGGAAGATTTTAAAGCAAAGATTAAGGACTATTTGACTACTGTATGCACATTTCCTCTTAGAGAACACAGCTGGTGATTATAATGTAATGATGTGATTTGCCAAACTGTTTTCACTGTTTTTTTAATTTTTTTATTTTTTTTTGTGTGTGTATAGTGTGTTTTTTATGTGAACCTACTGTGCTGCTCTCTTGGCCAGGACCCCCTTGCAAAAGAAATTCTTAATCTCAGTGGGATTATTCCTGGTTAAATAAAGGTTAAATAAAAATAAAAATCTCTTTTCTGCACATCTCCACCCTCTAAAGAAGTCTTAACCAGCTCCTCCATCTTTGTTCATGAGCTCCAGCTCAAAGTTGATCAAATGGGAAAGGAGACGTTTGGTGTAATTTATTTTTTTTGTCCTCTTGTTATAAAGACAGTCGAAGGACGTAAAGTAACAACTTGATTGTTGATCAGTAACTGTGATGCGATTACTAAGTTAACAACAGTAATGCGTTAAATTACTGTGTTATACACAAATCAGATTACAGTTACCCACACTTACCCAACAGTGGTCAAATGATATAGGAAACATGAAATATTTCTATGTGATGGCAGCGTGCAGCCATTTGTGTGAACATTAATGTAAAGATCATATAACTTCAGTGCAGTGTTGGAGCAAGCAGGTGACAGACATACTGCATGTATGACGGGAAAGGGGGACAACTCAGACTGGAGGAGGTTAACATTACATTTATTTTCTTTTGTATGAACCAGTGATAAAGCTAAATCTACACCACAGAATCAAGCTTCCAAATGTTCCACTTCACTTCAACTGGAGGAAGCTGTTTAGACATTAAGACAACATTTGTTTGTATTCCATGCCTTTGGTGAACAAATGGATGGATAATGACCACTTATTTTCCAAAAATTAACCATGACAACCTCAAATATTTGGAGATTTACATCACAACTTTCTTTTGTCTGCCAATGCTCATGCAGATGTGCTAATTCCTCCGGCGGCACCAACCCTACTGCTGCTGTCTGTCCTGACCCCATCTCCTCTGCCTTCCCGACTGGGACTTCATCTCCTGGAGCCACAGTGTCCTCCTCGTCCAACCAGAGGCCCACCACGCTGACTATGGAGCAGACACAGCTTCCTGTCACCGGCACCAGGAAGGCTAAAGTTCTGTATGACTATGACGCCCATGATGCCAGTGAGCTTTCCCTGCTGGCTGATGAGGTACAGTGAGATACTGTCTTCACACACACTAACATCTCACTAGCATTACTCACACATAGGAAGCAGTGTGTTCTATATACACCTCCCATTGTCTTTAGGCTGAAAATATATATCTATAATATCAGACTCACAATTTATACACTGTATAAAAAGTATTTGCTCACCCATCCAAATAATCAGAATCAGGTGTTCCAATCATCTCCATGACCACAGGTGTATAAAATCAAGCACCTAGGCATGCAGACTGCTTTTTCAAACATTTGTGCAAGAATCTCGCTCTCAGGATCTCAGTGAATTCCAGCGTGGAACTGTGATAGGATGCCACCTGTGCAACAAATCCAGTCGTGAAATTTCCTCACTCCTTTCTTTCCAAGTTCTTTTTATTGGTTTTACACAGGTACTGACGTGTACAGAATGTCTTTTGAGGTAAACAAAGTATTATATATTCAATCCTACCCCACCCCGCCCCCCTCCACAAAAAAAAAAAAAACAACAACAACAAAAAAAACAAAAAACAAAACAAAACATGTATACATGTAAAGGAATGCAGTACAATTGCATATATGTATACAGTGATTGAGTGGCATATACACACTGGAAAATCATAATAGGGCAACTGCTATATGGTACAGTAGTTCCATTTTGGGAGCCTGTTCTGTGGGTCTTAGTGCTGGAATATCAAGGGCAGTGTTGGGATTATCAGGGATCAATTATAACATCAGGTCTTTGAAAATAAGTGAGAAAAGGTGCCCATATTCTATAAAACTTTTGTTCTGTCTTACGAATAGAGCAGCGTATTTTTTCTAACTTTAGGCAAGACATGAGGTCCTGTAGCCACTGAGAGTGTGTGGGAAGGTAAGTTCCCTTCCACCTAAGCAGAATAGACCTGCGCGCAAGGAGAAGAGCAAACGATAGGGCAGTGCATTTATTTTTTGGCATGACACCAAAAAGGGCCAAGAGCGGATCAGGTTCTATGACAGTGTCCAGGGTCAGCGAAAGGGTCTGAAATACACTTCTCCAAAACTCTTCAAGGCTGGGACATGTCCAGAACATGTGGCTCAGTGAAGAATTTGGACTTTGACATTTGTCGCAGTTGGAAACATCTTGGATAATCTCAATTTAGATATGTGGGCTCTATGCACAACTTTAAATTGGAGCAGGGAGTGGCGCGCGCACATAGATGTGGAATGTATTTGTTTAAGGACCATATCCCACAAATCATCTGAAAGTGACAGGTTTAGGTCCTGCTCCCAGGCAGTTTTAATATTAAGGGAGGTCCCTTTTAGCTCAGTTATCAGATTGTATACGACAGACATTGATCCCTTAGCGAGGGGTTGGAGCGCAAGGAGTCTGTCAATGGGGTTGTGGGCAGGGAGTTTTGGGAAGCAAGGTATAATAGATTGAACATAATGCCTCACCTGTAGGTATCTGAAAAAGTTGTTAGATGGCAGGTTAAATTTCTTGGACAGGTCGCTGAATGAGGCGAAACAGTCATCTATGAACAAATCTCTGAAAGTTCTTATACCTTTTTTATGCCATTCAAGAAATGCTGCATCCTGCATTGATGGAGGGAAAAAGTGATTGGATGCTATTGGGCACAGAAGTGATGGCAGCTGTAAGCCCAAGCTTCTCCTAAACTGGGTCCACACTCTCAGGGAGATGCGTACAACCACATTACCAGTGGATCCAGGGAGTAGAGGGAGTGCTGCCCCCAATAGTGCGGGAAGGGATGTGCCTTGGGAGTAATTAACCTCCAAGCATGTCCACGTTGGGGAGTTAGGTTGGAGGTGGGAGTGTAGCCAAAGGGTAAGACATCTAATGTTAGCCGCCCAGTAGTAGAAGCGAAAATTGGTGAGAGACATCCCTCCATGACCCCTAGGTCTCTGTAAGTGGGCTTTGCAAAGTCTGGGTTTCTTATGTTTCCAGATATATGATGAGATAGCAGATTCTAGTTGATTGAAAAAGGATTTGGGTATAAAAATAGAACGCACTGAAAAAGGTACAAGAATTTGGGCAGTATTGTCATTTTCACTGAATTGATTCGCCCCATTAGGGAAAGAGATAAGGGTGACCACTTTGTAATGTCCTGTTTTGTCTTGTTCAATAATTGAACAAAGTTTTCTTTGTAAATGTTTTTGTATTGTCTTGTGATGACTACCCCTAGGTAGGTAAATTTCTCTTTTTCAAGTTTCAGTGGAATATTTGAGTAGTCCAATCCCATCGCCTCTGCATTAATTGGAAATAGTTCACTCTTGCTAAGGTTTAACTTGTATCCAGATAACTGTCCAAATTGATTGAGCAGGGAGAGTGTAGCAGGTATAGAGGAAAACGGGTCAGAGATGTATAGCAGCAGATCGTCCGCATACAGCGATACCTTGTGCTCCACCCCCCCTCTCTTGATACCTGGGATTTGGCTGCGAAGGGCGATGGCCAGAGGCTCTATTGCGAGATCGAAGAGCAAGGGGCTCAGAGGGCAGCCCTGGCGGGTACCTCTTTCCAGTCTGAAGGGCTGTGAATATATGGAATTAGTTAGGACAGAGGCCGAGGGAGAGGTGTAAAGCAACTTCACCAAAGAAATAAATGTTGGTCCGAATCCGAATTTTGCTAAAAGACAGAATAGATAGTCCCACTCCACTCTGTCGAAAGCCTTTTCGGCATCGAGGCTGACCACACATTCAGGAACATTGTTTGAGGGGGAATATATTATATTGAAGAGGCGGCGCAGGTTAAAGAAGGAGTGACGGTTTTTTATGAAGCCGGTTTGATCAGTTTCTATAATAGTGGGAAGAACATCCTCCAGCCTTCCAGCCAACACTTTGGCAAAAATTTTAACGTCTGAGTTGAGCAAGGAGATGGGCCTGTAGGAGGTGCAATCCTCTGGATCTTTCCCCTTTTTTGCTATGAAGGTGAAGCCTGATTGAAGGTTGGTGGAAGGCTGCCCGTTTTAAGAGATTCAGATAAGACTGAGGTGAATAGCGGCGTAAGCTGTGTAGAGAACTTTTTGTAGAATTCTGACGGGAAGCCGTCTGGGCCAGGGGACTTCCCAGACTGCATGGCCAAAATGCCCTTAGATATCTCTCCTGCTGTAATGGGCTGTTCTAACCTGTTTCTTAAATCTTGAGGTAATGTAGGGATATTTAGTTGACTCAAAAAGTTTTCTGTGTCACTGATGCAGGAGGGGGGATGAGAGGAGTACAAATTAGAGTAGAAGTTTTTAAAAGTTTCATTTATTTCAGTTGAATCTGACGTGGCTTCACCGTTATCCCTGCGAATCTTAGTGATGATTTGTTTAGCCTTTATGCCTCTAAGCTGATTTGCTAGCAGCTTTCCCGACTTCTCACTGTGCTCATAGTGGTCACTCTTTGTTCTAAGCAACAGGGTCTCAGCCTGGTGTGTTGAAAGGAGATCGAATTCGGTTTGGAGCCCCAGCCGCTTTTTATACAATTCAGGCTTGGGTGTCTTAGCATAATGGTTATCTATATTATGGATTTGATTTAAAATGTCTAATCGTCTTTTATTAAGGGTACTATTTTTGTTCGCCACAAAGGAGATAATTTGTCCCCTCAAATACGCCTTCAGAGTGTCCCACAAAATTAGACTGGAAACTTCTGAGGAGGCGTTTGTATCAAAGAAAAATGATATTTGATCTGTTATATGCTTCACAAAATTTTCATCTGATAATAGAGTCGAATTGAATCGCCAGTGTTTTCTCACTTGACCAGGGCCAGAGAAGGATAAGCCCAGAACAAGAGGGGCATGGTCAGAAATTACGATGCTATCTAGTTTGCAGAAACAGGCCTGTGTTAAAAGATTGTTATCGAGGAAAAAATAGTCTATCCTAGTATAAGTGTGATGAACGTTTGAGAAGTATGAGAATTCCTTGTCTTTGGGATGTGGAAAACGCCACACATCTGAGAGACCATATTCAGTGAGGAAGGACTGTATGCATTTGGCTCACTTACTGACTGCGGCTGGTCTAGGGGATGAGCGGTCCAGCTCTGGATCTAACCAGCAGTTGAAGTCACCACCAAGCGAGAATGTGAGTCCAGGTCAGGAAGAAGGGAAAAGAAGCGCTCTAGGAAGGCAGCGTCATCTGAATTTGGGGCATAAACATTAGCCAGCACCACATTTCTATTATACAGTTTTCCGGACACAATGATGTAGTGGCCATTTCGGTCTTTCACAACACTAGAAGGCTCAAATGGAATGTTTTTCTCAATTAGAATGGCGGCTCCTCTCGCCCTGGCCTGGAAAGACGAATGAAATATTTGCCCAACCCAGCCTCTCCTGAGCAGAGAACCATTTATGTCACGTAGGTGGGTTTCCTGCAAGTAGGCGATTCCCACTTTAAGGTGTTGGAGGTGCGTCAGAACCTTACTTCTCTTCACGTGATTATTTAGACCCTTGACATTCCAGCAAATGAGGTTTACTTTGTTACTCACTGTAGGTTCTTATTCGATGAACAGAGGGTATAGTAGAGAAGTTGCAGCAGGTACCCATTGGGGGTAATGACATCTGTGAGCAGTTGTTTCCAGTTGGATGCATACCTAGAAGTGCTTTATGTGACATTTCAGACAGAACAAAATGACAGCTAGTACAAAATAGAACCAAAAACAGAGAAAAAAGCCCACCCCAGCCCACAACCCATCTAACCGCCACTAGTAGTGGCATCCAACAAATAAACATATGTATTAGCTACAAGTCTTCCGGTTACTTCTCAGGATTACCCTTTTCATAACTTAGTGATCAGAACAAAACCCCAGTGGTTCAGCTTATTGGTCATAATAGTAACACTGACTGGATATTTTGAACCGTATAACTCTCCTAGCGTTAACAGTGGCCGGTTGGCAGTGGCACACCATTTAAACACGCTGTAACAGCATAAACAAGCCCAAACTGCTAATAAACTGACACAGATTATGGTCATTTAGGGAGAACAGATGACGGGGACCAGCACAGTAGTATTGAGCAAACATCCATATATGTTAAAACGTTTGTGCTGACCGACTAAGCTTAATTGTCACCTTGGTTATGTATTTTGTGTTCATCAATGTATTTACGTGCTTCAGCGGCGGACTTGAGCCACTTCTTCTCGCTGTTGGGAAGCGTGATACGTAGTCTCGCTGGAAATAGGAGAGCCGGCCGCCTCCCGAGGTTGTACAGTGCGGTCATGGCGGTCATGGCGCTGGCTCAACACCTCCGGGCTGTAGTCTTCAACGATGCGGATGGGATTCCCGCGGTAATCCATCTTCCCCCTTCGACGTGCTTCTCGGATCAGGAGATCTTTGATCTGAAAGCGGTGGAGGCGCAGCACAACCGGGCGCGGTCTATCTCCTGCTTTAGGCTTAGCCGCCAAGCTCCGGTGTGCTCTGTCGATTTCTGGAGGGGTTGAAAGCGTCTCTTTTCCGTAGACTTCGGTGAGCAAGTCGGAGAAAAACTGAGGAGGGTTACCGGTTTCAGTGTTTTCGGGGAGGCCAAGTATACGGATATTTTGCCGCCTACTACGTCCCTCTAGGTCACTAACTTTAGCCGCTAGCTTGGTGTTGTCTTCTCGGAGGCTGGAGCAGAGGGATTCCAGGTCCTGAAGGCGCTGGTCAGCGTCGTTAGAGAAGGTTTCTAGCGAGGAGATACGCCCGCCATGGTCCTCCACCATCGAGCGGATCTGGTCTAGCTTGTGATCCATTGTGCCCAGGGATGACTTGAATTCAGTGGAAAGAGATTTTCTGTGCTGCTCCAGTAGCACCGTCATGGCTTCCACAGTTAGGCTATCACTAGCTGTCGGTGCATCATCATCTTTGTTGTATTTTGCGCTTTTGGGAGGCATAGTGTGCGGTCCGGCAACACCAGACACTCCAATAAATTAGTAGGAGAGGTCAAGTCGGCGTGTTTACAGAGAATTGGGGTTTCAGTCGTTGGAAACTGAGACTGTGGCGGCAGCCTGAGAATTTGCGTCTACTCCGTGCACTCCATAACCGGAAGTCGAATTTCCTCACTCCTAAATATTCCACAGTCAACTGTCAAGTCAACTGTCAGCTGTATTATAAGAACGTGGAACTGTTTGGGAACAACAGCAACTCGTAAATTGATGAAGCGGGGTCAGCGAATGCTGAGGCGCATAGTGCGACGAGGTCACCAACTTTCTGCAGAGTCAATCACTACAGACCTCCAAACTTCAGAGCCAGTCAGTCCGTGCCATGCCGAAGCCTGATTTCCCCCCCTCCCCTGTCCCCCACTGGCCCCCTCTCACATTACTCTAACACGTAACACGATTCACGTAATACACATGGCGCGACGTCATCATAAATTTGGCCATGTTGCTTCCAGGGATGCTGATGTTGTTGTATGAAAACACTATGGGAAACTGCGTAATATGTTGCCACTCTGTAGCCACGGAGACCCCTCGCAGTTCTTCGGCGTGATGCGTATTGTGCACCCCTGCTGTGAAATGTACCCCCTCGCAATTCTTCCTTAACATCGCAGACAAACTCAGGGGAAAATACTAGGATTTAATTATTTGCGAGGGAGATAGAAGAGAAGAACATCAGTTGCTTTCAGTCTTTAAAACTCCTCTAAAGAGGGAAAACAACAGATGTTCTTCTCAACACAAAAATCGGATAATAGCGAACGCAAACCGACACCTTTTGGTATGATCTGTGGAAATATACCCCAGCCATGATTACTAAATGAATCAAATGGATTTTTTGAGCAAGTTGAATGTATTTGACTTGCGTTTTCACATTACTTTGTTCCTGTCCACGCTGCTGTGGAGGCAACCTGTCTGTTTCTGTGTTAGGCGAGGGGCTGCATTTCACTTGCTGCACTTGTGCGCATGCGTGGCCAACCGTGCTGTGCCCAGGCCCACCTCTTTTCATCGGGCCAAACTGGGGATCCGTGGTGGCACAGCTCGATTGCACTCATACTATCCATAGAATCCAGACTTTAGCAGCAAATGGGCCTGGGCGCGGTACGATGGCCCCACTCTAAGTGTGCCCTTATTTTCCCTGTTCAAAGGGTTTTTTTTGGGAACGTTTCCTTAGTCGATGCGAGGGTTGGACAGAGGGAGTCATATCCTGTACAGACTGCTCCCCTGGGGTAATAACGGCCGGGGAAGAGGGCGCCGGTGTGTGTAGCTTGCAGTCTTTCGCAGTCAACACTGTTTGTGTTTGTGCTATTTGTGTCAATTTTTATGTCTAATGTCAGCTCACTGCTTGTGTATGACCGCCAAACACTGCTGGATCTTCGCCATCTGCGGACCCTGTGTCGAGCTCCACAAATAGCTTATGCCTCAGACGTGCCGGTCCCTGGCAGGTTCGGCCTCGTCAACGCAAGTTCATTGGCAAATAAAACTTTTATTTTAAAAGATTTCTTTATGTCGCGTGGACTGGACTTTCTCTGTGTAACGGAGACGTGGCTGAGTGCTGGTCCACCCCTCTTATTGAACTCTTACCACAGGATTGCTGCTATTTCAATTCCCCGCGGTCGTCGGGTCGAAAAGGAGGAGGAATAGCAGTTGTTTTCAAAAGTGGCTTTAAATGTCAGCAGATCTGCCTGCGATCCTCCTTTAGAAGCTTTGAACTTTGTTTATTTGAACTGGGTCTCTCTCATGCTGTCTTGTGCGCTGTCATCTCTCGACCACCAAAGTACAATAAGGACGTTATAAGCGAATTTTCTGAATTCCTGGCCGAATTTCTGCCTAAATACGATCGTGTCCTTATTATTGGTGACTTTAATATTCACATCTGTTGCCCGGATGAGCCGGTCTCCAGGAACTTTTTAAATGTTATTGACTCTTTTAATTTTGCACAGTTTGTGTCTGGTCCTACCCACGAACTTGGGCACACACTTGACTTAGTGCTTTTGCACGGTCTGAGTGTTTTTAATTTGGAGGTTTTTGACGCTGTTTTTTCTGATCACATGCCAGTCTTATTTGACATCCCCACTCAATGTCCGGTTAAACTGTGCGCTCCTCCTCAACGTTGTCGCATGCTGAACTCCTCTTCTCCAGCTCAGTTCTCTTCTTCTTTTATTGGTTTCTGTGAGGATAATTCTAAAGCCTCTATGTGTTTGAATACTGAGGAGCTGGTATCTAGCTTTCATTCTATTTGTTTACAAACACTGGACATGATCGCTCCCTTGAAGAGCCGGCGCACCAAACCTGCACCCGAGCCCTGGTTAAATGACATCACTCGCGCTGCCAGGCAAGACTGCAGGAGAGCGGAATGCAGTTGGAAAAGGATAGGTTACATGTTTCCAATGGTATTCTTAAGGAGAGCCTGTCGTGCTATCAGAAGACCATAAAAACAGAGAACAATAAATACTTCTCAGAAATAATTACAACAACAACCCCAGTGCTCTGTTCAAAACCATAAATACTGTCCTTGAGGTTCCCAAGTCTATTGGTTTTGATGCCTCCACTGAAATGTGTGAGAGGTTCCTCCACTTTTTCACTGATAAAATTGTATCAACTAGAGCCTGTATCTCTCAGCCTTCTTATGACCCCTCAGTTCCTTTGTTCTGCACATTTGTATTTGAGCCGGTATCCCTCTCCATTTTAAAGGACACAGTCATATGAAGCCCTCTGGTTCCCCTGCAGATGTCATTCCCCCTCGCCTGTTTAAAGAGGTACTGGATACTATTGGACCAAGTGTCCTTGAGATCTTAAATAGTAGTCTCTCCTCTGGTACAGTACCAGGGGATTTTACACAATTGTTAATATCCAATGCCTCGGTTTTGTTAACGTTGACCTTGTAACCAGAAAAATATCCAAATACTTTCACAGTATGCATGAGCACTGGGATAGATTGTGACAAATTGGATAAATATAAAAGTACATCATCAGCATATAATGATATTTTGTGTTCTTCTTCACCTGCTATTAATCCAGTAATATTTACATTGTCTCTAATCATTTGGGCAAATGGTTCAATACACAGAGCAAAGAGGGCAGGAGATAAGGGACAACCTTGGCGTGTGCCTCTACCAAGATCAAAGTACTCAGATCCATACCCATTGACCCTCACACTGGCCCTAGGTTCAGAATAGAGGATGCGAATCCACGTTATAAACTTTTCACTAAATCCAAATCTCCTCAAAGTTTGAAACAGTCTGTCGAACGCTTTTTCTGCTTCTAGGGACAGAACCATGGCTTCAGACATTTGAGTTGATGCACTAGACATGACATTTAACAGTCGTCGCACATTATTCCCTGAGTAGCGCCCAGGAATAAATCCAGTTTGATCTGGGTGTACTATTTTTGTGATGTATTTGTTAAGCCTACGGGACAGAATGGAGGTAAACATACGCAGATCCCCATTGAGGAGGGAAATAGGCCTACATCCACTGCATTCAGATGGGTCTTTTCCTTCTTTATGTAAGACTACAATAATGGCATCTCGCCATGATGGGGCAAGCACTTTTTCAGTCAAAATACAGTTATATGCATTAAGTAAGAGAGGTGAAACTAGGTCTTTAAACTTTTTACAGAACTCATTTACATATCCATCAGGGCCAGGACTTTTATTATTTTTTAAATCCTTAATGACCTGCTGTAACTCAAGGAGGGAAATTGGCTTATCATCAGGTAATTGAGTTACATTGATTTGGTCTAGGAACGTTTTGATATTATCCTCACAGGTGGAGACACCTGAACTGGTGTATAGTGTCTTATAGAAGTTGGCAAAGGCTTTTGAAGTTTGTTCTGGGTCTGTCACTATAACAGGAGGGTTATTATTGGTTTTCACTTTTGTCACAACTCTGGAAGACTGTTACTTCCTAAGCTGAAATGCAACTAAGCGGCTTGCCCTTGCCCCTTATTCATAAAATCTCTGTCTAGTAAATCTTAGTACAAAAGGAAATAATACGACCCCTTAGATGTGCTTTAGCACAATCCCATAATATCAGTGGGGAAGTATCTTCACTGTAATTTAGTTCTAGATAAGAGTTCATTTCAGATTTTACAAATTCTGTAAAGGTGGTGTCATTGAGGAAGGATGTATTCAATCTCCAAGTTTTTGGATATTTTCTATTCCCTAAGCACAAGTCAATTAACACCGGGGAGTGATCTGATCTGGGAGTAATTGGGAGTATTTTACATTCCGTTATTCTATGTATGTCAGCCCTGGGGGTAAACAATAGGTCAATGCGTGAGTATGATGAGTGTCTATGAGAGTAAAATGTGAAGTCTTTACCTTTGGGGTACTTATACCGCCATATATCTAACAGTCCCATTTCTTCACAGTGATGCTTTAGAATTTTGCTCATATTTGCACTTGATTAAGATGTTGACCTTGGAGTTTTATCTTTGTATTGGGACATCACACAATTCATAGCCCCACCTGCAATGAGTACTCGCTCACTTTTGTCCAGAATAAGACCAAAAACCTTTTTAATAAATGCTGGGTCATTTTCATTAGGTGCATAAATATTACATAAAGAAATTTGCAGACCATCAATTATACCATTTACTAAAATGTATCTACCCTCTGTATCTGCATAATGAGAGATGTGGGTGAAATTTAGTTTCTTGTTTATCAATACAGCTACTCCTCGTTTATTTCCAGATGAATGAGATGAAAAATACACTTTGTCGGCCCATGTCCTACCAAGTTTGTTATGCTCAGAATCTGGGAGGTGTGTTTCTTGCAGAAATGCTATATCTCATCCAAGCTGTTTCAACTGGCTGATAATTTTCTTTCTCTTTATGGGGCTGCGAAGTCCATTTATGTTATAACTAATCAACCTGACTCCCATATTGATATTTCACATCCCAGAGGACACTGTGTTTCAGTAGGTCCCTGGAGAGAGGGTACAGAGCAAGTAGAAGGGGAGGAGAAGGGGGGGATAACAAGTAAAAACAACTAAGTATCCATTTAACACGCTAAGCCTTGACCTCATGATCGAATATTTAAATTCAATCGTAACATCACAACCAACAAGTACCTCACAGAACAGTGAGATAAAAAGAACAACAGAAAGTAAATATTCCTTACAAAAAGCAAACAAAAAGGAATTTCCAGGTGGCCCTAACCCCACCTGGGCCTTCGGCATCAGTTGTCTTCTGCTGAGCGGGGTGTAGGTCTCCCACTTAACACTGCCAAGAGAAGTATAATGCACCCTGTCCCATACCCATACATACCATCAGAACAATTAAGTAGTGTAAACAAATAAGATTTGGCTATCCAGCCTAATTTTGCCAGCAGGGGAAAAAAATAAAAAAGAATAACAATAGTGCTTTTTCAAGAAGGGAAGAAAGAGAAAAAAAAATCTAGCCTTAAGCACTTCGTTTTGTGTTCATGTCTTTTCCCCATCGCTCCCTCTTTTATTATTTTTTTTATTTTTATTTTTTATTATTTTTATTTTTTTTTTATAAAATAACAATAGTGCTTTTTTAAGGAGGGAAGAAAGAAAAAATCTAGCCTTAAGCACCAACTTCGTTTTGTGTTCATGTCTTTTCCCCAGCTCTCTTTTTTATAAAGAAAAAAAAAGTGGCAAACAGACTAATTGAATTGCTTACATTATATTATTTATCTAGATAGATCGTAGTTTTCATGACTGGCTAATTTGACACAGTAAGACTGGCATTATCAATGATGAAAATAAAATCTGCATTCTCCCTCAGCACATTAACAAAATTCGAGTGAAAAGACGGTCATATAAAAGAAAGTATGATGAAGAGAGAGAAAGAAAAAGCTGGCACGCTTAATGAAAAAATAATATTATGTCCTCATAGTTCGCTGTGAGTGTGATTCCTAAGTATAGTCTAGTAACCAGCTAACACTACATTTGAAACGGTCTCACCAGGTTCGCCGAGAAAGTCTTTCACGACTCGTAACAGGCTGCCATCTATGTGCGCTCGGCTGTTCTTCCCGCTGCTTACAGTCCATCCCATGGAATGCAAGTCCCTCTCCAGTGGTTCTTCCTTGGATAGCTCCACCTCGATTCCCAGGTGTCGCAGACCGTCTGCTGCTTCCCACGCAGAATTGAAGATGAGGGCTTTATCCTCTGTAAACACCTTCAATCTTGCTTACACGTTCCTCCACCTCGGAAACTCGTCCCCCCAGTCCATGGACAGTATAGTCTACGCTAGATACTTGTTCAGAGAGTTTTTCAAGTGTCTCGTTTACCTCTTGCTGAAACTTTTTAGGTTCAGTAATGATGGTGACATTCATGTCACTGTCAGAGGCTCCTGCAACGTTGCTAGCCTCTTTGGTTGAAGCTAGTTTGCCTGGCGTGGTTGTGCTATCCTTGTCGAAGTACTTCGATTTTTCTTCTTCTTTTCCCTTTTGTGGTTTAGCTTTTCGTTGAGTATTACTCATATTGATGTTAGAAGTCGATTTTTTCAAACTATGGGGGACTAATCACTTTTTAAATGTATGTATAAAGATTAAAGGACCGGGAGCTACACTCTCAGGCAGCCAAACGGTTCATGACGTCACCCTTCATTTCATTTTTATGCTGATGATTGCCAGATCTATGTCCCGCTGGCACAAAACGATGCTCACTCAGTCCAGCCACTCATAGACTGTCTTAACAACATTAAAGTCTGGCTGTCATTTAATTTCCTCAGTTTAAATGAGAATAAGGCCGAAGTAATCTCCCCCCAACGTTGACGTCGGCTCTCTGTCACTGTATCTTAAGGATTGTGTCACTAATTTAGGGGTGAAGTTTGATTCTTATTTTAAATTTGAAAAACAGATCAGTGGTGTGGTACAAAAAAGTTTTTTATCAACTGCGTCAAATAGCGAAGGTGAAACCCATTTTATCAAGACCTGACTTGGAGAAATTAATCCATGCTCTTATCACGACTCGCCTTGACCACTGCAATTCCTTGTACGTAGGGATTAGCCAGGCTTCTCTTGCCCGTCTGCAGCTTGTGCAGAACTCTGCTGCACGTCTGTTAACGCAGACTCGTAGGCATGAGCACATCACACCCATCTGGCGTCCCTACACTGGCTCTCTGTTTGCTACAGAATTAATTTTAAGCTTTTGTCATTTGTTTTTAAATGTTTAAACAACCTTGCGCCACCATATTTGTCTGATCTGCTTCAGCCTTACTGCCCTCCCCGATCCCTAAGATCAGCTGATCAGCTGCTGCTGGCAGTCCCCAAAACAAGGCTGAAGCTCAGAGGAAACAGAGCGTTTGCTGCCGTTGCTCCCAAGCTCTGGAACGAGTTGCCTTTTAACGTTAGACAGGCCTCGTCGCTTCCTGTTTTTAAGTCTCTTTTAAAGACACACTTTTACTCCTTGGCTTTTGATACACTCTAACTTAGTTCCACTCTGTTTGGCATCCTCCAAGAACGCATTTGCCGTGAGCTTGCTTGTTTGCTTTTATGTTTGTAATTTAACTCAGTTATTATTATTGTTATGTCCCAATGTACAGCACTTTGGCTACTCCTGTGGTTTTTAAAATGTGCTATATAAATAAAGCTGATTGATTGATTGATTGATTGATTGAGACTGTAAAGCCCTCTGAGGATAATTTGTGAGTTTGTGATATTGGGCTATACAAATAAAATTGACTTGACTTTTTCTACACAGGGTCATGGGGCTTTTCCCAGCATGCACTCATTAAAGTCAATTTTATTTTTATATCCTAATATCACAAATTACACATTAGCCTTAGAGGCTTTACAGTCTGTGCAAGTCTCTTGTCACATGCCCATATGTATGTTGAAAGAGTTATTGGTAGTCATAGTCATTCCCATTCTGTTATTTTCTATTCTAGTCTGTTTGATTCCATTCTGTTCTGTTCTGTTCTATTCTATTCTGTTCGATTCTGTTCTGTTCTGTTCTCTTCAATATCGTTTCTATTCTATTCTATTCCGTGTGGAGTTGTAAAGCCTGTAGTCTCTCCTGTGTGAAGTTTGACAAATGTCCTCAAGTGTTGTCAGCATCAGTTGAATCTGAAGACTACAAGACTGAGAGGTGTCTGGGAATTATGTATTTTTAAGATTTTTTTTAACTTAATATTATAAAAGAACCAAAGTCCTTTCAGAAGTAATGCAGGGGTGTGCTTCCCATTAGTGTGAGTGTTGTGTGTGCCTGTAAAAGAAGGACAGAGAGTGAAGGAGTATGAATGCCTGCACTGTGTCACGCTGTAGACCAGTCAGACTAACTTAAGTTCATGGGCCACATTCAGTCTGATTTGAAGTCAAGTGGACCAGTTCCAGCAGTGCATGATAACCTATCAATAATAACACATCCAAATGCTGTCTGTCTCTTAATGTGAAGTTTATTAATGTTAATAATTAATGAACAAATCAGATAATGAGCGGCCTGAGACGTCCTCAGACCTTCCAACAAATAATTTATCTTTTCTGTCCTGAGTTCTTGTATATTTTGTTGTCTGATAGATGCTGTATTATCTTCACTGAGCACTGAAAAGTGGAGTTAACACACCGAGCACACTGAAAACCCTTCTCTTCTCATTGTTCTGTCACACAGTCTGAATGTAATCTTATTGAAAAATTGGAAGTAAAGACATCAGTCATCCAGTGAGCCTGACTGGACCTTGTGGTGGGCTAGTTCTGGCCCTCGGGCTGTTTGACACCCCTGGTTTAGGCTGTTGAACAATAAATGCTACAACTTCTCAGGACACCAGCATTCAATGGGTTTACATTTCTCACAGTGGCATCCTCCTCAGTAGTTACCAGCAAAGAGAAGTTAGGTTGAGCTTCACTGACAACCAATCAGATTCTTTCATCCTCTTTAACCCTAAAAACAGTTTAAGTAATGACACGTGGAGGTGAGAGTCCAGTCCAGTTTCCTTTTCTTGTCACAAAGGCAAAAATACAGGACAACCCCAAACATGTGTAATATGTATTGTAATTCGTTTGTAGTGTAATTTGTATTTGTCATCTACTAAACTCATTCATCACATCCCAAATATACCTCATATACACTATATTGCCAAAAGTATTCGCTCAGCTGCCTTGACTTTCATATGAACTAAAGTGACATCCTATTCTGGGAAGGCTGTCCACAAGGTTTAGGAGTGTGTTTATGGGAAATTTTGACCATTATTCCAGAAGCATATTTGTGAAGTCACACACTGATGTTGGACGAGAAGGCGTGGCTCTCAGTCTCTGCTCTAATTCATCCCAAAGGTGTTCTATTGAGTTGAGGTCAGGACTCATTCAGAGCATTCATTCAGAGCTCCTGAAAAACAACCCCACACCATAATCCCCCCTCCACCAAACGTTACACTTGGCACAATGCAGTCCGACAAGTATCGTTCTCCTGGCAACCACCAAACCCAGACTCGTCCATCAGATTGCCAGATGGAGAAGTGTGATTCGTCACTCCAAAGAACACGTCTCCACTGCTCTAGAGTCCAGTGGCAGCATTCTTTACATCACTGCATCCGACGCTTTGCATTACACTTGGTGATGTATGGCTTGGATGCAGCTGCTCGGCCATGGAAACCCATTCTATGAAGCTCTCTGTGCACTGTTCTTGAGCTAATCTGAAGGCCACATGAAGTTTGGAGGTCTGTAGTGATTGACTCTGCAGAAAGTTGGCGACCTCTTCACACTATGTGCCTCAGCATCCGCTGACCCCGCTCCGTCAGTTTACGTGGTCTACCACTTCGTGGCTGAGTTGCTGTCATTCCCAAACACTTCCACGTTCTTATAATACAGCTGACAGTTGACTTTGGAATATTTAGAAGTGAGGAAATTTTCACGACTGGATTTGTTGCACAGGTGGCATCCTATCACAGGTCCACGCTGGAATTCACTGAGCTCCTGAGAGCGACCCATTCTTCCACAAATGTTTGTAAAAGCAGTCTGCATGCCTAGGTGCTTGATTTTATACACCTGTGGTCACTGTGGAAGAGATTGGAACACCTGATTCTGATTATTTGGATGGGTGAGTGAATACTTTTGGCAATATAGTGTATATCCTGATTAAACACGTATAATTAACACCTCATTGAAACATCTACATCTTTGATTTTTTTCTGCTATTTAAATCACTACTTGATAACTAGGCACATATAGCTTGTGCTTTTATTTTGACACTGAATGTCTACACACCTTTCAACACCTCAGTGGGAGTTTTTAAATTTGTCAAGACATTATTTTTGTCATATTTCTCCTGAAATGTGCTGCTTTGTTTTGTTTTTTTGTTTGTTTGTTTCTCCAGCTCATTACAGTATACACTGTACCAGGAATGGACCCCGACTGGTTGATTGGAGAACGGGGGAATGAAAAGGGCAAAGTCCCTGTCACCTACCTTGAACTGCTGAGCTAATGGACCAAGCAATGGACACACACACACACGCACACACACACACACACACACTTGTGTGCATTTAGTCAACTTACTGTATTTTGATGCGTGACTCTCATCTCTGTGTGGGGGGGAAGTTTCCTTTAAAGCAGATGACTCATGGAGGATGTTGCAACATAAATGTGAGCAACAGTGTAGTTTGATATGTGTTTCATTATAATAGACTTCCTCTCCATTCCAGTAATGTGTGTGTGTGTGTGTGTATGTGAGCGCGATAAGCCAGCAGTTGAAGTTACATTCCCTCATTTTGTTAACAGTGACTTTGGCTGTTTCTGTGTGAAAACTGACACTCAGTGACAGTGATGAAGCGAGAAACACAGGCTGCTTTGTGAAGTTGTTGTGAAGCAACCAAAAAGTCAGGCAGATTGTCTGGACCACTTTCAACCACAAAGAGGACCCACAAAAAGGACAAGTAATAACCCAGATTTATCCTGTGAAGGTTAAAGTGATTAGGCTGCATGTTGTGGTGTAGACGCCTCCACATCCGCTGAGTGTAAAACTCACTGGTAACACTGTTAGCCTCACTTCCCTTACACACTTTCCTTTAATATCAGGTTGATAGTGATGAATTCACTAATCTGCTTGTCTGGTCCACGTATTATATTATTATCATCATTATTTCTTCTGAGAACTGCAATAGACATATGTCACTCATCGGCTCTGAAGGGCTTTCAACAAAGACACAATATAAATTCTGGATTTTTGTGTTGTGAACATTTCTGTACTGTAACCACAGAGATGATGTACACAGTGGAAACCTCTGTACATACTATACTAATGGGCATGGTTTTAGGCACTCTGCTCTGACAGAGGGCATCCCCTCGGCTCAGACAGGTTATGGTTCATGGTTTATGGGGAAAAGAGTGTCTTTGCAGTAAGTGTAGTGACAGGAAACTTTCAAAGACTTGGAAAGAGTGATAGAGTTTGTGATGAGGAGAACAGCTCACACTCATCAGAGAAATTACTCATTAGCTTGTGAGAGAAAATGTAGAATCTAAAGTAGAAACTTTTTTGACTAATGTTACCTTTAGTCTAATTATGGATCATGTCATAGTGTGTATTTGGGTGGTTTACCTTGGTGGTTTTTGGGCTTTCAAAGGAAATCCAAAGAGTGATTTAACGCAACAACATGCTAATGTAGAAGGCAGCTACAGCTGGCGTGGATATTCATGATGAGCCACGATCAGCCAAGATGTCCCTCTGCATGATGTACATGTATATTTTCCTTCTGTAGCATGCTGTGTGTGTGTGTGTGTGTGTGTGTAAATTAATTTGGAGTTTTGACCACAGTTGCTTTGTTTCCTCTTGCTTTCACTCAGTGTGCTATATTTGGCTGGAGGTGGGAGGGCTGTAACTTGTTGCGACATCTTGTCATCACATTCCTGTCATTTTCCAACTTTTTGATGTGCAATAAACATGCATGTGTGTTACAGTTGTGATTGTCTGGTTCTTGAATATGCATGAATATAGCACATTTGAGTATTACACAGTTATATTGTACTCAGTGCAACTGTTGCAAACTGGGAGCTCTGCTCTGTAACAGTAATATCATTACTTTTGACAGTAACCCGTTAAGTCAGCTCTCCACCTCAGAAAGTCAGATTAATCTCACCAAGCAGACATAGAATTCATGCTATCTGCTACTGATGTAAACAGTAGCTACATGATTTGTTGTACGTCTGTAAGGCTGGAAGAGCTGGGAGCACTAAACTTTGAGGTTAAGATGATCTGAGCTCCAAGTTCTGACTTCCAGTGAACACACCATAAGACAGACTCTCACTATTTTTGATCCTTTACCAGATGAAAGCACTAATAATACTCAGTTTTACCCACTCCACAGTGCACCTGAGGCAAATCAGTTATAACACCAGACTATCCATGTAAATGTCTGTGTTGATAGAATAATTTTAGACCTAAAACTAACCTTGGATTTTGAAGGATTTATGTCTCAGCAGCAGCAGCTACTTCGACAGCGGTGGACCTAGCAGCTAGGTGGACCTAGCAGCTAGGTTACTGGAGCTATAATAGTTAGTTTACCTTGCATTCCTCCTCCGTCTGCATTTGTGTACATTTTCCTCACTGGCACCACCAGTCTCTGGTTCTTCTGTTCTGGTTTTCTGCAGCTCCAGTGGGGACTGTCTCTACAGACGTTTTCTCTCCTTCTTCCCTTTGAGCATCCATCTCTCTCAGCTCTTTATCTGTCTATTCCAGCTCGTCCAGGTACGGTTCATTGGAGAAAAATTGCTCATCGTCGTCTTCAAAGAAAGTCCTCCAAACATGGTTAAAACTGGTCTTCAGAACAGGGTTCTCCGTGTATTCTACATTGTCTATCCATGACAGCTGCTATTATAGATCCGATAACCAAGCTGTTAGGTGTTATCAGTCCACCGCTGTCGAGCTTACTACCAGGAAGTATAGTACTCCGCAGCTGCCTTCAAAATGCAAGGTTAGTTTTATGTCTAAAATTATTCTATCAACACAGACATTTACATCCAGTCTGCTGTTATAACTGATTTACCTCAGGTGCACTGTGGAGTGGGTGAACTGTTTTTTATGGTAGACTAAACTAGAACCATTGACTTATGTTAGCCTAGCACCAGGGAACTCCGCAACTAGAAGGACTGAATGAAATTTTTTGAAAACTGTCTCCATGTCTCCAACACCCCGGCTCACTTGGAAATGAGGCCCTATGTCTAAAATCCTGAACTATCACTTTAAGTATATTGTTCTCATTGTGAGGTTTGTCCCTTTCAGTGTTATTACTAACATTTTTTATGTTATTACTAATGTGCAGGTCTATGCTGAGAAAGAGGCATGTGCAGAGGTGGTCTAGTAGCCACTCTTGAACTCTGACTAAAGTGCCCTTTTACAAGATTTCCTTTACTCTCTCCTTCTATTTTAGTTTTTAAATCTGGACAAAAGTATCAAGTCTAAGTTTTTAATGTGTTATAATAGATTCCTAGCCTGGCTATCGCGACTACAAAGCTCTGTGATTGTAGTCTGGCCAAGCTGCCTTTTAAACCGAGTTCTCAGAGGGCGGGCTTAACCCATGTCTCTCAAATGCCTCTGTGTGCTACTGGACGAAGTTTCAACCAATCAGACCACTCTTTCCTCTGACATATGCGTAGCAACGGAAACTGCTTGACCCAGAGAACTAGTGCATCATTGCCTTAAACACGCCTCAATTGAGCTGGAAATGCTAGATTTTCATTGGTCCCCATTCCAGGGGAGATTTGAAATTGAAGAGATAGGCAACTTGGCCAGACTGACTTGGTCACAAAATTTTGTGCGTTACAGGAAGTATGGCCTGGCCCGGGCTAATGGCTTCCAACTCCATTTCAATGTCAGTTTCAAGATTACAGGATTGCTACAAGACAGTACTGTCTGGACAAACGAAAGAGGAAAGAAGACAATACCTCAAGGATATCTCTTCTTGAAAAACTGCACAAGAAACTTAAGACTGTGGCGACTCAAGGGGCAGCACTCGGAATTAACTCTTACGCCAAACAACACCACCCTGTGTGTTTCACTCTGGGACCTTTTTATCTTTCAACAACCTAACAATTAAATGAGGCACTCAGATACATTTTTCAATGAGGCAGAGACAGCATATCTAGTTACAAAACATTTATTCAATTTCTATTTAAAAAAAAAGTCTAAAATGTACCTTTACACTTGGCACTGTGCAGTCTGATATGTATTGTTCTCCTGGTGTTGCACCCTTAAAAAGACTCAGGCACTGATCTTCGGTTGGGCAACTTCTCCCGGTGCTCGATTTTTTTTCATATTTTTTTCCCTCCGTGAAAAGCAGCCGGTACTCACTTTCACCTCGTTTTCATCCATTACACAGGCGCGCATCATTCATGTCACCGCAATAAAAAAAAACAACCATTATGACATCACCACTGCGTCGTGCCAGGCTTACTATCCAAATGAATGAAGAAAATACTTTTAGCTCTCTATTTAAGCAAACATATGTATCATATTAACCATAACTGATTAAAGAAATAAATGACTGAATTAAATGTACATAAATAAATATCTCCTTAACTACAAATTATGTTTCAGCCTTGTACATGGACAAATTCTAGGTCTCAACACCCCTACTAAAAAAAAAAGAATGTTACACAACACTTCTTTTTCATTAATCAATAACATTGAATCTATTAAGAAATGGAATGTTATACAGATGGTAAGGAATAATAAAAGGTTTTTAACCTGAATAACAATTGAACAGGTTTGGTTACACAGATCTCATAAAACTTCTTCACATCTCATATCCATGGCTCATATCCATCTATGGCAATAATACAAGACCGAGTCCACAGTCCATTAGTACTGAAGGGTGAGAAGTCCATAGAAGAGTTGGTGGGCCCCCCAATCTTCACCAAGAGACAAGGAAATTACTGCATACACCCAACATCATGTTCCTACATGTTTTTATGCCATCTTTCTTGCCTGTCCAAATAAAGAGGTGCACAAATGCAAATTATCCTTGTTACTGTGTCTTGTTATCATTATACTTCCACTTCACTTAACCAGCAACCCATATCTAAGCCTATTATTTTTAAATAAATGCTCAGTTTATCTGTTTGTTATTCATCAACCTCACTATCTAGTCATGAACTGTAAATTATGTTAGCGATAACATGTAACATACAACAACCATTTTCAACCATTAACTCTTTGTAGCCATTTTCTGTGGCTACAAATACTTTGACTATGGGCATGAAAAAGGATACACATGTGAAAGTCTGGCAGAAGGGTCATGGCTGGTCATAGGAGATGTTCCCGACGCAACACTGCAGGTTTTCAACAGCTGGTAAGTTGGCTGACTCAGTTGGTTGTAGGTGTAGACACGCTGGGGCTGTCTGGCTCTTTCTGATCTCCTTTCTGTATCAGCATCCCTCTGATCATCCTCAGATTCTGACTCACTTGCAGAAACTTTATCTATACAGTGTCTCTCCCCTACTTGCTCCTTTTCAGTATGTTGCTCAGGTAAGAGTCCCTCCTCAGGTTCCTCGGCCTCTGCCCCAGTCATTGGGATGAATTCCTCTGCTTCCACATTTAGGGACGGACCAGTTTGTCTCTTTTCTGTCCACATGAGATACTCTTCCTCGCCGGAGCTGTCTGTCTCAACTGGGTGAGTACTGTACTTTGACGTTTCATTCGTCCCTGCTGCCTGCTTTCCACTCCTCTTCTTTTTCCCTTTCAGACTGGGAGTGCTGACTGTGTTTTTTTCCTTAAGGTAAGGGGACGGTAGGAGTAGGTTACAGTGTAACACTCTTTTTATTCCCTTCCCTTGTGTAGATTCGACAACATAAACTGGGCTGTCTGGGCCTCTTCTTTCTCGGACAACATAAATCATGTCTTCCCAGTAACTACGCAACTTTCCAGGCCTGCCTCGTTGTGTTAGGTTCCTTACCAGAACATTGTCACCAGGCTCCAATGAGGAGCTCCATGTGCACTGATTGTAGTTCCTCTTTCCCGTGTGCAGCCTTTCTCATATTTCCCATGGCGATTGAATAGGCTTCTTGCATTGTTTCTCTCCATTTTTCTGCATAACTGGCATGTGACTGGCTTGCTTTTTCCTCTTTCTTAGGAAACATTAAATCCACTGGCAGGATTGGCTCGTGGCCAAAGAGTAGGAAAAAGGGAGAAAAACCTGTCGACTCATGCACAGTCGAGTTGTAAGCCTGGACGACTTTGGAGAGATGTTCTTTCCAACTTGTCTTCTCTGTCTCTTCTAGTGTGCGCAGCACACCAAGCAGAGTCCTATTAAAATGTTCTGCCGGATTTGCCTGGGGATGGTATGGGGATGTATGTGAGTGGTGGATCCCACAGTAGCTTTGGAGTCTCTCTCTCTCTCGCAGTTTTTCCAGATTTATCCTTCGTTGCATATGCCTGAGCATATTTAGTGAAATGATCCACAACCACAAGTATGTATTCTTCCCCTCCTCTACATTTCTCCAAGTGTACATAGTCAATTGAGACCATTTCAAATGGTGCAGAAGTCTCGATGCTCTGTATGGGTGTTCTGGTGACTCTGTTAGGTTTTTTCCTTTTCACACAGTGACACACTCGTTACACTCTTGTTTCCTCTCTCATTTTGTGCCAGAAGAAGCGTTCTCGGGCCAGGGCAACCATGTGATCAGCTCCCAAGTGTCCCATCGACTCATGCAGCTGTTTGTAAATCAGTGGTTTTAGTGACTCTAGGACAACAAGCTGATTCTGGTACACTGTTTTTCTCCTCAGGATCCCATCATCATCTACTTCAAAGTGGTGCCATTCTTTGAGAAGCTGCCTGACAGCTTCAGTTTCTCCCAGCTTCTGTCTATACTGCAAGTGTGTGTGTGTTCTTTTCAATGCCAAAACTCTGCTTGTAGTGGGGTCTGAATTCTGGAGAGATCTGACATCATCCACTGCAAGAGGTTGGATTGGCACAGATGAAGCACTTGCTTGGGGAAAGGCATCTGGATTACAGGTGACAGCAGAAATCCAGTTGATTTCTCCTCTTTGGGTGATCTCTAGAGCTTTACTGATGGACTCCATAACTTCTGGGCAGCATTCCTCAGTACATTCCTGCATTATCTCCTCAATGTGTTTTGTTCTTCGTGATAGGAAATCCGCATCCCTGTTTGCCGATCCGGGCCTGTACTTCAGGGTAAATCTGTAATCCGCTAACTCTGCCACCCAGGGATGTCCTGTGGCGTTGAGCTTTGCTGACTTGGTGACATACGTTAGTGGATTATTGTCACTATACACAACAACATGGGGTGTGTGAAACAGGCCCTTGCTTTTGCTGATCCTCTGACAGGTGACTCAGGTCCACTGGAGGATCCCAAATCTCTTTCTCTGGTATCTGGTGGGGCTCTTCCACTTTGGGTTCACCACTGTCGATGGATGGCTGAGGCCCCTGATCCTCCACAGCTTTCAGCTCAAGTGTGTGAACTGCATCAACACCATATAACCAACCTAGTGTCGTGCGACCACACAATGTGAGACCCTGATCAGTCACTTATATTTTGCTGTT
This sequence comes from Synanceia verrucosa, assembly GCA_029721515.1. Classification (NCBI taxonomy): domain Eukaryota; kingdom Metazoa; phylum Chordata; class Actinopteri; order Perciformes; family Synanceiidae; genus Synanceia; species Synanceia verrucosa. Next base: position 2,777,612 of record CM056564.1, on the reverse strand, counting down.
GTCATCCTCAGGGAGTTGGATCAGCTGTTCTCTGATGGACAGTCCTGTGGGCCATGGCGCTTCCAGGTTTGGTTTCAACACTGCATGTGACCTGCCAAGCACCCTTTTATTCAGCTGTCCACATTCCACTTTCATAGTTTTGTTTTTCGGGATTGTAGTAAGTCGTCTTCCCACCCGGGCTAGATGAGGACCACCACATTCAGGTTTCTCTTTCTTCATAATAGATAAGACTGCTCTGGCTGTTTTGCGACCTACTTTCAGTGCTGAACATATTTTTTGTATCATGTGATGTGAAGGAGTGCTGGCCTCAGGTGAATCGCTTAGAGCCAGTTCTTCAATGACATTGAATCCGATGATAGGGCGTTCAAAGTCACTACTGGAAATAACGAGTGGCACTAGAACTGGTTTATCACTCATCCCAGATGCAGCATCTTTGGTCAGGGTGAATTCAATTCCTATCCATCCCTCATACGGAATATCAGTTCCATTAACAGCTGAGAGATCTAATGCTTCATCCTCAAGCAGCTCCTCCACTGGTCTCACCTCAACATCTGGTAGGTATTTTCTTTTCCAGTTCGCTCCTACGATGGACACCTGGGAACCAGTGTCCCACAAAACTGTGGTACCAACACCACCAAGTGAGGTTCAGACTAGGCATTTCTTTCCTACCAATTTGGCAGCTTGCTGCTGTTTGCCCATGAGCGGTGCGTTAAGGTGGAAGTGACCAGCTTGGTCAATACTCCCAGCATGGAAAGGAGTTTCAATCTTATGCAGGGCAGCTGTGGTTGTTTTTTCTGGCATCCTGCTGCCCAGTGTTCAGCACTGCCACATTTATAGCAATGGACACATTACCATCGCGGTTGGAGGTTTCACACTGCTGGCATCGTCTGGTGGATGCTGCCTCAGGTGGTGGTCGATATCTTTTGTTGGGATGCTCACTCATTCCTTGTGGATGGGTCCTGGGACCTTGGCTGAGCCCTGCTATTTGAGTGGTAAGACTCTGGATGGCCTCACATATGGCTTTATTACCTTGGTCAACTTTGTCCATGAGTGTGTCACGTTTTTGTGTTTCACTATGTTTTGCCTTATTCTTTTTTGTGTGTGTGCAGCTCTCCAGCTCACACTTCTCATTTTCCTCACATAGAGCTGCATCTTTTATTGTTCTTGTTCTACGATGTTGGCCACTTTGTTCTTTCTTTCCATTTCCAAGCTGTATGCAGCTGTCAGTTTTTCCAGTAACACCTCATCTTTGACATTTGGATCCTGGAGGTGTGGCTTTAGGTCTCCTTGGATGGTGTCATCCTGTAGGCCAGTTATCTCTGTTTGAAGAAACTAATTCTGGATCAGCTCCACGCTGTACTTCAGTCCTGACTCGACTCTTTATGAGGCAAAGAGGATTTGCTGTCTCAGGTCCATAGCTCGCACCAAAAACTGGACCGGTGTTTCTTTCGGCTCTTGGACGGCACGGGTGAGGGAGTGGTAAAGCTCTGTCGCATCTTTCTCAATATAATGCGTGCGCAAGATCTGCCTTAGAGCTTGCAATGTCAAATCAACTCTGCTTTCCAAGTAACTCCTCAGTTTTGTCCCAGGAACAATGGCTTGGATAATAGCTTCCACAACTCCTTCATCATATCCTTTTTTCAGTGCTCTTTGTATTTGTCTTTCCAGACTGGCATAGCATAGTTTGTCTTTTTGATTTGGCTCTCCTATTTGTCCCACTAGTTTTAAATCCCTTCTATATAGTGGATGGACAACTGAGATGTTTTCTCTAGGTGCAGGAGCTGGTTCTGTGATGCTTGAGGCAGATCTGTTGTTTTCTGCACTGTCTGTTTTACTGGATGCAGTACCTTCTTTTCCCACGGGGTGGTGCTGTAGCGCCATTTCTCTTGCCTCAGGCGCATCGTCTCTGTTTTTAAATTTTAGTTCAACAGTATTATTGTTTAACTTTAATAACACCGAAATCCCTTCATCTTCGAGTGAGGTAACTTCACCTCCCTCCAGATACTGAAGAATAATTCTCTTTAATCTCCAAGGTAAGTCTCTATAAATTTCATCCACAGTCAAACCTAATGCTGTGCAGATGTCACTTAGCTCTGGTGCTGACAGTGTTAGCAACTTTTCTTCTCCTCCATCACAGATTCCCAGTCAGACGACATTTTCTGTGTTAGCCATTGCCAGAAGACTCTTACCGACACTGTTCTCTTAAAGGGATACGCCACCCCCAGGCCAAATTCAGTGTCTCCCCACAGTCCCGAGACCTAAATAAGTGTGTGAAAGCATTTTCCTGGCCACTCAGCCATTGTCCGAATTTATCAGAGCTGACCGCAGGTTGGTTCCACGGCATAACTACATTCCTATGACCCCACAGAAATATTTCAGCCAAAGTGAATAAATGTACTCGATTTCCCCCCCCCCCCCAATTACTTTCCGTGTACTGCACATTTACTTCTAGTGAATGGCGGTGCAGATCACAACGCAAAGGGCTTGTCTTGTTCATTTTCTTTTGGGAACTATTTTTCGGTGTGGAAAAACACAGCCGACACACACCACGGAACTTCATTGGGAAACCCCCACCCCCCACTTCCCCCCACAACACTGCATAGCTGTCAGAGGATTCTGTGTTGCATTTTTTCGGTGAGTAAATAAGTAGTACTATTTTACTCATAGACTGTATAAAATAGTTTTTACCTGGATGTTGGCAATTATTGGCATATATCGGCATATTTTGCCGCTGGCTTATAATGATTTTATTGCCGACTCATGGTCCCTGCTGATACAGACATGGTCGCTGCAGCTCTCTGGGCAGCATGTCGGACATAGCTGTCACCCATGATCTAAACTGTATCTGTGGGAAGAAAATGAGAATGACAGAAGACAAGTCAGTTATTAAAGGTGGATCATTTTTATGACAGTGTGTTACATCTATTAAACGGGAGCAAGGTAACAACAACTGAACAGATGAAATTAAACATTTTTCTATCCTTTCAAGTCAGACAATTTAATAAATGTAAAATAGGATGCATAACTTTAATTTTTTGCCTGCATCCACTACTCCGCCGGCATGTCGGGGGCCTGCGCGTGGTGGCCATACATGGCTTTCTTTTCCATTTTCTAAATATAAAGAAAGACAAACATCTTGTAACCAGTGGTGTACAAAGTATTGAAATGTATTACTTCAGTAAAAGTAGCCTTCTAATACCACACTGAAAATACTCCACTACAAAGACCTGCATTCAAAACCTCACTTATGTGAAAGTGTTAACATTAAGTTTTATCTGCAAAATGCAATTAAGTAAAAACAAGTAAAAAACAGTCTTTGAGCAGTAAACGGTCCCTCTCTGTTTTACTGTTATAGAATATTTGTGGATTGATATCACTGATGAATTGATGCATATTGTGGTGGTTGGTGTTTTTTGTGCTTTTATTTTGGTGGGTTAGTTTCCTGGGGTTGTGCTGTTTGTTCTCACTTGTGTGATTTGTTCCCTGTGGCTCCCTTCCCCCACGGTGCTGAGGAGTAATTGGACACACCTGCTCCAGATTGTTCATCAGTCCTTCTACTTAAGACCTGGTCAAGATTGTAAGTTTTTCTCATGCGTCTTCCAGTGAATGAATACTCACCTGTGTCTCTCTTCTCCTTTTTTTCCAGTGCCTCCCATCACCCTCACAGCCCAGCACTCACCTTCGTGTCTTCCCCCTTTTTTGTGGACTTTTTGAAACTATCACCTGCTTTTTTGTTAAATAAACTATTTATCACCTGTACCGCTTCCGCTCCTGGGTTTTTTTTTGTTTTGGAAGCCATCCAAGCCCTCTCTCGCCAAGTCTCCACCCTTGCCAATCAGGGTTTTCCCCCCGGAGAACAACTCCGCCCCGTCCCTGCCGGCGAGCGCAGCCCCCCTTCCGCCTGCTCCTGTGGTTCCCCCTGGCACCCAGTTTAAAGAGCCTTTCGTTCCAGCCCCCGAGCCCTTCTCTGGTGAGGTCAGGGAGGCTAACAAGTTCATCCTCCACTGCTCACTGGTTTTTGACCAGCAGCCCCTGAGTTACCCCTCTGACAGGTCCCAGATAGCTTATTGTATCAATCTCCTGCAGGGTAGAGCCGCAGACTGGGTTACAGCTCTCTGGGAGCAGAGGTCCCAAGTGTTGTCCTCCTTTGCTAACTTTTCCAGTGAACTGTGCAGGTTTTTCGACCACCCCGGCAGGTTCAGGAATCCGTTAAGAGATTGTAACTATCTCCCAGGGAAAAGGGGTTTTTCTCACTCACTTGTCCGAACAACTTAAAGACGAGTTGGCCTCCCTTGACGAGCCGGACACTTCGGAGTCCGCAATCTCCATGGCCATTCGCTTTTATAACAGGCTTCGAGAGAGGCAGAGGGAGAAGCTCCGGTCCCGTCCCTCTAGTCTACGACCCCCCGTCCTTGCCTCTACACACCTGGCTCTTCCTGCTCCTCCTGCACTAACACCGGTTCCCCCGCCCTCCAACCCTTCCTCTGAGGAACCCATGCAGCTGGGTCGCACCCGTCTTCTCCCCAGTGAGAGACAGCGCCGCATTAATCTGCGCCTCTGTATCTACTGCGGCTAGGCGGGTCACTTCCTGGCCATCTGTCCCCTGACGCCAAAAGAAAAGAATCACCAGTGAGAGGGAATATCTTGGGGAGTCACACCTCCACCATTCCAGAATCCCCGGCCAGACTCCTGCTTCCCTCCTGCCTCCTCTGGGGAGGGGATTCGCTCCCCCTCAGTGCCCTTATTAACTCCGGTGCAGACGACAGTTTTCTCCAGGACGAGCTCGCTTCCCAGCTGAATATCCCCCTCGAGCCGTTACCTACCCCTAAGAAGTCACAGCCCTCGACGGCAGGCTCATCTCCCTGGTTAAGTTTTGCACTCCCCCAGTAACCCTCATTATTTCGGGTAATCACCGTGAGACCCTTCGACTATACGTCATTCCTTCGCCTCACGCTCCCCTGGTTTTGGGTCTCCCCTGGCTCACTCTTCACAACCCGCAGATCGACTGGAAAGCGTCCTGTATCATCAACTTGAGCTCCCACTGCCATTCCCACTGCCTACTGTCAGCCCATCCTCCTCAGCGGTGGTCTGGTCCCTCCTGAATACCACGACTTGGCCCCCGTGTTCAGTAAGGAACACCCCCCCCCCACACACACACGATTGTGCCGTGGATCTCCTTACGGGGGTGCCGCTCCCCTCTCGCCCCGAGAAGGACGCCCTGGAGACATACATCCAGGACTCCCTGGCTGCTGGACACATTCGGCCATCCCCCTCTCCTCTTGCTGCGGGGTTTTTCTTTGTAAAGAAGAAAGCTTCCTCTCTCCATCCCTGGATTGACTTCCGTGGTTTAAATGAGATCACCACTAAAAACAAGTGCCCTCTCCCTCTCATTGACCCATCTTTTGTTCACCAAGCTGGACCTCAGGAATGCCTACCACCTCATCCGGATAAGAGAGGGGTATGAATGGAAAACAGCGTTTAACACCCCTCTTGACCATATATAAATATCTGGTTATGCCCTTCGGGCTTACTAAGGCCCCCGCCGTCTTCCAGGCTTTCAGCAACGACATGCTCGGTGATATGCTCCACCGTTTTTTTTTTTTGTCTACCTCGACGATATTTTGATTTTTTCTTGTTCTCTCGACGAACACCACATGTGCGCTTGGTTCTCCAGAGACTACTTGAGAACAAACTCTATGTCAAACCCGAGAAATGCGAGTTTCACTCCTCCTCTGTCAGCTTCTTGGGATACATAATCGCTAAGGGGCAGCTACAGCCCAATCCGGCCAAGATACAGGCCGTGGCCAGCTGGCCAACTCCCTCCTCCCAGAAAGAGCTTCAGTGCCTCCTGGGCTTTGCCAACTTCTACCGAAGGTTCATACGGGACTACAGCAAAGTGGCGGATCCCCTTACAAGATTCACAACCCCCAGCGCTCCCTACCTGTGGACCCCTGAAATGGATCAGGTCTTCTCTCACTTGAAGGAGCTTTTCACTACTGCTCCCGTTTTCAAACACCCCGACCCCTCTCTCCAGTTTGTTGTCGAAGTGGACGCCTCTGACACTGGGGCAGGAGCGGTGTTGTCTCAGCGGGACCCCCAGACCAACAAGCTCCATCCCTGCACGTTCTTTTCTCGCCGTCTCTCTCCGGCCAGGGGAAACTATGACATTGGAAACCATGAGTTGCTGGCTGTGATTTGGGCTCTTCAAGAGTGGAGGCACTGGCTGGAGGGCGGAACGGTCCCGTTTATAATCTGGACTGACAACAAGAACCTCGCCTACCTCCGCTCTGCTAAGAGGCTGATTCCCTGCCAGGCCAGATGGGCACTTTACCTGAGCCGATTCAACTTTTCCCTGTCCTACCACCCAGCTTCTCGTCACACCAAACCTGACACTCTGTCCCGTATTCACGCCGCCCCCTCCGACCGTGAAGGCTCGGACCTCATCCTTTCTCCCGACTGCTTTGTGGGCACAGCACCTGGGAGATCGAGTCCATGGTCCGGGAGGCCCAGACCCATCAACCAGATCCCGGCACAGGTCCCCCAGACCAGAAGTTTGTCCCGGATGCAGTCCGTACCCAGGTTCTTCAGTGGGCTCACTCCTTGCAACTCACCTGTCACCCTGGTTTTCACCGAACCCTCCAGTTCCTCTGCCAGACCTTATGGTGGCCTACTATGTCCCAGGACACCCGCAGTTTTGTTGCTGCCTGCTCCATCTGCACCCGATGTAAAGCTTCCCATCAACCCCCTGCTGGTCTGCTGCGCCCCCTACTCATTCGCTTTGGACTTCATCACCGGATTGCCTCCATCAGAATGTAACACAGTCATCCTCACTATCATTGATGGTTTTTCGAAGTCTGTTCACTATGTTCCCCTACCTAAGCTACCCTCGTCCCTGGAGACTGCCCGCCTCCCGGTGACGCATGTCTTTCGCCTCCACGGGATTCCCTCTGACGTAGTATCGGATCGGGGACCCCAGTTTTCTTCCCAGGTTTGGAGGGAGTTTTACAAGGCAGTGGGCGCCACAGCGAGTCTTTCTTCGGGTTACCACCCCCAAAGTAACGGCCAGACAGAGCGAGCCAACCAGAACCTGGAGTCAGCCCTACGCTGCGTCGCAGCACACCATCCGGCATCCTGGAGCTCCCACCTCCCGTGGATTGAATTTGCCCACAACTCCCTCACCAGCTCAGCCACAGGTATGTCCCCCTTCATGTGTTGCCTGGGCTACCAACCACCCCTTTTCCTTGAACACTAGGCGGCCCCGGTGGAGATGTTCCGTGAAGGAACATCTCCGCCGGGTTCGAGGCATTTGGAGATCTGCCAGAGCTTCCCTCCTCCGCACAGTGGAGAGAAACAAGCGGCTCGCCGACTCTCGCCGTTCACCCGCTCACCCCGTATCACCCCGGCCAAATGGTGTGGTTGTCCTCCTGTGATCTCCCCCTGGATGTTGAGTCACGCAAGCTCTCCCCCCGTTTTGTTGGTCCCTTCAAGATCCTCAAGATCATCAATCCATTTGTGGTCAAACTTCAACTTCCTGAATCTATGAAGAGCCATCCCTCGTTCTATGTGTCCCTCCTGAAACCCGTACATTCCAGCGACCTATCCCCCCCGCCATCGCCCCTCCACCCCCCCGACTCATTGACGGCCACCCAGCCTTCTCCGTTTTACGGATTCTGGATGTCCGCCCCTGGGGTAGAGGTTTCCAAATACCTTGTGGACTGGGAGGGTTACGGGCCGGAGGAGCGCTCTTGGGTCTCCAGGGCCCTCATCCTGGACCACAGCCTGCTCCGAGACTTCTACGCGGCTCACCCGGACAAGCCCGGTTGAGCGCCAGGAGGCGCTCGTTAAGGGGGGGTTTGTGTGTTTTGTGGTTTTATTTTGGTGGGTTAGTTGCCTGGGGTTGTGCTATTTGTTCTCACTTGTGTGGTTTGTTCCCGGTGGCTCCCTTCCCCCACGGCGCTGAGGAGTAATTGGACACACCTGCTCCAGATTGATCATCAGTCCTTCTACTTAAGACCTGCAGAGACACTCCTCAGTGCCAGAGTATCCAGTTATCCTCTGTGGTAGCAGCTTGGCTTTTTCCCCTTCAAGATTGTAAGTTTTTCTCATGCGTCTTCCAGTGAATGAATACTCACCCGTGTCTCTCTTCTCCTTTTTTTCCAGTGCCTCCCATCACCCTCAGAGCCCAGCACTCACCCTTGTGTCTTCCCCCTTTTTTGTGGACTTTTTGAAACTATCACCTGCTTTTTTGTTAAAGAAACTATTGTACTCACCTGTACCGCTTCTGCTCCTGGGTCCTCCTTCCCTCACATGCCACACATGATGCATTTTATTGCTGAGGCTAAGTTTAGCATAATTTAATATACAGTTGAGTCGATTTATTTGTTTATCCCTGTATCCATGTATGAACCCTGTATCTCACGTCTTTTAAAAATATGTATAAAAAGCTTAACAAACATGTCCCTAACAGGAGGACATTGGTCAGTTTTAACAGGATCTGAGGGTCGATATGAGTTTTGGTCCCCAGCGGACATTAATCATTATTTCAAGTACTGCGGCATTATATTGTTTTTATAAGTAACTTAATCTTACCTTCAGTAACGGGCGTTTGGTCAAGTCGATCGCTGTACTGTAAATTGTAATAAGTTCACTTTACTTAAAAAAGGAAACCGATTGCCTCAAAATTCCAGATTAAAGTAGATAATTCATTTTAAGTAGACAAAACTAAAACAAACTGTGTTTAGAAATCTCAGATAATGGTAGTAAACTTGAGTGAGGTTAACTCAAAATCATGATTCAGGTTGGCTATAAAATGTCAGTTTCAGTTTTGACAACTTAAACTTGTGAGTTATGTTAATTAAGCAGTACTCGCAAAAATAAGTTATCATTACAAGTTTAAGCATTCACATTACTAACAAAATATCAGGAAACTGATTGCCTTGATATGTTCAAGTAAGCTGAACTTAAATTTTGAAAGTTTGAATGGACAGCAAAGTTTAATAACTTTATTTTTTGTTAACACATGGAAAAATAGTCCAGGCTGAAAACTAATGAAGTTTACCTTAAAGTGCAGAGATAGCTGGCTAAAGAATCTGATGCTGGTAATCAATATCATCACAATCATGTCAGCATCAACGCAAAAGGAAAAACAAAAGCTAAAAGGAAAGTAGGTGTTCATGTTTCTCCCCATGAACATGAAACCATTCAGTCTTCAGGGTGATGAGGCTCCCTCCCACAAAAAAAAAAGATAAAAAACAAGAAACGCAAAAATCACACTAACAATAAGGATAAAGTTATCAGTGTGACCCAAGATGTCACGTTACATTCACATCATGATTACACTGATTCATTGCATCAGATGGTTTTTGAGTGATTGTATTTTTGGTTTCAGGGATTTATGTCCACGTGAGAGAAGCACCCTTTGAATCAAGTCAAAGGTGTACTTCAGTTGTTGAGGATACAAAGTCCCAACAACAATAGCAGCAATAGAGCCACAATTACATGTCAGATGTCACCTTGAATTTTATGGCAGAAAACACAACTAACTAAAGCTATAACTAAAGCTATCAAAGTTGGCTCAGACTCTCTATTCTACCTTAATACTCCACCCCCATAGTTAGAGGAAATGATGTATGTCATTTTGCATTGCATAACGATTAAAATGCAGATTGTTGGTAGTCTGACGGCAAAGGACAGATTCGCCGCAACACGCCACTAAATAAACTTACTAATTTTGGACAGAGCGTCCCAGACGAGGCTAATTTAACAACATAAAGTTCACCCCCAAACTTGGAATAAACTCTGTCCATCCATCCATTTTCTACCGCTTATCCTCACATAGGGTCAGGGGGGCTGGAGCCTATCCCAGCTGTCTTAGGGCGCCACCTCATGGCAGGGCTAATGAATAAACCATGTGACAAAAACATATATGAGAAAAACACCAACTATATGTTTGCTGCATATAAAACCAGCAAACTTACCGTGACACTATGCATCAGCTGTCTCTCATTTCCCTTCCTGGTTGTTGACAGTTGACCGACTTTTTCAAGTCAACATGTAAGTGTGCAACTGTGCATGTGTATTCAACAAGAGACACCGAATGATGCCAAAAGCTGCCGAGTTTCTCCAGGTTTTGCAGATACTTCTTGTTCACTTAACACTTCACAGTGTAGATAACTTGCAGCTGACAAGTTTGTTTACTTGCCTCTGTAGAAAGTTTTCTTTACTAAGTTTAAAGGTACAATATGTAAGAAATGTATTTAAATTAATCATAAAATGGCCCTGATATGTCACCAGACATTAAGAAATCATGTTCATTTCAAATACTTATATCACTGACAACAGTAGTCCAGCCAGGATATTCTCATTTAAAAAGCCAAGTTACAGCCCTCAACTGATGTTTTTGTTGTCATGTTGTGTTTTGGTTTGATGCGCCACCCTCCACCTATCTCCCAATCACCAAGTCAGTAGAGTGTCAGCATCTCTGCATAGCTGCAGCTACGAACGTGTCAGATAAATAATGTCTAACATTATGAAACCTAAAAAACCTCGTTATGAATCTGAAATACGTTGTCACAAAGTCCGAAATAAGGAATTGTTTAGGAGATGCCTTTGAAAGATGGAGACGACTGAAAGTGGCCAGGCAGCAGGACTCTCACTGCATAGCCTACCCCCATCCACCGCCCCAAAGCTCCGCTTACTTTACCCCATCTCTCTACAGCTCTCCTCTGGCACATTTCACTCCTTCTAAGTGTCCATGATGACGCCCAAGGTGGCTGCTTTTCATTCACTGTAACCCTTTCTGTTCCTGTTACATCCTGCAGCCTAGCTGGCAACGTCTAGTCAGGGGAGAGGGAGAGGGGAGACACCGCTCTACAGGAATTTGAAAGTGATTGCAGTACCAGTTTTGGCCACCATCCTACATACCGTTCCTTTAAATGAGGAGTCAACAGATTAAGCTGAAATGAGTTCAGGTCAGTTTTTATTTTAAGTAAAATACACACATTTTACAGTGTATGCTGGAGGCTGGACTTGGACTGCTGTGTAGCTGCCGGTAGCTGCTTGTTAGCCTAGGCTGGCTCAGTTCAGAGTTCAGTGGGCGGGATCTCAGCCGGCTGACCTGTAAAGTTGCCGCCTCTCCTCCAAATATGGAAAGTACACACCCCCTAAAATCCAAGATGGCGTAGTTCAAATACCCATGATAGGAGCACAAAACGGACTCTCCTAAAACAGTGGGTGATCTCACGGGTGCTACGTCCAATCTTTTTACAGTCTATGGTCCAAAACAAAGGGGATACCAGGAACACCACATGTGAAGTGAATAAAAGTGAAGCAAAATAAACCTAAATGTGCAAAACACAAGAGGGACACCGCCACCAGGACATCAATCCACCACCCTCAGCACCTGAATTGGGGAAAACAAACAAAATTAAATGCAACTAATCACAAAAACAAGAAAAGAGAACTGAATTTACCAAATCTCTGATAATTAACACAATACCAAAATCAGACCTGCAACCTACCCCCAAAAAAAATTAACTATCAAGCTGACACAGATCAAAATTACAGGTTGCAGCATAACCATCCATCCATCCATCCATTTTCTACCGCTTATCCCCTACGAGGATAAGCGGTAGAAAAGAAGTAATACTTGAATAATATAATGAATAATAATAAATGATAAAAACTAAAACTGGTAATAGACAACTTGAAACATCACACAGTGTTGATGAATTCAAGTTTGTGGGTACGAATAGAATAGTGATGAAATTACATCACGTAAGTCACAGACAGGTCACAGGCAAAAGTAATCGAACCCCGACTGCTCCAAACACGCAAGTGCCAAAGCCAAAGATGGCTGACAGCAGTGCACCTATGGACACCGGTAACTCAAGGGAAGCATCACAGATCAAGTCACACACATCTGATATTTATTTATCTTTGTTTGGTTATTTTTTCATGAAGTTGTACTGATTTAAATAATATACAGTTTGTCCTCTTGAGCCCTTGGTGTGTGGTTAGGTTAGTTTAGGACAGGGTGGCATAAAATAGAAAGCTCCAATTCAAAAGTGTAGCATACAAAACCCTAAGCAATTGTTGAAGGATTTAATGAAAACTCGGAAACAGCGCACGTCTCTTTTATTGCTTCTGCTAATATCACTGCTCTAAGCTAACCATGCAGAGAAAATGCCACATGAAAGCAGCGGAGCTGCTGAAAACAAAGACGTCTCTATCATGATTGCGTGACAAAGACTCGGAGAGCTAAAAGCCAAAGAGTCGCAAAAATAACATTCGCCAAAGTTTATGGACATACAAACATACTGCTTTAGCTTGCAAGCTAACGATATGCCGGTGACGCTCAGTTAGTGCTTGCATTACTAGCATTAGAAGTTGCCTTAAGTGCTAGTTAATTAGCACTGACCTGCAAAATATGAAACAAATGCACGTGACCAACTGTTCTCTGACTGGTCTATGACAGATAAGACGACACAAATAACGTGATAATGTTTATGCTTCGTTGTAAACAAATGCACGTGACCGAGAACAGTTGGTCACATGCATATTTTTCATGCCACGTAGTAGAAACCCATCAAACACCCCTTCATACTTCTACAACAGCATCAGGTAGCTGTGATGAGAAACCAGAGCAGGGACAGTTGTCTACAGGACAATAGACAAAAGCTAGGAATCATTGATCTAAAAATGCTCTGAAGAGTTCAAGGAAAACTGATTTTGGATGAATCCATGAGGGAAAACAACTGAGAAAGCATTGTGGCAGGGGCACCTGGGTAATTGATGTATCCAAGGATTCAACCGAAAAGGGTCTTATGCAAAAGAGCTGTTTTTTCCTCATGGTGTGTCAAAAAAAGGAACATGGGAAGACTTCATTCACAACATTTATGACTTCAAAGAATCAGAACTTGAGGAGAGTATCACTGCTAGTGAGTTGGACACCCTGTCAAAATGTGGGGTTTTATGGTTTTATGTCAACACATGCTGTTATATAAATATATCTGACACTGAAGTGGAAAGCAAACACACAATGGTGACACTGTAAGAGAGCAACAAAGAGTGGCAGACAGTGGTGAGCACCAGGAAAAGCCACTGAATGTATATGAGTTTCAAACTGAACCATCTGGTACAGCTGTGGTTGATCTTACCACCCAGTTTCATGACTCAGAGGTGTTTATAGGTGGCCTAGTAGCTGTATCGCCTACAGAGTACTTGGATGACACTGTTCCACTCTTGTTCTCCACAGAAGATTTCATCAGTGTTGCCCTTTGCTCATCTACCTCTGTTTTGGGGGATCATACTGACTATTGTGTCCATTCAAGTGGAAATGAACACCCTGACCCACTTCCAGAGATTCAGCTGAATGATGATTCAATTTTCACTCTACCTGAGGAAGTCATCAGTGATGCCCCCTACACATCCACTTCTGTCTCAGATGATCTTCAACACACTGACCAGTCAAGTTCAGATACAAAAGAGCTTCCTTATGTGTATATCAAACTTAACAGAGTAAATCTAGTGGATGAAATGATTTCCAAGGATGAGTCTATTCTGAGCTATACATTAAAGTATAGCTTCATTGATGAAAAGGGTGCAGATGTGGATGGTGTATCCACAGATGTCTATGCTGCTTTTTGAAAGGAGTCTTGGACTGAGTACCATCCCTGTCACCAAAATAGCAGGAGATGAGTGGAAGGCAGTGGGGAGAATACTGGCCAAGGGCTTTGTGGACCAAAGATATTTTCCATTGTGCCTTGCCCCGGCATTTACCACAGCATTGGTATTTGGAGAGCATGCTGTTTCTGCTGATTTGAATCTTTGCTCTTGTACCTGATGTGAGAGAGATCTCATAGCCACTGCTTTAAAGGAAGACATGGCCAGTAAAGGCCAAGATGAGTTTTAGATCTACTGGATTGAATGGGAGTGAAAACTGATCCATCACGTGATAACCTTAAAGCAGTCCTCCTTCAAGTAGCACACAAACAAATTATTCAGCAATCAAAGTATGCCCTTGATAACATGGTCCCTGAGGACCACTGTTGTGGCCACCTGTGGCAGCGTATGTGTATGGCGCCTGTCTGCTGTCTCGGCCATGCAAATTGGGATGTGCGGTCACCAGGATGGGATGCCTGTTTGCAGAGGCATGGACGCTGGACTCCTGCCACCAATCCCTGCTGCCCAGCTGAATCGGCTACTTTGTAATTTTGCACAACTGGATTGTAATCTGCCACATTGTAAATAGGTAGCCCTTGCTCACCTTGCTGTTTGGTTTTAAATCCCTGGTAGTTACTGAGACCTGTTGTTTTAGCTTTCTTTGGTTATTTTATGAATCTCAGCTCTAGGTTAGAGTCCTCCTTTAGTTATATTACTTAGTTTTTTTGAGCAGCACTTCCTCAATCTCATTTGTTAGTTTTAGTGTCTTTTGTGATTTTTGCCTTTAGACCTTTTTTCCCCGAAAATAAATCCTTTTAACTGTAACCAATTATAGCTGGTTTTATGTTACTTCCTTCCCTTTTCCACACTGAGCCAAGGGTCGTAACAACTACCTACTGTTTTATAAGAACAATTAATTAATGATGTGGTTCTTTACATTAGAAATAAGCAATGCCGGTTGTGATTGTTGTTTACCTGTCACACTGACACACTATATTGCCAAAAGGATTTGCTCACCCATCCAAATAATCAGAATCAGGTGTTCCAATCACTTCCATGGCCACAGGTGTATAAAATCAAGCACCTAGACATGCAGACTGCTTTTACAAACATTTGTGAAAGAATGGGTCACTCTCAGGAGCTCAGTGAATTCCAGCGTGGAACTGTGATAGGATGCCACCTGTGCAACAAATCCAGTCGTGAAAGTCCAAACTTGTTATGGCCTTCAGATTAGCTCAAGACATGGTGTGTAGCTCAGTGTGCAGAGAGCTTCATGGAATGGGTTTCCATGGCCGAGCAGCTGCATCCAAGCCATTCATCACTAAGTGCAATGCAAAGCGTCGGATGCAGTGGTGTAAAGCACGGCGCCACTGGACTCTATAGCAGTGGAGACGCTTTCTCTGGAGTGACGAATCACACTTCTCCATCTGGCAATCTGATGGACGAGTCTGGGTTTGGCGGTTGCCAGGGGAACGATACTTGTCGGACTGCATTGTGCCAAGTGTAAAGTTTGGTGGAGGGGGGATTATGGTGTGGGGTTGTTTTTCAGGAGCTGGGCTTGGCCCCTTAGTTCCAGTGAAAGGAACTCTGAATGCTTCAGCATACCAAGACATTTTGGACAATTCCATGCTCCCAACTTTGTGGGAACAGTTTGGAGCTGACCCCTATCTCTTCCAACATGACTGTGCACCAGTGCACAAAGCAAGGTCCATAAAGATATGGATGACAG
Source organism: Synanceia verrucosa (assembly GCA_029721515.1). Taxonomy (NCBI): domain Eukaryota; kingdom Metazoa; phylum Chordata; class Actinopteri; order Perciformes; family Synanceiidae; genus Synanceia; species Synanceia verrucosa. The sequence continues at coordinate 2,762,221 of CM056564.1, read as the reverse complement.
AGTGTGGTGTGGATGAACTTGACTGGCCTGCACAGAGTTCTGACCTCAACCCAATAGAACACCTTTGGGATGAATTAGAGCAGAGACTGAGAGCCAGGCCTTCTCGTCCATTCTCATTGTGTGACCTCATAAATACACTTCTGGAAGAATGGTCAAAAATTCCCATAAACACACGATGATTCATTCATCACCGTCGCTGGAAAGGAGGTATGGTTACACACACACACACACACACACACACACACAACACACAATACACACATATCTGAGCTGCCAGTACATCAAAAATATTCCCCTGATAGGCTTTAGCAATATAGCCACACCAGGTGGTTGTATTGGTTTGTTGTTTTTAAGCAGTTTCTCATTTTCCTGTCATCAAGCTAGGTGAGGTGACTAGGTGAGTTGGCTTGTTTAGCTTTTGATAGGCAGTTTAGTGGGGAATAAAGTATAGTATCATATTATATTTGGTGTGTATAAGTGTATGCTATTCTTGTGCAACAAGAGAATTGTGTGTGGAGTGATTTATTATTTGGATGTGGATTGTTTTTTGCTTACCTTTGATTATTTACAAATTAATCTTAATGAACCCAAGTCACGTTCAGATGGCAGAGGTAAGAAAAGGAATAAAATAAAACTGACTGTAAAGGCCATGGAAAATAAAATTAAAAGGCTCCAGAAGGAATGACAAACAAAAGTTCACAAAATGAAAGGTACCATTAAAGTAACCAGACAGCTTATGCAAAATAAAGAAAATGCTCCAAGTATCCAGTCTCATCTTGATAATATAACTGAACTGTTTGATCAGTGAAATCAGTTCCATGAATTTGTGCTTCATTTGCTTCCTCCAGAAGAGCAAGTGCCAATTATTACAGAATAATTCCTGACAATATGAATGTTAAAATCTTTGATGAGGTTGTCCTGCAGACTGGCACATTAGTTAGCTGAGTGTGGCTGAACTATCTTCCTCTGTCTACTGTTTTAAAGCTGAGTGTGGATGTAGGCTCCTAAAAAAATGGGTAAAGTTTCAATGCAAAACTGTGTCATCACATGGGTGTGGGCTCCTTGGAGTGCTTGCCAAGAGTAGACATAGGAAGATAGCTCAGCCACACTCAGCAATAATTGGCACAGAAATATAGAGTTGTATTTTTAACCTGATCATATCTGTCTGAAATGTGTTTAAAGAATCTATGCTCTTACGTTAATGTTACCTTACCTGATTTATTTAAACATCAACTGATAACAATAGTGTCAAGTGTTTTTTTTTTAAAATTTAACAGTGACGTTCAAACACTTAAAGGTCATTCATCTTCAAAATGTGGTGTCAAATAAAGAAAACTTAGCTATTATACTAGACTACATGAATGAGGTCTAAGATGAGACACTTTTGAATAATGTTGAGTGCAATGCTGCCAAGAGGCCCGCACCCATGTGATAACACAGTTTTTGTTTGCAAGCTTGTGCTTGCTGCCTTGACACTGCCTTGATATAATCTGTAGCACCAAAGAAGAGGAAGCCTGCACATCAGTAGTGGTCGTCTACTTGGTAAAACAGTGTTCCTGCTGGGGTGAATCCTGTGGCAGTTCCAGAGATGAGCCACTTCCTTCGCTCATTCCTCACACTTCTCTTGAAATATCATATGCTTCCTGGATTCTGCAGTAATTCCCATAATTCCAAACAATGCTTTGGATTGATGATTTCAGCACCATGGACAGAGAGAAGGTCGAATTTGAGTCCCATGTCAAAGTGTCGGCCTCAGACCGATTTTTCTAAGCCGTTACATGACGGGCCAGAGCATTAAATAAGACTGACTTAGGAAATCAGTTGACATTAATCTGGTTAATAAATAGTGTAGTACAGTGTAAAACACAAAGGGTAGGGCCACAGTTATGTGCCGGGGGCTGAGGATTTGCGTCACATTAACATAGCGTTGCATACAGTCATAGTGAATCATAGCACGGGAGAGGCCGAGAATCAATAAAAAAATAAAAGCATGAGTCGAACCTTCTTATCAATGACTGTGATAAAGATGCATGAGATGAATTGATAGACGCATAATATAGTAATAATATAATAAATAGTAAACCAAAGTTAAAGGTATAGTCTGTCATGTTAGAGAGCTAGAAGAGAGCAAGATTTGAAAATTGCACCTCCTCTCAGCCTCCTCTAAGCTCCTCCTCCTCCTCCTCCAAAGCTGCACCCTCTCAAACTTGTCTTTAACATCTGACAGTAGGATTCAGCAGGGAGAGGAGAGCTGATATGCTACATCACCAGAGTTGTAAAATGTCCTGTTCAAAGCTAATATATGTACGTCATATTGTCACCTTTATGATGCAAACAGTGACGACTATGGCTGTGCAATATTTTCAAAATGTCATATCCTATAATCTCTTCAATACAAGCCACACCTACGACCGGCTTACACCCGCAGAGAAGCTAATGTCAGCATTGGGCTGATACATGCTACAAAAGTATCTAAGTTGGCAAACATTTCACATTTCATGAAAATAATAATTCTTCCTATAGCTAAACTGTCGCACAGAAAGAAAGCATAACTTCTGCATCACTTTTCAGTCCCTTCAGATGTCTCAGTGTCTCCACCGATGTTCACCTGGTTTGTCCCCTTAGCTTTATCCAGAGTTTTGTTGCAGCCTTTTCTGCCTCCCTATTTTTTCTCTTTGCCTGGTTAGCAGGTAGAGCTGTCAGAAGGGACGCTGTAAGGGGACAGCAATACTTATGCACAAAGATATTACTTTGGAAGCTGAAGAGGTGATTTCTCACTCCAATGGAAGATACTGCATGTTATTGTCGCTGAGCAGCTAATCTCTCTTCCCGTTATTCTTGTTAATATTTATGCTCCAAATTTAGATGACACATTTTTTTTACCAAACTATTTTCCACTATACCTCCCTACAACAATTACAACCTGATACAGTAATAGGTGGTGACTTTAACGGCATTCTCAACACCACGCTTGACAAATCCTCAACTAGACCTCAGTCTCTCACTAAATAAGCCAAAGTAATCAAAGGTTTTTGTGCACAATTTAGTCTGTCTGATGTTTGGAGATTTAAATATCCTAAGAAAAAATGCCTCTCTTTCTTTTCTAGGGTCCATCATACATAATACTCGTATTGATTATTTTCTGATAGATAACAGGCTAGTAGGGAGTGCAGATTCTTGCCAAGATACCATTTCGATCAGGACAGACGAATAAGATGAAAAGAGAGAGAAAGAGAGAGCTGGAAGGTGTCAAATCAATTTATTTCTACAGCCCAATATCTCAAATTACTGATTTGCCTCGAGGCTTTGCAATCTGTACAGGATATGACATCCTCTGACCTTTACAAACGACCCTCACATTGACTAAGGAGAAGTCATTTTACCAGGGAAAAGAAAAGGAAGTGCAACAGAGGAGGGATCCCGCTTCCAGGATGGACAGACATGCAAAAGATGCCATGTGTACAGAATAACAACAATGGAAGACACATTAACACACCATATAACAACAGTTAATACATATAGAAATGTATTAAAATGTCAGACTCCATATGACAACAACTAACATATATAGAATTGTATGAAAGGTGCAAGAACATTCGCTGTGCAAATACTATTTTTTGGCACTCAGACGCCAGGGAGTAGATCAGCATAGTGACTGATTTAAAGAAGAGATACTGGCACATCTGAAAAGATGATCTCCCCCCCAAAAGAAAAGTAAAGGTATACTTTTACCTGATTTGGAGAGATAGACTGCAACATTATGCAGAGGAAACAGCAATGCCATGTGGTGGAGAGAGAGAATAGAGACCGCGATGCCATAAAAACCGCAATGCTATGCGGCGGATAGAGAACGATGACTGCAATGCAATGCCGTGAAAACCGCAAAAGCTATGCAGTGTTGAGAGAGAATATAGAGACTGCAATTCTACACAGTGAAAACCTCAAGCTATGCGGTGGAGAGTGAGAATAGTGACTACAAAGCTATGGAGTGGTAACTACCATGCTGTGCAGAGGAAAGAGATTAGCAACCGCAATGCCGTGCAGCGAAAGCCGCAATGCTATGCAGTGGAGAGCAAATAGTGAATGCAGTGCTATACAGTGGAACAACAATGCTGTGCAGAGGAGAGAGAATGATGATTGCAATACTATTCAGTCGAAACCACCATGCTGTGCGGAGGACAGAGATTAGCGACTGCAATGCTGTGCAGTGAAAACCACAATGCTATGTAGAGGAGAGGGAATGATAACTGCAATGATATGCAGCACAAGAGTGAGAAAAGACACAATGCTAGCCCTAAAAACGCAGAGATATGTAAGGTAAGGCTTCAGAGATCATTGAGCAGCCGCTACAGAAGCTGGGAAAGGAGGGCTCAAAAAATCGAACATTTAAAGAGATGCCTGCAATGAGGCCCTGGATATACTGGGGCTTAAAATGACGAACATCTACACAGTACGTGATGAAGGCGCACTGTTTCAATGAGCGTTTGCTTTAAATCGCAGAGTGCAGCAATTCTTTTGCATTGCCAGAAAAGGCCCCCAGATGTGGCATGCTGCTGTGATAGGAAAGTCTTGTGAATTACGTAGGAAGAATAAAACTCTGAAAACTCTGGAGGCCAGTGCTCTGTGAACCACTGGCCTTGAAAAGAATCCCCCCCAAAACCGTGGGAAGGAGCCACATCAGTGAAAACTGATGGAATCGGAGGAGTAAATGATGTAGTCATAGCGGTCTGAAAATGATGAGCACCCCTGAGGGATTATGCGCATACAAAATTTAAGTGCCGCAGCAGGACTTATTTGCTGCTTTGTGATGAACGTGACTGAACAGGTGTTTTAATTTTGCAAGTGAGGAGCCTGATTTATTATGTGGGGAATCAAAAGTACAAAATGCCACTGAAAGGGATGGATGTAACAACATTTTTTTTTAAATCGATTATGTCACCTTTGATAGCCACGCCCCCTGACCAGCTAATTTAATCAGCCTGCTACAGAACACCGAAAAGAGGAGAACACTAAATAACCCTTGTTCAGTTCTTTCCTTAGCAACTAGGAAACGTGTTCTGGATTTTTGAGAGCAGCCTGCAGATTTTTTGAACAGAAGAGGCATTAATGGAAGAAATGACCTCCACACAGAACCCTGAGACAGATCAGTAAGCAGATGATTAGTAAGCATTGAGCCTCAATGGTTAGACAGTTAGATAGCCAGAGCTTGGACATGTCTTGGAGGAATGGATGTCCTTTCATGATGTATGAGAGCCGGGCCAGTCTGCTTGCCGAGGTTGGACTAAAAGCGCAGTTGGGATAAGTGCACACTGTCTCACTGAAATTCTTAGGAACATCTCCACCTTTCTGCTGCGGCTGTCTAATGCAGCGCAAGGAAATCATGGAGCAGCAGGAAAGGCAGATGTGGACACAGGGACTCATGATGGCCCACTTTCCCGCATGTGTACAGGTGACTGCCTGCTTTGCTGGTGAACGCCTTGTGGTATTGATAAAATAAATTCCTTCCATACCTGAGATTTAAATCACAGAGAAGTGTCAGATATACATCAAGCTAACCTTTCTGTCGGTGTAGCTCAAGTCAAGTCAAGTCAACTTTATTTGTATAGCCCAATATCACAAATTATGAATTTGCCCCATTGGGTTTTACAATCTGTACAGGATATGACACCCTCTGTCCTTTACAAATGACCCTCACATCGACTAAGGAAAAACTCCCCCAAAAAAAAAAACCTTTTAACAGGGAAAAAGAAACGGAAGAAACCTCAGGACGAGCGACAGAGGAGGGATCCCTCTTCCAGGATGGACAGATGTGCAATAGATGCCATGTGTACAGAATAATAACAATGAAAACACATTAACACTACATACAAAATTGTATGGAAATGTCCAACTCAATATAACAACAGTTAATATACAGTGTGTATATATAGAATTGTATGAGAGTGTCCAAGGGGATGAAGAGCATCATCAAGCTATCAGCAAAGGATGAGAAGCACGTCTTCCTCTCCACCATGCCAACCAGAAGAAGCCTGGGCAGCACGTCCTCCTCTCTACCACACCAACCAGAAGAAGCCTGGGCAGCACGTCTTCCTCTCTCCACCACACCAACCAGAAGAAACCTGTGCAGCACGTCTTCCACTCCACCACATCAACCAGAAGAAGCCTCCGCAAGATGATCTCGTCACCACCACGTCACTCAGAACCAGAAGATGAAGCCTGACTGGTCTGCACAACCACTACTCCACCAGGTAGACTGGATCCATGGATTCCTGTGAGATGAGAACGCACAGGGACTACGAGGCACAAAACTAATCTGCAGCATGTGTTAAAGGGAGGAAGAGTAAACACATCCTCTTCTCCACTACTCTAACAGATACAACCTGAGCAGCATCGCCTCTTCTCCATCTCACCACCATCACGACAGACGGAGCCTGGATGACACCACCTCCTTCTCACCAAGTAGCCTCAGCTCACGGACACCTGGGAGCTGAGAGCACAGGGACTCTGGGGAAGAAGATGAGTTAGTAAAATGACTTAATGGAGGCATCAAAATGAAGAAGAAGAGAAGCGCAGTGTGTCAGAGGAAGTCCCCCGGCAGTCTAGACCTATAGCAGCATAACTAAGGATTGATCCAAGGCAGCCTAAGTCAGCCTTGGATCAGTCCTAACTATAAGTACTATCAAAAAGGAAAGTCTTAAGCCTACTCTTGAATAAGGGGATGGTGTCTGCCTCCCGGACTGAAAGACAGAGTTGGTTCCACAGAAAAGGAGCTTGATAACTGAAATCGTACACACAATACGCACACTACCAAGCCCTCAGTCTCCACAGCCTCTACCTGATACACTTAACAGAAACACAGAACAGGAAAACACTCACACAGACACTCCTGACACATGAGAGGTAAACAGACACACAGATGAGACACCATATGTCACTTTCTCAGGCAGAGTGTCGCGCCCTCCAGTACGCTTGAATTTGTAAGTGACTGTGTGAAAGAAGGAAAAATGTGTTTCATAAATGTTCAGAAATGTTGTGTTCAGAATTGAAATTACTGTAATAATCAGTACCGTTGAAAAGTGTTATGTTATGGAAAAAAATGGAGTTTCTTACTTAAGTGTTATGTAAGGGAACTAACTATATACAGTACATCAGGTTGAGGGTCACCCGGACTGGTTATGGGATGCACATGTGGACAAGGAAGTAAATCAAAAAAACATGAGCTGCTGGTCTCCGTCTCGTCATTTGTCACATAGCCTCAGGATAACGCAACAGAGCGGGACTGACGGTGGCCAGTGGAGGAGGAGGCTGGAGAGCAGCAGTCGCAGTGGTGGAGGGTGGAGAGCAGCAGTCGCAGTGGTGGCGGCAGCAGCAGCGGCAGCAGAACCGGAAGCAGAAGCAGGAGAGGCCGTGGAGATGGCGACTGGAGAAGCCGCACAGAACCACTGGAATCAGTGAGGCTTGCCGGCTCCTTAAGCTGAGACAGCTGGAGCCCGGAAGCTGGAGAAACTCATTGGGCCCTTAGATATTGTAGCAGAGACTGATACGTCTCTGCGCTGAGGTGAGGGAGACTAATTCTGCTACCGCCAGAATGAGATTGCTACTTGGATTAAACATGACATGATCGGAGGAGCAGGATCCAGCAGAAAAGAGGCATACATCATGCAGGTATGAGCAAAAAGTTGCCCCTTCCCCTCCAACTCCACAAAGCCAGCTGTTTTCTAACCCAACTGTGCTCAATACAATTATGATTTGGTCACAATTTAAAAGACATTTCAACCTGTCCATGATGTCAATCCACTCTACGATTGTCAATAACTACAGTTTTCCAGCCTCTACTTTAGACTCAGCCTTTAAGATTTGGAAGACAAAGGGCATCACCTCTGTTTCAAATCTCTTTCTTCAGGGCAAATTTGCATAATTTGCACAAAAATTTGATCTGCCTAAATCACACTTTTTAAGATATCTCCAAGCAAGACATTTTGTGCAGAAAAACTTAGCATCTTTTCCAAATTTGCCTTTGCAGAATGTCATAGATGATCTTCTTTCTTTGTCGGTGCATCAAACGTGCTATTTCAGTCATTTATAATCATATTTGCAACATCTCCCCCAATCACAACAAGGAACTAGACAGCTTAGGGAGAATGACTTTGAGGAAGTAATGAGAGATGATCAGTGGGAAGCCGCACTGGACTTAGTACACACCTCTTCCCCCGTGCTAGACACAGTTTGATTCAACTGAAAATCCTTTTAAGAGTACATTGGACAAGGGCCAAATTAGCCAAAACTTTTTCTGATGTTGACCCCTCTTGTCCACGTTGTAAAAGTCAACCTGCTGATCATATACATATGTTCTGTCCTCATCTCAGAACCTACTGGACAGACATTTTCCAGGCCTATTCTAAAATGTGTTGTGTAAACATCACCCCAAACCCAACAGATACAATTTTTGGTCTTGTTGATGAAACTCGCTCTCTTACAGGCAAATTCCATGTCATCATACTGTATAAACATCAAATTTGTTTTTCGGTAGCAGGCACAAGAGGGTGCTCTCACACAGCCTGTGAGTAATGCTGCAGTCGTCTTGTACTCAGAAGTAGGAATTTCCGAGTTCCGACTCATCAATTTCTGGAATGCCCCTTGAAGTCGTATTTCCAACTCGCAAAGTCGGACAAACCTCACCAACCCCCGACTTAACCACAACGTCATAATCCAAGATGTCAGCGCCCTGAATTAGTGCCCTGTAGCATTATATGTTACAGCCTACAGTAGAGTGAAACGTTTTTACCAAACATAATTACACAGGAGAACACAGAGATCAAAGCAGGAAGTGGAGATGATCACGATTAGAGAACAAAACAAACAGATTCTGGACAAAAAGTGGTGATTTTGGTGAAAGTGGCCTCTACTCTACCTCTGAAAAAAAACAAGAATGGAACAAGGTAAGCGGCGTTCTCCCCGTGTCTGTCTGCATGGGTTCTGTCCAGGTACTCCGACTTCCTCACACCATCCAAAAACATGCATGGGGATTAGGTTATTGGCTAATTTAAATTGACTGTAGGTGTGAATGTGAGTGTGAATGGTTGTCTGTCTCTATGTGCCCTGCGATGAGGTGGCGACTTGTCCAGGGTGTACCCTGCCTTCCACCCTAAGACAGCTGGGATAGGCTCCAGCCCCCCATGACCCTATGAGGATAAGCGGTAGATAATGGATGGATGGATGGATGTAGGTGTGAATGTGAGTGGTTGTCTGTCGATGTGCCCTCCCCCATTTTCAGGGCATGTAGAGACAAGAGCACAGCTTCATCTAGGGGATAAAGGGCCAACAATAAACATATAAACTGGGTGGGTAAAAAAAACAAAAAGCTGGTGGAGCCTTTCAATATAAATAAACATTCATATTAAGAATTAAACAGGGCAGGACGCTCATTTGAGGCTTTCTCTCTGCACTGAGACACACCTGAGAAAGCAGCTGAGGGCAACCTGTTGTTTGGCATTTGACTTGGTAGGTTATCTTCTTAAAATGATGAAAGGATGATAACTTGTACTTGTAGATGATGAAACAATTAGTTTTGGTCACAGTATTAAATCAAACAATTTATCGAATACTGTAATTGTTAAAATGCAATTCACAACTGGATTTATTAATAAATTCACTTCATGCATGAGGAAAAAAGGGGGAAAACGTAACAAGGGAAAAGGTAACCCACAAAGTAATTAACTCAAACAAAGGAGATCCCAGCCAAAACAAAGAAAAAAATGGGGAAGCACAGGGCCAGCCACGCAATGGGCCGTCGCACCCCGTGCTTCCACCCTAATCTGAAAAAAAGCAGATTAAACCGAAAAGAAAATGGCAAACAAGGATTAGTGGTGATCCCCAACTCAAACTAAACAAACAAACTCAAGTAACAAATGCTGTCATTTAAGACAGAATGGGGAGGGAAAAAAACAAACACGTTACCTGGCAAAGAGGGGGAGAGAGACACACACCACAGCAGCAGGGACACACCCTCTGGTGTGTCTGTAGGCCAACCCATCTGTCTTAAAGAGGAAGGCAGGGTACACCCTGGACAAGTCTCCAGTTCATCACAGGACACATAGAGACAGACAACCACTCACACTCCCATTCACACCTATGGTCAATTTAAATTAACCAATTAACCTAATCCCCATGCATGTTTTTGGATGGTGGGAGGAAGCTGGAGTACCACAGAGAACCCACACAGACACGGGGAGAACATGCAAACTCCACACAGAAAGGGCCCAGGCCGGGAATCGAACCCTGTACCTTCTTGCTGTGAGGTGACAGTGCTAACCAGTGCCACCCTTGGCCACAACTATTTTTTAGTTTTAACAAAGACATGACTAGCGCCAACCACTGTTTTTCCCAGACCTGTTTTGCTTAGTTATGTTGTTAAGTAGTCAATGAATGGGCCATCTTTGGTTTTGGCTTTTGTTGTATTAAAGGGGAACTGGTGGGAGAGTTGCCATTTTGCACATATGTTTAGCGTGTGGTTTGAGTAACCTTTGCTTGCTGTGAATACCTATTTGGTTGTGGCTAAATAGTTTTTTTAATTGATTTGGTTTGAAACACGTGACTAGTTCCTCTCCACTAGACTCCCTCAATGTGCAGCTTAGCCTCACACTGTTTGATTTAGTTGTTCTGTTGTTGTTAGCTTATTGACTGACACTAATTTAAGCTTTTTATTAAATTACCTTGTAATCCATTGTCAATAAAATCTATATTTTCTCGTATAGCAGTCTCTGCCTGGTCTGATGAATGCCTGCATGGAGTGGTATTTGTATTTCTTGCCCTGTGGTGACTCAGATTTGATCACATAAGATTATTCCCTCTCATTCCCTTTTTCAAGTCTCATCAAGTTTATGACTGCTTAAAGTAAAAAGGACCATGCATGGGCAATTCCTAGAGGCATAGAATTTATTTGTTAATCTGTTAGAATCAAGTGTGGCAGTGTCATGTTTGTCAAGTTAAGTGTGTTTTATTATTTTCTGTTTTGTCATTTGGTCTTGTCATTTCCTGTTTTATTTTGTAATTAACTGTTTTCCCTTGTATTTCAGCTTGTCCTTCCCATCCTCATGTTTCCCGCGTCTGGTGATTGTCAGCCCCGCCCCTGATTGTTTGCAGCTGTTCCCCATTACCCAGTGTATTTATGTCAGCGTCTCCCTTTGTCTTGTGCCAGTACAGCTTGTGTCATGCCACCAAGCTACCAGCCTTCTTTCACGTCCTCGTTTCCCTTCCACGTCAGGTTGCTCTCATTGTGTGAACTGTTTTGTTATTTTGTTACTTTGTTTTGTCTTTCCCCTTGTAGTTTGTGTTCTAGCATCTGTTCAGTGTAACTGTTGACATTATCATCACCTTACGTAATTGCCTTTAGTTAGTAGTTTCATTGTCATCTTAGTCTCTTCCAGTTCCTCATTTTTGAGCGCCTTTAGTTTGTTGCAGTGTAATTTAGTCATCTTAGTTTGTTCATTATTATTGCCGATTGGCCTGAGTCTTTTAGTTAGTTATCTTTATTTTTCCTTTTTCCCTTTTTTTGAGCAGCTTTAGTTTTTACAGATTAGAGTGCATATCCCTCTCTGTACCGTTGTTGTTGTTTTTTTTTTGTAATAAATCCTTGGTTGATACTTTGTTTTTGTGGAGTCTTACATTTGGGTTTTTTTGTCGTGCCTGAGCCACGTTCTAACAGAACGTACTGGCCAGCATGAACCCAGCAGACTCAACTCAGCTCAGGGAGCTTGTAGCCTCCCATAATAACCGACTCACACAACAGGAGGAGCAAGCCCAGGCATTAGGCAGAGACATTGCTCGTCTGTCATCTCGCCAAGAAGACTTTAGACAATCTATGACTGTCCAAGTAGACCTTTTGTCATGTAATATGAAGGATTTGTTAACCTACCTTCATAACCAGTCCACGGATCCTGTTCAGTCCCAGACGGTTAGCCAGCAGATCCAGCCTGTCCTTCTGCCGGCCGCCATTGTTCCTGCAGCCCTTCGTCTGGCTCCACCTGAAAAGTTTGCCGGTGACTCTGAACATTGCAGACCGTTTCTGGTTCAGTGCGAACTGCACTTCCAGATGGCTTTTCCCACGCCCCAGTCTCGCGTTGCCTTTATTACTTCTCATCTCACCGGGAGAGCAGCGGCATGGGCTACCACTGAGTGGGCACAAAACTCTTCATTGTGCTCGTCGCCAGAGCGGTTCATTGCGGAGCTCAGACGGGTGTTCGATCGGTTAAGGAGGTTATCTCAGGGTAACCGGTCAGTAGCGGACTACGCCATCCAGTTTCGTCCATTAGCACGGGACAGTGGTTGGGATCAACCGGCGTTGGTCGAGGCGTTCCTGGACGGACTCAACGACCAGATCCACGAGCAGATGGGACCCTAGGATCTGCCAGATGATCTGGAGGCTGTCATCGAAGCAGCCATCTGAACGGACAACTGGGGCAGGGATCGGCGCCACCGGAGGAGAGGACCGACGGGACGGGTGGTGGAGGCTCGAGAGGTGGTTCCAGTCGCGCCTCCAACTACGGCTCGCCGTGCTCTTCCGGCTAGTGGGGAGGAGCCCATGCAGGTGGGGCGCACACGGCTCACCCGGGAGGAGCGACAGAGGCGTTTGCATCAGGGCCTTTGTTTCTACTGTGGGGGATCTGGTCATCGCCTCACTTCATGTCCGGTTAAAAGATCTGGCTCACCAGTAGGTCGGAGGGAACTGGTGAGCCTGCCCACCTCATCGGAGGGACCTCCGCGCCAACTGACTCAGGTAACGGTTTCAGCTAGAGACCATGTGTTGAAACTGTCAGTACTTATCGACTCTGGGGCTGATGAAAGTTTGATGAACTGGGGGGTGGTAAAGGAACTGGGTCTCAGTACTGAGCTTTTGCAAAGCCCCCTAGAGGCCAAGACCCTCAATGGCAGCAGACTATTCACCATCACTCACATTACTGAACCTGTTTCTCTCACCATTGATAAGCATGGGGAATCCATACAGTTTCATGTTTTTGACTCACCTCTACATGCTGTTGTGTTAGGTTACCCGTGGCTCTGTGAACATTATCCTGTCATTGACTGGAAATCAGGGAAGGTGAGAGAGTGGTCTAGCCATTGTAACAGCCATTGTTTAAGAGGGGATACGCCAGTGACCATCGAGGGGGCTAGGGGCTGAAACTAATCCTGATGGATCTGTGGGGGGCAGCAAGATCGAGGGTGTGGACTTAACCACTGTTCCCTCTTGTTATCAGGACCTGGGTCAGGTTTTCAGTAAGTCTAGCGCTACCTCGCTTCCGCCTCACCGGGCGTATGACTGTGCCATTGACTTGCAGGAGGGGGCAACCCTGCCCAAGGGGAGGCTTTATTCTATTTCAGGGCCGGAGAGAGAAGCCATGGACACATACATCCAGACGTCCCTGCAGGCTGGCATCATACGAGCATCCTCGTCCCCCCTGGGAGCGGGGTTTTTCTTTGTCGGTAAGAAGGATGGTACACTCCGGCCGTGCATAGACTACGCCCCCCTAAATGACATTACGATCAAGAATAGGTACCCTCTTCCCCTCATGTCATCTGCATTTGAACAGCTCCAGTCAGCCACGATATTTACTAAGCTTGATCTACGTAATGCCTACCACCTTGTTCGTATAAGAGAGGGAGACGAGTGGAAGACGGGCTTTAACACTCCCTCAGGTCATCACGAGTACCTTGTCATGCTTTTCGGCCTTTGTAATGCTCCCGGGGTATTTCAGAACTTTAACGACGCACTGAGAGAGTATTTGAATCGCTTTGTGTTCGTTTACATCGATGATATTCTCATCTTTTCCCCGGACATGGACTCTCATATTCAGCATGTGCGTCAGGTGTTAACCCGGCTGTTTGAGAACCAGCTCTATGTAAAGGCAGAAAAGTGTGAATTTCATGCCGAGTCTGTATCATTCCTGGGTTTCATCATAGCCTCTGGATCGGTACAAATGGATCCGGCTAAAGTAAAGGCAGTGGCGGAGTGGCCAGTTCCGAATAACCGGAAAAAGTTACAGCAATTCCTGGGATTTGCAAACTTTTACCGGCGCTTTATTCAGAACTATAGTGCCAACAGCAAGATGCATCCCTGTGCTTTCATGTCTAAGAAGCTGTCGAAGGCGGAGAGAAATTATGATGTCGGTAACCGAGAGTTGCTTGCACTGAAGGTGGCTCTGGAAGAGTGGCGTCACTGGCTGGAGGGGGCGCAGGAGCCATTCATGGTTTGGACTGATCACAAGAACCTAGAGTATATTCGTCATGCCAAAAGACTTAATTCACGTCAAGCTAGGTGGTCCCTGTTTTTCAACCATTTTAACTTTACTCTGTCTTACAGGCCCGGGACACAAAACACCAAGCCCGATGCTCTCTCACGGCTGTATGATCCCGAGCCTCTGGCCAAGAAACCTGAGCCCATCCTGCCGCGTGACTGTGTGGTAGGAGCAGTATCCTGGCCAATAGTGAATGAGGTCAAACAAGCCAATGGGGAAGATCCGCCACCTGAGGGTTGTCCTCCCAACCGGCTGTTTGTGCCGGTGGGATTGAGACCACAGGTGGTACATTGGGCTCATACATCCTGCCTCACATGCCATCCTGGTGTTAAGAGAACTGTATTTTTTATTCGTCAGCAGTTTTGGTGGCCAGCCTTGGAGGTGGATGTCAAGAAGTACGTGGAGGCGTGCCCGGTCTGTGCCAGGAACAAGTCGTCAACGCAAGCACAGGCAGGTCTGCTCCACCCGCTCCCCATCCCCAGCCGGCCTTGGTCTGACATTGCTCTGGATTTTGTCACGGGACTACCCACGTCCAATGGAAACACTACTGTACTTACAGTAGTGGACAGGTTTTCAAAAATGACTCGTTTTATTGCCATGCCCAAGTTACCGTCTGCTAAGGAGACGGCTGAAGTTATGTTTAGCAAAGTATTCAGTATTCATGGCTTTCCTAAAGACATTGTCTCTGACAGGGGTCCACAGTTCGTGTCGAGATTCTGGAGAGAGCTGTGTGGTCTCATCGGCGCTACTGTCAGCCTGTCCTCGGGCTACCATCCCCAATCAAACGGCCAGACAGAGCGGTTGAACCAAGTACTGGGGACCTGCCTGCACTGCCTGATTACACAGAACCCCACCACTTGGAGCAAATTACTTCCCTGGGTGGAGTATTCATACAACTCGCTACCATCAGCAGCCACTGGAATCTCTCCCTTCCATTGTGTCTACGGGTACCAGCCTCCAGCGTTTCCCGACCTGGAAAAGGAGGTGTCGGTTCCCTCAGCTCATGCGTTGGTCCGTCGTGCACACCGGGTTTGGGAAGCCACCCACCGCATCCTTCAACGCAGCGTGGCTCGCATGAAGAAAGCGGCGGACCGACGAAGAAGACCAGCACCATCGCACCAGTGTGGCCAGAGAGTATGGCTTTCCACCCGCGACCTCCCATTGCGGGCGACCACCAGGAAGCTCGCTCCCAGATTCATCGGACCGTACCCCATCACCAAGGTGGTGAAGCCAGCTTCGGTACGGCTGCGCCTTCCTCGCTCTCTTAAAGTGCATCCCACGTTTCATGTCAGCAGGGTGAAACCAGAAAGGGTCAGTCCGCTAGTTCCCGCTTCCCGACCCCCACCACCCCCCCCGTATCATCGATGGAGGCCCGGCCTACACAGTCCGCAGACTCCTGGCAGTACGCAACAGAGGGCGGGGGAGGCAGTTTTTGGTTGACTGGGAGGGGTACGGTCCAGAGGAGCGCGAATGGAAGCCGGCCTCCATCATTTTGGATAAGACCCTCATCACGAATTTTTACAGAAGGCACCCGGAGATTCCTGGGCCGTCGGGTGACGACCCTTGGGGGGGGGGGTACTGTCATGTTTGTCAAGTTAAGTGTGTTTTATTATTTTCTGTTTTGTCATTTGGTCTTGTCATTTCCTGTTTTATTTTGTAATTAACTGTTTTCCCTTGTGTTTCAACTTGTCCTTCCCATCCTCATGTTTCCCGCGTCTGGTGATTGTAAGCCCCGCCCCTGATTGTTTGCAGCTGTTCCCCATTACCCAGTGTATTTATGTCAGCGTCTCCCTTTGTCTTGTGCCAGTACGGCTTGTGTCATGCCACCAAGCTACCAGCCTTCTTCCACGTCCTCGTTTCCCGTCCACGTCAGGTTGCCCTCATTGTGTGAACTGTTTTGTTATTTTGTTACTTTGTTTTGTCTTTCCCTGTGTAGTTTGTGTTCTAGCATCTGTTCAGTGTAACTGTTGACATTATCATCACCTTACGTGATTGCTTTAGTTAGTAGTTTCATTGTCATCTTAGTCTCTTCCAGTTCCTAATTTTTGAGCGCCTTTAGTTTGTTGCAGTGTAATTTAGTCATCTTAGTTTGTTCATTATTATTGCCGATTGGCCTGAGTCTTTTAGTTAGTTATCTTTATTTTTCCTTTTTCCCTTTTTTTGAGCAGCTTTAGTTTTTACAGATTAGAGTGCATATCCCTCTCTGTACCGTTGTTGTTGTTGTTTTTTTTTTTTTTTTGTAATAAATCCTTGGTTGATACTTTGTTTTTGTGGAGTCTTGCATTTGGGTTTTTTTGTTGTGCCTGAGCCACGTTCTAACAGGCAGCACATTTTAACCTTTTTCAACTTCACTTTTTTATCCAAATAACCATCATCATACCATCATTTGTATTCAGTCATTATCGTTATTTGCTTTGCTTTCAAATATGCAAACAGATTTATGAGACCGTCCTCGCAAGAAAGACATTATCATTCTTGAATATTAACCCCCTTTTTTTAACCATGAAGATAAAGATCTGCTAATCTTAACAGAAGTAATTTAAACCCAAACAAGATTGTTTCTCTAAACCTAACCAAACTGTCAAATGATTAAACAGATTTATTTTCCATCAGTGATTCGTAACAGTTTTGGGAGCAACATTAGATGGTGTGCACAAATAATTAATGCTTTTGTTATTATAATTTTGAGGACTTCTAAATGTCTTCCAGCAAGACTTTCATCCAAATTTAACAAACTTACATTGAGCCCCATTAAGACAATTTTTGTGAAGATTGTTCATTTATGAGATCAAGCAGATATGATTTTTATGATGTCTGTTTGCTTTGTAAAACAGCTGTTTCCACCTTTTGTTATTATTTCAGCCATATACTGTAGGTCATCCTGTTTTAACACACACTGATTATGTTGATGGATTATTAATAGTCTCCAGAAATCCATGGTCCAGGCAAAGACATGGTCAGTTCTCAAAGACGATAGAGTGAGTGAAATAAAGCAAAATGATAAGTAATACATTGGCACAAGGGCTCACTAGAAATTTCAGTTGAACACTGATCTTGGAAAACCAATAAACTCAAAACACTGAGGAAAGTAACAAATCAACAAAAATGGAAAACAATAAACACAATGCGTTCTGCAGGTAAGTACTCCGCTTAATTTTATCTCATCCACAGACAAAAGATGCTCCAACAGAGGAAAGAAGCTGCTCGAACTGAACAGTAATGCAAACAATAATAATCTACAGAAAAAAAAAATCACTCGCTACAGGGAAATAAGTTTTAACGTTAGGCTACAAAATAATCAATCTAAAAATCACTTTTCTCCTGAGGTGCAGAACACTTACAGATCTTATCAGACTTGATAGCTGGACATGGACTAGCTGAAACCACTAGAACATGAGGACAAGACAAACTGACACAAGACGGGGTGACGGGACTATTTAAACATGAGGAAACAGGAGACAGCCGGAGGGCAGAAAGCAAAACAATCTGAAACAAGAGGGAGTCAACATGACTACAAAACAAAACCAGAAATGAACAGGACAACATGAAGGTGAAAGACAAAATGTTTAATTAAACTGAACGTGGCAGAGGAAAGTCCAACACCAGGCCGAACAACTGTGTCACTTCATCACTCATTTGGTGACAGATATTATAGAGCTGGCCTCTGCTTTGCTGTGCTCTGTTGACCACTAATTGGGCACTCCTCTCTGCATCTATATGCCCATCCTCAGGGGTATGCCAGTATGTGTGTCACTCATGTTCCATCTATCATTTCTCATCGGCACATTGGCCTACTGACTCCCAGTAACCTGTGTAAACACTCCCAGTGCCCTTTTCACCAACATACATATATCAGCCTTGTTTCAGTGTCACATGCCATGTACCTGCTGTTCGACTGCCTTATGGCAGATGGAAACAGCAGCTACATCATTGACTATTGCTATGACACTGCTGTGTCCTCTGACTGATATGTTCACTGCAGGTACTATGTAAAATATTTTACTGGAAGAGATGTGATGAAGTTTACTGTGTACCTGTACATGCTCTGTTGCTTTTCCAAAACATACAACGAGACATATTATACATTCAGGTCCTTTTGTTTGTACCGTATGGTCCAATATGACATAATTGTTAATATCATAATGTGCTAACATAATGACAGGCCTACAGCAGCAATACTGTAGACTGGATCACATTGTAAAACATTTCAAAACACAATTTAACTGCAATCCAACAGTAAAATCCAATTTAACCAGACCAAAATAATAATAATATCTTAGAATAATATGCAAAATACAATAACCATGTTCTTTCTATACATTTCTTCTAAATTCTTAATATTAGTTAGTGCATCATAATTCGTAAAGGAATCCCTGAATACACACAATATATGGAAATCAAATATCTAATCAGCTAATCACATGGCAGTAAGTCATTTTTAAGTGATTTAAACAGACACTATGTATTTTTTTTCTCTCATCTAGAGGTTAAAGTTGACTTTACATGCATTGCAACATGGTTGGAACTACGGTAAGCGGAATGGGTCAACTTCCGGTCGGCCACTATCACCGCGGATACCCGCCCCCGACCCGGAGCTCCAGTCATTTTTCCCCGGACCTCCACAGCCCTCCTCCGGAGGACTTCCCAGTGGTCCCGGCCAGTCGTGGCCAGGCATGGGGCGGCCACCACAGATCTCCGGCCCGGAGCTCCGGTCCTTTTATGGCCCTTTTATAGTTTTTTGGCGATGAGGATTCTGCGCGGCATAAGTATGGTCTTGTATTATCACCAAAAGTGGTCATAATAGGTTTTAGGTTTTAGTTTAGAGCCGGGTAAGTAAAACCAGCGTCTCCACCTTGTTTCTCTGTGAGAAGTGAATCGCAAAATGCGGAAATACATTTGGTCCTATGGGTACTGGCAGGTAGGTCTTTATGTCCCTCTCAGCAGTTCGTAGTTTTTGACTGACCGGAAAGACGTGGAAGCCTCCATATGAGCGACCCGCTCTATGTAAAGACAGATAACTGATTCTTCACCCAGGAGGATACGTCAGATTGAAGCATAGGTTATTTTACACCAACAAGGATTTATTTATGAATAAAGACGTTGATTTGAGGTCATAAAATACTTAAAAAATTACACTGTGTCCCTTTAAGGGATTTAAGTGACTTTGAACGTGGCATGGTTGTTGATACCAGACAGTCTTGTCTGCAGCAGCTGAGTGATGCTATCATGTTAATATGGAGCAAAATCTGTGAGGAATGTTTCCAAAACCTTGTTGAAAGTCTGACACCAAGAATTAAGACAGTTCTGAAGGTAAAAGGAGTCCAACCTTTTTACGAGCAAGGTGTACCTAATAAAGTGCATATTCAATGTCTACAGTATCTACCGCAACAAAGCCTGTAATGTGTTACCCATCTGTCTATCTCATTCAGCATTGAATATTCATTTTAGGCCATAACATGATGTAATTTAATATACAAAGCATATATGAGATGAGAGATGCTCCAAAATTAACATAGCCTACATAAATGTGACTGAGACAATGACCAGACCCACAAAATAGCATATTCTTTTCAGGCATATTGTCTATGTCTGATAAGCACCAAACACTGATTTTGTGATTAGTTCATAACCCATTTCAATCCACACACTCAAATGATCTCCTTTCAACAAATCAAAAAGCTGCCCCCAAAACACATTTCTGACCCCCTTTGAAGTGCATGTTGTCCCATCCCAGGCCTCCATCAGGGGCACAATCTTCTTGTAAGCTTCATTCCATTTGTGCAGAACCACAAATAAGTTCTTGAAGTCTGCAACTCCATCTCCATCATCGCAGTTTAAGGCAATCCTTACATAGACAAAGTAGAAACCGTCCTCAGGGATCACAATGGCACGTCTCTCAGTGCTGTATTGTTCACCAAACATGCTATTCCATCTCATGTATAGTCTGCCTGTCTTGTTATCTTCAGACTCAGACCCTGTAGGAAGAAGGACGACAAGTCAAAGTTGTGTAAAATAGTCTTTAATTCATTATTTTTTTGTTTAGTAACAACTTGGATGCTTTGTTTGTTTTTTGCTCTGAGGCTGAGATTAATGACATAGTTGGCTGTGGAAACATTTGGGATGTTCATTCTTTGAAAGGAAGTTATTAAGAATTTGTACATTTTCTTTCGAGACTTTGTCCAAAATGAATAACATACATGAAATAAGATAATAACCATAAATATGAGCCATCATAAATATATGTGTCAGTGACTATCAGCTGCAATAACAGTCATGTGAAAACTGGTAAAAACTCAAAAAATACTTACTAAGATGAATATGTAGTCTCTGAAGGTTTGTCTGAGGATTAGCTGCAGATAATGAAAGAGAGGAGAGAGACTTAGTTGCAAAATAGGATACAGAATCTGACGCAGTATTTGGAGCTTTGTAAATGGAAAACATGAAAGAAATCCACATGGTTTAATAGTTAAATATGAAGCCAATGACACAGCTTACCTTCAAGGCAAACACTCTCTTGCTTGGAGTAGGCTGGACTTTGCTCAGCTGAAGTCTGGATTAAGGGACAACCCATTTTGAGTTTAATGATGGCTCATAAGGTACTTTTTTGTAGCTTGCTGAAAACCCAAAGTGAGAGCAAATAGGACTGAAGCTCCAGCAGCTTGTATAGGAGATACTTGCTTCATCACAATTATTAAATTTCTATACGTATATATTTGGGCAGTGATCATTAAGATATACTCTGTATAAGGTGACTGGAGGGTTTCTTCTAATAATGATAATATCAAGTGAATTAAAGTTGCCCTGAATGTGGACACTATCCTCAATGTAAATGTAAAGTCAAGTCAGTTTTATTTGTATAGCTCAGTATCACAAATTATCCTCAGAGGGCTTTACAATCTGTACATATGACTCCTTCTGTCCTTTACAAACAACCAACTAAGAAAAACTCCACAAAACAAGCCCTTAAACAGGGAAAAAGAAATGGTAGAAACAGGTTCATACATCCTTGTATTTAATGCTGTGCATTATGTCAGCCTTAAAACAACCCAAAAAGATGCTTTAAACTACACCTCTCACTTTGTGGATTTGGTGAGCTGGTGGCAGTGTAAGAGTGAATAATTTGTCCTATAGAGAAGGAAATCTGAACCCATGAAGAAACTTACCCCTTCTCTGGTGGATCCAGAGTTTTCATGGCGTCTTAAATCAGCACAGATGGTAAAGATGAACAGTAGCGTACAGATGAGCAGCAGGAGTAAAGTGATGAACCTGAGGCGTGACTCCTGTTGCTTCATGTCCCGGCAGTGTTTGATGAGGATAAGAACAGACTCGTCCTGGCCCATATCTACTGCTTCAGCTTCAGCTGGCACACTCTGCCCAGTTTGTTTCTGTCCCATGGCAGCAAGGCTGATCTCTGTCAGTGCATACTGCCTGGTTTCTTTTATGTGCAGCAGGGCTGTATCAAACCGCCTACTGGAATGACCTCATCTGTCCATTTATGCAGATGGGAAGAGAGACGAGAGAGGAGGAGCACAGACCACAGACTCAATTTCTGTACTGTGTCCAAAACACAAAAAGCTTCACCTCTTATAGTCACTGAGCTAAGATGAAAAACTTGGTAGATAAAAAAGTTAACAGTAGTGAAAAAGGAAAAAATCGTGATCTTTTCCCACGTCTGGTGATTGTCAGCCCCGCCCCTATACATGGCAAGGCAAAAATATATACATATATATACAGTCATGGAAAAAATTATTAGACCACCCTTGTTTTCTTCAATTTCTTGTTAATTTTAATGCCTGGCTCAACTAAAGGTACATTTGTTTGGACAATTATAATGATAACAACAAAAATAGCTCATGAGAGTTTAATTTAAGAACTAAGGATTATTCATTTTCCATGGTTTTCTTGATAATAACCAAAATTACTTAAATTCTTACATCAATAGCTATGGCATTGTACCGCCAAAAACACTACTTTTAAGCATTCCATGTTTTCTTTTCTGTTTGCTTTAAACACATGATACACACAAGAGTTAATACTTGATTGCATAACCATTGTTTTTGATGACTGCAGCCATGCGTCTTGGCATGCTCTCCACCAGCTTCTGACATTGTTCTGCTGTCACAGCAGCCCATTCCTGTTGGACAAATTCAAAAAATTTTCTTTGTTTTTGGGCTTGTGGTTCTCCATTTTGAGTTTGATGATTTTCCACAGGTTTTCAATTGGATTAAGATCTGGTGATTGAGCAGGCCAAGGCATGGTGCGAATGTTGTGGTTCTCCATCCAGGCTTTAACTGACCTTGCCGTGTGGCAAGGGGCATTGTCTTGTTGGAAAATCCAGTCATTCGAGGCAGGAAAGAGTTTTCCAGCTGATGGAAGAAGACTGTTTTCAAGGGTAGTCCTGTACTTGACCTGGTTCATTCGGCCTTCACACAATTGCATTTGCCCTGTTCCACTCGGACTGAAACAACCCCAGATCATGACTGATCCACCCCCATGTTTTACTGTAGGGGCAAGACAGTCTGGGTTGTAAGCTTCTCCAGGCTTCCTCCTAACCAGTAAGTTGGCTGGAGTGGGCATCAATTCAAAATTGGATTCATCACTGAAGAGAACCTTAGCCCAATCATCAACAGTCCAATCCTTGTGGTCTCGAGCAAAGAGTAACCGGGCCTTCCTCTGCCTTTCATTAATGAAGGGCTTCTTGCGTGCTCTGTGTGACTTCAAACCAGCTTCAACAAGTCGGTTTCGAACTGTCCTTGCCGAGCAAGTCACATTTCTCGACAGTGCCCACTCATTTTTAAGGTCCCTGGAGGTCTGACGACGATTCCTGACACAGGAACGGATGAGTGCACGGTCATCTCGTGGGGTAGAAAGACGTTTCCTGCCACGGCCAGGTAGCAATTTGGTAGTGCCATGTTCAGCTTGTTTTTTTTTGTTGTAATGAACGGCTGTCTTGGAGATCTTCAGTTTTTTCGCTACCTATCTCTCACTCATGCCAATTTCCAGCAGTGCCAAGATGGCTGCCTTTGTTGCTTCACATAATTCTTTTGTTTTAGGCATTATGTGAGAGCTGACAACTTCTGAGTTGTGCTACGGCTTGAATGTAAGCAGGAAACCACTCTAGGCCTTTGCATGTGCAGTGCTGCTTGTGACATGAAATGGCCTCTTATATACCCTGGGAATCAATTAAGCTTAAGAATGTCAAATAGGACATAAAGTATTATGTGACCAGCTGCATTTTTTGTTGTGTTCATTGTATTATACGTTTAGTGGTACCAGATATTAGAATGAACAAGAAATTGAAGAAAACAAGGGTGGTCTAATAATTTTTTCCATGACTGTATATATATATATATATATATATATATATATATATATACACTGTATATTAGCTGTTGTTATATTGAGTTGGACATTTCCATACAATTTTATATGTAGTGTTAATGTGTTTTCATTGTTGTCATTCTGTACACATGGCATCTATTGCATGTCTGTCCATCCTGGAGGAGGGATGCTTCCTCTGTCGCTCTTCCTGAGGTGTCTTCCGTGTTAAAAGTTTTTTTTGGGGGAGTTTTTCGTTAGTTGATGCAAGGGTCATTTGTAAAGGACAGAGGGTGTCATATCCTGTACAGATTGTAAAGCCCAATAGGGCAAATTCATAATTTGTGATATTGGGCTATACAAATAAACTTGACTTGACTTAACTCAGCTGAGACTCCTGTTAGCAAGAGTCATGGAACCAAACTCTTACTCAAACTAGTGGGGTTTATCGAAGTTAGCGAGGATTTGCAGTTAGCGTGGTTGATGGAAAACCCCGCAGTCAATGCAAATTAGCCATGTGCACTTTGCACGTACGTAAGTCTCTGTCCACAGTCCTAGTCTTTGACAAGTGCACTTCTGCATACATGACATTTATTCAGTTGTTTCCTTGCGTTTTAATGCACAACTTTGCGTAGGTTACTGCATGTTGAGAAAATATAGTAGTATATCTGTATTGTGCAATGATTCGGAGAGGGGGATCCTCAGAATATTGACAGGTATTTCGCACACTGACTGTGGTTGGTAATGTTGAAATGGATGGATTAGGTTGTGTCTGTAGATTATGAACTGTGACGTAAAACGGTACCACTCAGAAATGCAAGAACATCTATGAGCAGTCATTGCACAGCAATGCTCCTTTATCCACTAGATCATTAATGAAAGGACATGTCATTTTGACAGATGCCAAAACTCTCCTGCTGACTGAATGAATGAATGAATGAGGAAATCAAACAGTGTGTGTGGCTGAAAGACGGCGGAGACAGAGAGAAACTCGAGGTTCATTGAGAAAAACCTGGTCCCAACCAGGTTAGGTTCATAGAGTCTGTTACTATGGTAACCGAGAGCTTACGTTACCTCTCTCTGTTGAACAGACTAGAGTTACCCCTCTTTCTCTGGTTTGAGTTACCTCCCTTTTTGAAACAGAAAACTCTTTCCCTCATTTCAGGGTTAACAGACTCAGAATTTTCACTGAACCTGCTTTGTGAAACGGACCCCTGATCATTTTTCCCAGAATGAGGAAATAAATTAGCTCCATAAAATGCTTCTTTGAGAGTTTTAAATCACTGCTAAAAACTCACCTCTATGCTGGCTTTTAATACAAGTTCAGTCTAGACAATTTTTTATGCTCCTTTTAATTGTTTTATTGTGTTTTTGATTCATTGACTTGTTTTATTTATTTATATTACTTGTTTGTTTTTAATTTGTTGTTTTATATTTGCCTCAGCCTTGTGCAGCAGTTTGGTCAACTACGGTTGTTTAAATGTGCTATATAAATCAACAAAGATTGAGATATATATACACTAAGAGGCATTAAAAATGCAACAAAGTCAATGTAAGATAAAATTGGATACAACTACTTTGTATACAAAAGAATGTTACTACCACTCGTGGCTATTGAAACTATGGAGGCACATTTTTCAGCTCAAACAACAACAACAACAATAGCAGGGTACACTATAAGTACCCAGCCTCTGCAGCCCTCTCTCCTTTCCTCTGTAGCATCGCCAACATTTAATGCATCACATTACACACAGGGTAGCACTCAAACACGGTGTAAGGGATAGGCTTCCTCGTCTGGAACCGGGGAAGTCATTAATAGGTTGGGATCGCTGGGTTGATAAAATGGCGCTTCTGGTGGGACCCGGCCTCTTGGGTCTTGGGGCTGCAATGGCAGATTATCATTCAGGTTACTGTGGCTGTGGGGGAGTTGGGGGTGGGTGGTCTGGGGGTGCCCTTTGCGGTTCTGGTTGCTATGGCCCTTGAGGTGTCATGGGGCTGAAGTTGCTGACCTGGTGGCTGCAGTGATGGTATTGCGGGCTGGCTGCAGATGGTGGCTTGTTTTTGGAAATGCAGTGATGGGTTGGTATGGTTGGCGGGGGTCAGTGGTGGGGTTCATTGCCAAAGGGTTCACTTGTCACTGCTCCCTTTTGCTCTGCATGCGACGTGTCTATGGTGGGACGGCGTCTGATGTGGGGGCATGCAGTGTTGGGCAGTGGGGCATTGTTGATGGACGCGTATCGCTGTGGTGCTGTTGATTTTGTCGGTGGCTAGGGTCCTGGTGCATTCCCTCTTGGGTGGGTGGACGGGCGTGATGTGGTCTGTATGTCCTTTGGTTGGTGAATTGTTTCCTGATTGGGGGATTTGGATTGCTTTTGTTCCTGCTCTTGGGTGTCAATGATTGTGCACACCTGCATAAGGCTGTGGGCTGGGCCTATATAATTGGCTACTGATCTGCTGCTCACTCTCTTCTTTTTCCTCCTCAGCTCCATGATCAACAGGTCCCAGGTTTTATTGTTATTTTTTTCCCTTTACTTGACATATGAATAAATAATATATTTTATTTTGCTTTCAATCTGGTGTTGTGTTCCTCAGTGCGTTGCGACTCTGAGCCAGTCGTAACATGATGGGGGCTCATCCAAAGTTTGAGTGTGATGTAGGTGAGGTTTGTGTATCCCTAGACTTTTGTTTTTCATTTTGTCAGATTAGTTGGTTCATGCACATGCTACCACATGTGTCACAAATCAGATAGGACCCACATGCAGAATCACCAGGCAGAGGCAGGAATAAGGCAAAGACTAAAACTTTACTGAGTCTTTTCAGTGGAATAGGGTACAGTCCGTTGCAGGGGTCAAAACCAAGAGTCAAGCAGACCAGGCAGGGGTACAGAGGCAGCAGGCAAAAACTCAAACCGGGAGAACAGGCATAGGTCAAAAATCCAGGAGGCAAGACAGGAAAACGGGCGGGATACGAAGCAGGCATGAGCACAAACAACGATCTGGCAAACAATACTTCAATACTGACAATATTAAGTTGTGCGCTTAAGGTCTAATACTACAGCCACCACTGGAATATCTACTAAAAGAGTCCTCTTTGATAGTGCTTATAGTTAGAGCTGAGCCTGAAGCAAGGGCACAAAGACTATGCTGTAAAGAGAAGAGAGAGACGGAGAGAGACTGAGATGGAATCAATGTCAGCCGAACCTTGTCAACCCCAGATGTCCAGAACTGTGCAGAGATGTCCAGAACTGTCCAAAGATGTCCAGAGCTGTCCAGAGATGTCCAGAGCTGTCCAGAGATGTCCAGAGCTGTCCAAAGATGTCCAAAGCTGTCCAGAGACGACCAAAGATGTCCAGAGGCGTCCAAAGATGTCCAGAGCTGTCCAGAGACAACCAAAGGTGTCCAGAGCTGTCCAGAACTCACCAGAGATGTCCAGAACTGCCCAGAGATGTCCAGAACTGTCCAGAGATGTCCACAGTTGTCCAAAAGAGCCACTGGTGATGAAGCGAGTCCAGCAGAGATCCAGCATATCCAGACAGAACCTGCAGCCACTCCTCACTCCCATCCATCCAGGAACGATGATATAATGCATATGCATCCTCAGATATTAAAGAGTTTAATGATTAGATGCTAAATTGAATGGCCGTAATTTAGAGCTTAATCTAGGAAACTTAATCATACTGCACAATAAAATGATAAACTTAAATTCAAAGTAGTAAATGCTCCACAGTCTTCTCTGATGCCTCTCAAACTCTCAACTGCTGAACGGTACACCAAACCTAAACCAAATTTAATTAACAACAGCCTAATTCTTAATTTGGTTAGTTATCTACTAACCAAACCACCAACTGGTCACATTGAATTAATTAATCAGATATTCATCCTTTAAACTTTCCTTTTGTTTAATCATTCATCACATTTTGGTCATAATGAGTCAATGTCATGGGGGCACGGTGGTGTAGTCGTTAGCACTGTTGTCTCTCAGCAAGGGTTCTTATCCCGGGCCCGGGGCCTTTCTGTGTGGAGTTTGCATTTTCTCCCTGTGTCTGTGTGGGTTCTCTCTGGTACTCCGGCTTCCTCCCACCATCCAAAAACATGCATGGGGATTAGGTTAATTGGTTAATTTAAATTGACCGTAGGTGTGAATGTGAGTGTGAGTGGTTGTCTGTCTCTATGTGTCCTGTGATGAACTGGAGACTTGTCCAGGATGTACCCTGCCTTTCACCCTAAGACAGCTGGGATAGACTCCAGCCCCCCACGACCCTATGAGGATAAGCGGTAGATGATGGATGGATGGGAGTCAATGCCATGTGTTTACCATCAAGCTTCCTTCATTCTATTTTTTTTTGTTTATTTTTATTTTATTACTTTCTATCAGTAGCCTGGTCATTTAGTTTGTCAGATTAACCATTTATTATTAGTTATTTTCTTTTACAGTAGTAGTCTGGTTATAGTTTGTCAAATAAACATCCCTTTTATAAAGAACATGGTTATTTGATTTGTTTGTCTATAAAGCAATTGAATCACTGTTCACTAGCACCCTGAGATTAAGAGACTCTATTAATTAATGTCAAATTCACAAGTTTTCCCTGTTTGAGCAAAACTGGGTGGCGCCCTGATAATTTCTACTATTAAAGATAATAGTGAATTACTTGAAGCTGAGTGTCACCACTCTGCTTCACCTTTTATGACCATTTCTGGTTTATGATCAATAACTTAAAGTTATTGTTCATAAATGCATAATTAATGATTCATTAATCTGCTCTAGAGTATTTTTGCTACACTAATTAGACTTCTTCCCCAGAGTCCTTGTTCTATTTCATCTGGCAGGTATCCATGAGCTGAGGCTACTTGTAAATTTCCCCACTGGTGGGATGAATAAAGGTTCATCTTATCTTATCTCTTACTTAGTGAGAAAGAGGTTATGTCATTCAGGCTTCATCTGTTTTGGTGGGGTGAAGAAGAGGTGATGCTGATGAGGTCCCATCCCTTGGATCAGTGGAGAGGAGGAAGTGTTTCCTCTCCCTCCCATTGACCATGTTACTAACTGGCTTTCTGCCTCCAAGAAGCAAACAGTGATGTCTAGAGGACTGGATCAGAGCATCTCCAGAACTGCAGCTCTGGTGGGCTGTTCCTGGTCTGCAGTGGTCAGGATCTATCAAAAGTGGTCCAAGGAAGGACCAGTGGAGAACCAGAGACAGGGTCATGAGAGGACAAGGATCACTGATGCAGGTGGAGAGGGAAGGCTGGTCCTGGTGGTCTGATCCAACACAGCAGAGAAGTTAATGCTGCTGAAGACACAAAGGAGTCAGATACCACAGAATAAACCTTCAGGGGTCAGAGGTCAGACGGGGACCAACACTATATTAGGTTGCTGCTAGTTTCATTGTATAAGAATGTAATTTTCAGGTGACCAGGCTGAAATATAGTATAATATACATGTTTGAGTATGAAGAAAAATGAAGGGATTCGCACTATGCACGTGTACACGTGTGTTGACTTTGGTTTACCATTTAGTTGCTTTGGCAATACTCAGTGAAAATTAGTCCACCACAGTCTACCTGGTATGGTCCTGTACCCAGTGACATAGCCTGAGGCAATAAGTCTGTGGATTGACAGTAGAGAAGGACCGGCCTGGATGTCTCAGGCTCTTCCACAAATGCTCCAGTCTCTTTTTAAAACTGTAAACTGTGAAAATGTCAATGATGCCGATGAAGTAGCGCTGCTCAGGCCCATCAATAACATGCAGAGGATTCTTTAAGTTGGGCAGTAAACGTCGGTTTTGGGCCCTGAAATCTGGAAACTCTGCTGCATCACTGCCTAGCCCTACATAACCTGGACACATTTGAATTGTATCACCACTCAATGCAACTCCAACTTGTGATTGCTTTGAACAGGAGCCATCTGTTTCAGACAAAGGTAAAGTGGAGTCATCTTCTGGGACTGCCCCAGGGACAGCAGCCATACATGCATGGATAGGGCTGGAGCCTGGATTTACAGATCTGTAATTAGAAAGAGGAGAGAATGGGTATAAGTTACAACAACTACTGTATGTAGCCTCCCTTATAGTTCCCCCATGTTGTACAGTGTTCCCATCTGTCAGATGAATAAATGTGTGTTGAAGAAGGAGCGGCTCTACTCCAGGATACCTGGAAGGTACCTTAACAATGCTGAGGCCAGCCACCCTGGCTGCTTGTATTGGTAATCTCATTCACAAAGCTCATGGTTGGAAAGTGTAGTAATAAATTAAATTTGCCTTCAGACTCAGCACCCCAACGCCCACATCACTGCTGACGCTGCAACTAACTGTCCATCTTGTGCTCCGTTTTACCCTCACTCTGGACTCCATGTGTCAAAATAAAGGCCTGAATCCTGCCTGGCACCCTTATTTTAAGCACCTGCAAATAATCTGTCTGTCAACATAGAATTCTTTTCCATTTTACAGTGTCTGTATACTACATGAGCCACAATGCACCTTGATTTTTTTTAACTCATGCTCTGCAGCATCTCAAGCATCTCAGTAGCACACTGTAAAAAAAGGGGTGTCTAAAAACAAGATTAAAACACTGAATCTGAGGAAAAAGGTACTCAAAACATGTAAAACTGGAAAAGCACTCAGAGAGCGCAGACCACCAAGGCGGCGGCGGTGACTTTTTGTTACCCCTGCTGCCAAGGAGGTTATGTTTTCACTGGGGCTTGTTCGTTTGTTTGTTCAGGGTTGGCCTAACTTAAAACTGATTACTTTTTGGTGGTGCCGTTGAATAGGATCCAATCACCATCAAAAATTAATCAGTTTTAAGTTAGGCCTCTTCTGACCAACCAAGTCCATCCACAACTTTTCGAGTTATTTTGCAAAACAACAACCCAATAAACAAATAAACAAACCCCGGTGAAAACATAACCTCCTTGGCGGAGGTAATTATCTGTCCATGCAGCAAGATATCTTCACTTGTTTTCTCGAATTACAGTAAGTTAAATCATGAACTAAACTAAAATTCTGGTTTTAATAATAATCAACGTTATTTGTCATAAACACAAAATTTGTCTATTTTACTCATCACACAGAGGAGCAGTGGTGCCTTGTAAGGAACAACAGGGGTCAGTGTCTGGCTCATGGACACTTAGGGAACAGAGAGGAGGAGGGGGGATCAAACCCATGACCCTGAGGTTCAGGGACGACTACTCTACCAACCGAGTTACAGCCACCCCTTAAGATGGTTAATCAAAATCTAACTTTTTGCAGAGCCAAAGTAAGCGAAATAGACTAAATATACACATAAAATAAACAGAAAATGCTGGATTTAAGATGAGATTACTTAAAATGTAACTTTTTGAAGACCCAAAAATATGTGAAATATACTAAATACAAGCAAAAAGTAAGCAGAAAATGCTTGCAGATATTTTTTTTTTTTTTTTTTGTGACTCTTGAATCAGGCAACTTTACTGAATCTTAAAATACACGTTTGATGAGACTTTGGGGAGAGATGAAATTTTATTTATTTTTTATTTATAAATTTATTTATTAATTTATATTTCAGCAGTTATTTACGTCATTCTAAGATGTCCTGCCTATTTCAGACCAAAAAGATCAAGTTGTGTTTGATTTCAGATAAAAAAGTTGAACAATTACAAATTATGTCTTAAAACAGGATAAATTATCTGTCTAATCGATCTTGTTTCATCTTGATAAGAACCAAATAATTTGCAGTGCAGCTGTTGCCTGCAGCAACTTTCTAGCCAAGTGATGTGGTCGTAATAAATACCATAATTGCTTTTTTTGGAAGAAACTTTACAGCCGACTGGATGTGGTCACCTCACATGGTAGGCAATATCTTCTGTCAGCAAAATGAATGAAATGATCCAGGGTAAGCTGGTGGGAGTTTCCGCCACACTCCCCTGACAGTTGACCATGGCATTTTGCACCAGGAAGCTCAATAAAGTGACGACCACAGTCACCAAAAAAGTGAACTTCATTCAATTTGAATCCAGATGTTTCTGAGGCAGCTGGTCATGAAGTCAGAGTGCCTTCCTTGAATTATTTTTTTTTTTTAACTTAAGCAAGAAATTGTCATGAAAACTAAACTGTCAGATCCAAACTGGCTCTGAAGTTTTGCCATTTTGAAAATATGAAAAATGATTTAATTATTCATTTGAATTTTTTTTCCTTTGTCTGCATTGGTTCTCATTGTTAAACACCACAAAAAGGGTGTCAACATTTTATGAGATTATGCATAATTTAGTCTTGCAGCAAAGTTAAGGTACAATATGTAAGAAACTCATTTTAATTAATCATAAAATGGCCCTGATATGTCACCAGACATTAAGAAATCATGTTAATTTCAAATAATTCTACCACTGACAACAGTAGTCCAGCCAGGATATTCTCATTTAAAAAGCCAAGTTGCAGCCCTCAACTGATGTTTATGTTGTGTTTTGTTCTGATGAACCACCTTCCACCTATCTCCCAATCACCAAGTCAGTAGTGTGTCAGCATCTCTGCTCTAGTTACCACAGCTGCAGCTACGAACGTGTCAGATAAATAATGTCTAACGTTATGAAACTTAAAAGACCTCGTTATGAATCGGAAATACGTTGTGACAAAGTCTGAAATAAAACAAAGATTTGTACAGGGGATGCCTTCGAAAGATGGAGACGGTGACAAGGGTCCACAAAGGTGGAAATGCAGTTCTCAATAAAGTCTTTATTTGCAGACAGGGAAGGCAGCGAGGCACGATGTTCCAGCAGGGAGGTGGAGGACGGCAACGCGCCTCCTGGCAGACGGAGGCGTGCACCAGGGATTCCCTACTCTTGCTACTCTCAACTATAAACCGGGGAAAAACAAAAATCACTTTCAAGATGAAAGGGAAAACCATTTAACAGTACCTAAAACCAAAAAGGGGAATCTAACTTCCACAGGCTATCAAAAATTACGATTATCAGGTTAACGGGAAAAAGGCGGGAAATAACCAAGGGAGCTAGGGCGAGGGAAACTAACCAAGGGAAACTAGTACTAGGGAAGCTAACAGAAAACCGGGGACACCTGCAACTCTACCCTAGAGGAGGGAATTACAAAAAACTAGGGGACTGATATAACAGAACGAAAAACTACAAGGATCTACTCCGGAGAGGATTCTTCTTGTAAGCTAGGGGGAAAGCGGGGTATAACATAAACTAGAAAGGGAAAACTAAACAGACTAGGATCTACTCCGGAGAGGATTCATCTAGTGACAAGCAAAAAACAGAGGCTATCAAAATTACAACAAAAATTACCATAAGAGGTCAAAGGAGGCTGGAAACTGGAGAAGGCAGAACTCGGGAGCGACGAACACACAGACACAGGGAACATGACAATCACGCAACGAGACAAGGGGAGACAGGACTATTTATACATGAGGTGATGGGGAACAGGTGGAGACAATTAGGGCGGAGTCAGACAATCACAAAACGCGGGAAACAGGAGGAAGGGGAGGTATGAATCTGAAACGAGAGGGAACATTCAGTTATTTCAAAATAAAACAGGAAATGACAAGACAACATGTATGCACGAGACAAAAATGGATAACTTAACCAAACAGACATACGGATCATGACAGACGGCTGAAAGATGGCCGGGCAGCAGCACTCCCGATCGGCCACTCTCACCGCATACCCCCGTCAAACGCCCGGGAGCTCCGCTCACTTTACCCCGTCTTTCCACAGCTCTCCTCTGGCACATTTCACTCATTCTAAGTGTCCATGGTGATGCCCAAGGTGGCTGCTTTTCATTCACTGTAGCACTTTGAAACTTTGGACCTCCAGGCGGACCCCCGGTGCTAACCGCCGGCTTTGACCGGGCAGCAGCACTGACGATCGGCCACTATCACTGCGGACCCATGCCACCCCGCCCCAGAGCTCCACTCTCTTTACCCCGTCTCTCCACAGCTCCACAGCTCTCCTCTGGCATATTTCACTCCTTCTAAGTATCCATGGTGATGGCCAAGGTGGCTGCTTTTCATTCACTGTAACACTTTCTGTTCCTGTTGGATCCTGCAGCCTAGCTGGTAACCTCTAGTCAGGGGAGAGGGAGAGGGGAGACACCGCTCTACTGTAATTTGAAAGTGATTGCAGTACCAGTTTTGGCCACAATCCTACATACCGTTCCTGTAATATTTGGTGCGTGTGTGACATTCACCGGCCCTCCCTGGAAACAAAACTAACAAGCTTTATTGAAATTTATTTCCTATTATAAGCCAGAGAGGGCTACAGCTCGGTGACATGAGGGGAAAACAAATGGCAGACGGGAAAATAAGACAAGACAAACCAAAAAAAAAAAAGAAAAATAGGGGAGTACAGGCAGGCAGTGCTATTAGAATGAAAGAGTATAGTATTGAACACCAGCGTTGTGGAACTCCTCACATTATAGAGCAGGCCGCTGGTGAACACAAGTGAGAGAGGTAAGTGTAGAAGGCATGAGTTTAGTGACAAGCACATTCTGGTAGTTCACATCAGTAAAAAAAAAAGGGAGCTTCAGTAGCGAACCCCACCACCGACCCCACCGACCATACCGACCCACACCCGCAGCCCCAAAACCAAGCCACCGTCCGCGGCCAGCCCACAATACCCCCTAGAGGGCTAGAGAGGGAAGGAGAGGGCTGCTGAGGCTGGGTACTTCCACATACCCTGCTCCCAAATCCCCAAACCCCCAAAATGTGAGTGTGTGCTGTATTAAAATTGAAAAGCAGGGGGGCAAGTACATGGGAGAGGGGAAATACACAGTGCCCTGGGGCATTGTAATACTACCCCATTCACCCCATCATGATGTCCATTGTCCTCGCCCCCACCCGTCCCCAGGGCCCTGAGAGTTGTGTACTTATATGTGCCGAAAAGTGAGGTGCGAGATACAATATATTGCCAAAAGTATTCGCTCACCTGCTTTGACTCGAATATGAACTTAAGTGATATCCCATTCCTAATCTATGGGGTTCAATATGACGTCAGTCCACCCTTTGCAGCTATAACAGTTTCAACTCTTCTGAGAAGGCTGTCCACAAGGTTTAGGTGTGTGTTTATGGGAATCTTTGACCATTATTCCAGAAGCGTATTTGTGAGGTCACACACTGATGTTGGACGAGAAGGCCTGGCTCTCAGTCTCCGCTCTAATTCATCCCAAAGGTGTTCTATCGGGTTGAGGTCAGGACTCTGTGCAGGCCAGTCAAGTTCATCCACACCAGACTCTGTCATCCATGTCTTCATGAACCTTGCTTTGTGCACTGGTGCACAGTCATGTTGGAAGAGGAAGGGACCAGCTCCAAACTGTTCCCACAAAGTTGGGAGCATGGAATTGTCCAAAATGTCTTGGTATGCTGAAGCATTCAGAGTTCCTTTCACTGGAACTAAGGGGCCAAGCCCAGCTCCTGAAAAACAACCCCACACCATAATCCTCCCTCCACCAAACTTTACACTTGGCACAATGCAGTCCGACAAGTATCGCTCTCCTGGCAACCGCCAAACCCAGACTCGTCCATCAGATTGCCAGATGGAGAGGCGTGATTCATCACTCCAGAGAACACGTCTCCATTGCTCTAGAGTCCAGTGGCGGCGTGCTTTACACCACTGTATCCGACGCTTGGCATTGCATTTGGTGATGTATGGCTTGGATGCAGCTGCTCGGCCATGGAAATCCATCTCTGTGCACTGTTCTTGAGCTAATCTGAAGGCCACATGAAGTTTGGAGGTCTGTAGTGATTGATTCTGCAGAAAGTTGGCAACCTCTTCGCACTATGCGCCTCAGCATCCACTGACCCCGCTCCGTCAGTTTACGTGGTCTACCACTTTGTGGCTGAGTTGCTGTCGTTCTCAAACACTTCCACATTCTTATAATACAGCTGACAGTTGACTGTGGAATATTTAGGAGTGAGGAAATTTCACGACTGGATTTGTTGCACAGGTGGCATCCTATCACAGTTCCACGCTGGAATTCACTGAGCTCCTGAGAGCGACCCATTCTTTCACAAATGTTTGTAAAAGCAGTCTGCATACCTAGGTGCTTGATTTTATACATCTGTGGCCATGGAAGTGATTGGAACACCTGATTCTGATTATTTGGATGGATGAGTGAATACTTTCAGCAATATAGTGTATCTCTGAGACTGACATCAGTACTGTATACTGGGAAAGCCTGTTGTGAGACCTTGGAACATCAAGAGAATAATTTAAGAACACTTACTTCTTTGTTCTCATGATGAGAGCAGCGAAGGAGAGACTCTGGTGGAGCTCATCGTGGTGTAAGCGTTGATGGGCCAGGAGGAGGCTGTAGTCCAACACATTGAGCCTCTGGAGGAAGCGGGTGTCAATCTCCACCTGTCGCAGAAGCCAGGGACGCTGCCGATCTGCACAAATACACCTAACATTACAACTCAACCACTGCTGTACAGAAATACATCACACATTCATGCAGAGTGCTTAGTTTCTACATACAATGTATATAGACGATTAGCATTGTTTTTTTTATTTGAATTATGGCAATATTGGGGGAGCAATTATGCTGCCTATACTAACACACAACTTGATCTGACTCACAGTACACATACAAATCCAATATCTGCTTACCCAAGGTGATGAACTGGCCTTCAAAGTTGAGGTCTTTGAGAACCACAATAATGTGGCTTCCCTCTGGTGCCGGCTCTGTCCAGCGACTCACCTCACAGCCCTTAATGTCAAACCTGCCACACAAAGAGGCTGCACTTTTCGCTTCCATTGTATTAACATACAGTCACAAAACTTGTCGTGCTTTGTATTTCTGGGGGCACACAAATCAAGCTTACCTGGCATTGATTCGATCATCAGGAAAAAAAACACTTTGCATAACAATAAAGTATTTCTGTAAAGGACAAGTGAAAAGGGAAACATGCTTTACAATGCTTTAGAAATCCTTTTATTATGACGCCAACCAGATCAGAAATGAAATTTGAATTGTACCTCCCGTTTGTGTGGGACTTTGATCCTGTGAACCCCTTAAAAGAAAGAACAGTGAGAAATAACTCAGTCCAGTGGAGCAGACTGTATTATTCTATATCAGCATATAACTTTGATATGAGCATATTGATAGACAGCTGTATTCTTATAGATCCAGTAGACACAGAGAAACATTAATATTCAATGTCATTCCAATATTGAACTCCAGAGTAAAAATCTGTCTCTTTAGCTGCTGAATACTCCACTATGTTCAAAAGCTCTTTTCATAATTTCAGTCATTAGTTGAAAGTGGCCAATATTATTAAATGTCCCCTGTAAATATTGCTGTTTTATATCTTACTGTGTCTTTTATATGTTAATATGTCTTTATTTTATTTATGTGTGTCAAGAGACTACAAAATTTTGTTTTATGAGCATAATGGCAATAAGAATCTTGAATATACTGTGTGAGTGTACAGTATATTAGATACTATACAGCTGTGGAAAAAATTAAGTGACCACTGCAAAATGATTAGTTTTGCTGGTTTTACTATTCATATGTCAAGACCTGCACGGTGGTGTAGTGGTTATCACTGTCGCCTCACAGCAAGAAGGTACCGGGTTTGAATCCCGGGCCCGGAGCCTTTCTGTGTGGAGTTTGCATGTTCTCCCCGTGTCTGTGTGGGTTCTCTCTGGTACTCCGGCTTCCTCCCACCATCCAAAAACATGCATGGGGATTAAGTTAATTGGCTAATTTAAACTGACCGTAGGTGTGAGTGG
Organism: Synanceia verrucosa; assembly: GCA_029721515.1. NCBI lineage: Eukaryota > Metazoa > Chordata > Actinopteri > Perciformes > Synanceiidae > Synanceia > Synanceia verrucosa. The sequence continues at coordinate 2,724,903 of CM056564.1, read as the reverse complement.
TTGTCTGTCTCTATGTGCCCTGCGATGAGGTGGCGACTTGTCCAGGGTGTACTCTGCCTTTCACCCTAAGACAGCTGGGATAGGCTCCAGCCCCCTCGCGACCATCCATTATCTACCGCTTATCCTGATAAGCGGTAGATAATGGATGGATGGATGTCAAGACCTGTTTTGGTTAAGTTAAACATTTTTGTCTTGCGCATTCATGTTGTCTTTCCTGTTTTATTTTGAAAGTAACCCCTGTCTCCCTCTCGTTTCAGCTTCACTCAACCTGTGTTTTCCCACATCTGATGATTGTCAAACCTAACTGTTTCCACCTGTTTCCCCCTCCCTCTATAAATAGCCTCGTCCTCCCCCTGCTCTGTTGCGAGATCGTCATGTTCCTGTGCCTGTCTCAGCGGCCCTTCCACGTGTTCCCAGCTCCCTGTGTTTCCAGCCATTGTTAATTTGTAAGTTTCATAGCCTTAGTGCCCTTTTTGTTTTCTCCACTACCTGTCCTAGTAGATCCTCAGTGTGAGTTGAGCCTAGGTGACTTTCCCCTAGTAGATCCTCCTCGTGAGTAAAGCCTAGTCATTCCCCTTTAGTTATTTAGTCGATTCCCTCCTCGTAGTGCACGAGTCGTTGGTGATTAGTTTTCCCCTTTTCCCTTGTTGTTTGTCGTATCCCTAGTGGTCCTGGCACTAGTGTCCTTAGTTCTCCCCTTTCAGTTGTTCCCTATCACCTAACCTTTGTTATCGTTGCTCTTTAGTTAATTTTATATCCATCTCAGATAGGCTGTTTTAATTTCCAGGTAATTGTCAAAGTGTTTTACCCTTGTCACTTTGACAAGTGGTTTTGGTTTGTTCCCCGTTTATAATTGAGGTAGACCAGCGTAGGGACTCCCAGATGCACGCCTCCACCTGCTCGGTGACGCGCGTTCACCTCCTTCTTCCCTGCTGGAACACCGTGTGCTCTTGCTTGCCTGCCTGCTCAATAAACACCTATTAAAAGGTTCAACTGTTTCACTGTCTCCTGAGTCGTGCTTCTGGGCTCTAGCCATGGACCCATCACGTCATAGGTATGCGTTTGAGTAAAATGAACATTTTATTTCATTCTATAAAGTGCTGACAACATTTCTCTCAAATTTGAAATTAAAATATTGCCATTTAGCACATTTATTGGTATGAAATGACTGGTCAAAATAAAAAAAAATTAAAAAAAAAGATGTAGTGTTTTCAGACCTCAAATAATGCAAAGAAAGCATGTTCATAATTTTTAAAGAACACAACACTAATATTTTAACTTAGGAAGAGTTTAGAAATCGTTATTGGTGGGATAATCTATAATCACAGCTGTGATTTTTATAGTCTTCCTCATAAAATAAGCTTTCATTCATGTGATCACCTAATCAGTGTCTCATTAAGTAGAATGAGAAGGCTTATGTTGGAATCACACAAACACTGGAATGGACTGGCTTTGAGCCGGCAGTAGATTGGAAAGGCGCTATAGGAATGCAAGACTATTTACCATATCAGATTTTACTGCCCTTTGCTCAGTCATAATGACATGACTGTTTTCAACCCCCTTCCCAAAAATCAGTTAGTAATTCCACTCTGTTGTGGCTGATTGGCTTGTAGTGTGAAATCTCCTTGTGGTGAATTCACTTAACATTTCTTTTTCCCTGTTAAAGGTTTTTTGGGGAGTATTTCCTTAGCTATAGACAGTCCTAACTTGGAGTACCTGAGCCTGTTTTCTTCAGCTGGCCCTGAGCCTTCTCCATGGTGCCATAAGCTCCCAGGTGAGCAAATATCCAGAAGCAGCATACATAATTTTCCAATTTTCATAAGCATGACAGCTGTGCCTGGGAAAAGTCTAATGGATCAAGTTTGCATCCACATCAAACAGGGTACAGACCACATCCCTGTTCATGTTACCAGCTTACCTCCCTGCCACTTCAAACACTGTTAAACCTCGGCCTGCAGGACTGTTTCAATAGCACACACAGTAGAGTAGTATGAATCTCAGGACCTGGATCAGAACCCTTCATTTGTACTCTCCTACAGGAGGCAGTGCACAAGCAGCTTCACCACTGACAGACATAACCAAAAACTAAAAGTAATGACTATAGAAGGATCCTGATTCTGAGGGAGTCATATCCAGTACAGATTGTGACATCATCTGAGGATAATTTGTAATTTTTGATATTGAGCTGTACAAATAACTCGACTTGACTTAATCTGCTGTTTCATAGTCTTAACCACTAGTGACGCAACTGTTTTGTTTCATGACTAATTCTATGTTGTGTCACAATCACAGATTGTAGAAGCAGCAATATTTCAAAACTGATGTCATTTAGATCACTTTCACACCTAACCAAGTGGACTCAGTTCACTTGGGGGGTTGAAAGTTGCAACATTGTTGCATTTATCACTTAGTTCTGTTCCACTTTCACGCTGCAATTCCTGAACCACACCAAACTTGCACACCCACCACACCAAACTTTCTGAGTTTCAACAGTCAGGTATGTAACCTCACACACTACAAACAGGATGGACTGGCAATCTTGTATTGTGCTTCGTTACATTATTTGAGGGAATGCTACAACGTTAACATTGCCTACCTACATACTAGTGAATGCAACTGTCACGGGGAATAACGTTGTTCCTCAGAGATTGAAGCTGTTAATTTTCTAACTTTGACAATATAACGTGACAACACATCAGCACAGAGTTTAAGGACAGTGACTGTTGGTAGTTATCATTAATTTTGTTCAAATATGTAAAATTGTGAAGTTATAGGTTATGTTGTTTGGACAATTGAGCTAAGCTAGTTAATTGCGAACGGTGTTCACTCGTTTGTTTTGGAGTGGAGTGTGTGCTGTACTTGCTGTACATGCACTACTGAGCAAACGAACTGTGGTCCATTTAAAGTGGACCAAAGGAGGACAGTGTGAAAGCGACCTTAATCAATCAATAGTGTAATTCTAGGATACATTTCCAATTGATCATCACATGGTGCCTCAGATCTATCAAGTGATCCTTTTTAGAGGCCTGAATCCACAGTTTGGAAACCAAAGAGCTGTATATGAAGTAGCTCAACTAGCCCACCTCCAGTGGCTACAACTGTAAAGTGCAGCTTAGACATTAATGTATCAGCATTCCCAATCTCATAAACTGTTGACCTTTAATTAAAGTAGAAGTTTGAATTAAGGACCTTGCCCGGGCCGGGAATCAAAACCAGGTACCTTCTTGCAGTGCCAGCCACCAAGCAATACATCAAAATATAAAATAGATAAAAAAGATTTAAAAAAAAAAAATAGATAAATAAAGTCAAATAAGACAATTTAAAAATAACAATAGAACTGTGAAAATGTAGCTTTCCAGTAAAGGATCTGAATACTTCAATCACAATTGATCATGGATAATACCAAGTTATCATTTCATGCATGAAAAAGTATTCTGCTGAGAATGTGAGATGTGAAAATGTATACATAGTGTAATACACTGCTCTATTAGAGAAGAACTTTGATTTTAACTTTAGTTCTCGTTCTGCTTGGCTCAGATAGCTTGGCCACATACTGTCAGTCATTGTGTATAAGTGTGTCTGCGTGAAGCATGTACCTAGGAACTTGACCAGCAGTGAATGGGGGTATTTCCTCAGATGTTCCATGTAGATTTTCAGGTTTGCCAAAAGGAATTTAATTTCCCTTTTGTTCTGGGTCTTCAAAAAGAAGCGTTTATCATTTCTGGAAGTTCAAAAGCACAGATTTAGTAGATTTGTATACTATCAATAACACAAGTAACACTCTGACCATTTGTTATTGAGTATATAATGCACAAAAGCTATAATTTGGATTTCATGTATTACATTTACCAGTTCCTTTCACACAATGCTTAGGATAGTTGTTGTGCCTGTTACAGAGTTACAGTGGGGACATTTGATTTGCCGCTGATTTTGCACCTTTCCCCACTTATCCCACACTGTACAATTTTTAAGAAATTAATACGCATTGTGGGCAGCACGGTGGTGCAGTGGTTAGCACCAAACACTTGCATGGGGAAGGTCAGCTGGCTGATCTAAATTGGTGTCAACGTGAGTGTGACTGGTTGTCAATGTGCCCTCTGATGAGCTAGAGACTTGTCTTGTTCTTTTTTCTGTTGAATCAAATACTTATTTCATACAATAAATATAAGTAAATTTACACAAAGTAATTTTCTGTATTTTCTTTTTATATTCTCTCTCATTGTTGAAGTGTACCTACGATAAAAATTATATACACACTCCATTCTCTGTCAGAGGGAAAACTCCATGATGAATCAAATACTAATTATGTCCACTGTACGTATGGTTAGAGATACACTATATTGCCAAAAGTATTCGCTCACCTGCCTTGACTCACATATGAACTTAAGTGACATCCCATTCAGTCAGTCCACCCTTTGCAGCTATAACAGCTTCAACTCTTCTGGGAAGGCTGTCCACAAGGTTTAGGAGTGTGTTTATGGGAATTTTTGACCATTATTCCAGAAGCGCATTTGTGAGGTCACACACTGATGTTGGACGAGAAGGCCTGACTCTTAGTCTCTGCTCTAATTCATCCCAAAGGTGTTCTATCAGGATGAGGTCAGGACTCATCCACACCAGACTCTGTCATCCATGTCTTTATGGACCTTGCTTTGTGCACTGGTGCACAGTCATGTTGGAAGAGGAAGGGGCCAGCTCCAAACTGTTCCCACAAAGTTGGGAGCATGGAATTGTCCAAAATGTCTTGGTATGCTGAAACACTCAGAGTTCCTTTCACTGGAACTAAGGGGCCAAGTCCAGCTCCTGAAAAAAAACCCCACACCATAATCCCCCTCCACCAAACTTTAAACTTGGCACAATGCAGTCCGACAAGTATCGTGCTCTAGAGCCCAGTGGCGGCGTGCTTTACACCACTGCATCCGACGCTTTGCATTGCACTTTGTGATGTATGGCTTGGATGCAGCTGCTCGGCCATGGAAACCCATTCCATGAAGCTCTCTGTGCACTGTTCTTGAGCTAATCTGAAGGCCACATGAAGTTTGGAGGTCTGTAGCGATTGACTCTGCAGAAAGTTGCCGACCTCTTCACACTATGTACCTCAGCATCCACTGACCCCGCCCCTCAGTTTACGTGGTCTGCCACTTCATGGCTGAGTTGCTGTCGTTCCCAAACACTTCCACGTTCTTATAATACAGCTGACAGTGGAATATTTAGGAGCGAGGAAATTTCACGACTGGATTTGTTGCACAGGTGGCATCCTATCACAGTTCCACGCTGGAATTCACTGAGCTCCTGAGAGCGACCCATTCTTTCACAAATGTTTGTAAAAGCAGTTTGCATGCCTAGCTGCTTGATTTTATACACCTGTGGCCACGGAAGTGATTGGAACACCTGATTCTGATTATTTGGATGGGTGAGCGAATACTTTTGGCAATATAGTGTACATCTAGGGCTGGAAATGAGATTTCAAACCAAATTAGTTCTTGGTCAGTGATGAAAACAGAGGAACCATGGGGTGGGATGACTCACGTCAGGAAGAAGTTGGCCTTGCTCTTGGAGTTGCTGATGAATTGGAGGTAGCAGTTTTCAGAGCAGAGCGACTGCTGGTACTCCTGCTCAGTCATTCCTAAAGCAGCTCGCAGGCTGGCAAACACTGGGCCTGCAAACGTCTCCATTGTGTAATCCTACACACACACACACACACACACACACACTAAATACGCAGGTAGACGCATTCATTTCTTTTAATCCTGGAGGTTATTGAGATACATTCACCTACCTTATGAATCTGAGTGACCTCTAATCTGAAATCATCATCTGACAGTTCATTCTGGAGCAGTAGAAAGAAAAAAGATGAGAATTGGAATAATAATTCAAAATAATAATTTAAAATGTTACAACAGTGCAGAAACTTTTGAACATGAACATGAAACAATGCTAAAACACATGAGCTATTAAAGTCCAGTGGGTTATACAATAATTAAATTGATGAATGTATCATTGTGATGGATAAGCACCACAGGCACATTAAAGGTGGTTAAACTACAAAGAAAAGACACAGTAGCGGGGTAGATTAAAATATGTGTGCTGACTCAGTGAGATAACCTGAGAGAGGCTGATCTACAGGATGATAAATATTTGTGTAAATTACATTTCCTCCATAAATTGGTGTATACAAATTCAGCAGAAAGCAGGAACCCACCCAATGTTGAAACAAATCCTATGCCTTTGTATAAAATATGGACTTTATATAAAAGTACCATATCCTGTCTTCGTTTTTACTACACGTCATTCACTGATGACAGAGGATGTCTAGCATCTGTACAGCAGGGGGATTCTAGTGAAATCACAGGATCAAATGTCTATTAGACTATCTATTATACATCTCTTATCCTGTTATGGTAGTACCCATAAAGGCTTTTTAATCACCGCCTTTTTGGGTGCCTCAGATCTGCTTCTAGAATTGCAGGGTTATGCAGAGTGAACAGGAGGATGCTGAGCCCTAAAAATAAGGAACATGGTGAGAAAATAACTGAGACAAAAAAGAGTTGTATAAGTGAACTGGGTCAGGAGATGTCGTAAGTGGTGGTGAAAAGGTGAAAATGTGTTCAGTTCACAGGAACGTGTTCAGTGAATGGCTCATTGAACGCGGTCATGCAACACTGAGCCTCGCTTATTATGGTGTGCAGCTGGTTGCTCACTGTAGAGCTCATGTAGCACCTCACCCTCCAGCTCTTACAACACAATAGACAATAGACAGTCATGGACCTGCTGAGTCAGCAGTGCGTTTGCCTGGGGTTAGTGTTGTGTTACTCTTCATTCAGTAGGGCCGGGGCTGCATGCCACTCTGTGGTTTGAAGCCCTGTTTAGGAGGGGATTCCCCTTCAGCTGTGGTATTTGTATATTTTCACAAGAGAAATGAGTCAGATACCACAGCATTCCTTCAGGGGTCAGAGGCTAGGACTGCTCCTATATACCTACATACATTTTTTTATCCATCCATTTTCTACCACTTATCCTCACATAGGGTCACGGGGGGGCTGGAGCCTATCCCAGCTATCTTACACCGCTTTCACACTGAAATTAGAAAAACCCGTGTCAGCACGGCTCGGTTCGGCATTTGGGCTCTTTGACAGTGCCAGTTGATGCAGCTCTGACCTCCAGCTGCGAAAGCTGCATGCCTGTTTTTCCTCCCTCCCATACATCATCACGTTGCAGAAGTGCGGCAGATCACAGCGAGGTAAACAATGGACAGCACGGACATGAGTGAGTCACGTTAACATTGTTGTTCCATGGGTTACAATTTGTCCCTTCTGCAAAGTGTACAAACCCAGCACAGTACTAATACTAATACTAATGCATACTGCCATGATTTTTCGTGTAGTGTGAAAGGGGCTTTAGGGTGAAAGGCAGGACACACCCTGGACAAGTCTCCAGTTCATTGCAGGGCACATAGAGACAGACAACCACTCACACTCACATTCACACCTCAACGGTCAATTTAAATTAGCCAATTACCTAACCACTAACACCACCACTACCTAAACACTACACCACCGTGCCAACCCCTTATGGACAATTTCAATTAGCCAATTAACATAATCTCCATGCATGTTTTTGGCTGGTGGGAACCCATGCAGACACGAGGAGAACATGCAAACCCCACACAGAAAGGCCCTGGGCCGGGAATCGAACATGGTACCTTCTTGCTTTGCTTCCCACTGCACCACCATGTCGCCCTACACTTTTTATATATACACTTATTGTTATCTGTTAACTCTTTGAGTGCCATTGACGTATTTTGACATCATTTAAAATGAGTCGACGTAATAATATGTCAAAGTATTTTTTCAGCAGCAGGTCACCGATCTAGGATTTCCGGAGCCTGTGAGTAATGTCGGAGCTTCTGGGAGACGTAATCAGAGCATAAAGAGGCAGTATACGCCACAGAGATCAAAGCAAGAAGTGGAGGCGATTGAGATTAGAGAGCAAAACAGAATCTGGATAAAAAGTGGTGATTTTGGTTAGTGTCCTCTACTCTGCCTCTGATAAAACAAGAATGGAACAAGGTAAAAACAATTTTTTTTCATGCTGAAATAGAGAGTCTCTTCTTTCATTTGAGCTATTCAGTGTTTTCAGAGTCATAGTACAAAATATTCTTTGCGGCTTGAACTATGACTCAAAATGGGCAAAAATGATGGTGCACGACTGTTTAATTAAAGGGCTGGCACTCAATGAGTTAATGTGTAATTTCATTTAATTTATATCATTTACTGTATTATAGACTTAGACTTAACTTTATTGATCCCCTTGGAATGACTCCCTCAGGGAAATTTAAAAATCTATTATTGTTATTATTATCTATTATCTAATCTTTATTACACTAGTCAGTCCGCTGTGTTCAATAATTTTATCCACTTGTTATATTCACTTATGTTGTACATATGATACCTTAAGTTTTTTTCCATGTGATTGTTTTTCGTCTGATGTTGTAATTTCTTAGCTTTTATAGGCCCTGGGACAAATAAAGGATTATCTAATCTATTTTATCTTAATCCTAAAGTGAACAGTGGTGGATCTGGTGCCAAAAATAGAGGCATGCCAACACTGTGGTATGTGATGAGTTGGGTTAGGACCGTGTTGGCAGGACAGCAGTGTTAGGTCAGACTCATTTAGAGCACTTGGACAGAAATACATGAAGAGCAGGCAGTCTACTGTATTTGGCACATTGGAGATGGTGGTGTAGAAAAACATGGATGTCATTTCCCTAAAAGATGCCATATTTCAAACCATTAACTCAATTTGTTGGTGCGTCACAGCAGCCCACTGCTCCTGAAAGGCAGAGGAGGTTGGCTTAAATGAAGAGATAACTTCCTGTTGTTTTCAGAAAACCAGCATCTCATGCTGTAACCTAGCCTCACATCTGTCTACGCCACATGAGAAGCTGCGCCTCAGTTAAAAACATCTAAACATCGGTACAAACCGAACATGGAGGCCACAGTTTAAACACCTGAGCCCACACTTCAGTCACATCTTGACACATGTAAATTCTTCAGAAAGTGAAATGACTCAAAACCCAGGTCTCAAATATTTGAAAAAGCATATGTGATAAAAAAAAAAACGACGACCAGTAATGGTTTCACTCAACAGCCTCATACAGAATACCACATGTTCAGTTGATGTCAACATTATGAAGGCAAAGATGAACTGATTGATATCATAACGTTAACCTGTTTTTTGTTTTTGAGTGTCTGTTTTGTTTTCCATTGACTACGTGTGGATGGAAGCTACTTTTACTACATACTAGCCTGGTCGTAGCCCTCCGTAATCTTCTGCTCAATTATCATTTCCCTGCAGACTATGTCTGGGTTTGCTCCCCTTGGACACAATTTCTCCGGAAGAATTCCATCCTGGCCAATCAGCGAATGGTGGGGGACAGGGAGAGGCAGGTGTTAACAATGACGTCAACCATATGCGCAGCATTTGTGTTGTAGTCTGGCTGGTTGAATTTTGAGACAGAAGTGAAGGAAGCCATTCAATCTGTTTTGGCTAGGCTCCCAACTATTCAGCGATTGGGAAAAGTAATTTTGCAGTTAGCTCCGTTAGTGGCGAAGGAATGGGCTAGCCTGAATGCTAGTGGCGCATTACATACATACGTCACAACCAAACATTAGCGATTGGGTAAAATCAGATCCAATCGTTTTAGACTTCAACAGAGATCATGCCTCCCGTCTGAAATCGGTTCTCAATGGAGGAATGCCATACCTGCCATACCAATCTGTGCGATAATACGAGGGTCTGGCAAGACAAGGCTAACTACATACTATAACCAGGGTTCTAAATCAACACCCCCGCCAAATGCAGGTTAAAAATCACTTTGGGGTGTGTTAATAAAAACTTACTAGCCAGTTTGGCACCACACCAGGGAGGCGTCCAGGAGGCATCCTAACCAGATGCCAGAGCCACCTTATCTGGCCCCTCTCGATGTGGAGGAGCAGTGGCTCTACTCTGAGCCCCTCCTGGATGACTGAGCTTCTTCCTATCTCTAAGGGAGAGCCCGGACACCCTGCGGAGGAAACTCATTTTGGGTGCTTGTGTCCGTGATCTTGTTCTTTAGGTCACAACCCACAGCTCGTGATATAGGTGAGGGTAGGAACATAGATCAACTGATAAATTTAGAGCTTCGCCTTTCGGCTCAGCTCCCTCTTTACCACGACAGACTGATACAGTGATGCACATCACTGCAGAAGCTGCACCAATGCTCACTTAGGCCTGAGTTTGTGCGCTAACATGAAACAAAAGGAACTGAGGACGGCTCAGATTCAGATGAACAAATGAGTTCAGAGAGTGCTTAAGACATTTGATGCAGTAGAGCTCTGAAATTATCAAAATGAAAAATAAGTGACTTTTTGTTGTATGCATGTACTGCATGCATATGTATTGTGCTTCGATTGGGTTAATAAAATCCAAAATATAAAAATAATTCATTTAGTGGCACTCAGCTCTCTTATCTAATCTCTGTTATTTTCACTTGAAAAAATTTTGCTAGTGGAAAATCTGATTGGCTGGCAACTTTAGCAAGGTACTAGCCAAACTGGCTGGTAATCAAAAAACTTAATTTAGAACCCTGACTATAACTCCACCTGGACACTAAACATGTAGAATTTGAATAATATCTATATGCATATAGATTGAAACTGTGCCTCTGCTGACCCATACTCACTGAAGGTGCATTGTCAGTGTTGTGGCGTGCTGCTGCCAGTCCTTCTTTCATCATACAAGTCAGGCTGTAGAACTCATGATGCTGATCGATCTCAAACAATCCCAGTAGCTTCCACTGCTGCCTCAAACCTCCCCACCTCCTCCTCTTCACTGTGCCGGAGCACTGACGGTGGCCAGACATGCCCAGGCCTCCTGCAGCAGCAGCCATCTCCATCTGGGAAACAGAAAAACACACAAACCCAAAAGTTATGACTGCCCTACAGTCACCTGACAGTGCACAGAGGAGGTGTTCAAACCCAACAAAAAGAGATCAGAGCGGTGACAAACACAAAAGACAGCTTGCTGTCAGTTCAGTCTTTAACATGGTCACTATGGAAACCAACACAAAAGGATAATAGCTTCATGGGCTGGGCTGGGATTAATGGTATGCTGGTCCTCCAGCCTCCATAGTCCCTCCTGCACCCTTCATTAAAACACATTTTATATGTGGGAAATAGACAAAAAGCAGCAGTAGTCACATTAATAAGCACTCTGCATCTGAAGATTTGTGATCGACAGTAAATAAACATGAAACCAGAGACTAAGAGGAGACAAGTGATGCGAATACAAAACGTATATCAATGTTAAAACATTGGGTCACTAGTGCACTACATGTAAAAGATGTTACACATTGTATGACCAAAACCTATGTTCAGAGGTTACAGCTGATGACATATTATAATTTTCTTATTGTCAATAAATCCCATAAAAATCCCAAATCTACAATGAATGTACGTCGATGAGCCACATTGTCACACACTGCTGGAAGAAGTAAGCACCAGAACACCAGATGTGCATTATTGCGCAGATGAAAATATGCACCTTTTCCTCCTGTTAGACTTAAATTTGCTAAAAACTACAGTGAACAGCTGTAGTATGATAATAGGAGCTTCTTTCAGTGATGACACAACATATTTGTGATCCACTTTTTAGGCTTTATATATTCAGTTGTGAACTAACCTTCTGGTCATCAAGACGTTACAAGATTTCATGGCTTATTTTGCTTATTATGCTCTGTGCTAATGCAATCAAGCTTTAGCTAGATATGCTGTTGTGTACTTCCATAGCAACAAGCATGATACAAAGCTTCTTTTAAGTTCTCCTCTCTTTTACCAGCAACACTCACAGCTTCACTTTGTATTTGACTGTGAAACAAAAGCTGTGACCCTGTTTGATGGTCCGACTGAGGCTGCAGGGCTTTGACACATCTTTAAGAGAGCAGTTCAGACAGAGGCTGTTACATTACTGTTCTGGACAGCAAATGCATGATTTAAAGAGAAAATGTGTCTGAGTTCAGTTCAGAAAAAGTCATAGATTATCAACTAAACATTGGCGGTTGGTGTGGCCACACAAAAAAAACAGCTGATTCAGGTGCAGCAGCTTGACAGGCATGTTTAAACACATGAAAGCAGACATGCAAACTCACTATGTTAAAGCAATTAAGTGTTAAATTTTGCATTTAATTAAAACCTGTGATGTGATAAATTTGCAGGTAGTGATATAATTTTGATGAGGCTTAGGTGTGCAGCAAGATGTTGCATGTCTTTTACCAGTCTGTTGTTGCAAGAGCATTTTTCTTTGCAGCCATGTGTCGGGGTGGCAGTATCAGAGCCAGTGAATGAACTGATTAGGAAGACTGGCTCTGTGCTGGAGACTGTGGAGACTTGGAGTCAGTAGAAGAGAGAAGAAACTGCTAAACAAAATGGACAACACTCCACATCTCCTGCAGGCTCTATTGGTCAGACAGCTACACTGCTAATGCTGCATGCTGCTTAGCTTAAGCTAATCTACTATTGCTGGCTTGACTGTTGCAGGAAAGATGAATGTATAATTTGTTTAATTCAATTTAAAAGATGAATGTTGAAAAGTTTAGAATTAAACTCAAAAGGTGAATGTTGAAAATGTATGAATTTAATTTAAAAGTTGAAAATTTTAGAATTAAATTTAAAAGTTGAATGTTGAACATTTTAGAATTAAATTTAAGTTGAATGTTGAAAATCTGTGAATTTAATTTAAAAGCTGAATGTTGAAAATTTTAGAATTTAATTTAAAAGTTGAACGTTGAAAATATTTGAATTTAAGTTAAAAGTTAAATGTTGAAAATGTTTGAATTTAATTTAGAAGTTGAATGTTGAATTTGTAATAAACTCATGTTTTGAATGTTGTTAATGAAGAAGCAGGATGTGGGTTACCACCCTACCCACTGTGCTACAGCCAGGTTAGAACAATGAAGGGGGAGGGAAGGAGACTACCCAGCATGCCTCTCTGCTTCCTGTTAGGAAACAGTTACTCCTCTGTGTGTGTGTGTGTGTGTGTGTGTGTGTGTGTGTGTGTGTGTGTGTGATCGATAATGTCATCCACTCTGTATCATTAGCATTTGCTAATTAGAAGCCTGTATCATTTCATCACTTAATCTCTATATATATATGTGTCTATATGGATCCCCCCAACTGACGCACATGCACCAACATCCAGTCACACTCTGCCACTGATTATAAGCTGTAGCATAAATAGTGTAGAGCAGATTAGTCAATCATTAATTAATATCAAATTATGTATTTATGAACAATATCTTTAAGTTATTGATCATAAACCCAAAATTGCCTTTAATAGTAGGAATTATCAGGGCACCACCCAGTTTTGCTAAAACAGGGAAAACTTGTGAATTTGACATTAATTAATAGAGTCTCTTAATCTCAGGGTGCTACAGAGTTCTTGGCCTAGTGAACAGTGATTCAATTGCTTTATATACACACAAATCAAATAACCAAGTTCTTTATAAATGAGAAGTTTATTTGACAAACTATAACCAGACTACTACTGTAAAAGAAAATAACTAATAATAAATGATTAGTTTGACAAACTAAATGACCAGGCTACTAACAGAAATAATAAAATAGAAAATAAAAACTAGAATAAAGGAAGATTGATGGAAGATACATGGCATTGACTCACTGTGACAAAATTGGAATGAATGATTGAACAAAGGCAAAGTATAAATATCTGATTAATTAATTCAATGTGACCAGTTTAATTCAGTGGTGGTTATCTAGACCAAATTAAGAATTAGGCTGTTACCAAAATTTGGTTTAGGTTTGGTGTACCGTTCAGCAGATGAGAGTTTGAGAGGCATCAGAGAAGACTGTGAGTAATTTACTATTCAGTATTGGTTTAGTGTTTTACTGATAACTTACAAAATATTAAGTTTGCAGGATTAAGCCCTAAATTCAGGCCATTTAATTTAGCGTATAATCATCAAACTCTTTAATATCTGTAAGATGTATATGCAGTATATCACCGTTCCTGGATGGATGGGAATGAGGAGTGGCTGCAGGTTCTGTCTGGATCTGCTGGATCTCTGCAAGCGACTTCGGCTTGAACCTCACCAGTGGCTCTTTCGGGCATCGGTGGACATCTGTGGTCATCTCTGGACATCTTTGGTCGTCTCTGAACATCTCTGGTTGACATGGCTCCATCTCAGTCTCTCTCTGTCTGTCTCTCCTCTTCACAGCATAGTCTCTGTGCCCTTGCTTCAATTCTTCCACCCCTCTTTGTTGGTGGGGGAGGTCGGCTGGATTCACACCAATGTGTCGACCGACGGTCTTTTCTTCTTTTTAGTTTCTTCATGACGGCTGGAGTCATTTTCTGCAGCCTGTGTCTGAGCAGAGGAGCTGGCTCACATTTTCAGGGCAAAGGAGTAGAGAGAGGAGACAAGATGGTCTTGAGGCAGGATGCAGAGTTGGAAGGTTCTGGATAGTTTGTTCTTCATGCCATGAGGTCCTGAGGAGGCCATTCAGAGGCAGCATTCAGAGTCTTTCAGTCATATCTGGAGCAGAATGAAGATTCTGGAGAGGTTGCTCTTCATGCCATGAGGTGCTGGGCCTGTGGTGGGACAGCATGTCTCTGTCTCTGGATCATCATTGTTTCCCTCCCCCTCCCAGCATGTGGGAGAGGGAGAACAGAGATGCAGTGGAGAGGATGAAGACCAGAACTTGACTGACTGAAGGGCTGAAGAAGAGTAGCGAGCGCTCAGACTAGCTGAGGCTTTTTATGATCTTTGTTGAAGGTCCAGTGGGGGTGTGACCACTGCTCCCTCCCCATCCACCAATTTAACTGAGATGATATTCTTTTAACTTATTTAATGTTAATACTGCTGTGTTTTACTTAATTAAAGTTTCTCTATGTGAAAGCTCCCTCTCTCAGCTGTAAAATGACACCAAGCAGCCTACAGTAGGAAACCACAGAACAAAACTTGACCAATTGAATCGAAATTAATCAACAAATTAAACACACAGATGAACCATGATATCAGAGCATGTAGGAAGGTGTACTACAACAGGCAGATCTGTGTATGATTGTGTCTGTAGACTTAATCCACAACCAATCCCACATGTCACATTTAGTCCTTATCAGAAGGAGGAAAAGGAAGAGGATCTGTGTGGAGACTGATCTTTGACATTGTCACAGTGATACTTATATGACAGTAGGTGAGGAATGAAAGCATAGTTAACCATTAAAATCTTAATGTAATGTTCTGTTCCAGGCAGGGAGAAAGGAGGAGGCCACATTAAGCTTTGGATGTGTCTGGCAGGATTAAAGCAGGAATGTGGGCAATAAAACTCCTCCTCCTGGTGTATGTCCTGGAGTTCCTTGGGTCAGAGAGGAGGAACTGGTCTTATCTGTTTATTCTGCCAGTCATAAAACTTAAGCCTTTAGCACTTAGGTGCCACATAGTGTCAGATGGATTTCCTGGGGAAATATTCAGAAATGAGAAGAGTTAAGTTCATTATTTAATGCTCATGTATATACTACATATTCCCCCTAAGATCATTCATATCCAGCCTGATGCTGGATTATGAAAGATCTTAGAGCGTGATGATCGCCCCCGCAGGTAGACACATGCATATACATTTTTCAGATCAGAGTTGATGCTGTTATTTTAATTACTTCAAGAACATTCTAAACAAGGTTTAAATGTGGGTTATTTGTTGAGTCCATTAATTATAAAGAAGACTTAAGATATACACATCCAAGAGTTACAAAATAAAGTAAATAGCATTATCATTCTCAAATTATTAACTGTGGTCTTAAACAGCATTGTAGCCATAAAGAACAAAGTTCTATTTCCTGTCAGGTTGACTGTATAGATTGACTGTATGAATGACAATTGCTGCAGGAACTTTTGTTTTCAACAGTTTCAAATTGTACATGCTTAAGACATAATTTTTTCAGGACAACATATCAAATTCCATATGATTAATTTGCTTTAGAATTCATTTTTTTTCTTTCCACTGAACAACAGAAACACATCTTTGTCATGATGCTCAAGAAACTCTCAGTTCTGATTGGGTGCCAATCACTTTTCATTATGGTCACTTAAATTTCATATGCTTGTTGAAGAGCATAGGTCCTGAGCTTTCATCAGGAAATGGTCATTTAATTTTAGAGTTTATTCCATTTTGTTCCTGTGTGAGTCTATGAACTCATCAAGTATTTAATATTAAGTAAAACAGAAGAAAAACAAATTGATCTATTCCAGGAATGGTTAAATAGCTTTGGTGCATTCATTCTGCCTTGAAGACAGGGACTTTGTCCTGTTCAGCTCCTGGTTGAGCTGCATACAGAGTATGGACTCTAAGTTAGGGAATGCAGGCAAATTGAGGACATCAGTGGACACTGCTTGATTTTAGACACTTCATACTTTCATCCATCCATCCATTATCTACCGCTTATCCTCATAGGGTCGCGGGGGGGGGGGGCTGGAGCCTATCCCAGCTGTCTTAGGGCGGAAGGCAGGGTACACCCTGGACAAGTCGCCACCTCATCGCAAGGCACATAGAAACAGACAACCACTCACACTCACATTCACACCTACGGTCAATTTAAATTAGGCAATTAACCTAATCCCCATGCATGTTTTTGGATGGTGGGAGGAAGCCGGAGTACCCGGAGAGAACCCACGCAGACACGGGGAGAACATGCAAACTCCACACAGAAAGGCGCCGGGCCCGGGATTCGAACCCGGTACCTTCTTGCTCCTTCATACTTTCAGTATTTCATTAAAATTTCCAAATTAGATTCAACATCTGTGTCTTCCATCACCGGTTGGTGAGATTCAACATCTGTGTCTTCCAGCACCAGTTGGTGAGGAAGACCCCCAGACTGTCCTTTGACAAGGTCAAATTGGAGGCCCTTGTATTGGAGGAAGAGCAAGAGGACGACTGGCCTCCCTCCACCTGTCTGGTAGTGGGAAAACAGGCAGCTCGCCTCCAGCCCACAGTAACAGACTGGAGACAAGAGTTCAAAAACAAGCTGTGAGATTAGGCTGTGAGATGCTGTGAGATCGCGAGAGTCAGTGAGATATGTGAGATTCAATATGGCGGCCCCCAGCTGCTAGACTGACATTTAACAAAACACCATCTTTGCCGATTTACTTTGCACTTTAAACAGCCCAATTAAGTTTGATTGTCAAAGTTGTGCATAGCTTCACTCACGGTGGAGGATCTAGAGGACTTCATCGACTATATTTTTTTTGGTGAGCTATGGAAGGCTCCAACACCGAAACTCACCGTGACAACCCAAACAAGAGGAAGAAAACAGACTCCTCTACTGATACACAGGACATGGAGAACACGGATGTCCAGTTCAGCTTCTTCGAATCGATCAACAAAAGGCTCAATGTACTTAAGATGCTCCACGATGTGATTAAGGACCTGAAGGCTTGACTGGAGTTTACCCACCAGCAGATATCCGATCTGCAGAGGGACAACACTGAGCTCTGGTCCACGCTGACAGCCATCACTTCGGAGGAAAATATTCTTAAAAAAAGAGAATAAATCTCTGCTGGAGATTGTCCTTGACATCCAGATGAGGAGCATGCAGGACAACTTGATCTTTTCGGGTTTCTCAGAATCTACACCGGATGACCCAGAGTCCCTAGTTAAAAACTTCATGGTGTCGGCTCTTAAAATCCCAAAAGAAACTGTGAATAACATCACTTTCCACCACGTTAAACTCGGACCCCGAAGAGAAGCTCGCCACCGTCCTATCATCGCTAAATTCCAGCACTTTATGCAAAAAGAGCTCATCAAGATCAAAGGATGAGAACTGAAAGGAACGCTGTTCGGGACAAATGACCAGTTTCCACGGGAAATCAACGAGAGGCGCAAAGTCTTGTTCCCTGTTATGAAAGAGCACAGACAGCGAGGCAAGCGGACTGCACTTGTGGTGGACAAACTCTACATAGATGGCCATTTGTTCAGGGAATCCTCCATCACCCCCTGGATCTTCTTATGGAACTGATAAGTAGCCGCAACTGGCTCAGATTTTTAAATATATCACTTGTTTGTTAAAAAAATATGGAAAGCAATCAAAATCTCACAGGCATCAAATGTTTCATTCTCCCAAACGGCACCCCCCACTAGGGATCCCCTCCCTTCTTTTATTCTTCTTTCTCTCTCTCTGTATGTGTATGTATGTCTGTATGTATGTATGTCTCCATGTACCCTGTATATGTCGCAATGTGTTTGTTGTAAGTTTCACAGGCTTTATGGTGCTTTTTTATGATGTATATATAGATCACGACTTGCTGTATGCATCTCTCTCTAACATCTACATGGTCTTTAATCAACACCACACACCTCACCAGCTTGACATTCACAGCTCACTGACGGCAACATTCAATTTACAGACAGTGACAGACAGCTCACATAGACACACACAGAGGTTATATTACATTGTCACTTATTCAGGGTCTAAACATCCTCTCTTCTCATGCCTAAGTTAAACTTAGTTTCCCAGAATGTACATGGCGTACACTCACAGACAAAAAGAACTAAATTCCTGCACTATGTCTCTAAACTAAAGGCAGATAATTTCCTCTTGCAAGAGACACATCTACTACAACCAGAAGAGAGATCTCTCACAGATTCAAATTGTAATATCATATTTTCATCTTGTTATAACAGCAGATAAAGAGGAGTCTCTATTCTAATCCACAAGAGAGTCCCATTTACCTTAAACTGTGCGATAACAGAACCAGAGGGCAGATAGATTATTATTCAAGCAACGATTTTTGATAAACAATACACAATGGCCAATCTATATGCTCCTAATAATGATGATCCAGCCTTCTTTCACACAGTTTTCTTTCATTTATCAGACTTATCTGCTAACTCAACTACTATTATCGGAGGTGACTTTAACATAGTTTTAAATCCTTCTCTAGATCGATCAAACAGCCCAATGCAGGCAAAACAATTACAATCAGTCAAAACCATGCAGGATTTTTTGAAAGATTTTGGATTAGTTGACGTCTGGAGACAAAAAAAAACAAAAAAAAAAAAACAAAAAGGGAATATACTTTCTTCTCTGCTGTACACCAATCATTTTCAAGAATTGAGAATTTTCAAATAATTCCAACGCACACCAAATTACCACTAGAATTCACCCAATCATCATCAGTGACCATGCACCTATATCCCTCAGCCTAGAAATTGACAGTTACCATAAACCTCCTCAGAACTGGCGCTTCAACATATCTCTACTTAAAGACCCAGAATTTGATCAAATAGTAAGGAGAGAGTGGGCAGACTTTCTGAAAAATAATGACTCTCCTGATTCATCTCCTTCTTTACTTTGGGAAACCTGGAAGTTCCGTAATTAGAGGTAAAATAATATCGTACTCTTCATACAAGAAAAAAAGGAACAACAGAGACAGATACTGAAGAAGAAATTAAACAACTTCCGCAGAATTATGCATTAAATCCAAGCGACCAATTAAGATCTGAGTTACACAATGCAAAGTTATGCCTCAACGATATTTTATCAAAGAAAACAGATTTTTTACGACAACAACTGAGATACAATGATTTCGAACATAGCAACAAATCAGGCAAATTTCTTGCGAATTTCAACGCAACAGAGAAAAATCATTTATAACAGCAATCAATCACTCAATCACCTCAAGAAATCAGATATATAGCCACAAGCTATATTCAGCAACAGTTAACCCCAACAAAGATGATATTCACAACTTTCTCAACAATCTAAACCTGCCTGAACTGACATCTGAATGCAGAGACATCTTAGATGCCCCATTGACTATCAGTGAATTACAATGTGCATTAGATAGTATGCCAGCAGGCAATACCGCTGCAACAGAGAAGCAATCATTATATCACTTAATGCAGAAAAAGCCTTTGACAAAGTTAATTGGTCCTTTCTCTTCGCTGTACTTCGAAAAATTTGGCTTTAGAGAGTCATTTATCCAGTGGGTTTCAACTCTGTATAACTCAACCAAAGCGTCACTTTGTAAAGGGGAACTAGACAAGGATGTCCCTTACTGTTTGTTGATTTTTATTGAACCATTGGCATCACCCTTGGCTCTATCGCCCTGGGCTGGACCCCCACCAGACCGCCTCTTATTGCACACCCCACACTCCACACAACTCACCGTATACATTTACTTTTAGGCACATATAGGGACACATCAGTTAGGGCCCCATGGTAGTGTGGGGTGTGGGTGGTGGGTCGTGGGGTGGGGCAGATTGCAGTGCTCTGCGGCGCTGTGTCCTCCCCATCTACCTCCCATTGTCCCCCCCCAATCTCCACTTTTGATGCAGCACACACTAATTCCTTGGGTGGGAACTCCCGGCTGGCTTGGGGGCTTTGAATCGTGGTTGGGGTTGGGGACGGGGTTGGGGTGTTGGTGGTGGGGTGACTGGGGGCTGGTGTTGGGTAGTGGGTGGTCCCTCTTGTCCCGGGCCTCCGAGGCTTGTTCATGGCGTCGAGGGGGCGTCTGGCTGTGCCTCTTCTTGGTCCCTGGGTTTGTGTGTTTCTCTCTGGTCCCGGTTGGCTCTCTGGGCGATCCCTCCTGGAAGTTTCCTCCGCCCGGGTAGGACGGTGGCTCGGCCAGCAGGCCCCTGCTCAGTCGTCGTAGCTGCTCTGGGCTTCGGTGCTAATCACTTATGCATGTTGGCTCAGGGTGTACGAACGTCTGTCGTGTCCCATTGTTGAGTACTGATGGGACTCGCCAGAATGGGCTGAATCACTCTTCAGGCGTAACACTAAAATCATTTTCTCTATGTATTCCTACATTTCTCCTGCCCCCCTCGGTGCCCTACTCTCTGTAGTTTTTGATTTTGTAATTATTTTTGATTTTTCTGTTTATTTACTTTATTAATTTAATCATTATGAGTACTATCTCTCTTCTCTCCTTATTTTTGAGACATTGGTTACTGGGAATCATGCTGCTTCTCACATTCTTGATTCCTGATGACACTGCCTGTTTGTACTCTGTCCTACCCATACTCTCTCATACTCTGTTTATCTGCTTCCCCCTCAATTCACTAAGGTGTAGCACTTTCCTCTCTGGCTCACTATAAGAAAATCAAATAAAGAAAGACAGCTTAGTCTCCAGAGAGGGTGCGGTGACGGTCACAAACATGCACAAAAATATAAAAATACTTTTCTGCAAGAGAAAAATGCACCAATCCCATAAATAGTTGACACCTTCCATCTTGTTGTGGTGTTTAACAATGAGAATAGGTGCTGACAAAAAAAAAAAAAATGAACCATTGGCAGCAGCGGTATGCCAAAACAACAATATCAAAGGTATCTGCTCTCTGATGTCTGAACACAAAATTAATCTATACGCAGACAACATTTGACTTTATCTAGAAAAACCCAAAACATCAATGAAGGAAGTATGTAAACTCATCACAACATTCTCACGCCTATCAGACTCCATCAACTGGTCAAAATCAATTATACTTCCATTAACAGAGAGCTCATGGAATACTGCAAACCAAAACTCTCATTACTCTTTCTCTACAGGCAACATCAGATATCTGGGCATAAATATTTCCTCAAAACTCTCAGATCTAGTCCACTTGAACTTCCCACCACTTTTGGAGCCGCTGATCTGAGCCCTTGGAATAACCTTCCCATCTCACTTTTGGGACAAATAGCTACTGTCAAAATGAAAATATTACCTCAAATCAACTGTCTTTTCCATGATCCCATTTAAACCCACATCAGATTGGTTCCAAGCATTGATTCAACAATCTGTAAATTCTATTCAAAGAACAAAAAAGTTAAAATCAGTATGACTACTCTCCAGAAGAATAAATCTGAAGGTGGACTGGAGGCTCCCAACTTTGTGCATTATTACCTATCTAATCAGTTACAATACTTTAGTACAAGTGGATCCATCCACAGGAAGAATATAACTCCTGGATGGAACTAGAACAGACTGCAACCATATTAAACTCTCTGATCTACCCTTTATCACTTCCACCCTTAAACATCATTCTTGCTTCAAGAACCCTTTGATCGGCTCCACACTGTCTGCTTGGTGGAGAGCCCTTGAAATCACAGGTTCCCCACTCCAACCTGGTATATTCTCCCAAATTGGTGCAACCCGGACTTTGTAAATAATAAAACCCCTCTCTATCTCAGTACCTGGGCAGAGAAGGGGGTCAGTCACCTCCATCACCTACTCCAAGATCCAAGGTAACATATTTATGACATCCACAGATTTATTCCAAACCTTTGGAATAAGGAATGGAAAATTTCTCCAATATCTGCAGGTAAAGAAAACAATTACAAAGAGAATCCTAACACTTCAGCCACCTGAATTTATCAAATACATCGCCAAATTGCCCCCCAAAAATAAGAAAAACCTCTCAAAAGTTTATTGTGTACTCTCAAAGACCGACTCTATACATTTACCAATCTCAAAATGAGAAAAACACTTATCCATATCTGTGGAAACACATTTAGCATGACAAAAACCACTAACCTACAACTGATCCAATTTAGTTCTCCACAGAACACACGTAATGCAGTATAAAATGTGTAAAATGGGTTTCTCACATTCTGACTGATGCACCCAATGCACTCAAAACACTGCCGACACTTATTTTCATACACTATGGCTATGTTCACCTGTCTTTCAGTTTTGGGCCACAGTCACACAGAAACTCTCCTCTATTTTGGACTTCAGGATTCTGCAGTCTCTAAACCTATGCTTAATTGGTGATCTTACGATAACAACATTACCAGTCATTCACCTCCAACCCACGCTTGCAACTCCAGCCATCGCTAAGAAAACCATTTTGGTTAATTGGAAGGATAAGAGAGCAATCAACATCACCCATTGGCTAAACCTCCTCTTTGAACACATTTCATTTGAGAAAATATCTGCTTCCCAAAAAAAAAAAACAACTGGCATCTTTTACAGAAAAATGGTCTCCATTTGTTAGGGCTTTCAATGTAAATCTATAGTCTATATGATTAATTTGCTTTAGAATTCTTTTTTCTGCATTGTTCTGCATCTTTTGCAGGAAAATATTTTCCATTTATTAGAGCTTTTAATATAAATCTATAGTCTGCTCTTGTCTGTTACCGTATGCCGACCCCCCTCGTAAATTTGAGATGTTCCAGAACATACTGTATATGAGTGGCAGATCGTCCCTTTTGGGACAACTTGCAGCCCATGTTGTGCTACCTATGCAGTACAGAAACATGTCATTGACAACAGTCAACCAAACGAAGACGTCCGCTTCACAGTAGAGAAGTGTTTCTGTGTCGATAATTGCCTACAGAGCTTCCCAGACACCGATGTGATAGAAATTTAGCAGAATGTGTCAGAAGCTGTTATGTCTGAACTCATGATGATGGTGCCAGAAGTTATCTTGTTTAGAGAACAGTGTGTGTGCAGTATGCATTTTCCTCGCCATCAGGCCTGGTAGACATGTGGACTCTGCCTACATTAAAACATACAGCATGTTTGTTTATCACTATGACGGTATTGCCTGTCAGCAGGAACTCAGGTACGCATGTATGTATCAGACATGCATAAATACTGTCAGAATATTTCCACAACACCGATGCTGCACACCACCTCCTAGACAAGCTGAGGGCTTTACTTGCTACAGGAGGTTTTGATATTCGGCATTGGGCCAGCAACATACCCACAGTGATCAGCCACCTCCCAAAGGAAGCGAGGTCCGACAGTAGCGAACGGTGGCTCTCGCAGCATAATAGCGATCAACAAGAACTGACCCTAGGGCTCTGCTGGCACAGATAACCTGACCTACCGCCATGGTCCCATCAGTTATGACCAATGCACCATGCGCAACATTTATCGTGTGCTAGCAAGCCAGTATGACCCACTGGGTTATATTACGTCCTGTATCACCCACACCAAAATATTGGTCCAGCGCTTATGGGACAAAGAGCGTGGATGGGACAGCTATCAACCTCTTGACAAAAAGCTTAATATTCCCTGTTAATATAGTAGCTAAGTAAACTATAACAGAAGTGCTTTAGACACCTTTGTATTAGCTCATTTAAAGTGCTTTTTAAACATCATTTTAAACAGATTTAGTGGGATATGAAGGAAGAATTGAAACAATTCATTTAAATTAACAGTATAACCCATGTTGTTACTTTCCCTTTTCCGTGGAATGAAACACTGAAATATGGAGTCGGATATTTGCAAATACATTCATTTTTTGATAGATACTGACTCCTGCTTTCTTTTTAACACAACTGTTTGCCATTATGTGCAACAACAACATGTTGTCCCGTGGACACCAACGCTCTCACATGACAGAGACTGTGTGAATCAGATGAGTGTGCAGCTTGTTGACAACGAGCACAAAGGACGTCTTTTCAAGCCCTTCATCACCTGTTTGGTTGTCACACGCCTTTAACTAATGTTAGCCACTACTATTGCATCTTTACTGAAGATATTTCTCATGACAAATTGAATTTATTGCACTGATTTAATATAAAGTTATGAGTGCAGACCCACCGTATATTCAATTCAAGATGAGCTATTTCACTATGTGGCATGCTATTGCATGTTCACTGCTATTACATCTACAGGTGATTTTGTTTTTTTTATTTTCAAAGTACAGAGTGAGGAAGCTATTCTATTAGATGACATCCCATGGTGTGACACAGTAGCTAACATGTGGACAGAATATTAGGTAAACTCATTTTTGAGCTAAAAAAATGAATTAATGAGGAATAAAAGGATGCACAAAGTTCAATATTGATCTTGCGTATATGTATACTGTAGCAGTGATGGGAAAATGATAGATGTGCTACCATGAAAACAAACATTATTAAAACTCAAAATTAGTAGGACGCTCAATAAATGTTGCAGATGAGAGTTATCTTCAGATTAAAATTTATACTTGCCTTGTGTGGCTCGTGGATGCAGAGAACAGGGAGTCACTGTGAGGCTGCTGGGTTCAGTCTGCTCATATCTGCCAGTGCCTGGGAGTTTGTGAGCGTGTTCGTGTGTGTGTGTGTGTGTGTGTGTGTCACTCCTCAGCTGGCAGACTGACCATGTGACAACATCAAGTGGAGCGTTGCTCACCCTGCAGTCCCATCCAGACACTCACTGATCAGCTGCACTGCCATTTTGTGAATAATGTGTAAACACTAAAATCAATATCAATACAACACACAAACACATCAGTAAATACATAAAATAATGAAACATGAATAATATGAACATAAATACGGTTGTTAGGATGATGAAATTGCAGCTACAGAGCAAAGCTGCTTACTCATGGAGGAATGGCAGTGGTCCAGCTCACTGATCTAGCTGATCTAGCTGGGCTCTTGTTCTCTGGTAGTAGCAGCAAAATCAGAAACACACCACATGTTTACAGTCAGAAGGTAACCTATTCTAAACAGGGCATAAGTGAAGGCATTAAAGGGCTCATTAAGGGCCCATTGCACAAAACTAGGATAAGGGATTAAGCCGGGCTATCTTGGTTATCCTGGCTCAACTTATCCGTGATCCAATTGAACAAAAGCAGGGGCCTGTTGCACAAATGTAGGATTCAGACATCAAGGATAAGTGACAGAGCTGGGGTCACCCAATCCAAATCAAGAGAGACCAGGCTTATTCGGTTGCACAGAGACCAAGCCAGGATGAGCGGACACGGATTCATCAAGCCAGGTGAAACCAATCCAGGATAAGAGCGCATGCGGCTTCCTCTAATAGACCCCGAGATCGATCACAGATTCACCGATTCACCATGGTGGAGACAGAAATCCTCATAGAGGCTTAGAGGAGGTAAAGGACCAAATCAAAAGGAAAGGAAACACTGCCACAGTTATACACTGCCTGGCCAAAAAAAAGTCACCACCAAAAAAAAGGTCATACACTCTAAAATTTCGTTGGACCGCCTTTAGCTTTGATTACGGCACGCATTCTCTGTGGCATTGTTTCGATAAGCTTCTGCAATGTCACAAGATTTATTTCCATCCAGTGTTGCATTAATTTTTCACCAAGATCTTGCATTGATGATGGTAGAGTCTGACCGCTGCACAAGGCCTTCTCCAGCACATCCCAAAGATTCTCAATGGGGTTCAGGTCTGGACTCTGTGGTGGCCAATCCATGTGTGAAAATGATGGCTCATGCTCCCTGAACCACTCTTTCACAATTTGAGCCCGATGAATCCTGGTATTGTCATCTTGGAATATGCCCGTGCCATCAGGGAAGAAAAAATCCATTGATGGAATAACCTGGTCATTCAGTAAATTCAGGTAGTCAGCTGACCTCATTCTTTGAGCACATATTGTTGCTGAACCTAGACCTGACCAACTGCAGTAACCCCAGATCATAACACTGCCCCCACAGGCTTGTACAGTAGGCAGAAGGCATGATGGGTGCATCACTTCATCTGCCTCTCTTCTTACCCTGATGCACCCATCACTCTGGAACAGGGTAAATCTGGACTCATCAGACCACATGACCTTCTTCCATTGCTCCAGAGTCCAATCTTTATGCTCCCTAGCAAATTGAAGCCTTTTTTTTCCGGTTGGCCTCACTGATTAGTGGTTTTCTTAAGGCTACACAGCTGTTCAGTCCCAATCCGTTGAGTTCCCTTCGCAATGTGGAAATGCTCTTACTTTCACTATTAAACATAGCCCTGAGTTCTACTGTTGTTTTTCTTCGATTTGATCTCACCAAATGTTTAAGTGATCACCAATCACGATTATTGAGGATTTTTTTCCGGCCACATTTCTTCCTCGAAGACGATGGGTCCCCTCTAACCTTCCAGTTTTTGATAATGCGTTGGACAGTTCTTAACCCAATTTTTGTAGTTTCTGCAGTCTCCTTAGATGTTTTCTCTGCTTGATGCATGCCAATGATTTGACCCTTCTCAAACAGACTAACATCTTTTCCACGACCACGGGATGTGTCTTTCGACATGGTTGTTTAGGAAATGAGAAGCAACTCATTGCATTGGCTGGGGTTAAATAACTTTTTGCCAGCTGAAAGATAATCGCCCATGTAGTAATTATCCAATAGGAGGCTTGTACCTATTTGCTTAGTTAAATCCAGGTGGCGACATTTTTTTTGGCCAGGCAGTGTAAAATAAGGAGAGAAAGTGAGGCAAAGTAGCCTACTGCAGACCTCCTGAATATGTAACCAGTGCACAAATACACACTCAGTGCTCTGTGAAACATCACAATTACAATTCAACTAGTGACTATATACAGTATATTGCCAAAAGTATTTGCTCACCTGCCTTGACTCACATATGAAGTTAAGTGACATCCCATTCCTTATCCATAGGGTTCAATATGACGTCGGTCCACCCTTTGCAGCTATAACAGCTTCAACTCTTCTGGGAAGGCTGTCCACAAGGTTTAGGAATGTGTTGATGGACTTTTTGACCATTCTTCCAGAAGTGTATTTGTGAGGTCACACACTGATGTTGGATGAGAAGGCCTGGCTCTCAGTCTCTGCTCTAATTCATCCCAAAGGTGTTCTATCAGGTTGAGGTCAGGACTCTGTGACACAATGCAGTCTGACAAGTATCGTTCTCCTGGCAACCACCAAACCCAGACTCGTCCATCAGATTGCCAGATGGAGAAGCGTGATTCATCATTCCAGAGAACATGTCTCCACTGCTCTAGAGTCCAGTGGCAGCGTGCTTTACACCACTGCATCCGACGCTTTGCATTGCACTTGGTGATGTATGGCTTGGATGCAGCTTCTCGTTATGGCAAGATATTTGCTTTCTGATCCAAAATTCTGTTGAACCTCATTTGTCTCTCTGTTTTGAGCATATATTGTCATTGAATATCCATCTGTGAAAAGAAAACAATTCTATTTAATTAACCTCATTATACTTTTAGCTAAATGGCATATTCATAAATGCAGATATACAAACCATAAAGCAAATTTTTCCATTTTCACAAAGTCAAACAATATATTGAGACTACTAGAAACTCCATAAATATGAAAGCTACTAAAACTTTGGACTTATGTGCTCTCTTTAATGTCTTTATGTGGAATAACTTTGACTTGATATGCCTTTGAATTATCTGTAACCCCCTGGCAATTGATGTTGTTCTGTTTTTTTTGTTACCCTAAATAGATTAAATAGATTAAAGATTAAATAGAATTTAATACTATAATTTGGATGTTAGGCTGGTCGGATTAAAAAGCCCGTCGTTTGAATGTGAAAATATTGTGTAGTGGGCAGTGAAATAACTTGAGATAAGGGATGAGATTAAATAAATCCTGGAACATAGCCTGGTCTGGAGCAGGCTAGCTCCTCAGAATAAATCTCCATGGTGATTTATACCATAACATATCCCTCTCTACTCTATCCTGCTTTTGTGCAACCGGATCACAGATAAATTGAGCCAGAATAACCAAGATAACCCGGCTTAATCCCTTATTTTAGCTTTGTGCAACGGGCCCCTGGATAGAGTAGGGATAAGAGGGATATGTTATGGTATAAATCACCATGGAGATTTATTCTGAGGAGCTAGTCTGCTCCTACGGAAGCGAGAACGGCCATGGAGTTAGATTTTTTTTATGCACTGTTATCTCATGATAACGACTTATTAAATCGTATCGCGATATAACAATGGTTGTTTTCTCGTGATAACGACTTAATTATTTCTTAAACTCTATATAACAAAGATTGTTTTCTCAAGATAACGAATTAAGTAATAATGTGCTCGTCTTGATTTTAACCTACAAAGGCTGCCACGAAGGGCTGTAGCTGTAGCCTTGTGGTAGTTTGATTACTTGACTGGGTTTGTTTAGGGGCTACGTGTTAGCACATGAGAGGCTGACAAACTCCTATGTATCCAGCTGCTTCAGCTAAGGTAACGTAAATGTAGACTAATGTTAACTTAGCAATGTAACATGAGACGTAATAAAACGTTTATTAGCTAATTCATTTAATGGTGATTGCTATGTGTGGTATTCATACTCTGTGTTTGGGCACAGCATTACAATGGTCAGCTCCAAATGTGGCTATTAAATAATCAGAACAACTATGAAAGCCCTTTTGTATGAGGGCCAGCTGTCAAGAATTGAACAACTTTGTTGCAGCTGCTAACAATGACTAACAATTTACTGCTGAATCAGATCACCATGGACCACTTTCTCTCAGCCTTGAGACAAAGGGCTGTTCCTGAGGAGAACCTGGCAAGAATGGCAGAGGACAAGGTAAAGTGTAATCTAAGTCAGTATGAAAAGGTATTGCCTGCTAATGCTAAAGTGACAAATGAAGAACCATTTTGGACCAATTTGGTTGTTGTAAGTCTGTAGAATCATAGCTATGATACATTTGGACATTGATAATGATAATACCTGTTTGCCATCACCAGATGGACATAAAATTATTTATATGACCTTAAATTAATACTGCTAAGTTCTAAATTGCAGCAAATGTTGGACACATACACCCTTGCTGTTACAGTAAAAACAAATAAACAAAAACAGCAATGATCAGTAAGAATAGAGTGAATCCATTCATCCATCCACTGATTTTATACCGCTTATCCTCACATTAAATTAACCAATTAACCTAATCCCCATACATGTTTTTGGATGGTGGGAGGAAGCCGAAGTACCCAGAGAGAACCCACACAGGCATGAGGAGAACATGCAAACTTCACACAGAAAGGCCCCGGGCCGGGAATCAAACCTAGTACCTTCTTGCTGTGAGCTAACCACCACACCACCGTGCCAACCCGAAAAGAATGAATATAAACTTTATTTATTAGAAACTTATTTTAAGTTATTCTCAGAGGTTTTTTGATCTGTAACGTAGATGGTATCAAGCTGGTTGAGGTGGTGGCTCAGTTGGTGTCCATCTTAAACCAGCTAATCTCATTCTGGTTGTCATGGAGACGCTACTAGTAATGTTCAGACTGGGCATTAGTTCAAGGTTTATCACCAGGTCCACACTGGTGTTTAGGCTAGAACACCACTTGAGGTCACAATTATGAGTATGTGAGGTAATAAAAGGCTTAGAGAGGTTGATATGCTTTCATTTTTCTTTCCTTTTCTTTTCAGCAGTACACAGGCATAACAGCTAGAGCTTACAGTGATGACTGTGGGTTTTCTACAAAAAGAACAGCAAAAATATACCATGTTAAACACTCATAATTACATAATAATGATATACATACATACATGCATACATACATATTCTCACTCACAGAAACTCAAAACACCCATTACTGAAATATATGTAGCTGTGTAGTTCATTCAATTAAATCTAATTTACCACTGAGTCTATGACCAAGTTGTCTAATGAGTGTAACATTGTGAAATAAGTAAAATGTGACGCAGACTTTAAGTAAGCTGCACAGTAACACGTTGTTGTAGATTTTGGTCACAAGGTGGCAATATAAGTCCTTTTAGAGCCTTTTTCTGAGCTTGATCGTCACCAGCAGGTGAATATGACATTGGCAATGGATGGATGGATGGAGGGATGGATAGATAGATAGATAGATAGATAGATACTTTAGTCATCTCACAGAAAAATTCACAGTTCCAGCAGCTTGAAAGATGGAAACACACAGGGTTCAAGGAAATAAAAAATAAAATATGATATAATAAAATATCAATAAAATATCAAGTACCAAAATATAAACTATAATAGATACATAAGAGAAATGCAAGGTGCAGATATGTGTGTGATAAAGTCTGAGAGTTAATGCAAGGTGCAAATTATGCTAGAATATGAAATACCGGGTGTAATTAATGATAAATAGAAATATAAAAATCTGACATATACAGTGCAGCAAGTGTAGTATACAGTTTTTGTTTTGTTTTGTTTTGTTCACACATTTGTGGAGTCCAGCATGTAGATGTGAGTGAGTGTGAAAGTGCATGTGTGTCCAGGTGTGTGGTGAGAGATGCTGTAGAGGCGAACCGCAGGGACGAGGAACGATCTTCTGAGTGTGTCTGTGGAGCAGGACAGTGACAGCAGTCTGTCACTGAAGCTGCTCCTCTGTCTGGAGATGATTCTGTGAAGGGGATGGACAGGATTGTCGATGATGGACAGAAGCCTGTTCAGTGTCCGTCGCTCTGCCACAGATGTTAGACTGTCCAGCTCTGTGCCAATGACAGAGCCTGCCGTCCTCACCAGCTTGTCCAGGCGTGCAGTGTCCTTCTTCTTCAGGCTGCCCCCAAGCACACAACTGCCACAGACTGGTAGAAGATCTGTAGCAGCTTGTTGCAGATGTTGAAGGACGCCAGCCTTCTGAGGAAGTACAGACGGCTCTGTCCTTTCCTGCATAGAGCATCTGTGTCAGCAGTCCAGTCCAGTTTATCATCCAGCAGTACTCACAGGTATTTATAGGTGGGTACCACCTCCACACAGTCCCCTTTGATAAAAACTGGCACTGGCTGAGGCCTGGGTCACCTGAAATCCACCACCATCTCCCTGGTCTTGGTGGTGTTGAGGAGTTGTTCTGTACATGGCAGAGCTCTGAGTTGTACTGGACGTTTACAGGGTGAACAGGACCGGAGAGAGGACAGTTCCCTGCGGTGCTCCTGTGCTGCTGACCACAGTGTCAGACCAGTAATCCCCTAGTCGCACATACTGAGGTCTGCTGGTCAGGTAGTTAGTTATCCACGTCACTAGGTGTGATTCCACTCCCATCTCTGTCAGTTTGTCCCTGAGGAGCAGAGGCTGGATGGTGTTAAAGGCGCTGGAGAAATAAAAAACTCTAATCCTCACAGCACCACTGCCTCTGTCCAGGTGAGAGAGAGATTGGTGGAGCAGGAAGGCGATGGCATCATCCGCTCCTACCTTCTCCCGGTAGGCAAACTGCAGAGGGTCGAGTGCGTGGTGGGTCTGTGGCCTCAGATGATGAAGCAGCAGAATCCCTTTCTGTGTGGAGTTTGCATGTTTTCCCCGTGTCTGTATAGATTCTCTCCGGGTACTCTGGCTTCCTCCACCATCCAAAAACATGCATGGGGATTAGGTTAATTGGCTAATTTAGCTAATTCAGCATCTGTGAAGGAAGGCATTAATTCATTTGTAATTCATAAAAACACAACATGTTTCCCAGCAACAACGTTTTATTGAACTGGCACCATCACAGCCTCACTTCAAACGTCATTCAGACTTTTACACACTACAAAAAAATGACACAGTGTCTGTATTTACAGGATTTAGGACCCAGGCGGCTTTCAACATAAAGAAACACAAGTTTTATGAAGTGAATTCTAGTTGTTGCCGTTTGTCTCAGCAGTAATGTGAAAATGCTTGTTTGGACAAATGGTTGCGCATGAATGTGCCAAAAATGCAATAAGTGCATGTTGTGACGTTGTATTTCGATGGCTAGATTAACAGAGGTGTGGTCGACCCAGACGACTAGAGCGCTGGCGTATGAAAATGGGATCGGCACTTTAGTTTGTCCACCCAGCCTGCATAAAATAGAAAAAAAATCTTTTCTCTAAGTGCTGCCGATATATATACAGTCATGGAAAAAATTATTAGACCACCCTTGTTTTCTTCAATTTCTTGTTCATTCTAATATCTGGTACCACTAAACGTATAATACAATGAACACAACAAAAAATGCAGCAGGTCACATAATACTTTATGTCCTATTTGACATTCTTAAGCTTAATTGATTCCCAGGGTATATAAGAGGCCATTTCATGTCACAAGCAGCACTGCACATGCAAAGGCCTAGAGTGGTTTCCTGCTTACATTCAAGCCATAGCACAACTCAGAAGTTGTCAGCTCTCACATAATGCCTAAAACAAAAGAATTATGTGAAGCAACAAAGACAGCCATCTTGGCACTGCTGGAAATTGGCATGAGTGAGAGACAGGTAGCGAAAAAACTGAAGATCTCCAAGACAGCCGTTCATTACAACAAAAAAAAACAAGCTGAACATGGCACTACCAAATTGCTACCTGGCCGTGGCAGGAAACGTCTTTCTACCCCACGAGATGACCGTGCACTCATCCGTTCCTGTGTCAGGAATCGTCGTCAGACCTCCAGGGACCTTAAAAATGAGTGGGCACTGTCGAGAAATGTGACTTGCTCGGCAAGGACAGTTCGAAACCGACTTGTTGAAGCTGGTTTGAAGTCACACAGAGCACGCAAGAAGCCCTTCATCAATGAAAGGCAGAGGAAGGCCCGGTTACTCTTTGCTCGAGACCACAAGGATTGGACTGTTGATGATTGGGCTAAGGTTCTCTTCAGTGATGAATCCAATTTTGAATTGATGCCCACTCCAGCCAACTTACTGGTTAGGAGGAAGCCTGGAGAAGCTTACAACCCAGACTGTCTTGCCCCTACAGTAAAACATGGGGGTGGATCAGTCATGATCTGGGGTTGTTTCAGTCTGAGTGGAACAGGGCAAATGCAATTGTGTGAAGGCCGAATGAACCAGGTCAAGTACAGGACTACCCTTGAAAACAGTCTTCTTCCATCAGCTGGAAAACTCTTTCCTGCCTCGAATGACTGGATTTTCCAACAAGACAATGCCCCTTGCCACACGGCAAGGTCAGTTAAAGCCTGGATGGAGAACCACAACATTCGCACCATGCCTTGGCCTGCTCAATCACCAGATCTTAATCCAATTGAAAACCTGTGGAAAATCATCAAACTCAAAATGGAGAACCACAAGCCCAAAAACAAAGAAAATTTGTTTGAATCTGTCCAACAGGAATGGGCTGCTGTGACAGCAGAACAATGTCAGAAGCTGGTGGAGAGCATGCCAAGACGCATGGCTGCAGTCATCAAAAACAATGGTTATGCAATCAAGTATTAACTCTTGTGTGTATCATGTATTTAAAGCAAACAGAAAAGAAAACATGGAATGCTTAAAAGTAGTGTTTTTGGCGGTACAATGCCATAGCTATTGATGTAAGAATTTAAGTAATTTTGGTTATTATCAAGAAAACCATGGAAAATGAATAATCCTTAGTTCTTAAATTAAACTCTCATGAGCTATTTTTGTTGTTATCATTATAATTGTCCAAACAAACGTACCTTTAGTTGAGCCAGGCATTAAAATTAACAAGAAATTGAAGAAAACAAGGGTGGTCTAATAATTTTTTCCATGACTGTATATATATACATATACACATCCATCCATTATCTACCGCTTATCCTCATAGGGTCGCGGGGGGGCTGGAGCCTATCCCAGCTGTCTTAGGGCGGAAGGCAGGGTACACCCTGGACAAGTCGCCACCTCATCGCAGGGCACATAGAGACAGACAACCACTCACACTCACACCTACGGTCAATTTAAATTAACCAATTAACCTAATCCCCATGCATGTTTTGGATGGTGGGAGGAAGCCGGAGTACCCGGAGAGAACCCACGCAGACACGGGGAGAACATGCAAACTCCACACAGAAAGGCCCCGGTCCCGGGATTCGAACCCGTTGCCTTCTTGCTGTGAGGCGACAGTGCTAACCACTACACCACCGTGCCGCCCTGTATATATATATACGTATATATATACATATATATATACGTATATATATATGTATGTATACACACATATATATAGTGACACATATTCCACCTCCTTACTATCTACTGGATCCCAATAAAATTGTCCTGGTCTATTAAATATGGCATAAAGTCCTTCAGATAAATGAATTCCTGTGACCCACTGAGAAATAGCAAACATAAATGTGTCCACCATTGTTTTCAAGTGATCTTTCAATTTATTCTACTGGGTGCAGTCCATGTTTTGCTTTTAGTCCATGGTTCATACATGTGCCACAACTGAAACTGAATGGAAAATACAATCAAAATATAAATAATTATCAGGAAATTATTTAAAAAAAAAAAAAAAAAAGTTTGCTGTAGCTTACAGAGCCACCAGTGTTTAGTGTAGACACTATTTTCACATACATGATTCCACATCATGACATCAGTCCACTTTCTTTGGTCTGCGATTTTTCCACATGATGACTGCAGTGAAGGCCCCTGTGAATAAGACAGGTGCTATTAGCACACAGTTTTATTTCCTACAGTTTGCAGAGCATTTAGATGGGGTGTCTGTGGAGTGTATGGCTCACTGCGTGTCTACTCACCTATACAAAGGAGCAGTATCACTGCTGCAATGCCAGGCAGGATGACGGAGTACTCTCGAGGAAGGAAATACTTGTGCAGTACATGCTCACTGTCCACGAACGGCTGGAGAAGGAGAAAATACCACGTCACGTACTGAATTTAAAAGAGTTTACTTAAACACAGTAATAAAACACTGAAGCATGTAATAATAATGTATATAGTGGGATAGTTGGAGTCCTTTGAAATTATTCATATTAGAAAATGAGATAGCACCGCAGGGGTGAAAACTGATTTTGAGTGTCACTGTTAATGCGTTTATTACGATTAGATTGTAATCAAAGCATCACACGTTCATTGTTGAACTCATTCCAGCAGCTTCATGCTTCCTGCTGCAGTCATGGAGAAGAACTACAGCAATATACTTCTGTATGGTTCACTAACTTCACTTTATTTTGAAAAACTCCCAGATGGCTCAGTCAAAACATCAAATGCATCTTAAAAAATTCTGTAAAACTTAATTAAAGTATAAGTCCTAAAGCTACTATTCAGTTGAGCAGTTAACCCCAGCTCTGGTTAAATGGTGTCAGCTGACTGCAGATCAGTCAACATCATGAAGACTCCGGTCTAAGAGACCGACTCTGATTGGCTGGCTGGTTGGCTAACTACATGCTGTCTTAAAAACTGCACTGTGTGGATACAGAAAGGTTTTGAAGACATGTTTTAAAGTCTGAAACACCTGCATGTTATTGAAAAGGGATTGAACCAGAACGTACCAGGATGACGACCCACACGGAGTAGTATGTGAACAGCAGCATGCTGAAGACAACAAGACTCATGCCAACAGCTTGATCCACTCCTGTAGCCTGAAAGAAAGAAAGAAAAAAGAAAGAAAGAAAGAATGGTGAAAAAGGAGAGATACACAAAAATGTGATCTCTACACACCATATACAATATCATATTAGCGTATGTACATCAAAAATATATATAATCTATACCATTCTGTCTAGTTTTTCTCTTAAAGGATTTTGAATTTTTTGGCCAGATATTGATGCATGGTGTGCAGTTAGCACACAGTTAGTGAGCAGCGGCAGGTATTCACCAACAAATGTCAAGTTACACGATGCAGAAATAAATGCAGCAATTTACAACAAAACTGCAGGTCAGTTGCAACTTTCACTTCTCTGATATCAAGGCTGATGATTTTTATGTTTGCTGCAGCCTTTTATGGAATCATCTGTTACACAGTACTGCACCGTAACTTCTATTACTGGATGTATTTTATGTATCTGTTTGTTCGCTTAGCTTGTTTGAATTTTAGTGTCTAACTGTATAGAAGTTGTCTCTAGTTACGTAAAGTGTGATGCTTAATTACTTTGTGAAATTCGCAAATACAATAACAAAATACAAATGCCGAGTTTGGTCACCAGTGAATACAGCATAATGATTGTAAATGTTACTACAATGTTTTAGTACAACAATGTACCTGTGTGCCGGTTGTGTATTATTATCATTATTATTATTATTATTATTATTTTTACAAATACTGAAAAGTGGGTTGTAAATTAGAGGCACATATAGAGATTTACAAACACAAATCACTCTCAATTTTATTCATGAATTGTGTTTCGTAACTTTTGTCACCTTTCTCACACTTTTTGAATTGCCAACTGTTTTCAACTGTTATGATAAATGGATTTGATGCATTTCTCTATCTCTTTTCTAGTCCTTTAATCACTCTTTACTCACACAGCCAAATTTGAGTCAGAACACTGGAATTCTCTGAGAAGTCAGAGATGAATCCAGAATTACAAACAAATACAAAAACAGTGTTCAGGAATGACAGGAAATATCTGCAATTTAACATCTCAGTCAAAAAAATAATAATAGTGTGCTTTGATATTTTTTCTTCAGAATTCCTGGATAATGATAATGACTATATTCTAGTATTAAAGCTATTATTTTGATTAAAGAGGATACTGGTTGATGTGGAAAAATCGGTCAATGGTAGGAGATTGGAAGCACCCAGAAGCCTTTGAAGTTGATTACAGATGTAACATTTATTGTAGATTGTGATATCAGGAGGAATATGAACATTGTTGAGTACAAGTGATCAGCCCAGAGTCTGCCACATATTCCTCCCTTCCCCTTTGGTGCTCAGCCTTATAAACTAACACCCAGTTAAGTACAAGTATATTACCTTACATTACTCTTGAGTAGCGTTACAGTCAGGGCATGCTCCTCTGACCTTGGTTACCTAGTCAACTTAGAGAGAACTAGCCATCTGTTTTCTTTGAGACACTGTGCTTCAACCCTGCATTCTGGAGGAACAGTTTAAAGATTTAGTGTTGTAAAAAAGGGACACTAGCCAACCCTAGGAACTCCTAAATTTAGAAAAATTCCATAACATGTATTGGATTAACCAATACAAACATATTAGCATATTTTAGTAATTAGCAGTGTAAACACTTGACAGTATGCAGTTGAATAAGCAGTTATCAGACAATTTCAATAATATTTATTAGTTTATACGAATGCTATCTTTCTTTAAGTTGAGAGAAAAGAGAAGGCACCTATTTGACAAACAGCTACTAAAAACTTCTTTCAGTCTAAGCTAACCACTAAGCTAGCAACTAACCTAACATGAATGTCATAGCTTAAGCTGAGCCAACGTTACAGTCGCTGACTCTGTGTTAGCCTGCGTAGCTTCGCTGTCACACGAAACAACAAAACCGCATATCGTTGTACTTTATGCGGAGCCTTAAACCAAAAGTTTGATCAGATTTGTTTTCTCACCATTTCTATTTGCTGACGCTTCCTGGCTGTTCTTCTTCGTGTTGATAATTCCAGCAGCAGATGATGCATCTGAGGGCCTCTGCTGCCCCCAAAGGACGACCTGCGAAATACATCTTAAAGACTGAAGAGATGTAGCAGCATTATGTACGCAGCGAAGAACTGGGTATGTAGGAGTCTAAATTTAGCATTTCTGTTACATTTAGACTGATCATGATCAATTATTATTTAATCATATTACCTAACCTGACCTATTAGGTTTCATATGCAGTTATTAAAATAGATGTAAGAACAAACTGGATTACCAAAGTATTTTTAATGTTTCTGTAATGGTTAATCCACCAGTAGGTGCAAGTTCTTTAATAAAAATTATATCTTTAATGCTAAAATATAATTATTGTTGTTATCCCCAAATTTGGATCAAGTCAATTTTACATGTATAGCCCAGTATTGTAAATTAGAAATTATCCTCAGAGGGCTTTACAGTCTGTACAGGATATGACTCCCTCTGTCCTTTACAAACAACCCTCACATCAACTGAGGAAAAACTCCCCCCAAAAAAACATTTTAACATGGAAAAATAACAGGTAGAAACCTCAGGAAGAGCAACAAAGGAGGGATCCCTCTTCCAGGATGGACAAAAGGCGAATTCAGTTTAAATTCCTCACTCCTGTTCATAATGGTGAAGAGTAGTGAACCCAGTGAGGAAGACAAAGTCCAGTTAAAGTGAAGGACATGATGGTGGAGGATCTTGTTCTTGGTTTGTTTTTGATGATGAATTGATGTTTTGAGACAGTATGTGTCATTTACCACAGGTGGTCTCTAGTCTAGATTCGCTCACATCTCAAGGACAATTTCAAATAAATTAGGAATTCAATTTTTAATACATTTGCAAAAATGTCTGCAAACATGTTTTCACTTTGTCATTATGGGTTATTGATGGGCAAAACAGCACCTTTATCCTTAAAAATGCATCTGCGATACAACTAAGTGTGTGAAAAATGCAAGGGTATGAATACTTTCTGTGGCCGCTGTATGTATGATCTGGTATTTCTTATTTAATAAACCCCATTTTAAGTTATTATTGTTATATGACTGTGATTAGGTTTGATACTTCAATAGGCTCTTTCATGTGTTGTTCATCTGCACTAACTATTTGTACATGACAAATACATAAATATGCAACAAATATGAAATGATGATGCTTCTTTTTCAGATTTACCATTTTTATTTGATATGTATTTTTATGTAAATCATAAATCATTGCTCCTCAACACTGATGTTGTTTACATTCAGTTATTAATAGGACAAATAACCTCAACTCATGATGAGACTTTATTTCTGTTTCCTGTTCAAGGTTTGAACACTTTTTTAATCGTTCTTTAACTGGTTTAACGTCAACAAAAATACATAAAATGTAGGCAGAAAGTTCTGTTTAGGACTAGGTTGTAAAATCCCTTATGTCCTATATATCAGAGTCCTATTAATTTGCCTGGTATATGTCCAATTTATTAAGTGTTACAGTCTTCACCAAAAGAGCCTTCCTATGCAAATGAAATCAGTATCACCACAACAAACACAACATAGGTCTAATTATGTGACAATCAGTTTAATTTCAACTAATCAGGAAAGGAAAAAAAAACATCTTAAACTGCATGCAAAAAGCATTTACCTGTATAAATGTTATTAATATGTTTCTATAACAAATCACAGCAGTAGACATTTCACCATCACACCAGTGCTTTATGTTTTCTCTCATGACCATCCTCCACTGTAAATAATGACTGATTCACCTTTTAGTTCCATCCCACCATGCAATATTATCTTTAAATATAATCAGTACACATCTGTGAACCAGCCTGCTGGTCCAAGAGGAAAAGGAAACAGAAATAGATGATGGTTACATGTGCAACCATGGTTCTCTGAGTGAAACCCCTCATACTCAATGTGAGGGAGGGACTGTAGAGAACTATATTTACCATGAAGTGATAAACACGGACTGCTATAGGAAGATGCAGAGAGGATAGCGCATTGTTTAAACATACAGAAATGGCAGTGAATTCTTTCTATAAGCACTGTACAGTATGAATATTACTAGTTTTTGGGTGTGGACAGCAAGGGAAAAATTAAAAATGTTACTGGAAAACCGTGTGACACCCCTGGTATCATACTGTAATACTGACCCTATTATTTAAGCAGTATTCAGCCAGTAGAGGGACTAAGTGTCCACAGAGACATTAACATGTGCAGAATGTGTTAAAATATACAATATATCTTGAGTCTATTTGGTCCAAGGTGAAACGACACTAAATTGATTCTAAAATACAGTACCCTAAATGTGTATTCATCTAGTTTTAAATATTACCAATGGATCAATGGTGTAATGTTACACTGGTCATCCAGAGCCAATCATCAAATCAAATCTGCAGCTCCCCTCAGTGCCATTTAGCACCGAAAGACACCAAATTAGAGCTATGAAGCCGGTGGTAATAGGACATTCATCAGGAGGTCACAAACACTACTGTACATGAACATTAGCTCTCATAACTTTATAATGTGATGATGTGTCAGTGTTTACAGCTTCTTCTCTCTTCTCTGCTAAGCATGATTTTTACACAGCCT
This sequence comes from Synanceia verrucosa, assembly GCA_029721515.1. Classification (NCBI taxonomy): domain Eukaryota; kingdom Metazoa; phylum Chordata; class Actinopteri; order Perciformes; family Synanceiidae; genus Synanceia; species Synanceia verrucosa. The sequence continues at coordinate 2,684,381 of CM056564.1, read as the reverse complement.
GTAGCCATGTTTAATCCTGTCCTACTTGTCCAAAACATGACATTCAGGATTAGTTTAAGAGCATTGAAATTCAAGTGCAGACAATGGACGCTTACATTATATATACAAAACAAAGGGAAAAAAAAGAAAAAAATTAACATGTCACACGTCATTTAAACAACTGTACAATCTCCATTTCATTTTAATGGTTTCTAACAGTCCTCCTCAGAGAGTACATAGAGTATGTGCAAAATAGTATACAATGTGTGTGTCTATATAGAACAATCAAAGAGCATCAACAGACGATAAGAGCTGATGCTCCAGGGTGTCAGGTGCATTTCATGGTAAGTATGCTGCATGTGGAGGGTCCTCTTTGACTCCACTCATATTAAAGAATATTAAATCATGTTTGACCTGTGTGGTCATCACTCAGTGGTAACTCCATCACATGAACTGGACTCTCCTCTTTCACATGTACTGTATTTAGACTGTATGATAGGGACATTTAAGTTATATGGAGATCAAGCTAAAACACTGGATCTCATGGTCTATTCTGTATTTTGTAAGGAGCTACTTTCTGGTGGGAAACTCAGTTTATATACTGACAAGGCCCTTCTTATTCCAGTGTTGCACTAAACAATTACCACAATGTAGTGTTTTGAGGTGTTGGTCAAATAATCTGGATCTTATGCTGCACTACAGACAATTCAGAGGAAGGAATTTTCCCAGTTTAAATTTCCTACTTCTGACCTCCAGATTTCAGAACACCAAATTCTTTGTTTTCTTTGTCACTTCGAGTGTAAAGTGAACGCTCAGCAGGGCGGCATCCACAGTATTTCTGCTATTTCAAACATTTCCTAGATGTTTGTGTTAATATGTGACGTCAGACAACTAGTAGGAACGGTAATAACATTACCACTGGTCAAACTTTCCCTTGGCGTGTTTCAGACAGTCTCTTGTTCAGTAATAAAGGTACTGAATCCCTGTTCAGTGAATAGGATTACTGAAAATATGCTTGGATGGATGGATGGGTCATCATCAGGACACCATAAGTCGCAGATAAAAGTCCAGTTTTACAATTTGGTGATTAGCACCACCTTCTGACAAGAAAGGGAAGCATTGTGAAACGATATTATTATTAAATATTACTAACAGTTTGATGGTTGGTTAGTTATTGATAATAGAGATGCTCTATAACAAAACTACCAGCTTGGTGCCAGAGGTCAGAGATGTAAAGAGACTTTCTTCTTTCATAGAGTGTGTGTTGAAACTAACAAAGCAAAGATGCTCACTGCGTTTTATAAAATTTACAACCAAAAATAAATTATAAATATTTATTAATGTTCCAGAGGTTCCAGCAGAAAAACTGGCTCCAGGGGCGTCACTAGGCTTTAAAGACAGGGGGGCTGTGCCCCCAGGTGAGGCTAATTAAGCCTCAAATTTATGTGTATATATACAGTAGTGTGAAAAGACTTTTTGAGTGGAAGCAAAAAGAAAAAAAGGGTGTTTTGACCCCCAAAGAGGGCACTTGAGCACATGTGTTTCTGGCCACATCATATTGAATTGGTCAGCACTCTTTTTTGTGAAAAAAAAAAGAAGAAAAATAAACCACCACAAAAATTATTTAGGCCCACCTAAAATAGGCCTAATGATGACACCGACTGGCTCCATGAACTACTGAGCAGGAGACTGGTCTGACACACACCCAGTGTAGAGGAGATTATTACTGTATTCTCAAATATAATCTGCACGTCAGATTACACCATGGAAAAAAAGAGGAAAAATCTACCATACAAACAGTACAGGTATTATTTTGTTTCTTTAAGTTTCCTCTTTATACAGAGACACTGCTCAAGAGTCACAGGAGGGAAAAACTAAAAATTAGTAATTAATGTTCTTATTTTCTCAAATTAACCCACATGTACAAAAAGTTAAACAACATTCATATCTCAACTAATGTTTCATGGGTGTGACTATCATTTAACAAGCAAGATTTTTTTTGTCTTTCCACTGACATCTTATTGACAACTTAGATTTAGACGTGTTAGATAATTCATCTTGTTTTAAGAGTGAATTTCTTATTTGAAGTGTTCAACTCAACACTATAATCTTCCATCAAGAAATTATCTTGCTGTGTGAACAGATAATTTTACTTGTTTTTTACTTGTTTTTAGTAGATTTTTCCTCAGATTTAGTATTTTTATCTTGTTTTCCGACACCTCTCTTTGCAGTGTAGGCCTGTATGACAGCAGAAAGCAGTCAGTGAGGGTACAATCTGTGGCTCCAATTCAAGTTTCCTTTTGGGCCAATAAAGAGAATGAACTGAATGTCCACACAATATCAATATGAAGAAATGAATTCCTGCTGTTAAAGTGTTATGACCTTAATTCCAGAATATGATCTGCTCATTTGCACACATAAATACTGTATATGTCTAATGCCTTGGCATGAGGATAAAACTCCTGATTACTTGCCAGACCCTGCAGTTGTCACTCACTGCTGAATTAAATCTGGCGGCACGGTGGTGTAGTGGTTAGCACTGTCGCCTCACAGCAAGAAGGTACCGGGTTTGATTCCCGGCCCGGGGCCTTTCTGTGTGGAGTTTGCATGTTCTCCCCGTGTCTGTGTGGGTTCTCTCTGGGTACTCTGGCTTCCTCCCACCATCCAAAAACATGCATGGGGATTAGGTTAATTGGTTAATTTTAACTGACCGTAGGTGTGAATGTGAGTGTGAATGGTTGTCTGTCTCTATGCGTTCTGTGATGAACTGGAGACTTGTCCAGGGTGTATCCTGCCTTTCACCCTAAGACAGCTGGGATAGGCTCCAGGATGAGCAATAGAAAATGGATGGATGATTATACTCTGCTTGACTGTGCTGTAATAAAACTCACACAGATGCCCCACAATCAAAGCTTCCCAGTAAAAGAGGACGAGCGATTCCCCCTGGACTGCTGGTGGTGTTTTAATGTAAAACAGATACTTAGAGGACATGTTGAATCTGCATTAACAGCAAACAACAATGTGAATAAAACCAGCGACCAGGAGCAGATCACAATATTTCCAAATGTACTTACAATATAATATAATATAATATAGATTCATTTGAAGTTAAAAAAGCTTGTCCACTAACACAGCTCCCACCACCTGATTAAATACACTGGCAAGGTTCCATATCTATATGTAGTAGTCTCAATTGTACCCTGAAGACAAGTGCACACATACTTGCACATACAGTCACAGACAAGCTGATGGTGAGGATGGAGTCCTGTTAATGGATCTATCAGTGACTCTCAATGACCACCGGCTCAAAAGTACCAGGTGTTCCTCTACAACACAGAAAGACACCATGGGTTAGATGACAGGAAGTGGGATGGTAAGAAGACAGAAGAAGACTGAGTACCTGTTAGTGAGCTGCGTCCCGCTGAGGGCAGTGCTCCCATCTTTGCTGACAAACAGTCTCAAGTTGCTGTCTGCAGGAAAACAATGAGAAGGGAAGTTAGCACTGTGACACACTCATGTTGATCTGAACCTTCAGCTCCGTCTACCTTCTGTGTCGCTGCTGTCAGAAAAGTTCTGACTCTGGACGATCTTCTCCACAATGTCATCTGCATCCAGACGGGTGTCGTCCACACAGCTGTGCTGCCTCTCTACAGTGGCCTTCTTCCTCCTGTGATCAGCCCAGAGAGAGACGACATGAAGGACACATCTCCTTCCTCTGAGCCTCAGAGCTCCATTAAAACACACCACCATAATCCTTAATTATTACAGCTGCAAGATTACTGAAATTATTAGACTTTTTAAAACTGAAAATACATATTTTAAAGATTGATGTCTTCAGTATGAATGTCACAGTTTAACTTAGTAGTACTGTTCAGTAGTCTTAGTAGTCAGTGTGTTACAGGTAGTAGTTTTACATCAGTAAATGTACTAATACCACACTGGAAATATTCCACTACAAATAAAAGTCCTGCATCCAAACCCTTAATGAAATAAAGGTATTTAAATATTATCTGCTAAACGTAGTTCATAACATTCAGCACGAACACACATACATGTTTTTTAACCGGTGTGATGTAGTGAAGTTGGGAAAGTACTTGTTTAAATTCAAATTTGTAATCAAGTGCTTGGATTTCAGTACATACACTATATTGCCAAAAGTATTCGCTCACCCATCCAAATAATCAGAATCAGGTATTCCAGTCACTTCCATGGCCACAGATGTATAAAATCAAGCACCTAGGCATGCAGACTGCTTTTACAAACATTTGTGAAAGAATGGGTCGCTCTCTGGAGCTCAGTGAATTCCAGCGTGGAACTGTGATAGGATGCCACCTGTGCAACAAATCCAGTCGTGAAATTTCCTCGCTCCTTAATATTCCACAGTCAACTGTCAGCTGTATTATAAGAACGTGGAAGTGTTTGGGAACGACAGCAACTCAGCCACAAAGTGGTAGACCACGTAAACTGATGGAGCGGGGTCAGTGGATGCTGAGGCTCATAGTGCAAAGAAGTCGCCAACTTTCTGCAGAGTCAATCACTACAGACCTCCAAACTTCATGTGGCCTTCAGATTAGCTCAAGAACAGTGCACAGAGAGCTTCATGGATTGGGTTTCCATGGCCGAGCAGCTGCATCCAAGCCATACATCACCAAGTGCAATGCAAAGCGTCGGATGCAGTGGTGTAAAGCACGCCGCCACTGGACTCTACAGCAGTGGAGACGTGTTCTCTGGAGTGACGAATCATGCTTCTCCATCTGGCAATCTGATGGACGAGTCTGGGTTTGGGTTACTTGTCAGACTGCATTGTGCCAAGTGTAAAGTTGGTGGAGGGAGGATTACGGTGTGGGGTTGTTTTTCAGGAGCTGGGCTTGGCCCCTTAGTTCCAGTGAAAGGAACTCTGAAATATGCTTCAGCATACCAAGACATTTTGGACAATTCCATGCTCCAACATGACTGTGCACCAGTGCACAAAGCAAGGTCCATAAAGACATGGATGACAGAGTCTGGTGTGGATGAACTTGGCTGGCCTGCACAGAGTGCTGACCTCAACCTGATAGAACACCTTTGGGATGAATTAGAGCAGAGACTGAGAGCCAGGCCTTCTCATCCAACATCAGTGTGTGACCTCACAAATATGCTTCTGGAAGAATGGTCATAAATTCCCATAAACACACTCCTAAACCTTGTGGACAGCCTTCCCAGAAGAGTTGAAGCTGTTATAGCTGCAAAGGGTGGACCGACGTCATATTGAACCCTATGGATTAGGAATGGGATGTCACTTAAGTTCATATGAGAGTCAAGGCAGGTGAGTGAATACTTTTGGCAATATAGTGTATCTATTCCCCTCCATGGGTGAGGAATAACTGTTCCTCACTGCGCTCATTGTCAGTGATTCAAAGACACTGTAGGCTACTGAATAATATTCAACTTTGATCATCAATACATCCATGAATTGATACAGGATCCTGAGTGAAATTTGTACTCTTTATAACTGATACAACCAGTGAAAGCTCCAGAAATGTTCATGGAGGATGAACCCTTAAAGGAGTGAACAGCCCTGAGGCTTATATGTTAAGATGACTGACTAAGTAGGAATGAACAGGTGTGTGTTTTTACCTGGAGGATCTGCTGGACATGAGGGCTGCTGCAGAAGGTAGAGGAGGTCTCTCTGGTTTGCTGGGGGTTGCTTGTCGCTGCTGCTCAGTGGGGGTGGGGGGAGCCTGGGAGAGCTGGGCCAACCCACAGGAGGCGCTGCTGCTGGAGGAAGTGTTTCTATGGTGACTGAGGTCAGTGAGGCTGGAGCAGCGAGAGTGAGCTGTGCTGTAGCCTTAGAGGAAAGGACAAGAGGAGAGGATGCTGATGGTCGTTATAGAAACACAATAATTCCTTCATGTTTACTTCTGGTCAATATAATAACAGTTTAAGTATGAAGTATTAAGCAGGGGTGGCATGGACAATGTACAAATACTTCCTGGTTTCTGGTGAAGAGTGCAAGATGGCCATAACGACAAGCTAAAAGCTAAGAAAATAAGTTCATTACAGTACAACCTTCTGTTAGATTTACAGCATATCTCCAACAGGCTTTTATGCACATCTGCAGGAGGCATGTGCCAAGCAAACTGCACACATGACGTGGAATGAAAGGTGTTTAGGGGCATGATGGGACCAAGTCCAAGATCCATACCAGCAGGGGTGTACTTACCATTAGGCAGGTAACTGCCTTTTGCCCCGAGATTTCCAGGGGCCCTCAAACGTCTTATAAAATCTGCTTAATTAAGTTTTTTTTATTATTTAAAGCAGTTGTTGCTTTTACATAATTCACAAGCTTAAAACTACATCAAAATGCTTAATCTATCACAATGGTGTCAATTCCCCCCCCCATGCTATGGAGTAGTCCATGTTACTGTTACTGTGTAATGTGCAGACTTTTTCAGATTCAGGAATATGACAGCAAAAACAAACTTGTTGGTGATTTTGAGAGGTTTTGAGCAGGAGGAAGCAGGACTACAGGTGAAGAGGAGAGTGACAGGAGTGACACTTTCATCACCAAATCAGTATTAAAGCCGTCGAAATGGTCAACTACAGTATATTAAATATTCATGTTCTTCGGTTTGCCTTGACCCCCCAAACTGATTAGATATGCCCTTGCATAGCAGATATCCATTTTCGCCAATTCTGACACATCTGTAAAGTTTCAGGATCGTTTAATCTTCCCAAGTTCCTCAAAATGCTCATAGCTATTTAATGGTGAGTAATGTCACCACGGCAACACTACTTGCTGAAAACTATCCATCTTAAACTACGCTGGGTTATAAAACTTTTTTGTAAGTTGTCTAGGTTTTTTCAACTGATTTTGGGTGACTTTTCACCACTGAATCTGAAAATGACACCTGTTTCTCTGTATCAGGTAAGGTTTTTGTGCTAAGTAGATTTTTAAAATATCTGATCTTCTGAGTAAATAGATTGCATTTTTGTGATTTTTTTGTTAATATTTCTTGTCTGAAACAGTTTTTAAGAGAAAAAAATGTTTTGTTCCAAAATTTATTCACTTAATGATACAAAAATAGATTTCTGTAAATTGAACAGCAGACATTAAAGGACATGTAGGACATGAACTCGCGTTTTTTCCGAAACCCTAGAATGCTCAGCGACAGGGACACTTCTCTACAGAGTCCAATAGAAATCAGCCATCGTGACCCTGGTACCTGGTCTCCATCTCCTTCATGTCCTGATGGATTCTCTCCTCCTGCTCATTGCTCATTGATCACATATTTTTAGGAAAACGATCCATATGCAAGAATATGTAATGCAGTTTGATGCTCATGTTGCATCTGAGGTTTCTGAAAGCAGTCAGCATATTAGTGATAGTTTTCATATGATTCATTGCAATTTGATCACAATGAGCTACAGGACGAGATGCTGATTGAAGATCAGATCAGATGCTCTGTGTTTTTCTGTTGATCCCAGTAGGAAGTAGCAGTCAGTGCCATAGTAGGTCGGCTCCCTCCAAACCATGGGAATTCCAAACTTCAGACAGCTCTTCTTGCCTTTAGTCCACTGACACAGATGCTCGGTGCATGTCTTGCATTTCATGTGTGGCACCCAAGCTTTATCCTAGTGAAGCTGGTGAGGTTTAATACCAAAATAAGCATGGAAAGCACGTAGGAGCTGTTGTGTATTTGTCACAGATGTAGCACAATCATCAGGCTAACTTTTGCAAGATTTCTGGTTGAAGCCATTTCATTCACTTGTGAAATAAAAATACCAATTAGTCAAATGTTGGCACATGCAAAGTCTTCAAAGTTTGATTATTTCAAACAATAGAAAAAAGGTTTGCATCACATGAAGCAAAAACTTCTCCCCAGATGAGGAGGTTTTGAGCACACCAAAGCCCTCAAAAAGTTTGAATAAGCCTGGAGTCCTATTATAGAGGAGCACAACTACGGTATCTAGTTTAATGGTGTAATCCTAAATGTGATGCCAGATAGAAAGACATAGAACAAAATCAATTGGATATCCATCTTCAGTCTATATTACGGGATAAGACACTTCTTAAGAAATATCTGGACAGGCTTTCAAGCTGGACTGCCCTCCCTTTACGCATCTGGGAGAAGAAACTTAAAGATCAGAAATTCAGAAGAAATGTAAGAGGGCTACGCTGGATGGCCTAAGACACAGACTTTAGACTGATTTCTAGGATCTATTCTTCTTTACAGCTTGAGAAGGGTCTCCATGATGTATATTAAATTGAGATGGAAAAGGATGCTACTATAAAGTTAACTGAGGATGACTGGCTAAACATTTGCAGGACACAGTCCTCCACCTCCAGCTCAAATTTATGGAGGGAATTCACCTGGAAAAATATATTTTTTTATAACTCCTAAAATCAAAGAAACACAGAGCCCCGGATCTCAACTTGGTAAATGTTGGAGATTGTGTGGTAACATGTCTGCTGGTCATTTTCACATTTTCTGGGATTGCCCTAATATCTCCCCCTACTGGTTTGATGTTGTCACTGCTATCAGATTAATACTTAATATAGAGCTTGATTTCAATTTTAGTGTCATATATCTGGGTAACATGCCAACTGAATTGAGAAAACAGGACAATTATTTACTACAAATACGGTTAGCTAGAAGTAGAAAAGCAATAACCATGAAGTGGTTGAATAAAGATCCTCCAACGATCTCAGAATGGAAGGAAATAGTTCAGGAACTCTACAGTATGGAACAACTGACCTTTTCCTTGAGACATGCCAACAAAAAAGGAGAAAAATACTGGAAGAACTGGAAATCATACTGTAACCTGACATGAACTAAGAAACGAAGGGAATCTAATGCAGGTCCCACGTGAGGGAGGACTTGGCATTCTCTTTCCGTGGAACAAGATGGACTGAGGAGACATCTGAGACATTAAAAGATACTCTGACATGCAACTGACCCGGGGATTTGTATATTTTTTTTTCTGCCCACCATGAATATGTGTATCATTTCACTTGATTTTATGTACTTTTCCTCACTCAGGATGACTCTGTGTTTGTTAATTGCTATCTTTTTAAGTTTAAAAAAAAGTTTGAATCTCAAACAGCATGTCCAGCACAGGGCCTGCTGCTCTTCTTAGGACAGTGCATCCAGTGGACAAATAAGAAAAACACTGCACTTTAATGATGAATACCAAGGAATTAATGACTTCCCCCCAGGTGCTTTACTTAACAGCCCTGTTGTTTTCCATGAAGCAAGAAAAATATCAAAGTACATTATTATTATTTATTTATTGAGATGTTAATGTCCAGATACACTATATTGCCAAAAGTATTCACTCACCTGCCTTGACTCGCATATGAACTTAAGTGACATCCCATTCTTAATCCATAGGGTTCAATGACGTTGGTCCACCCTTTGCAGCTATAACAGCTTCAACTCTTCTGGGAAGGCTGTCCACAAGGTTTAGGAGTGTGTTTATGGGAATTTTTGACCATTCTTCCAGAAGTGTATTTGTGAGGTCACACACTGATGTTGGACGAGAAGGCCTGGCTCTCAGTCTCTGCTCTAATTCATCCCAAAGGTGTTCTATCGGGTTGAGGTCAGGACTCTGTGCAGGCCAGTCAAGTTCATCCACACCAGACTCTGTCATCCATGTCTTGACCTTGCTTTGTGCACTGGTGCACAGTCACACTCAACAAAGAGGAAGGGGCCAGCTCCAAATTCCAAAAGTACCTAGTACCAGGTAGGGGGTACCAGTGGAAAAGCACCACAACCGTGTAGAGCTGTGCCGTACTGTACCGCGCCTGTGGAAAAGCGCCATAACTCGCCTTCCCCAGAGTCCTTGTGTTTTTTTCATCTCCCTGGTGTTGGTGAACTGAGGCTAATCGGTGAGAAGGTGTCATCAAGGCTTCTTCTGTTTGGTGTGGTGGAGAGGAGGGCGTACTACCAGGCTTCATCTGGTTGGCGTAGTGGTGAGGAAGACGTGTTGCTCATCCATGACCAACAGCTTGATGATGCTCTTCATCCCCTTGGACACTTTCATACAATTCTATATGTATTAACTGTTGTTATATGTAGTGTTAATGTGTTTTCATTGTTGTTATTCTGTACACATGGCATCTATTGCATGTCTGTCCATCCTGAAGAGGGATCCCTCCTCTGTCACTCTTCCTGACGTCGGTCTCTTCCCTTTCTTTTTCCCTGTTAAAAGGGTTTTTTTTGGGGAGTTTTTCCTTCGTCGATGTGAGGGAAGTTTGTAAAGCACAGAGGGTGTCATATCCTGTACAGATTGTAAAGCCCTCTGAGGCAATTTGTAATTTATAATATTGGGCTATAAAATAAACTTGACTTGACTTGACAGTGAGAAAGAAAGAGTCCAGTTAAAGTGAATGAGATGATGCTAGAGGATCTTTAAGACTATCAGGTAGTCCAGTAAATTTGCTCAGCACTGTATACAACTACCAATAAAGGCCCTTCCTCTCTGCAACTTTCACACCTAATCTAGTGGGCCAGATTGGGCCTTTAGCGGTCTGGCTCTGGCCCTCGACCTGATCTGACGACACTTTCAGGTTGAACAAGTTGCTCTATCACAACATCTCCCTGGTCTTAGCACGAGGAAATAAAAGCTCCTGACCTTGGTTGTAGCATGATGAAGCTCTCTGACCTGAGATCTTGCTGTGTTGGCTGGCATAGCTGGAGCTGCGGAAATGACCAGCGTGAAAGACGTCATCTGGACTGGACACACTCTCTACTTCCTCAGGAAGTCCTGCAGAACACACACACATCTGACTGCAGGACATGAATCAGAGACACCACCTGGTCAATTCTAAGACTACCTGTAGGCGTATCAATGTTTCTTCACTTTTCCACAGACAGTATAAGAGCTCAGTTTGTTTGAAAGCCTAGAACAACTCTAAGGGCGGCATGGTGGTGTAGTGGTTAGCACTGTCGCCTCACAGCAAGAAGATACCGGGTTCGAATCCGGCGCCTTTCTGTGTGGAGTTTGCATGTTCTCCTCATGTCTGCGTGGGTTCTCTCCGGGTACTCCGGCTTCCTCCCACCATCCAAAAACATGCATGGGGATTAGGTTAATTGGCTAATTTAAATTGACCGTAGGTGTGAATGTGAGTGGTTATTTGTCTCTATGTGCCCTGCGATGAGGGCGACTTGTCCAGGGTGTACCCCGCCTTCTGCCCTAAGACAGCTGGGATAGGTTCCAGCCCCCCTGCGACCCTATGAGGATAAGCGGTAGATAATGGATGGATAACAACTCTTTGAGTGCCATTGACATATTTTGACGTCATTTAAAATTTTAATTTAAAATCCGACGCTTGGATGCCACTGAAATCATAATACATCAAATTGTTTTTTCTGCAGTGGGTCTCTCCCCGTGGCGGTCTCCCACAGCCTGTGAGTAATGTTGGGGCTTTTGGGATTTGTAGTTGGAGCATGAAGAGATGGTAGATGGTATAGAGCGCAAAACGGACAGATTCTGGACAAAAAGTGGTGATTTTGGTGAAAGTGTCCTCTACTCTACCTCTGATAAAACAAGAATGGAACAAGGTAAAAACAAACATTTTTTTCATGATGAAATAGAGAGTCTCTCCTTTCATTTAATGAGTTATTCAGTGTTTTGAGAGACATAGTACAAAATATTCTGTGCATCATGAACTATGACTCAAAATGGGCAAAACACTGGCACAAGGCACTTTCTGTTTTATAAAAGGGCTGGCACTCAACGAGTTAAGTGATTGGGTTCACCTAAATTGTAAAAGAAATATATTTTGTTATTGACTTCCAATTAATGCACCCTAAATGGACTGAATGAAAGGAAATTAGTGAATGAATCAAGTGTTTTGAAGTGAGGTTGTATTGACTTCCAGCAAAGCAGCCAGACTCAGACAATGGTTTAAAAACACTGCAGCTCCTCCAGTCCAACAATAGAGGCTGTGTTCATGTTCATGATGGTTATGGGATGTAAACTAGGCCTGGTCTCCTAAACAAATCAGTCATATTACTTTATAGTCATACAGAACAACACACCCTTGAAAACAGCACGATAATAGCCAGCTGTTGAACTTATTTAAGCTGTCCTCAATTATTTGGTTGCTGACTATCCCTCTAATAATTAAGCACATTGACCACACACAGTCTGCTTGGTTTTATTTGTTGGTTTTTCACCTTAGTAAATATAACTAGATAATAGATCATATATCAGAAACCTTAGAATAATGCCATAGCTGCCCCTTTCATTGTTGTTGGATAACACATGATCAGGTCAGCTCCCAGGTAAGACTTATTTTTAACCTACGGTCATCACCTTACAGGTGATCACACAGTTTTCCTACATTGAGGGATTATTATCAGCAATCACTGGTGCAGCCACTTTCAGTTTGCCCTCAAAATAATGTGGTTTAGATCATCTGGGTAAACTGGTTTCTGTTTCTTTCCCCCTGACTTCACTGTTCCCAAATCTCAGAACCTAAATAAGACCTGAGTAGGTTTGTGAGGACACAGGGAGCATCAGTGCTGAACACTTACCTGAGCTTCGCACTGAGGACTGTCTGGGTTTGAAGGCGTGAGGGCACTCCATGATGCCTCCTAGTGGTTGCACTGTGGATCCAGTGCTCTCACCCTTACAGTCCAGCTGCAGGGTAGGGTCCTCATCCCCTATGGAGATAGATTTGGCTGTGCTGGGAGGCCTGGAGGTGAAAACAAAAGGCACAGTCAGTCACATTCACTTTTTTGGGTCTGGGCGGGGGGCACAGTGTGTGTCTGCCTGACGAGAAGGAACTCACGTTTTAAAGCAGGGATCTCCAGACAGAAGAGTCATTCCAATTGTTACCTATACAACACACAGATGTGTTAGTAAAGCTGAGAGCTGATCGGTTCAGTGAGGGTGGTGTGGGTGGGGGTGCCCTGCCTTAAGGATAGAGTTGTCCTGTCGAGTGTTTTTAGTGTCGTAACCCTCCAGGATGCAGCAGCGAACGACAGAGCCTGAACCTGCAAACTCTGCAATGTTGAGATCAGCGAAACCTAGCTGGAGACAGACAGAGGGACGGAAGGACGGAGGGACAAATGGACAGACAGATAAAAGAAAACAACAGAAAAATTTAAAACTTCAAGGTGAAAGTAATGCACATAACTTTATACACACAACAGTAACTTAATGTGGACGTATTAAAGCGGTCATTTCAGAAAAATGACCGAAAAATAAATACTAAGTACTAGTAGTGGGGATCCCACTGCACAGGTTACTTCTCTCAAGGAAATTTGTTTTCCAGGCCATGAAGCTATTCGAATTTCCTGATAACACATTTCAGAATATATTTTATCAAAGATAACTGTATCTCTCATGTTTAATGTGAGGACAGTGCAGGCAGACAGCACAGGAGTCCTGTGACAAACACATTGTACACACATTACTCAGCATGGAGGGAGAACGGTAATTAACCTGGAAAGATAAAGATAAACTCCCTGTAATCAGCGCGTGACATGACAATACTCTAAACTTTATGTCGCTCAAACAGTGCCTGGACACTTCACACAGTCATTACCCTGTGACTGTGCCCAGTCACATGACCTGGTAACACAGCACTGGGATGTTGACATGGTTAGTGTTTAACAGAGTTACACCACCACTAACTCTGCTTTATCAGCCTGTGTAGGTTCAGGTCAAGCAAATTAGCTGAACTAGATTAATATCTTAGATGTATCATCTTACCTTTGAGAAGGCCTTTCCTCCTTTGAGCTCCTGGAGAGACAGAAACCTACTATTAACACTATCTCCACTCCCACATCTATCAGCACATCACATCATATGAACTAATATTGTGTGGGATTCACCAACCACTCTGTATTACTGGGTAGTGTGTGGTAAAATACATTACCTTACGTACAGAGACCCTGCAAATGCAGGGGTCCAACACTCCAGTGATGGGATTAGCACTCATTTTACACACAAACGAGAACTTCTTCCTCCATCGAACACAGTTCTGCTGCACCTCCTCCCTACACACACACACACACACACACACACACACACACAGTCACAGTCATGTTTCCATCACTTTAGATCACATCAATCAATCAAATTAGAACATATCAGACATGAAGGGCGGCGCTATTATGATGCAGGGGTTCCCACTGTTCAGTCACCAGAGGGGGTTGTTGGGGGCAACATGATACAAAGTAGCCCATTACATTTGTGTGGAACACAGTAATGTCACAAATGTGTTATTGTTCTTAAATTAGTAATCTCATTATAGTTAGTAATCAAAAATCATGTCCTTACTAGTGCTGCTTTAGCGTGCCAACTCATGGACGAGGAGACAGAATAAAGATGGCAGACTGGTTAGGACGTCTTTAGGGGGTGGAAACTAGGAGTGCAATGTTTAGTCAAAAAAATTAATAATAAAATTTGTTTCCAACCAATTAATTTGTCGAACATGTTAACATCTACATGCAGCTGGTCTGCGATGCTGCAGCATTTAAAGTGGAGGTATGTCGGCCACCTGAAGGATGCAGCTTGTGTTCACCACAGAATACAGTACGCAAAATACAGTTTTCGTTTTGAGGAAGCTCGATAGCTTTGAGGTTGTTTTGTTGCTATTTTGACTGTCCTATGTTTACATAAAAAATGAAACTTTATTTTTTATCAGCACTTTGCCTTCCTTGCTTTTTAATGGACAAAAGTTTACTAGAGTCCGAATGAGCAGCACAGTTCATAAATATTTTTGAATGATAGTCATCACAGTTGTCACAGTAGTCATCTTTATCGCCTTATAGACAATAGATTAGTCAAGTAATCATTAAGATAGTCAATAGATTAGGTGAGTAATCATTAAGATAGTCAATAGATTAGTCAATTAATCATTAAGATAGTCAATAGATTAGTCAATTAATCATTAAGATAGTCAATAGATTAGTCGAGAAATCACTAAGATAGTCAATGGATTAGTCGAGTAATCACTGAGATAGTCAATGGATTAGTCGAGAAATCACTAAGGTAGTCGATGGATTAGTCGAGTAATCACTAAGGTAGTCGATGGATTAGTCGAGTAATCACTAAGATAGTCGATGGATTAGTCGAGTAATCACTAAGATAGTCAATGGATTAGTCGAGTAATCACTAAGATAGTCAATGGATTAGTAGAGTAATCATTAAGATAGTCAATGGCTTAGTCGAGTAATCATTAAGATAGTCAATGGATTAGTCGAGTAATCATTAAGATAGTCAATGGATCAGTCGAGTAATCATTAAGATAGTCAATGGATCAGTCGAGTAATCATTAAGATAGTCAGTGGATTAGTCGACTATCTAAATAGTCATTAGTTGCAGCCCTAGTGGAAATATGAACTGGATCTGGAACTGGTGCCTTCAGGCTGTGTGAAATCTCTGTTTTGTACCTGGACTGGGGCATTCACTGAGGTAAGGTGTTTAGGGGAAACACATGTGTATAGCTGTATGTCTTCAGCATAGACAGTACTCCACATGGGACGCTGACTTCATCTGATTCAGAGATAACAGCAGAAACTGATACAACATTCAAGATTTGGTTTATTGTCATTTCACCAAAGTATTCACATACACTGAATGAAACAAAATGTCGTTCCTCATCAACTCCTTGCAGTGCATTAAGATAACAATAAATAAAGTAACAGAATAGGACGCAACAGCAATAAAAAAGACAGATGGAAAAAATACACAGACGACATCTGAGGTAAGTAACAAAATATAAGACAAAATAGACAAGCATTATATTCACACATACCAAGGTCACACAATCACTATCCTGTGCATTTTTGTCCATGGTAATAATAATAATAATAATAATAATAATAATAAAGTGCTTTTAGTGACTTTTATCCCTGTGGTCAGGATGTTATTGACAGATGCTCAACTGTCAAACAGTGTCTGCAGGATGAATGTTAGTGTGGGAGGGGACACAGTCGGTTCACCAGCCTGACAGCTTGTGGAAAGAAGCTGTTCAGCATCCTGTTGGTTTTACAGCCGATGCTCCGGTACCGCTTCCCAGACAGCAGGAGGGAGAACAGGCCATGAGAAGGATTGTGAGGGTCCTTGATGATGGAGGTAGCCCTACGTGTTCAGCGCTGCTCGTAGAGCTCCATCAGGAACAGGAGAGGGGCACCAATGATCCTGCTGGTTGTCTTCACTATCCGGTTTAGCTACTGTTGTTCGTAGGCTCTGCAGCTCCCAAACCAGGAAGTGAAGCTGTATGTCAGAATGCTCTCAATGGTGCCCCTGTAGAAGGTGGTGAGGTGAGGAGTGGGGAGACCCACTTTTCTGAGTCTACGGAGGGGGTGGAGCAACTGCAGTGCTTTTTTGATGACTGCTAGGACAGGTCGTCAGCTAGGTGGATTCCAAGGAACTTAATGCTGTTCACCCTCTCCACAGCAGCCCCATCAATGTTTAGAGGCAAGTGATGATTTGTTACAGACCTCCTGAAATCAATCACCATCTCCTTGGTTTTGTCCACATTGAGGGCGAGGTTGTAAGTTCTGCACCATGTTGTCGGCTGCTCCACCTCCATCCTGTAAGCAGACTCATCATTGTTATGGATGAAACCCACCACTGTTGTGTCGTCAGCAAACTTTATGATGTGGTTGTTGCTGAGTCTGGCAGTGCAGTCATGGGTGAGCAGGCTGAACAGCAGGGGGCTCAGGACACAGCTTTGGGGTGAGTCTGTGCTCACTGAGATAGGTCTTGATGTGAAGCTGTCTGTTGCCGATTTGTGAGGAAGTCCAGGATGCAGTTACAGGTACCAGTGTTGACCCCCAGCAGTCTCAGCTTTTCCACCAGCTGTTCTGGGATGATCGTGTTGAAAGCCGAGCTGAAATCGATGAAGAGGATCCTGGCATAGGTGTTCTTCCTCTCCAGGTGTGACAACGTGAGGTGGAGTGTAGTGATAGTGATAGTGAGATAGCGTCCTCTGCGGACCGATTGGGTCTGTATGCAAACTGTAGGGGGTCCAGGTTTTCCGGGAGACAGGTCTTAATGTGCTGCATGACCAGCCGCTCCATACATTTCATTAGGATTGGTGTGAGGGCCACAGGGCGAAAACCATTAAGGCAGGCTGGGTTTGGCTTCTTCGGGAAGAGATAATAGTGGCACTTTTGAGGCAGGTGGGCACTTCATCCTGTGTGGGTTGACGCTGGTGAAAAATCCTTTTTCATTTCAGCTGTAGAAACCTGAAGAACCTGGTCGCTGGGTGATGGTGGGAGCATCTGTGCCTGAGTGGTGTTGTTAGCCTCAAAATGTGCATAAAAATCATTCATCTGGTAGAGAGGGATCATTGTGGCATGTCCACATGGGAGGGGGCTTATAGTCAGTGATGTTCTGGAATCCCTGCAACAAGCGTTGTGAATTCCGGTCGTTGGTGAAGTGACTGTTCAGTTTTTGTGCGTACAGCCTCTTTGCCTCCCTGATCCCCTGGGACAATTTTAAATTTGCCACTCCGCATGCTTCTGGATCTCCAGATTTAAATGCAGCATGATGGGCTCTCAACAGTGCGCTAACCTCCCCAGTGGTTTCTGGTTGGCATGCCTCTTGATGGTCCTGACCACTGTCACATCATCAATGCATTTATTTATGTAACCAATGACAGACTCTGTGTATTCCGGAAGGTCAGTAACACTGTCATATGTTGCTGCCTCCCTAAAAATGTTCCACTGTGTGGTTTCAAAACAGTCCTGCAGTGCTAAAGTAGCTTCCTGTGGCCCTGTTCTGACTTCTCTGACCACCGGCTGGTCCTGTTTCACCCTGGGTCTGTATGCTGGTGTGAGCATAACAGCAAGGTGGTCTGAGTTACCAACATGTGGGAGAGGGGCTGCCCTATATAAGTCTTTGCTGTTTGTGTACACCAGGTCTAGTGTGTTCTCTCCTCTGGTCACAATATTCACATGTTGGCAGGACAGGTTTAAGACTTGCCTGGTTGAAATCACCAGCTGCTATGAAGAAGGCATCCAGATGGTCCCTCTGCTGCTCGCTGATGTTGTTGTAGAGCTCTGTCATAGCCTCCCTTACATTGGCACTTGGTGGTACATAGACAGCTGTTATAATGACTGCCATCAGCTCCCGTGGGATGTAGATTGGTCAGCACTTTACAGTCATTACGGTCATTACATACCTATCTTCCAGCAAGATGAAGGGAGGAAGAAAGTCCACTGAGGACTATGCTTCGAAACAGATGTCAAGGTCCTATAGTAGAATTACATCGTCATCAGTATCAAAGGATGCATTGAGATCTGGAAGTACCAGAATAGAAACTACAGGGTTGTCTGAGATTATTAACAACCACCTTCAGTGTGCTGAAATGGCTAAAAATCCTCCAGCACTCACTGTGGAGAGATGTTAAAATATGAAAGATCAAATGTATCTGAATATGTAAGAAATTAAAACATGAAGTGCTTCTGCCTTCTCTTCCACAGGTAAAACCTAATAAGAGTCAATAAGATTTGGATTCTGTGGTGGATTATGTGGAGTATGTGGATTCCATACTGGATATAAAATCAAGCAAATTACATCAAACCATGTCCTTTCATATCAGTAAGATTGCTGATCTTAATGTTTACCTGAAGGTGACTCAAACATGAGACTGACTGATTGTTCATTTGTAATCGCTTAAATGAGATATAAGGTGCTTTGCTGAAAGAGGCTTTCCTGGACATCCTGAAACTCTTCTTCAGTTTCACTCTTCTTCTTCGTCAGGCACAACTGTCTGTTCTGAAAAATGAAGCTTATGAGTGTGAAACAATACAAATTAGTTTCCTTATGTACAAATTAGTTTCCTATGGTAGATAGCCCAGTTTGTATATTGACTCGTGTCCTGCCAGCAGATGACTGCTAGCCCTTTGATCTACCTAGCCCACACCCTGTCTCCTGTCTGAATTGCCTTCTGTCCTATTGTACATTGAAATGTCACCCACCTCTTTTGTTCTTGCATCCTGTAACATGTGTCTGTCAACCACCACCTACCATTAGTTTGTTATAAAATGGCCCTCTGCCCTGTGCTCTGGGTCAGTCTGCTGTTCCACACCTGGTCTGTGACACTAGGCTCACCGTTTTCGGGATTACTTATTAAACTTCACTTCCACCACAGCAAGCTTTGGGTTGTATCTATTTTGAATGTTGTGGGACTGTCATGGTTGACACGTCTCTGCAACATCGTGTGGACATTGGGGACAGTGCCTCTGGATTCTGGACAGACCGGGGTGGTGGTTCCCCTCTTTAAGAAGGGGGACCGGAGGGTGTGTTCCAACTATAGGGGGATCACACTCCTCAGCCTCCCTGGTAAGGTCTATTCAGGGGTTTTGGAGAGGAGGGTCCGTCGGGAAGTCGAATCTCAGATTCAGGAGGAGCAATGTGGTTTTCGTCCTGGCCACGGAACAGTGGACCAGCTCTACATCCTCGGCAGGGTCCTGGAGGGTGCATGGGAGTTCGGCCAACCAGTCTACATGTGTTTTGTGGACTTGGAGAAAGCATTCGACCACGTCCCTCGGGGAGTCCTGTGGGAGGTGCTCCGGGAGCACGGGGTACCGGACCCCTCGGTTCGGGCTGTATCCGGTCCCTGTATGACCGGTGTCAGAGTTTGGTCCGCATTGCCGGTAGTAAGCCGGATTTGTTTCTGGTGAGAGCTGGACTCCGCCAAAGCTGCCCTTTGTCACTGATTCTGTTCATAACATTTATGGACAAAATTTCTAGGCGCAGCCGAGGTGCTGAGGGGGTCCAGTTTGGTGGTCTCAGTATCACATCCCTGCTTTTTGCAGATGATGTGGTTCTGTTGGCTTCATCAAGCCGTGATCTCCACCTCTCACTGGAGTGGTTCGCAGCTGAGTGTGAAGCAGTCGGGATGAGAATCAGCACCTCCAAATCTGAGGCCATGGTTCTCAGTCGGAAAAGGGTGGCATGCTCTCTCCGGGTCAAGAATGAGATCCTGCCCCAAGTGGAGGAGTTCAAGTATCTCGGGGTCTTGTACACGAGTGAGGGAACAATGGAGCGGGAGATCGACAGGCGGATCAGTGCAGCTTCTGCAGTGATGTGGACGCTGTATCGGTCCATCGTGGTGAAGAGAGCTGAACCGAAAGACGAAGCTCTCAATTTACCAGTCAATCTACATTCCTACCCTCACCTATGGTCACGAACTGTGGGTCGTGACCGAAAGAACAAGATTACGGATCCAAGCGGCCGAAATGAGTTTCCTCCGCAGGGTGTCCGGGCTCTCCCTTAGAGATAGGATGAGAAGCGCGGTCATCCAGGAGGGGTCAGAGTAGAGCCGCTGCTCCTCCGCATCCAGAGGAGCCAGATGAGGAGGCTCGGGCGCCCGCCAGACGCCTCCCTGGTGAGGTGTACCGGGCACGTCCCACCGGCAGGAGACCCCGAGGACAACCCAGGACATGCTGGAGCGACTATGTCTCCCGGTTGGCCTGGGAACCCCTCAGGATCCCTCCGGAAGAGCTGGATGAAGTGGCTGGGGAAAGGGAAGTCTGGACTTCCCTGCTTAGGCTGCTGCCCCCCCATGAGTCCATGGTCTCAGTCTCTAGTTTCTTCAATACACCATGGTTTTCATTTAGTAAATGATGGTCCTGTTCAGAGTCAAACAGACCATAAAGCAGGGGATGCTTTAGGATGGGGCTGCCTGATGATTGACAGGTCCACCCTCTCTTAAAAACAGCATGTATGAGATCATGTGTATGAGATTTTGGTCCAAAGTGTCCCTCCTCAGTTTATAAACAGACTTTTCTCACTAAACTAATGATGAGCAAGAACAGCTGAGCCCACAACAGGGCTATCAGGAACACTAAATGCGCTAAAGCTGTTCCTAACCTCTCCACACCTTTCTCACAATGCATAGAGATCATCAGCGTGCTTGGCTTGTCCCAACATGGCTGGTAAATGCTGACGTTATCTGCCTTTGCCCCTCTAAAATCAGAGGAAATAGTCATCCAGCTCTCTATATGTTCAGCTCTTCAGCTGCACATGTGCAGACTCCACATGCTTGTTCTCAGGAATGTGACTTACGACATGGAAATCTGCCCAGCAGCATAGTTAATCCCTCTATTATGATTGATATCATTTATTTCCTTGTGCACATGCATGCATGATCACATCCACACTCTGCCTGTATAAATACATTTTGTTTCACAGGCATGTCTGTGCAATTATCTGCCAAAGAAATTATTAAAATATTAAAACTGCAAAGCTGTGACAGTTTTCAAAACACTAAAGCTGCATTAACTTGTCTTGGGTGTCAAAGAACATTAGCATATTTTAAAGAGGTTTCCGTTTAACACACCTGGCAGACAGTAAGCTACATCAGTACTCTTCAGGATTTTTTGTAAACCTGAAAAACCTACAATATTCACAATCTCTCTCTTTTAACACTCTTTTGGTCTCCACCAACTTCTAACAACTGTCTGTGCTGTTTAATGCTAGTGTTTGGAAGACAGGATAAGGATCTCATAACATGATACCATTCTGTTGCTGTCATGGTAAGTTTGCAAATGTCCCCTTTAAGAGATTGAGTATCCATGGTAACAGCAGCTCATGTTGGGTTAGAGTGAATACGATGACAGGCTTTGAGGAGTGACTTTTGGAGTGTTTGAAATGGATAAACAGCCACAGAGGGAGCAGCCAAAAGAGAAAGCTTGCTGGTTTATTGTTTTCCTGCAGTGAGTCAGTGAGCTGAAGGCAGGCTCTTCTGGCGCTCCTTCCCCACATTAACTTTAACATTAACTCTATCAAAGGAGCTTTTCCCACTCTGCTTATCTGACTGGTGACCTGTTTACAGCTCTTAAAACAACAGGCCTGCAGGCTGCCGGCAGCCTTGGAGAGAAAACGGTCAGACAGGTTCTGCCACTTCTTTTCTTACAGCCCAGCCCTTCACAAACACTCCATTGTACAGCAAGTGGATACAAGAAGCACTTTTTCCTTCACAATGAAGCTTTCTGTGGCTAGCTGGCCACAGCCTCTCAGCTCACAGTTTGTCTTTTCAATTTTAATGCATAATGTTGGCTGATTGAAAATGATAACAGAGAGGAATTTGAGAAAACAGTAATGTAGCCACAAAAATTGGAAGCAAGCGTGATGAGATGGAGGCAAACAGATGAAAAGTTTCCATTGAAAAGTATTGCACACATTATATTAATGCAGATTTCCATTTACTACAGTTGATGTCCTGCGATTCCCAACTATTTTATGTGCAAATTAAAGCATATGGATGGACACAGGCTGAATGAATGATACCCAAAACCTCAGACATCTAGCCATTACACTGGGACAGCTCCATGGAGCTCTAATGGTAACACTGGCCATGCCTGGCTGCCTTTAACTGCTTTGTTTAATCTCCTTCCACTATCAAAATGCACTTGCTTACCAAACCATTGTTTAGTTACTGTGCAGAGCAATGCCTGCAGGCTGTGCACTACCCTGTATCTGAACTGGATCTGCACTGTCTGCATACACTCTGCAGCAAACACTGACTGGTGCTGAGGGCAGATTCATGTCCAAATAATAACACTAAAGTGCTGCAAATGCACCCAGGTTAAAATCTCCCACTTGACCAACTCTGTCCTCCTATTGGCAGCTCCCTATCTTTTGTCTGCTGGAAGAATCTGAGGAATGGGACACAGTTGCAAATGAGTCTGATGCACAAACAGACACTAGGTTCTCTGTCCTCTCTGATCACCTGTCTCCTCACCTCCTGTCCTCTGTCCTATCTGATCACCTGTCTCCTTACCTCCTGTCCTCTGTCCTCTCTGATCACCTGACTCTATCTCCTCATCTCCTGTCCTCTGTCTCTCTGATCACCTCTCTCCTCACCTCCTGTCTTCTGTCCTCTCTGATCACCTCTCTCCTCACCTCCTGTCTTCTGTCCTCTCTGATCACCTCTCTCCTCACCTCCTGTCTTCTGTCCTCTCTGATCACCTCTCTCCTCACCACCTGTCCTCTGTCCTCTCTGATCACCTGTCTCCTCACCTCCTGTCCTCTGTCCTCTCTGATCGCCTGACTCCTCATCTCCTGTCCTCTGTCCTCTCTGATCACGTCTCCTCACCTCCTGTCCTCTGTCCTCTCTGATCACGTCACCTCACCTCCTGTCCTCTGTCATATCTGATCACCTGTCTCCTCACCTCCTGTCCTCTGTCCTATCTGATCACGTCACCTCACCTCCTGTCCTCTGTCATATCTGATCACCTGTCTCCTCACCTCCTGTCCTCTGTCCTATCTGATCACCTGTCTCCTCACCACCTGTCCTCTGTCCTCTCTGATCACCTGACTGTATCTCCTCATCTCCTGTCCTCTGTCCTCTCTGATCACCTGTCTCCTCACCTCCTGTCCTCTGTCCTCTCTGATCGCCTGACTCCTCATCTCCTGTCCTCTGTCCTCTCTGATCACGTCTCCTCACCTCCTGTCCTATGTCATATCCGATCACGTCACCTCACTTCCTGTCCTCTGTCCTATCTGATCACCTGTCTCCTCACCTCCTGTCCTCTGTCCTATCTGATCACCTGTGTCCTCACCTCCTGTCCTCTGTCCTCTCTGATCACCTGTCTCCTCATCTCCTGTCCTCTGTCCTCTCTGATTACTTGTCTTCTCATCTTCTGTCCTATGTCCTTTCTTATCTCTTGTCTCTTTCTCCTCAGCTGTCTCATTCAGACTGTCAAACACAGAAAACACTGAAAGCATTTTATCTAGGTAGCAATTCCAAAAATAAATCTTTCATATCTGTGGTATTAAAAATCTTTTGTAAACCCGATTTTATGCAAGGTGGGGTTTCGGATATACTACAACACACTGCAAGTGTCAAAACATGCACATTGCCTTCTTCTTTAAAAGGCCATTGTGGTTTTGTAATAACTAGTGCCTGTGTGTATTTTGGTTCCTATGTGTGTGTTTGAAGTATGAAGTATAGCTGTTATGTAACAGTGCATTAGTTTTAGTTAGCAAGTGTATGCTTAAGGTGGTGGACTAAAGGTCAAAGAGGGTTGGATAGTGATGCACGAGGCTGCTGTGTGAAATTAAGAAAGAAAGGCTGCCAGGAAAAATACAGAATGAGGGGGGTCAGTCAGCAGGGGGTCAGGGGTACTTAAATGGTGCCGCTCATTCAGCTGGAGCTAATTTCTTTGTCTTTGGCTTACCTTGAGTTGGTCATTTCATGTTCTAATTTTAAGAACTACTGCACAAACTTCATATACATTTCTGAGATTTTTTTTAAAAAAAACTCTGTTTGTTTTGTAAGATGCATACCAAATTGTTAACGCTTGTAATAATAATTTAACTTGACCTCCAGATAGCGAGGGACATTTGTTACCCAAGTTTTTTCTTTAGACAGACAGGGAGGTTTCTTTGTGACAAAAATTGACACAATTTAAAAATAACCTCTAGAGACAGTCCAACCAACTGCTCAGGCTCCATTCACATGACAATGGCACAACAACGCTTGTGAGAACGTTGCCGGAATTATTTCTGTCTACACGGCAACATGATAACGTGTGACAAGGATGTAATACATATGCCACGCCGATAGGTGGCGCTGCAAAAAAAAAAAAACACAGAGAGACCCACGAAAAAGAACGAAAGAATGCATTTGCAGTCTTTGTTTAATACTCCTTCTGGTCGCGTGATCTCTGTTCTCCAAACCCAGAATGTGAAGAGCTCTGAGGCTCACAACAACATTCAACCACCAAACTCACCGTGGTGAGGTTGTCGGTCATCACCAGCTAATGCTTCCCCCGAACTAAAGCTAATGCTATATTAGGGATCTGAAGTGTTAGTGGTCAAGTAAAACCGGAGGTTGATGTGTCAAGTTCTCTCTGGACACAGGCCAAGCCTGGATCCATCACCAGCAGGAAATCTCGCCAAATAGATGTTGCCATGTGGAAACACCAGACACCAATAGGGCTGGGTACCAACCTTACCTTTTTAGCACCAGACCAAAAAGCTCTGATCCCATCAGGTATCAAAAAATAAATCACCATCTCCAACTCAAAAAGTCAGATTAATCTCACCAAGCAGACATAGAATTCATGCTATCTGCTACTAAACAGTAGCTACATGTTTTGTTGTACGTCTGTAAGGCTGGAAGAGCTGGGAGCACTAAACTTTGAGGTTATGATGATCTGAGCTCCAAGTTCTGACTTCCAGTGAACACACCATAAGACAAACTCTCACTCCCCAGGATCCTAAAGAGGAACTGGTAGCAGCCTGTGACTGTTGATCATCATCAGACTGTTGTCTAGTATGTCTACCATGATAAAGACAAAATTACACAAATATATCAAAGGTATCGAAAAAGTATTGTTCTAGTATGAAACTGGCACCCAGGGCAACCAGCCCTAGACATCACAGAAACACAACATTACATTCATGATAAATGAACTGTACTTGTATAGCACCTCTCTAGTCTTCCAACCACTCAAAGCACTTTTACATTAAATATCAGTATAATACAGTATGTCAGTGGGCTATCAGTGAAGGCTGAATAGAAACAAATGACTCTGACCCCTAATCTCAACTCGACGCAAAATGATGCCGATGTCTGTCGTTGTCCATCAATTCCCACCAGATCAGCCTGCTGTGACTCCACAGGGCAGCTGGAATCGTGAGAACAAGAGCTCGCTGACTAACGACATCTCACGAATTTATAATAATTCAGAATAATTGCATGATATAGTGGGTTATAACGGAGCGTCAGTGAAAAAGAACCACCCTGTGTCCAATGAGAAGAACACATTATTTTATTTTGAAAATAAAACAGATGCTTTATTTTGTGTCTTCCTGTCCCACACGTAAATATACTATATATAGTATATATACAGTATATATATATATATACACAAATAACTGGTAATGTTTGCAGTGTGAAAACAAAGGTATTTTTGTGTTTCAAAAATTATGAGTGCAATTGAATTATGAATGAATTGAAATGAAATTGAATGAATTATGAATGAAATTTTAATTCTAGGTTTAAGCATAAGATTTCTGATTGTCACCACACAGTCATTCCAAAAGTGTGAACACCTGACACTGAACAGTGAAAGCAGACAGAGGACTGAACAGAAAACTGGTTAGAAACCAGCAAATGTGACTGATACACTTCCCTTTTCTAGAAACTGCTTCAGAGCGGCTCTCGACTTCTCCTCTATTAATAAAACTAAACCACTGTCCAGAGCTGCTCACCAGTCTGCTGGATATCCCGACTCTTCACATAATGACACCTTTGGGAATCTTACATCAATATATAAATGTATATATATATATAAATATATATATATATATATATATACATATATATATATGTATATATATATATGTATATATATATATATACACATATATATACGTATATATATGTACATATACATATATATGTATATATACACATGTATACATGTGTATATATACATATATATGTATATGTACATATATATATACATATATATGTATATATATATATATATATATATCTACTGACCAAAACTTCCAACGCAACACTCCCATAATTGAGAAATTTTGGACACACAAAGCCAAACAATGAATTTGAGTTATAACACAGGAAATATCACATGAAATCTCAAGGGATTTGCTTTTGTTTGCTGTGTGCCTACATGTTGTTCCACTTGACTGCACATCCTTAGAATTTGTCACCGCTGATGAAACTGAGCTGATCTTAATCACCAATCCTTTTAAAACCTGGTCAATAAGTAGCCGTACCAATGGCGATCTTTAGTACTCATTTGCATTGTCCTGGTGAAACGTTCGTCCATGGCACGACTACATCAAAATCAGAGAGAAAGGGCCATTGGTATGCTGACAGCTGGAATGGCACAGAGACGTGTTGCCAGGGCCTTGAGCATTGATGTGTCGACCATTTCACATCTATGGAACCGGTAAAATGAGACAGAGCACACTAACGACCGACCACGAGCTCCCGGGCCACGTGTCACCACCACTTGGCAGGACCGTCATATTCATCTTCAGCATCTGAGAAACCGTTTCCTGCCAGCTACAGTGACTGCAGCACAGACCAGAGGTCGACATCAGATCAGAATCAGCGACCAAACAGTACGCAACCTCTTGCGTGAGGCCGGGTTGGACAGCCGACGTCCCCGCCGTGGTCTGCTGTTGACTCCAGCACGTCGCCATGTCCGTTTGCAATGGGCAAGAGCACTATTACACTGCATTCAAATTAAAACTTCATATCTGATACGTGTTGTTAGCATGTCACTTGAATTTGGTACAATATGCGTAAACCATGGGAGTGTTGCGTTCGAAGTTTCGGTCAGTGTATATATATATATATATATATATATATATATACACGTATATACGTATATATATATATATATATATATATATATATATAGATAGATAGATATAGATATATAGATATATAGAGATTATATATATATATATGTATATATATATATACACGTGTATATATATATACACGTGTATATATATATATACATACATATGTATGTCATACACATATTACTGGCCCTCTCTGTGACACTCGTGACACGTGACCACTTTTTGGTTTTGCAAACAAGAGCAACACTCAAGACAGAAACTTTGTAAATTTTGTTGAATTCGATTAATTTGAACAGCCACGGTGAAATGTCAAAAACATGACAATACATTGAATGGACCCATGTTTGCGTTTCTTTTCATATATACATATATGTGTGTGTGTATTTGTAAAGTTAATTATTTAGAGGGTGCTTTTTGAAAATAGGCCTAATGATGCCACTGCCTGAGATCACAGACCATATCCAGCAGCGACCCACTGTATAGTCCAAGAGGAGCAGCAGAGGGGGTGTGGACAGCTCCAGAAACAGCACAAACAAACCAGCAGCAGACATAAAGGTGTTGACGGTTGAAATGCAAGACATGCAGTTTCATACCAGTTTTACAGCTGGAAGCTCTTCCTTATCTGAGGTAGAGAACTAGCAACAGATCCACCCAACATGATCTAATCCTGCTCTGTTTGGAGGAAACAGCTGAGTGTCAAATGGGAAAAATGACAGCTAACATCTGCAGAGGTCAAGTCAGTGACTGTGGAGAGCATAAGCACCAGAGGAGTTAGTGGGTTATGACAGGGAAGGGATTTAAATACCTGGATGACAAAATGGCAAAGTCCCCTCCATCAATCAGCCGGATCTTGCAGAAAAGCACTCCATTGACGAAGGGCACCGCTGTCAGCTCCTCTAATGTGAAGTGCACTTGAAACTTAAACTTCTTCTTTTTCATCAAGAAAGACATTGTTCCCAGCTGCTGCAGTGTGCTCATGATGTGATGATTATCAGTGAATAAAACATTAAAGGCTGCTCTAAAGAAGGTGATGAAAACCCTTCTCTGCTCCAGGGTCAGACATCTCTGAAGAATAGTTTAGACCTGAAAATGAAGAAAAAAATATTAATGATACAATAATAAGTTGAACTAGGGTTCATGTGCAACAGTTTGTTAGGTGTGCAGCAGCAATGACAGCTGGAGGCTCTTTATCCTGCATTGTGAACAACACCTCCCCCTTACAGTTAGAATAATAAACCCAATCATTAATTCTGTGTTTTCGAATAGTTTAAGGCAGTGTCTCTAAAAGACCTCATGCTTGCTGGTATTTTCTCTAACATGATCTGACTCTCTCGCTGCACAGAGCTGCCACGCAAACACAGAAACCACCGGGCGGCTCAGCAGCAGTCTCTGGGGCAAACTCACCGTAAACCTGCGCGGTCCGACGGTTTGATCCCGGTCCGGCTGTGCGCTCCACCGCTGCAGGGAACTGGTCTGTTTGCTGGCGGTTTACTGGGTTTCAGTGCATCTTCACCAACTTTTCTCTTTCCCTCTTCTTCAGCAGAGTTGAGCAACGTTGTGAGCGCAGAGCAGTTAGGGACCGTCCACAAAGTACGAGCAGAGGTGTTTCAGGAAGGAGTCACCCTCATGAAACCTGATGCGCACATCTGAAAAAAAAAACACACAGCGCTTCAACATAAGGGCAATCCCATGTATTTTTTTAAAAAAAGAATAAATTCAGGTGTCAAGTAGAGATTTTGGTATATATTCAAATAAATAGCTCTTTAATAGGCTATATGCAATCTACAAAAAATAGAATAAGAATAGAATAGAACAGAAAAGAAAAGAATAGAATGCCCTTTATTGTCATTATACCATTATACTGCGAAATTGTAGAGCTTTTCCCTTTTCAGGGTACAAGAATAAAATAAGTATAAAAATAAGAACTATATGGTGGCCCAGAGGTGTCAACACAAATGCAAAAGCCACAACGACAGTGACACAGAGTGTTGACAGTGAGGTGGGTTGTTTCTTGCGGACTATTTCATCGAGGAAGACAGCTCTTGCCCCTGTGCTAAGTAAGTAAAGCAACAACCCACCTCACTGTCAACATCTGTTGAGTGTCACTTCCGTTGTGGATTTTGCATTTGTGTTGACACTTCTGGGCCACCGTAGATATAAATATGAAAAATAAGTAAATAAAATGTAAAATTAGAATGTAAATACAAAAATATGCATAAAAATAAGTATAAAATTGTCTTGTATACAGATGTGAATATGAGAATGAATTTTACAACATGGATAAATACTGAATACATAAACAGGAAATGTACAAAGGTATTGCACCAGATGTTAGACTATGTACAGATTAAATAAAATATATTCCACAGGTGTTTAATAAAACAGCAGTGGAAACAGTGACAGATGTATTGCATGAACAGATGTTTTTCACAGGTATAAAACTTGTTCCCACATATTAGTGAATATTCAACACTGAGAGGTTTTCATTGATGGACACGTACTGTATGTACTAATATATACTAATCATACTCTCTCATAATGTGCAGCATAACTGTTTTTCACCTCCTAACCTGTGTAACATCTCTCTTATCTTCATCTACCAGCTACATTCAGCTGTATTGGCTATTTGCTGACTGAGTTTTCCATGTGATCTACTGCTGATTTATACATATACACTGTTTGCTTGTACATATTACTAATCAGTACTGCACATACTGTATTTTGCTATATGTATATAAGACACTGTTGTTTGCTTAATGCATGTTTACCTTGTTACCTATGCACGTATTTTCTACTTCCTCTACCTGTTTACTTCTGTCACTGCTTCTTATATTTTCATATTGGCTATACTTACCACTTTGCTGCTGAAACAGTGTAAATTTGCCTGTTGGTGGCACAAATGAGGATTTTGTTATCTTATCTTATATGACAGTGATACCAAACTACATATATTAAAAGCACACATTCAAGTGTGATGTCTAGAGGACTGGATCAGAGCATCTCCAGAACTGTAGCTCTGGTGGTCTGTTCCTGGTCTGCAGTGGTCAGGATCTATCAAAAGTGGTCCAAGGAAGGACCAGTGGAGAACCAGAGACAGGGTCATGAGAGGACAAGGATCACTGATGCATGTGGAGAGTGAAGGCTGGTCCTGGTGGTCCGATCCAACAGACCAGAGGAGTTAATGCAGCACCAGCACTATATTAGACAGGCCATAATGTTATGGCTGATCGCTGTATGTATACTGTAACATGACCTCTGATGATGATGTTTATGATTAAACTGTGGTGCAATCAGGCTAGAGTGACTGGAATAACACATTCTGTCTGGTTTGCATGTTTCCTCCCACGCTGTGATTGGTACCTCTGCTACTGGCTCCACATCACACAACTTATCGCTGCTATTTTCTTCTTTGCTATCAATGACATGATCAAAGTCATGAAGGTGAGTGGGTCACCCTATACTCTATACAGGTAGGTGATTTTTAGATAAGACATGAAGTCTGACCAGTATCTCTGTAATCTGATCCTGGTGCTGTATCGCTTCATAGCTGTCTTTCTCTGCAAAGGTTCCTCCGTTAAATGCTTCCATAAAAGTCAAAAACCAGTCAAAACGCTGTTATCAATCCCAGAGTCATGGTTAAACCTGAAGGAGACTGTTTGCTGTTGAGCCCACAGACTCAGGAATGCAGAGCCTGAGGAGACCATGGCATGCTGCAACAGCTCTCCACTTCAAATCACTCCTCTAACACACTTTTACAGAGCTGCTTTTAATCCCTCGTTCTGGTGTTTTTACATGTGTTGATTTGTGGCTTTCACTTACTTCACTGTCAGTTTGTTTTTAAATAACATTAATATTCATAGTTGTACTGCTTTGCTACCTGACACTTCTTTGCCTTATGTCTTTTCAATTCTTTGTTATCAAGTCTTATTTGACTGAATGCCATAACAAACTTGGTTTAAGCTCCCCTTCATTTCATATATTGTTCCTCTTTTCATCGACATAGTACTCAGGCATTGTTACTGCAGTATATAGTATTTTACATACAGTAGCTTACAGTTTTTAAGTGGGGTACTGTTTCATTTGTATGGCATTTACATAACTTAATGTTCCTCCAATATTTCTTTCTTTTAGCCGTTTTATCACTATATACACTACAGGTCAAAAGTTTGGAAGCAATATTAATAATAATAATAACTGGTACAAAAAAGATCATAGTTTCATTGGTATACTTTGCAACAAAATAAACATGATTATTATACTAGAAAATGCATTTCCTGCTGAAAATGCATGGGAATGCTATCAGCTGAAGCTAATCTGCTAATGCTGGGTTGAATGTTTTGGGAAGGTGAAGTGGAGTAAATGTTGAAAAAACGCTGAATGAGAATGAATTGTATGAATTGAAATGTTGAAAACAAAAGTCTAAGCCAATCTGCTAATGCTGAGTTTAATGTAATACAATGAAGGTGAAGTAGAAAAAAAATTTAAAAAAAAATGAATGTATAATTTGTTAAATTCAATTTATAAGTTGAATGAATGAACATAAGAGTTGAACAGCATTCCCACCAATAAAGAGTACTGTAACTCTTGTTTCTTTACTCAGTTGCTTCTTTCTAGCCATTTCTGCAGTAGTTTGTCAGAGATTTGAACACAGTTGAGATTTATTGGGATTTTTGTGTGCAGACTTTCAAAAGCCAAAGATATTTGTTTTTTCCACTCTTGCACTTGCACCTATCTGCTAGCTGATATCAGTCCACTGTTGTCAAACTAGCTGCTGCTGCTGAGACATAAATCCTTCAAAATTCAAGTCTGGTGTTATAACTGATTTACCTCAGGTGCACTGTGGAGTGGGTAAAACTGTTTTTAATGGCAGGTTAAACTAGAACCACTGACTTTGCACTAGCCTAGCACCAGTGAACTCTGCAACTAGAAGGATTGAATGAAATTTTTTTAAATCAAATGATGATTAAGAGGAATGTTTATAACCTGTTGCTGATATTTACTGTGGATCTAAGTCATGTACAAAAAACAAAGTAGCCTATGTGACTGAAACCAAAGACAAATCATTTTCATAACACAGAGTTTCATCTTAATTTAAAATGATGCTGCAGTGCCACCAAAATTGCTTTCACACACTGACCTCTTCTGGTTCCTTAGTAGTGATGCACACTATTGGAAAAACACAAGCAAATGATTTTGATCCCAAATTTTATTCCATTCTGAAGACACAGTCCACCAACTGATGACCTCAGCTGTCTCTGGTCTTCATTCAGTGAACTGAGAAACCAATATATTAAATAACAAAAAGTAAAAAAAATGTTCAAGATAGCCTTCACTCCTTCCCTAACTATTTTTCCAAATGATAAAACATAAGTAAAACTCTGTACAACACCCCCCGCAAGGCAACTTTTGACAAGCTTTTCCTTGTTCTCTGAGGACCCCTCTATGTACAATGCACGCACGTGCACACACACACACACACACACACACACACACACACACACACACACACACACACACACACACACACAGAGTCTACTGCGCCTCCTCGGCTTGCTGTGGAGGAGGTGGAGGTGTTCTGGGCCTGCTCTGCTCTCCTGCCCCCTCAGCTGTGGCTGCTGTTGAGCTGCTGGGGTTTGCAGCCTCAGTCCCACTCTGCAGGAACTTGCGTAGGTCTTTGAGAGCAGGCCTGAGCATCTGCACTAAGGCCAGCAGGGCGGCCTGCGTACCCTCCAGAGCCTGGGCCTGTCGTTCCTGGGCGAACGCCTGCGCCTCCTGGGAACGCCTCATCATGTGCAGCAGCTCGTTCTGGCCCTCGAGGTGCTGCGCGATCTGCCGAATGTGGACGTTGGTGACTCTCTGCTCCTGCAGCAGGCGGGCGGAGTTGAGGGCAATGCGGCTCTTCAGCTCCTGAGGCTTGGCCTGACCCTGAGGAGGAGGAGGAGGGGAGGCTGAGGATGAAGCCAGCATCTCCACCGGAGCCTCAACGGCCTCCACCACAGTGGGAGTGGAGTCACTCACAGTGGTGGTGCAGTACTCCACCACGCCTCCATCCTCCAGGGTGTGGTAAGTTGTTTCAGCTGGAAACCCAACAGGAGAAATGTTTTTTATGGTTACGCATGTCTGCAAATTTACATTCAAAATCAAAACTGAAAATTTTGCTGTGATCTTCTTCATCATCATTAATAATCAATTCCACATATAGAAACTTTACTGTGTACTGTGTAGAAACTGGAGTCCATCTCAGCCTAGAAATACACTGACTGATCTGCATATGTCCAGTATATGAATCATACCGCTATGGAGGAATAATGTAGCAGAAAAAAAACACTTACCATTCAGTGGCTTTGCTTCATCACAGACTGTACCTGAGCCAGCTGGGAGAGCTGAAAAAAATCAGAAAGAATATGATGCTAAAATGTTAGAACACACGAATGGTGCTTTATTATTTTACTCCAGCAGATGCTAATTACTGGAGTGGTGTCCTTTAACCGCAGAGTTGATGGTGTGATCCCTGGTTCCTACTGTCTGCATCTCATGTGATCAGCACATTTACCAAGTCTGGTTTCACTGGTTTCATGAATCAATGGAAATGCTAAGGAACCAGTGACTCAAAGTTCACCATAGTCTTCTCTTAACCATTCTGTAGTCTACACATTCTGCAAACCTCTAACATAAAGAAGCTTAATTGCATCTTCAACAAAAAATCTGTGAATATCTGTCTTTATAGTGCAGAAACACTGCAGTAATTTAGTTTTTTACTGAACGAAAAAAAAAACATGATTATTATTATTATTATTATTGCTAACATTATTTTTAGTAAGAGAGAACATCATAGCATGCCACAGGAGGATTTCTATCTGTTAAAATATGAGCAGGTCATTTTTGATGAGTATGAGTGTCCCAATCCGATATTGATATCAGTCCGATATCGGCAAAAAAAATGAGTATGGGATTATATCGGCTTGCGTCTAAAATCTCTGATATAAACACTCAGATAGCATCAGTCCATTCCAGACTCCAGTCCAGCTCTTCTATCCAGCAGCAGAGTCCAGTGATCACAACAACAGCTGTGCTAATGCTGCGTTCGTGTTGTCTCGGAAGTCGTGATTCGGAAGTGAGAATGACATCACACCTGAATTTATGGCGTTCGAGTAAAGAAGTCGGAAAACCAAGATGGACGCCTCCAATGAAAACTTTGTTGTGCTTGTTCTGTCAGAATACAGAAAGCTAATGCAGCAATATATGGTCCGCCTCAAAAATAAAAAAAATAGATAGAAAGAAGAAGTAGAGGGTGTGTGTTTGTTCTCCAGCGTAATCATGTGTGGGAAAGACGTTTGACTCTACTGTAGGCTGTAACGTTTTAACATTTCTCTACTGTAAAACTGTGCCTTACTACTGTAAATACTGTAGTGTCTCATTTCTTATAACTTTATTTATATCTTTTCTATTTTATATCTTTATATCTTTTTTACACTTGTGATTTCACTGAGCACCATGTGGAGCAGCGCTCCTGATTTCGTTGTATGCACCGTCATATAATGACAATAAAGGCTTTTGATTTTGATTTTATTTGATTTGTTTTAATGCTACAATGCGCTAATCCAGGGCACGGCCATCTTGGATTATGATGTTGTGGTCAAGTTGGGGTTGGTGAAGACTATACGAGTTTACGAGTCGAAAATCCAACTTCGAGTGGCGTTTCAGTTGAAATTTACGACTCGTAACTCGTAAATTACGTCTTATGAGGAAACACGAACGTAGCATAAGGTGCTAACAAAGTAGAAGGAGGAGGAGTGATGTCGGCCATGTGGCAGCATTTTTAGTTAAAGTCTGAAAAAGACGTTGAAGCTGAGAGCAAAACTGGTCATGAACCAGTTTCCTGCTGTGGTGGAACAGAACCAGGAAGTTTAATACGACTAACCTCTACAGCGTTTGAAGCAGCGCCACGATAAACAGCAGGAGGATTTTCAGGGGCTAATGTTTTTTTTTATTGATTCTATCCAATTGTAAAACATTCTTCTGTTTAAGTTAAACCAGTGGTTGTTTCGTACTTTGTACTTTAAAATGTTTTAAAATTAAATTTAAAAGTAAATTTAAAAATAGTTTCATTAGATTTATTGAGGTTATTTTTCAGGGTCTTCTGATTATTTTTGTTTATTTATTTTGTTCAATTGTATAATATTCTTATGTTTAAGGTTAAAA
Source organism: Synanceia verrucosa (assembly GCA_029721515.1). Taxonomy (NCBI): domain Eukaryota; kingdom Metazoa; phylum Chordata; class Actinopteri; order Perciformes; family Synanceiidae; genus Synanceia; species Synanceia verrucosa. The sequence goes on along the minus strand of CM056564.1, from coordinate 2,648,885 downwards.
TTGATGTAACCCATGGGTTAATAATAAATAGGTTAGTTTTTCCTCAGACCTACTGATGCTTACCATTGTTCTCTGTTTAATAAATATCACTGGATCAAGCCTTAGCCTGAATGAGCCGTGCTGATATCGTATCGGGTCAGTATCGGTATCATATCTGAAGTGAAAAAAAGGGGTTAAAAGCCTCTGTTAGTAGTAGAGCATCACATTCACGGCCTAGTATACCTCTTCAGTTGTACTTTTCCCTTCACGTTTGTGAGCAACTTTTTCACCACTATGTGTGCTTCTCTAGTCTGAAGAAGAGCCTAGTAGACCTCTAATAGTTACACAGCAATAACAAACCCTACTATCTGCTACCCGTCCTGCATGGGCATGTATTTATTAAAACATGTGAACTCCTCCAGCAGCATCACTTCCTACAGTCAGTGTAAGCTGAGCTGTCCATGCTCAGACTGATGACTTACTCTCTGCTAGTGTGACGGTGGCGGCGGTGGTCACTGTGACAGGTAAAGTTATCTCAGCATCGGAGTCCCCTGCAGGCAGGCTGATGATGGTGGCCTCCCCCAGGAGGTTACAGATCCTCTGCTGCATGGCCGTGAGGATGACGGGAACTGGAGTGCAGTCAGCGGAGGTTCCCTCTATAGCTGCACGGGCCTGGGCCACTTTCCGCCGGACCTCCGTCTTCAAGTCAGACCACTTCTTTTTCACCTCGCCCAACTCTCTGGGACAGGTGGTGACAGCGTTTACCTTTTTCAGGATATCCACCCACGCGTTATTCTTTGCCATGTGGGTGACTCCAGCATTGAAGTGGTTAACCAGTGTGTGCTTTTGTTTCTCTATTTCTTCCACAATAATTTCCACCTCTCGCTCCGAGAAATTCATTTTTCTCTTTTTCGCGACCGATGCCATAATTGTAGAAATCCCTCTTTTGTAGAGGTAATTGTGCGTATTGTACGCAAAAATTGTAGGATTTACTCAATTGATGTGCGCAACGTAATGGCTTCCAGAATCGGCTTCTTCTTCCTACTAACAACGCTTACGTTAACTGGGCGTGTATCCCCGCCCACTGACAGCTCATTGGCTGGCTCTCTCGCGGTCATGTTCTGTTCTCTGTTGCTATTGGCTGGAATAAACGTCACTACTCAACGAGTCAAATAACAATAAACTCAAAGGCCAAACAAGTCCTCACCGTTATGTCATTTGGTACAGGCGTAGTTGGTGAATATGAGTTGCTTTTTCATTTTTTGTTCATTTCAACATTTCAATAACAACCACAACAAATACAACAGTAACCTAGAAAATTTACATGAAAAAAAACACATAAAACAAAAATATACATAAATGGATGTACTCTAGATACACTTAAAAATAAAAATAAAAAGTTTGGTTTAATATATAGGCCAAGTGGAAGATGGAAACACTTGACCACTGAAACAGCAGTTGGCAAAGGTCATCTCAGAGAAAGACAGGTGTCCCTTGCAGAAAGTCCTGCAGAAGATGATATCACAGGATGTACCCTGGACAGTATAATCATAATTTCATTAAACTGAGTTTGTTAACTTGAGCCCCTGTCCCTTCCTTTATTTATCATACTGCTATCATACTACTACCATAGTATAATATATTTAACAGAGTCCATGCTCTACAAATAACACACAAGCACACTTTTAAAACTGGAATTTCCCTATTGAGAAATTAATAAAAGGATTCTTTTTCTTCAAGTAACACACCTTAACCTTATGGTGGTTTATTTTGAGTATTATTGGAGTATTATCTTCAATATATGATTAGCCTAAGTATTACAATAATATCACAGTATAATTAAAAGTAATTATGACGGGCATGATATTGCACGCTCACAGAAATATTGCTGTAGAAGTAAACCGTTTTTCATCTAATTTAAATGTGCACTTTGCATGAAAAGAGAGCGAAAAAAATATCAAAATAGAGAAAAGAAATCTACATGTCAGTTGACAGACAGTAGGATATGCTGGTAGATACCATACCGGCAGCCTCTCACGTGAGCTGTGATCTCGCGTTGTAAAGTAAAGCGAGACAACTGGCTCAAGTGATACGAATGGACCCGCACGGAAGCACTACTGTGCTTCTGATTGGCTTATCTTGGTGCTCGTCCCCTAAATATAACCAATCGCACGCCTAATCCCTAAAGTACTGGCCAATCAGAGGTAGGTTAGGCGGGTCATTCTTCGCCATAGCGAAGTAGCCAATGCTGTTTTTGCTTTCAATCGGCAAATTAACGGAACTGACTTCATACCGAACGGTATCATCTCTTCTCGTTTCACCGGCTTTTAATATATTTAACTGGAATAGTGGTGCGTTGAAAATGTTTGCTAATTTATCAATTGGAATAATACAGTGAACTTATTTCGTCTCATGTGTATGCGTTTGTTGTGAAAAACGGGTTTGTAAGTTAACCGGCTTCTGGTAGCTTTTCCTTTCACTGCCGGCTGACGTGGTAGTAACGTTAACAGCCAGGGCTTGAGACAGGCTACGGTATGGCCTCGGTAACTCTTTGACTAATTTCTCAACCGGTTGAGACGGAGAGTGTCGTGCTATTAAGGCGAATTGTGGGCACCAATGATGCACCAGCAGGGCTCGTTGATGCCCCCCTTGCTCAGTGATGTATACTGCCAGTGCCGGTCGGGTGAGACTCACCGAGCTGTCGACCCGGGCGGCGGAGGCGGGCACGCCGGAGAGCCCTCCACAGCTCCCCCATCCAAACCAGTCCACCGACACCCCGTGATTGGAGACTGGCACTCGGACCCCGGTCAGTCAGCGCATCCATGTGACATATGTGGAGGCCCCGAGCAGGAGCACAGACTGAAAGTGTTGTTCCAGGTCCTGGATGTGAACGGTGATGGAGGCATTTGTGTCAACGACCTGACAATTGGGCTGAAGAAATTAGGGGTACATCGCACTGAACATGAGCTCAGGGTAAGTGGACATGCTCACATCAGTTGTGTCATTGTGTCATTTTTGTGTTTTGAGTTGATGAAACTAAGCCATAATAAGTTAAATAAGTAATTAAATCGGAGTGGAAGGAGAAAGAAAAAGGAAAAAACAGTTGGGTGCTATTAGCCAGTAACAGATAGATCACACGAGACGACAACAGAGAAATTGTCAAAACTATTGGAAATGACATAAACAAAACAGTTAATTTAATTGAAGACCCATTAATTTAAATTTCCATTATGATCAGTAATATGGTGGCCAAAAGATCTCCAAGTTAAAACTGCTTCTTTATATGTATGGGATGTAGATATTCAACAACTTTACAACAACCACATTTAAATGTGAATCAGCTTCTAATACATGTAACACAATGTCAGGGAAATTCTTCTCCAGTAACATGCCAAAAATCAGATCCATGCTGATGACACCAAAATGGACAGGGTTGTACTGATAGATAGAGTATGGTAGAAGAGTCCTCACTCACTCATTCATCCTCTGCTTACTGCTGCTTACGATGTATTCAGGATCTGTGGGGGTCTGGATCTGATACCAGCTTCACTGGTGAAGGTGGTTCACCATGGACAGATCAGCAGACAATCACAGGACCAACACACAGAGACAGAAACCATTCACACTGACATTCACACGTATGAACCTGCATCGCAACAAAACTTGAAGTCCACACTCGTCATCACCTCAGTTTCAGTGAGTTTTAGTCTTAGTGTAACTAAGATGTGTTAAATAAAAAAAGAAAGTCATTTGCCTTCACAGCTGCCCTTGTGCTGAAATGTATTGATCTGCTATTTGCCTTGAGTTAGGGCTGCTCGATTATTCAAATGATTATTTTTGAGTTACATGAAGCATTTATTCAGCAATTCTCTCTCTCAAAAAACAACACTTTGTTATTGATTCATTACGCGAAACGTTCAAATTGAAAATAAATACAGGCTACAAATATGTACCTTACAGCTGTGTACTGTCCTGTGTACTGTCCTCTGTCCTCAAAGTGTTATGCTGTGCTAGGGTTAACAATGATTAAACAGTCAGCCAAACTCCTTTTCAAGAGCCAGAAAGGATGAGCGTCCTTGCTCCTTGATTAACTTCCACAGGTTGACAACAGTGAATTTGAGTGAAACTGGATAAAGCAAGCAAAAGGAAGATGGCATCATATCGCATCCAATGTGACTATGATCTATATTTAGCAACCACGCTGACATACAGCTGGCAATCTTAGCGCCGCTAATGCGATCATATCTCCCATCAAACACTGTCAAAAGTTATCAAATGCCACACATACAACATATTAGCACACAATGATTATGCAGCACTGACAGTCATTGCTTTCTGAAGGGATAGTGTGAACCAAAAAGGACGCCAGAACACGTTGTGTAAGTAGCAACCATGCCGTTATGTTTACATTCTCTACTTCCTGTTTCTGCTGTGCCGCATCTTTAAGCTAGATAGATAAAAATGATAACATAAAACCATGACACCCAATAAATCGTTTCAACTCAATTATACAATTTTGGAGATCGTTTGACAACAAAATCAAATCGTGATCAAAATTCGATTACTTGCACAGCCCTAACTGGAGTTTGGAGGATGATACTTTTTATGATGAAATTACACTTCTAAACATCATCAAATTAAAACTTTTTAAAATTAAAACAAACTAAGGTACTGTCTGTGGTTATGTATTTAGTACCTTAATCTGGACACAGGCTTTGATAGGGTTACTAGTCTTTTTTTGGCAAAAGTTGCTCAGTGGTTTGTCATGGTCAAGAAAAGAGGTCAGTGAAAACAGAGCTTTTAATCAAGAATGGACAGAGCTTTACAAGTTCATACTTCACCATACCCGGTTTTGAGTCATGTCATTTGGAAGGTTGATGGCTCCATCCTGGGCTCCTACACCTCTCATGTCGAAGTGTCCTTGGGCAAGATACTGAACCCCAATACATGTATATCTCCTGAAGGCTGATCCATCAGTGTGTGAGTGAGTGTTTAGATCTGATTCTGATGGGCAGGTTGACTCCTTGCATGACAGCCTCTGCCATTAGTGAATGAATGAATGAATGAATGAATGAATGCTGACATAAATAGCTTTAAGTGGTCCCAGAACTAGAAAGGAGCTTAATGCAAGTCCATTTACCATTTGGAGATTACAATATGTGACTGTTAATAATAACTTTTCTCTGCTCAGTTTTGGTCAACTCCCACATCACTAAAAGGATAGATAGACATGGACTTGTGTGTGTGGCTCTTATTTAGTAGTTTTGGCATGTCTTGATAAACTATACTCTGCAAGAATTAAGATCAGTGTGTGTGATGGGATAGACACAGCACAGGCCTTGCATGGATGTCTGATATTTCTTTTTCAGACTTCAGGTAGCTATCTCTTTTTTCATGTTCACATTGCACACTGCAGGATTGTGAATGTTAATGTTTTCAGACTTCTTCTTTTAAAGACAGAGATGTAAAGTCTTGAGCAATGGATGAGCACACTGTTGTTTCTGTCAGTAATCACAAACACTGGGATCAGTGTGCTCTGCAAGCAGTCAATAAACCTGGTCTGCAGACAGCAGCTGGAAGTCCTGAGTGTTTTCTGAAGACTGTGGAGCAGGAGAAACCTTTGAGAATTAAAATACGGAGGAGACCAGCTGTCGGGTGGATGGAGTGACTCAGGGAGTGTAGGAGGATCATGAAGGAGGGAGGCATCACTCAGCAGATTTTCTCCGATCGAGGGGAAACCCTCCTCATCACCCAACCCCTTCCTCCCTCTCTGGCTGACGATTGAAGGCAAAATGAATTTCCATGCTGCTATCCTATCCTCCATTGGCTGAGCGGCTCGTTCCACGGCTTGACAGTGGGGCCTGCTACTATGGGCTGCAGTGATTGGTTGGGCTCAGCTGCAGTGAGGATGCAGGATTCTGGAGGCTCTCTTTGCTGCATTTCTCTGAAGCCGGCTAAGTGGCAAATCCAGACGCCTGCATTTACAGTAATTCTCAACGTGAGAAACTTGAAATTTTAGGTTTGATAAATACAGAACTTATCGTGCCTTGGTTATAGTTGTATGCAATGTGAGTTAGGTAGGTATATTTACTTTTTATCCTGCTGCTCTTGGTTGATGTCTGTGGACCTGAGCCTGGAAGCATGTCAACTGAGGAAAAAGATCCAATAAGAAGATGAGACACTGAGCTGGAGAAGCCAAGTGGAAGAAAGTCAGTCCCACGTTTCCCTCAGCTGACCTCTCTACACTTGTTCTGCTGGTTCAGACACAGATTCAGTTCTGTCTCGTTGTATTAGAGTGGAGGGCTTTCACCCAGACACTGGGAGCCCCACTGTGAGGATGATGCAGAGCGTGCCGACTTTACTGTGCCAGTGTCTTTTCAGCAGGACGCTTTGTAAGCCTGCTGAAACTCAGTCGCCAGGGGAGAAAGAGACAGAGGCTGCTGGGAGCTGCAGACATCTGCAAGCTGGTCTCCAGGAAAAGACTTCTCACTGTTCTGACAGGGAAAAAAACAGCAGGAATAGTGATACTCCAAAGAAGACCTTAGTATTAATCACAACAGCTCCACCTACAGAACAGGTAGGATAAAGCAGTGGCTGCCTTCTTTTTTTTCACCTTCGGATCTAAAAATATCTCATCATCTACTGGAGGAGCTGGCACAAACTCTTAAAGGTCTCCCGATATGACTTTTTCACTTCCGAGATGATACCGATGTTGCAGCCTTGATTATTGTCCGATATCGATACAATATCAGCACAAATCATACATACTAGGGCTGCACTATTACGGCCAAAATGATAATCACAATTATTTTTATCAATATTGAAATCGTGATCATTATTCATGATTATTCATTATGTTAGGTAAAACATATACTTTTATTGCACTTTCTTTTTGTAGGTAAACAAGGCTTCACACTATCAAGCCAAAGCCGAGCCAGCCCGGGCTTTCACACTGCAGGGCCAGGTGTTAACTTCGGGCCACTTCTGGGCCGTCTTGGTTCTAATGGCCCGCGATTTCTGGCCCTACCTAAACCATGGGCCAAAGCAGGGCCAGAGGCGCTGTCAAGGAAAAGGAAAGCTACGTCAGTTCCATGCCAAATAAAGCAGAAATGCCAAGTTTGTCTTATGTTTGCTGTTAGCTGCGTAGCTTACTATTATTGATGTAAACAAATAGCCTATCAGTTAGTGAGCTATCTTCTATATAGCCTTGTGACAATGTGGTATAGCTGGCATTATGAAGAGATTGTTTTATGGTTAACATACCTCAATTCTTTGTGTTTCCATGCTCTCAGTTGTCATTCCCTATCAAACCTATCCTGTTTGATAATGCGTTGTATCAGTGACATTTTTGCAAAAGGAGATGTAACCCAGAGGGGCTAGTAGCCCGACAGTGAGAACACAAATGGTTTCGGAGCATGGGGCCCAGTAGCACACACAGGCATTTGATAGACGCGGGTTAAGCCCGCCCTCTGAGAAATCGGTTTACAAGGCAGCTTGGCCACACTATGCTCGCAGAGCAAGTAGTCGCGATAGCCAAGCTAATATGTGTCCCAGGCCCCAGGAGTGAAAAATGTCCGTCACCTCCTTCCCCTGCATGCTCCACTTCTTTGCCAATGTTTGCTGAAACAGGTGAGTCTAAAATTGCCCCCTTATCTACGTACAGTCCTGGTCAAAAGTTTACATACACTTGTAAAGAACGTAATATCATGGCTCTCTTGAGTTTCCAGTTATTTCTACAACTCTGATTTTTCTCTAATAGAGTGATTTGGAACAGATACTTCTTTGTCACAAAAAACATTCATGAAGTTTGGTTCTTTTATGACTTTATTATGGGTCAACTGAAAATGTGACCAAATCTGCTGCGTCAAAAATATACATACAGCAACATGAATTAGCAATTTTGGTGACTTAGAAAGTTGTGTCAATGAAATGAGCTTCATAGCATGGCCTCTTAACTTCTTGTGAGTGACCATGAGTAACTACAGCTGGTGACTTCTCTGAGGCCATTTAAATAGGGCTCATTGGATACAAACGCCCTAAACGCTACAATGGGAAAGTCAAAGGAGCTCAGCACGGATCTGAAAAAGTGAATCATTGACTTGAACAAGTCAGGAAAGTTACTTGGAGCCATTTTAAAGCAGCTGCAGGTCCCAAGAGCAACAGTGCAAACAACTGTCTGTAAGTATAAAGTGCATGGCACTGTTTTGTCACTGCCACGATCAGGAAGAAAATGCAAGCTATCACCTGCTGCTGAGAGAAAACTGGTCAGGATGGTGAAGAGTCAACCGAGAACCAGCAAAAAGCAGATCTGTCAAGAATTAGAGGCTGCTGGAACACAGGTGTCAGTGTCCACAGTCAAGTGTGTTTTACATCACCATGGACTGAGAGGCTGCCGTGCAAGAAGGAAGCCCTTGATCCAAAAGTGGCACCTTAAGGCTCGACTGAAATTTGCTGCTGATCACATGGACAAAGATAAAACCTTATGGAGGAAAGTTCTGTGGTCAGACGAAACAAAAATCGAGCTGTTTGGCCACAATGCCCAGCAATATGTTTGGAGGAGAAAAGGTGAGGCCTTTAACACCATGCTTACCGTCAAGCACGGTGGTGGTAGTATTATGCTGTGGGGCTGTTTTGCTGTCGAAGGAACTGGTGCTTTACAGAGAGTAAATGGGATAATGAAGAAGGAGGATTACCTTCAAATTCTTCAAGATAACCTAAAATCATCAGCCTGAAAGTTGGATCTTAGGCACAGTTGGGTGTTCCAACAGGACAATGACCCCAAACACACATCAAAAGTGGTAATGGAATCGCTAAATCCGACTAGAAATAAGGTTTTAGAATGGCCTTCCCAAAGTCCTGACTAAACCCCATTGAGAAGATGTGGACAATGCTGAAGAAACAAGTCCATGTCAGAAAGTGGACAAATTTAACTGAACTGCACCAATTCTGTCAAGATGAGTGGTCAAAGATTCAACCACAAGCTCGCCAGAAGCTTGTGGATGGCTGCAAAAAGTGAATATGAAGTCTTGAAGTGAAAATGGCCAAGGGACGTACATATGTATACATACAGCATTGCTGTATGTATATTTTTGACCCAGCAGTCATAAAAGAATCAAACTCCATGAATGTTTTTTGTGACAAAGAAGTATCTGGTCCAATCACTCTATCAGAGAAAAATCAGAGTTGTAGAAATAACTGGAAACTCAAGAGAGCCATGACATTATGTTCTTTACAAGTGTACGTAAACTTTTGACCACGACTGTATGTAGGTACGGGAGTTCTGATATCAATCAAATACGACAACCTCATCTCCAGAGTAAAGTCTTTTTGGAAGGTTTCATCAGTTGAGCTCTGTCCAGTCTCTGGTAGGGTCACATCTCCAGTGTTGCGGTCATTGTCACTAGGTGAGGTTCCTAGGTCACTCTGAACCTTGGTCATTGTTCTGTCTGTAGGCTATTTTGTCTGTGCACACTGTCTGGATCCAGTTTTAAAGAGGTGGTGCATTGTGTCAATGCCAGCTGATGTTAGAAGGCCCCCATCATTGCAGGTACTTCAGCATTAGGAGGGGTGAAATTTGTTGGTGATGGGAAAGAGGTGGTGTGTCATCTGCTGCTCCTGGCAATAGAGATGTTTTATCAGTCGGCTTTGTTGTTGTGTCTTTGGAGAAGGTCTTAACTGGCATTTGATGTTTTGGGAGTGCAGAGGAAAGTTTTAGAATTTTCTTCATCTATCTGCTGTTTCAGCTAATACCGAGTCCAAAGAGCCAGATTTGCATTTTTTCATTCATCCACAGATTCCTGAATGGCACAGTGCCCAAGTGAGGACCCGATCAAGAAGCTTCTACACAGAGACTATGACTCTGTGCGCTTGATCATTGAGGGTTTTCCCCAGTCTGTTTACTTGTTTTAATTCACCAATTTCTGTAACACCCTAACTAAAAATATCCCCGTTTATGCTATTCTAATCCCCCTTCACACAACTACTTGAGATCTGTGTTAGTTCAGGAATTCTCGAGCAGTCTGTACAGTCCGATACACTGACACACGCACACAGCGAAAATATCAATCAAGTAGGAAACCACCCCACATTTGCATGAAAAATAACAAACTTATCCCCAATAGAGATTTTTCTCTTGTAGTATTCCTACAATCGACTGCTCAACGAGAGTCTTCACCTATAGTGTACATCTTTGGTGTCATCGTCTTACACAGCCACAGGTGACCTTAAAGCGTCTTACACAGCAACACCTGTAGTGGTATCGTCTTACACTGCAACGTATAGTGGCATCGTTTTACACCGCAGCAGGTGACCTTAAAGCCCTTGGCATCACCTATAGTGGCATCGTATGGATTCGAATCACGATTCGATCAGGTTCGATTTGATATTGATTCAGTCAGGGATATTTCAGTTAAAATAAATGATCTGTGATTTTCTGTGTACGTTGAGAGTTTGCTGGTAACTTAGGTGCCAATACCTGCCCTAGGCTGGTTTGTTTGAGCCGTGCTGAGTCTGCTGACTGTGTTTCTGGTGATGTCTCATCAAATGGTTGTGAAGATTTGTCGTATTGCCGCTGTATTTTATTTTCCTGTTGCATATTTTGCATACTACTTGTTTTTTATCCAACTCGTCATTTTCTTCCAACTTCTTAAATGTGAAATGCATCCAAACATCAGCTTTTAAACTCGTCGGCGGTGCCTGGAGAGGTGGACTCGCTTCCGCCATGTTTGTTTGACTGATGGGAGTAACATCTCACGAGATCTTGTTCCTTGGAAAGTGGTGGAAAGCAGCACTGAACTCTGATCACGTGAGACTTCTTCTTCTTTGGTTTCGACAGACTAGCTATGCAGACTAAACGTATGTATGGTGATTGATGCCCTCACGCGAGACTGGCAGGTGGGTTTATACTTCAGGCTGCTTCTCCGCACGTCCAATGAAGAAAAAATATGCAAGTTAAAAGATTAATCTTTGGATTTTATGAATCGATTATCAACCATTTAAATGGAGATTGATTAAAATTGATTGAATCAATTTTTTTAACCCAGCCCTAGAATTAGAGTCAAGCCTCCCACGTGACGTTACACAGCCAATGAAGTCTCTGCATTCCAGACACTACACTGCTGCTACGCACACATATGAAAGAGAAGAGCAGAAGGCAGAAAACTAAAGAACTCGACACAGAAACAGAAGACATGTGGAAGGAGAAAACAGAGCTTCCATGAAGCTCTGTGTCTGATCTGCTCAGAGACTGTAGCGCTCATTAGAAGTGAAGGACCACTGTGAGAAAACAACACTAACATTTTGACCAAGCTTGCCCACTGAAGTCTGAACTGTCTCAGAGCCCAGCACAACCAGTTCCCTCAGAACTGCCTTAATTTTAGGGAAGACAAAAAGAAGACCTTTGTAATAAACTATAAATTCCCATGCCAGCATCATCAGCCACAAGGAAAAGTGACATATTATCCCAGGATGTACCAGCCCAGCTGAATGAAGCTATTCATAGAGCAGTTATCCATCCATCCATTATCTACTGCTTACCCTCATAGGGCAGCGGGGGGGCTGGAGCTTATCCCAGCTGTCTTAGGGTGAAAGGCAGGGTACACCCTGGACAAGTCGCCACCTCATCACAGGACACATAGAGACAGACAACCACTCACACTCCCATTCACACCTATGGTCAATTTAAATTAGCCAGTTAACCTAATCCCCATGCATGTTTTTGGATGGTGGGAGGAAGCCGGAGTACCAGAGAGAACCCACACAGACACAGGGAGAACATGCAAACTCCACACAGAAAGGCTGGGAATCAAACCCGGTACCTTCTTGCTGTGAGGTGACAGTGCTGTCCACTACACCACTGTGCCACCCCTAAGCATGATCAATTATTGAATTCTGTGATTCAAAAAAATCATGATTTCACTGATGGGGTCCATTCTGCCACACTAAACTTTCACCTTTGATACTCAAAATACATTTTGCTTCATAACATGGCTAAATGCAGAAATGCTGCCACAAACCCTCAGGTAGTTGTTTTCAGCTCCTCACACGGTGGCCTATGGACTGGTCTCTGATATGGATAGTCCTTTGGTGTATTTGGTTGTTTTTTTTTCTGCACGCTCCGTTAGCAAAGTATTGCTCAGTGTATTCAGTGAGAGACAAACATGTATCCCTCCTCTCAGCCTGGACGTCACTTATTCCTTCACTTAGGTAGTCATTTCCTCCCGGTAAGTGTACTTCTATGCTCCAGCTATCTCTAATTATGTGCCTGCCGTCGAGCAAGGCTGGCGAAGCCAGCCTTGCGAGCACGGCGGCACATATTACTATTCCTTTTGGGGGGGAGGCCCCAAGTGTCTTAGCATTTATGGCAGGCGAAGCCTGCCATAAATCTTTAATAGGAGGTCCAAACACACATATATGATGTAAAATGATAAAAACACCAAAAATACCAAAAAATCCATCCAAACACCATAAAAAACACCGTGTTTAAGCCAGCAGCAGCGTTTATTAGTATTCAGGACCAGGGAGTTTATTTTTATTATTATTATAGACACATTTTGGCAATTAATGCGGGTCGTGTAAAGGTGCACCCAGGCATGACATATATCAAATCGTGCGTCTCGATCGTGCTACGACGATGGCTATTACTTTTCTCCGTCAAAACTGTTACCATGGCGGCTAGACCCCAAAAACCGACGAAAATTTCTCATTGAAATGAATGGGAGGCGAGGTCAGACTTCAAACTTTGGGGCTTCACCGAACAAACAGTCACAGCTCCCTCATACTTTCACCTAGAAACTCCATTCAACTTGCAAAACGCAGCAAATTTACCTGTCTACATTTTCATAATTCATCATCTTGTCATAAAATGTACCGTTTGTCCGTCAGATCGATTTATTCGGAGCCTGGAAAATGTCAAAAATCAGAGCTTAACATGGGTGTCTATTGCGTGCACTAGAGTGACACAACTACACACCTAGAGTGGAGAGCAGTTTCAGAATCGTTTGAGTTTTTTTTTTTTAAATCGCGATTGTGAGGGCCACGTTCACTCCACTGACATAATTTTTACAGCAAAACGTTGGAAATTTCGTCCCGGTCGTAGCGATGTGTCTCTTGTGTCTCTGAGATTTATGGTTTTGGCTCCAGACCCTTAATTAGGGCAGCACCTCCAAAAATCTCTCCATTGGGCCCAATGTTAATTTTCAGAGGAAAAGGCGTGAGAAAGCAGGAAAACCTCTTGTGTTTAACCTGCCGCTGGCGGCTTCTGAGTGGGCTAGAGACATAAAATTTACATCGCTGCGATCCTCGCGAGCTCCTGCCGCCTAGGGTCCAAACCCCAAAGCTGTACGCCTTACGGTTGGGGAGTTATTTAGAGGAGTTTGGCATGGTCCGACTCAGCTTGAAATCAATGGCAGTCAATGGGAGCCAGTGTGGGAGTCAGACCAGGGGCGCGCCTAGACTTTTCCATAGGGGTGCCCCATGGGGTGTCGAAGCCATGCAGGGGTGGACAGCAGAATTAAGTGATATGCATGAACCTCCATCACCATAGCATCATTCACATGCAAAAATCTAAGCTCTACTCCTTATAGTTTTTTTTATACGAGAGGTGATTGGACAGGTCAGCTCATAATCAGTGGCATAGCTGTGTGTGTCAGGTGGGGGATCCACATAGACACATATATAGAGATTAGGTGATGATATGATACAGGCTTCTGATTGCCCATTACCAATGATACAGAGAGTGGATGACATCATTGATCACACACACAGACAGGAAGCTCAGGCTGTTTCCTTCAAAATAAAAGTCTGGTTTTTCAAAATAAAAGCCCCAAACTTCGGAGGGGTAACTTTTTTCCTCACAGGAAGCTGTGGCTATGACTATCCTTTCAAAGTAAAAGCCCCTAACTCAGATTTAAGCTTCATAGGAAACAAGGCGTGTTTGTTTGCAACATGAACCTGGGACAGGCACGCACGTAGTGCGTGCTTGTACTGGAGAGGCGGTCAGCATGCATCAGGCTGGGCCTACATGGCCCGGCGTCGCGTGGGTCCGGCGTCATGTGTGCAGGCACATATTAAAATTTCTTCAGGAATTTTTTGTCTAGTTATTATTTTTCTTCCCCCCCCATTTTTTGGCACGCTTCTTCTCCCACAAATTTCAACCTAGAAACTTCAAACAAACTTCAAAACGTGCGTCTTCATCGGGACATTATTGCTATTACTTTTCATAGCCATAACCTTCAAAATTTCCGAGTTATGGGCAAAAATTCACCCGAAATTTTCCCATTGAAATGCATGGGAGAGCTTCAAATTTCAAAATTTTCAACCTCGAACAAACCTTCATAACTCCTTCATAATTGGACTTGAAACTTCATTCAACTTTCAAAACGCATGAAAATTTTCCTGGCTACATATTCATAATTCATCTTCAATTCAAAAATGTACAGTTCATTCACAATTTCATCATATCTCAGACCATAAAATCTTCAAAATCAGCCTTTAACATGGGTGTCTATTATGCACTAGAGTGGGAGAACTACACACCTAGAGTGGAGAAGCGGTGTCTGAATCGTCTGAAAAAATATTTTTAAATCGCGATTGTGAGGGGCTAGAGTACGCCCCACGGACATAATTTTTACATCAAAACGTTGGAAATTTAGGTCCCGGTCGTAGTGATGTGTCTCCCATGTCTGTCAGGTTTATAGTTTTGGCTCCAGACCCTTAAATAGGGCGGCACCTCCAAAAATCTCTCCATTGGGCCCAATGTTAAATTTCAGAGGAAAAGGCGTGAGGAAGCAGAGAAACCTCTTGTGTTTAACCTGCCGCTGTCAGCCTTCTGAGTGGGCTAGAGACATAAAATTGACACCGCTGCGATCGTCGCGAGCTCCTGCCGCCCACGGTCCAAACCCCAAAGCCGTACCCCTTACGGTTGGGGAGTTATTTAGAGGAGTTCGGCAAGGTCTGACTCAGTTCAAATGAATGGCAGTCTAAGGGGACAGAAGCTGGTGCAGGGAGAGGGAGTGAGAAGGGAGGGGCCGTCTCCATGGAAACGGCCCAGCTCTTGGCAGTTGACCTCAAGTGACCCTGCCTGGGGCTTATACAGGCTTCTGATCGATCAATGCTCATGATACAGAGAGTGGATGACATCATCAATCACACACAGACAGACCAGGGGCGTGTCTAGACTTTTTAAAGGGGGCCCGGGCCCAAGGGGGCCCAAGTCATGCAGGTGGTGGCCAGCAGGGAATTAGGTCAAACTCCAGAGGGGTAACTGTTTCCTCACAGGAAGCTGTGTCTATGACTGTCCTTTCAAAATAAAAGCCCCAAATTCTGATTTAATCTTCCCAGGAAACAAAGTCAGGCACGCACGTAGTGTGCTTGATGTGTTCGATTGCAACATGGATCTGGGACAGGCACGTGGTCTGCGTGTGTTTGATTGCAACATGGATCTCGAACAGGCACACATTTACATTCAACTTTTGAATAAAATTCAAACATTTTCACCATTCAGCTTTTAAAGTCAAATTCATGAATTATACATTCATAATTTTTCAACATTCATTCTACTTAGTCTTCATACTACTACATTCAACCCAGCATTCAGCAGTTTGGCTTCAGCTTTCATTTTCAAAATTTCAAGTCATACAATTCATTCTCATTCAAACATTCAAACCCAGCATTCAGCAGTTTGGCTTCAGCTTTTATTTTCAAAATTTCTATTCATACAATTCATTCTCATTCAAACATTCAACCCAGCATTCAGCAGTTTGGCTTCAGCTTTTATTTTCAAAATTTCTATTCATACAAATTCATTTCTCATTCAAACATTCAACCCAGCATTAGCATTCAGCAGCGTAACTTCAGCTGCGGGCATTCACACCGCATAATTGCTTCAGCAATTGCTCTTCTAGTTATGTGCCTGCCGTCGAAGCAAGGCTGGCGAAGCCAGCCTTCGCGCTACATAATACTATTCCTTTTGGGGGTTCCCCAAGTGTCTTAGCATTCATGGCAGGCGAAGCCTGCCATGATAATGCTTGTAAGTAGGTCCACAAACACATAAATGATGAAAAATGATGAAAAATACCAAAAATCCCAAGAAAATCCACCCCAAAATCCTTAAAAACAGCAGCGCTTATTAGTATTCAGGACGAGGTTTCTTTTTATTATTTTTATTATTATTATTATAGACGCATTCTTGACGGGAATTAATGCGGTCGTACCGTAAGGTGCAC
This sequence comes from Synanceia verrucosa, assembly GCA_029721515.1. NCBI lineage: Eukaryota > Metazoa > Chordata > Actinopteri > Perciformes > Synanceiidae > Synanceia > Synanceia verrucosa. Next base: position 2,632,683 of record CM056564.1, on the reverse strand, counting down.
CCAGGCATGAGATATATCAAAACGTGCGTCTCGATCGTGCCACCATGGCTATTACTTTTCTCCGTCAAAGCCGTTACCGTGCGACGCTAGACCCCAAAACTTTGAAAAAAAGTCCCATAGGAATGAATGGGGAAAGGGTCGGATTTCAAATTTTTTTCTTCATCGAACAAACAGTCACAGCTCCCTCATGCTTTCACCTAGAAACTCCATTCAACTTTCAAAACGCAGCAAATTTTCCTGGCAACATATTCATAATTCATCTTCAATTAAAAAAATGTATAGTTTCTTCAGCATTTCAACTTTTTCCCAGACCATGAAATCTTCAAAAATCAGACTTTAACATGGGTGTCTATTGCGTGCACTAGAGTGGGAGAACTACACACCTAGAGTGGAGAGCAGTTTCAGAATCGTCTGAAAAAAATATTTTTACATCGCGATTGTGAGGGCTACGTTCACTCCACCGACATAATTTTTACAGCAAAACGTTGGAAATTTCGTCCCGGTCGTAGCGATGTGTCTCTTATGTCTCTGAGATTTATGGTTTTGGCTCCAGATCCTTAATTAGGGCAGCACCTCCCAAAATTCTCTCCATTGGGCCCAATGTTAATTTTCAGAGGAAAAGGCGTGAGAAAGCAGGAAAACCTCTTGTGTTTAACCTGCCGCTGACGGGCTTCCGAGTGGGCTAGAGACATGAAATTTACACCGTTGCGATCCTCACGAGTTCCTGCCACCTCCGGTCCAAACCCCAAAGCCGTACTCCTTACGGTTCTTGAGTTATTCAGAGGACTTTGACAGGGTCCGACTCAGCTTGAAATCAATGGCAGTCAGTGAGAGCCAGTGTGGGGGACAGACCAGGGGCGCGCCTAGACTTTTCCATAGGGGTGCCCCATGGGGTGTTGAAGCCACGCAGGGGTGGCCAGCAGAATTAGGTGATATGCATGATCCTCCACCACCATAGCATCATTCACATGCAAAAATCTAAGCTCTACTGCTTATAGTTTTTTTTTTAAACGAGAGGTGATTCGACAGGTCAGCTCATAATCAGAAGCATAGTGTGACAGAGCAGCTGTGTGTGTGTGTGGCATTTGAACTGAAGGGACCCTGTCTGTGATATGATACATAGGTCAATGCTGATGATACAGAGAGTGGGTGACATCATTGATTCACACACACAGACAGGAAGGTCAGGCTGTTTCCTTCAAAATAAAAGTCTGTTTTTTCAAAATAAAAGCCCCAAACTTCGGAGGGGTAACTTTTTTCCTCACAGGAAGCTGTGGAGATGACTATCCTTTCAAAGTAAAAGCCCCAAACTCTGATTTAAGCGTCACAGGAAACAAGGTGTGTTTGTTTTCAACATGAACCTGGGACAGGCACGCACGTAGTGCGTGCTTCGGCGTGTTTGTTTTCAACACGAACCTGGGACAGGCACGCACGAAGTGCGTGCTTCGGTGCAGGAGAGGGTCAGCATGCATCAGGCTGGGCCTACATGGCCCGGCATCGAGTGGGCCCGGCGTCATGTGTGCAGGCACATATTAAAATTTCTTCCGGAATTTTTTGTCTAGTTCCTTGTTGAAATCCTTCCAGTTGGCTTGACAGGCTATATTGGCAGAAAGTGCCTTGGACTGTAATAACCCAATATGTGTGATGTCTGTAAAGTGGTCTTAGCTGCAGGCTGCATCAACAGTGGACAGATGGCAGGAGACGGTGGACACTTCCACACTCTGACCTGCTGTTTGACTCATGGCTCTGTCCACAAAGCTACATGGCTGTCTTTAATATCAGAATGAATTAGTTTAAGTTAATATCCTTTATAGATAATATACTGTATATACAGAGCTCAGAGGTTTCTCCTGTTTCCTCTCTCCTTACAGAAAATAGTGAAAGCAGGAGACAAAGACATGGATGGACAGTTAGACTTTGAGGAGTTTGTTCATTACCTCAGAGACCACGAGAAGAAGCTGAGGCTGGTCTTCAAGAGTCTGGACAAGAAGAACGATGGTATGGACTCTTGTTTCAGTCTGCTGTGTGGTATTGATAACAGATAGGACCAAGACCTTATCACAGAAAATACAGTGCTTACTCTACTGTGGTGATGCCAGACCAGTGTCCACTAAGACACTCTGTCAGAAATCCCTGAAAGCACATTTCCCCCATTAAAATATAAGGCACCTCTTTGACTAAAGCTGTGTTCAAATGTAATCCTGTAAAATAAGAAACTTGAATAAATCCACTTGTTTGAAGGAGAGTTCAAGGAGTTTGAAGGAGTTTTCACAACAGTATAAAATAGGTAATAGAAAGATAATTGTGATCTGTTCAACTTCATAACACTAACTCCAAGCAGCTTATATAGTAATAATATGATACTATTTACTCGCTTCTACTAATGCCAAGCATCTATAGAGAGCAACCAAAGCTTAGCTAAGATTGATGAGTTTTATTTTGTTTGAGTTGGAATTGAGTTCAGTGAAAATGTTTCTTTCAATGGTTGTGGTTGATTTTATTTTTTAATGAGCCTACATTTTTCATTTCAGTTTGTCTATCAGGCAAGTAAAACCTTGCTTAATGACCAGGCCTGTACATTAATAGTCCTGAGGCAAAATCTAGTTTACATGTGAGCTGCATCCACACTAATGCACTCTAGTTTTCAAACAGTGGTTTAACCTACACAAGGTAGTGCTTACTGTGACTCGTAAGCCAAAGTCGATGTGCGAAATCTGCGGTGTTCCTCATTAATAATAAGTTGTTTATTTCTGTGGTGATGTAGGCCGTATTGACTCACAGGAAATCATGCAGTCTCTGCGTGACCTGGGAGTGAACATCTCTGAGGAACAGGCTGAGAAGATTCTCAAAAGGTCAGTTTCTCGTTCATTTAATGGATTCACAAACCTGTAGGGTCTTGGTTTGTGAGTCTGTAGATATGGCTGAATACACAGAGATGCATAATGCATAAATGTTTCACAAATCCTTTGCACAAACAAAATGAAATGAGTTGAATGAACAGAAAACACTTTTACATTGTTGAGCAGATCCTTCTTATATTCCTGTATGTAGTGAGTTTTAAAATCCATGGGTGATGCAGCCAACAGAGAATGCTGTTCTTCCTTAATGTCGTTACATTTCAAACACTTGCTCTCACACACCAGGTGCCAGATATCCTGTAAGCATTGCAGCTCTTCCCTGACTGTCTTGTCCTGTTTTAATAATTACAAAACAGATCCTTGAAGCAAGCAGTGTTTCCTTAAAGGGATACGCCACCCCCAGGCCAAATTCAGTGTCTCCCCACAGTCCCGAGACCTAAATAAGTGTGTGAAAGCATTTTCCTGGCCACCCAGCCATTGTCCGAATTTATCAGAGCTGACCGCAGGTTGGTTCCGCGGCATAACTACATTCCTATGACCCCACAGAAATATTTCGGCCAAAGTGAATAAAAGTACTCGATTTCCCCCCCCCCAATTACTTTCCGTATACTGCACATTTACTTCTAGTGAATGGCGGTGCAGATCACAACGCAAAGGGCTTGTCTTATTCATTTTCTTTTGGGAACTATTTTTCGGTGCAGAAAAACACAGCCGACGCACGCCACGGAACGTCATTGGGAAACCCCCCCCCCTTCCCCCCACAACACTGCGTAGCCACCATCTTCCTGCTACAAATACCATGACCACAAAGTGACGTCTAATCATGTACTGGGTGTAATAATAGGCTACTTACTCTGTAGACAGCTGCCCATTAGGTCCACTTGGTGTGTTTTTCCTTTTCCAATTCACTTTATCGCGCCGGAAAAAGAAATCATTGCCGTGGTAGTAGTGACACAAACGCGGCTATCTTCTTCAGTATTCCTCTGCATCGACGGTAGTGTTTCGCCCCACTCAGCACAACAAAAACACTCCATTTCAGTAGCCATTGGTTGGCATTCTCCACACTTACCCACCATGTGCTCTCCTGCGCTCATCTGGATCACCTGGAGTAACGGGAACTTCCAGTCTTCTGGTCCAGGTAAGCGACGCAGTGTTGTGGGGGGAAGTGGGGGGGGGTTCCCAATGACGTTCCGTGGTGTGCGTCGGCTGTGTTTCTCCGCACCGAAAAATAGTTCCCAAAAGAAAATGAACAAGACAAGCCCTTTGCGTTGTGATCTGCACCGCCATTCACTAGAAGTAAATGTGCAGTACACGGAAAGTAATTGGGGGGTAAAATCGAGTACATTTATTCACTTTGGCCGAAATATTTCTGTGGGGTCATAGGAATGTAGTTATGCAGCGGAACCAACCTGCGGTCAGCTCTGATAAATTCGGACAATGGCTGGGTGGCCAGGAAAATGCTTTCACACACTTATTTAGGTCTCGGGACTGTGGGGAGACACTGAATTTGGCCTGGGGGTGGCGTATCCCTTTAAGCCCAATTCATACTGGGGCTGACTGTCAGCAGAGTGGTATCCACGCTGACTGTCCGCTCCGCTCAGAGCTTTCATAGTCAAGCGTACAGCTGCGCACTAATTTCTTGTGAAATTGACGGGAATCAGACAATCGGTGTCACATTTAATGGGGGTGGGTGTGAAAAACGCGGAGCAGTGTTTTGTGTGACACCAGCACGTGCAGATGTAAAATTTGAGCTTTGCACGCATGAACCTTGTGGATGTCCGCTTTAAGTATGTACAGACCTCTGCGGAGTCCGTTCCACATCCGTTCTGCCTGAGTATGAATTGGCCTTTAGTCTGTAGTATGCTCAGCCATGGTACCTGTCACTACTTATTCCTTTAACCTCCTGTCTGTCTGTGTGTCTCTCTGTCTGTCTATTTTCTCTGGCTGGTCTCAGAATAAGGAGGGGTCATATCTGGGCCCCTATCTTGTAGTAAGTAGTAGCTTCTATGGTCTGCTCTCTCAGCCAGTGCTTCCCTCATCACCACTGCAGTCTGTCTAATTCAGCTAGCAGCTGCTATTTTATTCAGCAAGCTGCAACAAGCTTCACATTTCATAACAAAGAAATGCTGTGATGATGTGGCGCATCCTGCTAGCGTTCCCATCGTTGAGAAGTAACAGTGCATGCGAGCAGATAGCTTGTCTTTTTCACTCTTTCACACTGTCACATTTCTAACAGTCTGTGTTTACTGTTTCCATCTCCAGTATGGATAAGAATGGCACAATGATGATTGACTGGAACGAGTGGCGTGATTACCACCTACTGCATCCAGCAGACAACATTCCTGAGATCATTCTCCACTGGAAACACTCCACGGTACACTCCCTCTCTCTTCACATACAGTCGTGGTCTAAAGTTTACGTACACTTGTAAAGAACATAATGTCATAACTCTCTTTAGTTTCCAGTTATTTTTTCTGATTTTTCTCTGATAGATTGATTGGAACAGATACTTCTTTGTCACAAAAAACATTCATAAAGTTTAGTTCTTTTATGACTTTATTATGGGTCAACTGAAAAAATGACCAAATCTGCTGGGTCAAAAATATACATACAGCAATGCTGATATTTGGTAACATGTCCCTTGGCCATTTTCACTTTAATTAGGCGCTTTTGGTAGCCATCCACAAGCTTCTGGTTCAATCTTTGACCACTCCTCTTGAATTGGTGCAGTTCAGTTAAATTTGTTGGCTTTCTGACATGGACTTGTTTCTTCAGAATTGTCCACATGTTCTCAATGGGGTTTAAGTCAGGACTTTGGGAAGGCCATTCTAAAACCTTAATTCTAGCCTGATTTAGCCATTCCATTACCACTTTTGATGTGTGTTTGGGGTCATTGTCCTGTTGGAACACCCAACTGCACCCAAGACCCAACCTTCAGGCTGATGATTGGTTATCTTGAAGAATTTGACGGTAATCCTTCTTCTTCATTATCCCATTTACTCTCTGTAAAGCACCAGTTCCATTAGCAGCAAAACAGCCCCACAGCATAATACTACCACCACCAACAGCTCGATTTTTGTTTCATCTGACCACAGAACTTTCCTCCAGAAGGTCTTATCTTTGTCCATGTGATCAGCAGCAACCTTCAGTCGAGTCTTAAGGTGCTGCTTTTGGATCAAGGGCTTCCTTCTTGCACGGCAGCCTCTCAGTCCATGGCGATGCAAAACACGCTTGACTGTGGACACTGACACCTGTGTTCCAGCAGCTTCTAATTCTTGGCAGATCTGCTTTTTGGTGGTTCTCGGTTGACTCTTCACCCTCCTGACCAATTTTCTCTCAGCAGCAGGTGATAGCTTGCATTTTCTTCCTGATCGTGGCAGTGACAAAACAGTGCCATGCACTTTATACTTATAAACAGTTGTTTGCACTTGTTGCTCTTGGGACCTGCAGCTGCTTTAAAATGGCTCCAAGTGACTTTCCTGACTTGTTCAAGTCAATGATTCACTTTTTCAGATCCGTGCTGAGCTCCTTTGACTTTCCCATTGTAGCGTTTGTGGCCGTTTGTATCCAATGAGCCCTATTTAAATGGCCTCAGAGAAGTCACCAGCTGTATGGTGACTCATGGTCACTCACAAGAAGTTAAGAGGCCATGCTATGAAGCTCATTTCATTGACACAACTTTCTAAGTCACCAAAATTGCTAATTCATGTTGCTCTATGTATATTTTTGACCCAGCAGATTTGGTCACATTTTCAGTTGACCCATAATAAAGTCATGAAAGAACCAAACTTCATGAATGTTTTTTGTGACAAAGAAGTATCTGTTCCAAATCACTCTATCAGAGAAAAATCAGAGTTGTAGAAATAACTGGAAACTCAGGGACCCATGACATTATGTTCTTTACAAGTGTATGTAAACTTTTGACCAGGACTGTACACTTATGGAACAGTTGTTTGTCAATGAGCAGCAGTGGTAAATGGCGAGCTACAGAGTGAATGGAGAGAGAATTAACATTGATTTGTACAGAAAGACCTTCTCACACTGATCAATATCTCCTTTGATTCTCACCACCTACTGCAGTGCAAGTTAGGGATCATCAGACCATTAAACCACCAGGCCTCTTAAAAAAATGGAGGAAAGGTGAAGGAACAGAAACACATTATGGATGCTCTGAAGACATGTGGCTATCCAAACTGGTCTTTTGTCAAAACTAACAAAAGAAACAGGAGAGAGAACACACTGTCATCCCCCACATTGCTGGAGAAAAACTCAGATCATCAAAACTTTGAATTCATGAGGACATTATGCCCCCATTATTGTTTTTTCTTCTATCATTCAGCTTGACAACTGTGCTCATCTCCAGGTGAAATTAAAGCTCATGTGTGAGTTAAAGCTCAGTGAGTGCCTGGTTGTTGTAGAGGTATGTAAAGAAGTTTGTTCCAGAGTCTGCCCAGCCAATACACAGGGTAATTAAAGTCTTAAACTGTCTTAAATTTTAAGTAAATTTGCTGTAGGTATTAAATATTCAGCCGTTTATTATTAAAGGGAAAACACAGTGGCCCACCGTAAAACATCTAATAGTGTGTATTTATTTGATTAACAAAGACATTGCTGTAAATGAGAGGCTCCTTGACTAATAGCAGTTTTACAGTACGTCATGTTAAGATGAGGAAGTGTAAATTTAATGATAAATGGATGGAAGAGAAGGTGGGTGGCGCCGGCTGAAAACAACGAGGCAATATGCAAATTCTGCAAATAAACTTTTTGGTTAGGAACTGCTGGGCTCAAAGCTGTTGAGTTGCCTATGAAAGGAGGAAAGCAGCAGCAGTACATGGCAGCAGCTCTCATTATTGATCTTATTTACAATGGCGGCTGCTTTAACTGTTGATGTTCTGTATCCTTATTTGGGGGGGGGGAAAAGAGGCTTTTTGCAGGATTAACAAATGTCTCCTACTGAGCCTCGACTGCTTTAAGTGTTGTTATTTTATTATTCTGTATGCTGTTTGTTCAACAGAATACAACTTATTTATATTATGTTGACTCTGGTTGCATACCACATATTCTTATTCAGCTCTGCTGCTCATCCCACAAATGAATGCTCCTTACAAATATGGCACCAATTAAAAAGGAAATAAACTGGCTGTACGACAGTATAATATGCAGATAAGCATATGGACATTGACAGGATGTCATTTGTAACTGTGTGTATAAGTGATTAAATTCCTGGTAAATATTTTAATGGCACTAATAATAATAATAATAATAGTGACTGATGAAATAAGTCAGGTGTAGCTCCTGTGATTTCTCTGGTCACTAGTGGCTGAAACCCTCTGCTCCTTCCTCAGATCTTGGATGTTGGTGAGAGTTTGTTGGTGCCTGATGAGTTCACTGCAGAAGAGAAGAAAACAGGGATGTGGTGGCGACACCTAGTGGCTGGAGGAGGAGCTGGTGCCGTGTCTCGCACCTGCACAGCACCATTGGACAGGCTCAAAGTGCTCATGCAGGTGAAGCACAGCACACCACGTGTGAATTCTCACTGGGAGGTATATAATCATTGGGAAAGAAACCTGCTGACTGTTTGTCCTCCGCAGGTTCACGCCTCGAAGACCAACAGCATGCATATCACTGGAGGCTTTGTCCAGATGATCCGAGAGGGCGGCGTGAGGTCACTTTGGAGAGGCAACGGCATCAACATCATCAAAATAGCTCCTGAGTCTGCTATAAAATTCATGGCCTATGAACAGGTACGGCTCTGACTCCAATAAGCTGTTTATTTCTGTCTCATTTTGAGTTGTTACACACCAGAACGTGTCCTGTCTGTCAGATCAAGAGGTTAATTGGAAGCAACCAGGAGATGCTGGGCATCACAGAGAGGCTGGTGGCTGGCTCTCTAGCTGGAGCCATCGCTCAGAGCAGCATCTACCCCATGGAGGTGAGGGACCAGCGCACACTGACAAAAACACTGGGTTCAATCAGTGGTAGGGAGCATTATGTTTGTGTGCAGAAATGCCTGAGTGGCTTCTTTTTGTCTTGTGACTGACTGCCCATTTGAACTTTGAACTTTGAGCCATCATGTGAAACTGTACTGTGACCTCTGATCTGGAGGAAATCACATCTTCAAGTGTGAGCAAGTTATTTATTCATAACACACAACGTGTTTTGATATGAAAGGTAATGCACAGCATATACACTCACTGGTCATTAGAAACACTCTGCCAGTACTGGGCTGTACCCCATCTGCTTCAAGGTTCCAGTGTTGTGGTTCAGAGACACTCTTCTACAGACCTTGGTTGTAACCACTGTTCACTGGATAGTTCCTCTTTTCCAGACCATTCTCTGTAAACCGCAGAGATGGTTGTAGTGAAGATCCCAGTAGATCAGCAGTCTCTGAAATACTCAGACCAGCCAAATCCCTTTTCTTCTCTATGCTGATGCTCAGTTTGAACACCAGCAGGTTGTCTTCACCACGTCTACATGCCTAAAAGCACTGAGTTGCTGCCATATGATTGGCTGATTAGATATTTGTGTTAACGAGCAGTTGATCATGTGTTAATAATTAAGTGGACGGTGCTAGTCCATGTTTGGTAACGTATGAAAGATGTTCTGCAAATCTCAGACCACAAAACCATGACGTCCTTCATCCGTCAGAAGGCCTGACATCACTTCCTGTCCTCTCAGGTCCTGAAGACACGGTTAGCCCTGAGGAAGACAGGCCAGTACTCAGGCATCTTGGATTGTGCTAAACACATCCTTCACAAAGAGGGTGTGGCTGCCTTCTACAAGGGCTACGTGCCCAACATGCTGGGCATCATCCCCTACGCTGGCATCGACCTGGCTGTCTACGAGGTGCGTGGCTCTTCTCATGGGATAGCAGCTCTTTGGTTTATGGCTTTAGTTCAGAGTGACAGCTTTGCCATCCTCTCCTCTGTCAGACTCTTAAGAACTCCTGGCTGCAGCGCTTCGCCACAGACAGCGCTGATCCAGGAGTGTTTGTGCTCCTGGCTTGTGGCACCACTTCCAGCACATGTGGCCAGCTGGCCAGCTACCCTCTGGCCCTGGTCAGGACGAGAATGCAGGCACAAGGTCAGTCTCTGCAGCTGCTCTGCACTACTTTCAGTTCATTGCAATGTTTTTGTCTCTGAAATAAATAACAATGTTAAAATCAAACCTTTGATCTCAACAGCCCTCTGATGCACCCTTGACCGTTAAATCTCATTTTCACTGCTCCATCATTCTTGTTCATTTTGAATATAATGGTCACACCAACAGTCTGACATCAACATCATTAATCCAAACTCTACCAGTGAGCAGCCACGATGTTAAAGTTGATCACTAAGTCACATTAAGAGTGACCTGACCTCATGATGGTTACTGTAGAAGAAAAGACCACAGGCATGTTATTCTGTTTAAGTTTTCATGGCTGCACTGAGTAAAGGTGAGTTCACACCACAGAGACTGAGTGAAATGAAAGAGTTGAGGCAAAATTCTGGCCAATATTGATTATTTTTGAAAAGGACTAAAATAATATTAATTAAATCAGCCTTCCAATTAATCGATCAGGCCCTAATATTTGTGCTCTTACTTAAATCTCTCATATTTTTTTGTAGTGTGTACAAATATTCCAGGTCCCATTCATCAGTCCAGTCTTGCTTGTTTCATCCTGATGAATGGGACTTGTTCATGAGAAGGTAAACATTCAGCAGATTTCCCCCTGAACCATAATGCTGCTTGTTTCATCGCTAAAAGGTCGCCACTTTCTAAGTCTCTATATGAATCAAGCTGTTGACATCATGGCAGCTGTACTCAACATCACCAATGGCTGCTTTTCACTGAGGGGAGCTCTTGGTTTCGTGCATGATGGCTCACTAGAATATCTACATGGGACATTTTATCAGCTTCACCTGTGCTTCCCCCACTGAGACAAGTCAACATGATTCAAGAATGATTCTTTGAACACAATGGCGCCCCCATCCTCTCCATAATGCTGCTCAATGCCACCACCCACACAGACATAAAACATATTAAGGAATATACATTAACATATTTTGTTTTATAAACTGTTGTTAGAACCATATTGAATTTAACCAGATAACTTAAATAAAACAAGCGCACAGCACTAGGGCTGGGTATCATTTTGATACAATGCCAATTTCAATACCAGTTCTAAAACAATAGGTTTTTCGATACCTCAGTAAAATATTTTTGTGTAATTTAGGCTTTAATCATGTTCATCATCAATATGTTAATGTATTATTATTATTATTATTTTATTTTTTTTATTATTATTCTTATAAACTCAAGAAGTTATTTTTGTTTGTTCTTTATCATGGCAGACATACTAGACAATGGTCTGATGATGATCAACAGACACAGACTGCTACCAGTTCCTCTTTAGGACCCTGGGGAGTGAGAGTTTGCCTTATGATGTGTTCACTGGAAGTCAGAACTTGGAGCTCAGATCATCTTAACCTCAAAGTTTAGTGCTCCCAGCTCTTCCAGCCTTACAACAAAACATGTAGCAGATAGCATGAATTCTATGTCTGGTTGGTGAGAGTAATCTGACTTTGTGAGGTGGAGATCCGACTACACGGGGGTTCTGATTTGAATTCTGACTTACAGCATGGAAATTCCGACATTCACGTACAAGTGAATACACCAAACACAAACGCCGACCTCCTAATGCTGCTGCAGTGACATTAATCCAATTATTATTATTTTTACAAAACATGTCTGAGTTGTTTGTGCATGAATAATTTCTATGATCAATAACGCTCATTCATCTCCCCTCCTCTCACGAGCACGAGTGTTTCTTATTTGAGTTGTGCTGTCATCTGATGACAGGGAGCTGAAGGAGAGGCAGAAAGGAAAGCTCTCGGGGAGCAAAACCGCCCCTCCCTTTCCTGTGCGGCAATTTACTCCCTGCAAATGGGCAATAGAAAACCGATTGGTGAAAGTTTTGCCAATGCCTGATGGGCATGATGCCCATTTCGCCCATAAAACCACCACTGGTTACTTCAGTCAGACACCATCAATAGTACCAGGTTAGCTAACATCACAAAGACAGAGTCAGACCTTGAGATGAACCCGTCCTCCTGTGTGCTCCACAGCTACTCTGGAAGGGGGCCCTCAGATGAACATGACGGCCCTGTTCAGACACATCATCAGGACTGAGGGGCCCAAGGGACTCTACCGAGGCCTGGCACCCAACTTCATGAAGGTCATCCCATCTGTCAGCATCAGTTACGTGGTCTACGAGCACCTCAAGATCACACTGGGAGTCCAGTCTAAGTGAGGAGCGAGGCAGAGAGCAGCGGTCAACAGGTCCAGGGTTTTTTTGTTTTTTTTGTTTGTTTGTTTTTTTTTGCTTTTCCTCTTTGCTGAACATTTACTGCACTGGGCTCTAAGAAACAAGCAGCTGACATGAAACATATCCTGAAAAACTCCAGGGTGTAAAGGAAGAATGTGAGATGATTTCAATGAAGAGGATGAGAGAACGTTATTATTTAAAATGTCTTAATGTTGCATTAAGAAAACCAGAGTTTACACTGAATGAATGGAGGGAGAGCAGGACTGCTGCTCTGTGTGAAGGAACAGTCTTTGTCTTAAAGGGCTTTGCTAAGACAGATCCAAACTCTCTGTACCTAAGTCATGCTCTCAGTTTAATATTGCTTTGGCTTTCTAGCTGTCTGCCCCTCTCAACACTCAACAAAGCCACTAACTTTCAGCCTAATGCAAAATGTACAGTAGTGCATTTTTGCCACACTTAATTTGTGTCACACTTTAATGTTTCAGATTAGAAGAAGCTCAACTATAATAATAGACAAAGATAATTGATAGAATACATGATTAAATTATGGTTTTATTTATTAATGCTCTCTAATCTACCTATCAAGTAACTGCTCTCCTTTAAATCATTATTTAAATGTGATTAACCACATTTTTTGAAAGCTCAGTTCAGTTTCATCCAGGCCTGATTCCTGTAGTTTTTAATTACTTAAATAGCAACTATCAGAACGTGTCCAGCAAAGAGAAGTAAGATAAAAGATTTCAAAAAGCAACACATCTAAAGATTAATTCAGTCAAACACGACATCTGTTAGTCATCTGTCAGTCACAACACAGTCATAACTAACGATCAAACATGCTGATAAAATGAAACATCTTTTTGAATTTGTCCAAGCTTCTCCTGTAATTCAGCAAACTAATAATCCACCAAAGAGCATTGTTCAAGTATTAATTTGTAATGTGAAATGGATGAAAAGGAAAAGAGAGATGTTCTTTAAACATACAAACACAGAGCTGATTAGAGCTAATGTGGTGTTGCTCTGATTTTAGCAGCTTATATATTAGGGCTGTCAAAATTAGCACATCTCTGGCAACGCATTTCGGTCAGTTTGTCCATGTAGAGTCATCGTCGTGCAAATTAGCTTATTACTATAATTAGTTAATTTCGACAGCCCTAACGGTGAAGCTTCCAATCAAGAGTCCTCCGAAAGAGCACTGAACACTCTTCAAGCACACGGCATTTCATAAAAACCATCATAGCTACAGTCAGGCATGGTGGTGGTGTAATGTGTGATGCACTGGGGCTGCTCCACTTGCTGTAACTGATGGAGCCATGAATTCATCCAGAAAAGTCCTGAAAGACAATATCTGGCCATCAGCTCCAGCACCCTGGGTTATGCAGCAGGACAATGATCCAGAACACATCAGTAAATCCACCTGAAAGGCTCAAAATCAAACTAAATGAAGGTTTTAGAGGGGCTTAGTCAAAGTCTGGACAGCCTCCAGTGTGGCTGGGGAAAGACGAGTGGGCCAGTTCCTCCACAGCAATGTGAAATAGAGAGCTAATAGGTTTAGATAGCTTTACAAGTAGTTTTTTTTTCCTTTACTAAAGTCAATTTAGTAAATTCATTCTATTTGTTCAGGTTATCTTTTTCTTAGGTTCATATTAGGTTGAGCTGAAACAAAAAAAGTGTGACAAATATGCAACAGAAAATGACTGTATTTAGGTTAACTGTATGTGACTAGGCCTCAGTAATTCAGCAGGATAACAGAACACTGAACTTCCTTTTTGTTTCACTGCCTCGCTGATGTTGAGACGTGTGCATGCAACAGTGGCTTATTCTCTTCATATAACAGCATGATGTGTGCATGCACGGTCCTTAACTGCTCAGCTCCAGTCACATCAGTCACTCAGCTAAACGCCTTGGATGGGATGGAAAATGGGAACAGAGGATGTGCTTGAATTTACTTAGTTCTCTGTCAGATATCAGAGTATTAACATACCATCAGCTATTATCCATGTAAAGACGTGGAAGAGGAACGTCTACCTGAACATGAATGAAGCCTATGCACGTTCCCCAGGTCAACACTGTTAGCTCTGTCAGCACTGTTAACAACTGTTAGCACCATTAGCTACAAGCTGCCATGTTGAGAGCCATGCAGAGGCAATAGAAACGCTCACAATAAATTGGCAGTTAGCACCTTAAACAGTGACTTCATTAGTGCTGACACGTGAAATATCTGATCCCAAAATAACAGCAGAGGCCACGTCGTAAAGCTGAAAGGCAGCTTCACAGGTGGGAACACCTTCACTCCTCCTCAGCTCCCGTCTTATCGTATGTTCAGCTCAAAACAGTGTAACTTCCCACAGGTTTGACACGAGCCATCAGAAAAAACACCTCATTTTATTAGCTGAGGAACATTTCACAGGCTTGTCAGCAACAGATGTTTCCCCGTCCTTGTATGATGTCACTAAGTAGTGCTTTGAGTCACATGGCAGAACGTTCAAACAGCTGACTGATGCTGTCAATGACCAGAGTCCCATGGGTGCCTTGGGTTCCTCTCTTATACACATGCAAAAAAAGTGGAGTCTGTGGAACACTGAATGCACTTTAAGGTACTCTGCTTTAATTCATCCTTAGTATTATTGTTATTTATGTATTTATTTTTACAAAAAAAGAAGACAAATCAATTATTGAATTTGTGATCTATTGGTTGTAGTGAATATGTCATATTCAGGTGGTCTGGATGGAAACCTGAGGTGAAGAGGCAGAAGCATCTCATTCAAAGTGTTCAGCGCAAAATTAAACAGTCATGAATACATGCTATGAAATATTTAAATGAGTCAACACTTGATTAAAACTCAACTCGTTATTATTTAACGTTTTATCATCATTTATTTGTTGGATATCATGTTTATTTCATTGTATAAATGAAAGAGAAATAAAGCCCTTTTTTATTTTAGTTACTGCATCTCTCTGATATCATACAGTATATGCATCATTCAGTGACATAAGTCTCTCTTGGGTCTTACTCTCAAAAAGTAACTAAAGCTGTATAATCAATCAAGCATTGATCAAGCATAACACTGCCTGATCAGTTAAAAAATCTTTTTGCACCTGTATATTCACACAGATGTGACAAAACTGAATTCTCCTCCACACTGTCAACACTTTTGACTATGAGTTGAGGATATTTGCAGCTGTGCTAGCAGTTAGACACAGCAGTGCTGTGGTGGGGGTTCACAAGTTGTAGGCAGGCTCTCTGGGTTGCAATCGCGAAGTGTGTGTCTGTTAGAGACACACACTTCGCGATTGCAAGTGTGTGATTGTTCTGTTAGAACACTATATAGTGTTCCCCCAAGACTTAAAGGAAGGATGAAGCAGGCAGCAGTCGATCCCTTTTATGGTACTTTAATGCTTTGATGAAAACGGATGTAAGGGAGTGGATGTGTTTTAAATGGTGTTGCATTTGTATAGTGCTTTTCCATTCTACCGACAGGTCAAAGCGCTTTACACTGCGTGCCCCATTCACCCATTCACACACACATTGATGCCAGAGGCAGCCATGCAAGGTGCCAACAGCTCATCAGGAGCAATTTGGGGTTCAGTGTCTTGCTTAAGGACACTTCGACATGCACCTCGAGGGAGCCGGGATTCGATCTTCTGATCACTAAACGACCCGCTCTACCACTGAGCCACAGCCGCCCGCTGTGGTTCTGTGATAAACCCAAACAGTAACAGTCATGAACGACCAGCTCACAATATGCTTGCCTAGAGTACACAATCCAAAATAATCTAATTAGCATTAGCGTGAAAATACATATAAACATTATAAACAGAAGTAATATTAATGATACAATATCACACATATTTATAACTGATAACAAAGGAAATAGCGACATTACTAGAACATGAATGACCATTTAAACCATCAGCGGTGATAGCAAACGCTGCTAGAAATATGTACTTAAGTATCAGATACAATCTCAACTAGAAGACTTATAAACAGCCGTAATATAACAATGAAAAAATGTATCTAGTAAATAAACTACAGAACTTACTTCTCTCTGGACGCACACTGAGCCACAAACAGTGGATCAACTGATACAAAGTAGCAAACTGAGCTCCAACTGCCTGCTATATACATCTCACCATAGATATGTATGTAAACACGACATAGCTCACGCACACTGTTAGCCAATGGAGACTGACGTCCTCACATGGCAGCCATCTTGCCACAGGCAGCTCGTCCACTCATAACATGAATGTCTCTGCTGCATGATCATTTAAATAACCTCAGAGTTGTAGTTATGTTCATGTATACTCAAGAATAATTTGACTTTCATAAGCAGATAGAGAAATAGCAATAGGCCTACACACAAGGTAGTTATATTAATTTCTATATAAAACGTAATCATTCCATGTATATGAGCAATATTTCTATTATCATGATAACTATGATAACACATAACATTGACATATATGTATTTATTTTCAATATAAATATCTGTCTCATCTGTAAGCCCGTTCTGTGATTTTATATATACACACACACACACACACACACACACACACACACATACATATATATAAATATACTGAATGAATGTTTTCATGTAAAATGCAGACACCTTAAGAATAAGACAGCCACACTAAAGTAGTTTGGAAAAAAGTAACATTCAATGATTGTGAAACAAATGGTAGCAACATTTCTAAAAAGCTTGGGTCAAAAACACTCTTGCAATAATATTAACTCACATAGCCCCAATGCCCAAGTGTAAAGTTTGGTGGAGGGGGGATTATGGTATGGGGTTGCTTTTCAGGAGCTGGGCTTGGCCCCTTAGTGCCAGTGAAAGGAACTCTGAATGCCTCAGCATACCAAGACATTTTGGACAATTCCATGCTCCCAACTTTGTGGGAACAGTTTGGAGCTGACCCCTTCCTCTTCCAACATGACTGTGCACCAGTGCACAAAGCAAGGTCCATAAAGACATGGATGACAGAGTCTGGTGTGGATGAACTTGACTGGTCTGCACAGAGTCCTGACCTCAACCTGATAGAACACCTTTGGGATGAATTAGAGCAGAGACTGAGAGCCAGGCCTTCTCATCCAACATCAGTGTGTGACCTCACAAATACACTTCTGGAAGAATGGTCAAAAATTCCCATAAACACACTCCTAAACCTTGTGGACAGCCTTCCCAGAAGAGTTGAAGCTGTTATAGCTGCAAAGGGTGGACTGTTGTCATATTGAACCCTATGAATTAGGAATGGGATGTCACTTCAGTTCATATGTGAGTCAAGGCAGGTGAGTGAATACTTTTGGCAATATAGTGTACTTCTGTGAGCATGACTCTTTCCAAAACCGTTCCTGTCTTTTAAGTTCTTCCTGCATGTCCTTCCCTGTTACACCATGGATATTTAGCTATCTCCCTGCACTCTGTACAACCATTTCAATCCTCTCAGATTACATATACGTATATGTGTATGTATATATAAATATATATATAGAGAGATATATGTATATACGTATGTATATATGTATGTAAATACGTGTATATATACATATACGTATATATATAATGTATATATATATATATATACGTATATATATACGTATATGTATATATACACGTATTTACATACATATATACGTGTATATATATATATATATATATATATATATATATATATATATATACGTATATATATATATATATGTATGTATGTGGTCATAACGCTGCGTGGTCATAACGCTGTTGAGGCTACCAGACTGTACAGAGACAAATTTGTGACAAATGTACAATGTCCAAACATTTCTTGTTACGTCTGATAAATGGTGGAAAAAGTATTCAGACCCATACGTTACAGTATTAATACTGCAATGTAAAAAATACTTCACTACTAAAGTAAAAGTACACAAGCGTTGTCAGCTTGATGTAGTTAAACTATTAAAACAGAAGCAATGGTTTGGTTTGAAATGGTGTTTTGTAAAATTGAAACTCACATCTTGTCTTGGATGATAGGTCACGCTTCAGGAAATGACTTCATACAAAAGGAATACGCTAAAAAGAAAAGATTACTATCTGTTTTGTAAACTCTGTAATTGTAAAACCTTTTGAGTATGGACAAAACATAAATAAATAATTTACAACTAAATTTAAGTTTGAAAAAGTTTAATATAAAACATCTCATTATATAATGAAAAGCCTCTTGAGTGGGAAGCATGGAAATACATTTAAAGAATTAATTTAATTAACTTTAATTCATGTAAAGGTCAACAAACTGTTACTCTCCAACAGTAACTCTTGGTAACATGCAACAGTTTAAAACAAAAAAGCACCAGCATGTGCATTAAAGATGTGAATGCATTACTTTGCTTCAGATTATGCTTCCTGGTACATTATAGGTTTAGCCAAAAATCATTTGTAAGCCTCCTAACCTTTCTGTAAACAATTTTAACTTTTTGTGCAAAACTGCAAAACATGTAACATGCATCTCTGTTAAAGTATTTTCAAGCATGTAACATTTTCAAGTTGTTAGGGAATTGAGGCTTTTGGTGAGGCCACTGCTCCACTTGAAAACACCCTAAAATCATCATAAGTGATGTCATGAATCCATGCTAAACAAATAAACTGTATACAAAATGCTCCAGAAATACAAATACACATAGACATCTACAATCACAACATTGCTCCTCTAAGAATGTGTTGTAGTATTTACAATACTTAGGTCTTAGTCTCAGGTCACCTTGGTAATGTTTGTACATAACATAGCATTTATGGTACATGGAATACTGACACCTAGTGACTAATTGTGATCCCTGATGGATGCATACATGTGCGGGTTAACTGCTAAATATCGGTGCAATTTCTTTACAATATGACAACCATGAGGAGGTGCAGTGGTTATCACTGTCGCCTCACAGCAAGAAGGTACCATGTTCGATTCCTGGCCCGGGGCCTTTCTGTGTGGAGTTTGCATGTTCTCCTCATGTCTGCGTGGGTTCTCTCTCTGGTACTCCGGCTTCCTCCCACCATCCAAAAACATGCATGGGGATTACGTTAATTGGTTAATTTAAATTGACCGTAGGTGTGAATGTGAGTGTGAGTGGTTGTCTGTCTCTATGTGTCCTGTGATGAACTGGAGACTTGTCCAGGGTGTACCCTGTCTTTCACCCTAAGACAGCTGGGATAGACTCCAGCCCCCCGCAACCCTACGAGGATAAGCGGTAGATAATGGATGGATGGATGGATGGATGGATGGATGGATGGATGACAACCATGACCACTCTGAGGTCTTCACTTCACTTTATATATTTATAGTTTAGTCCATATCCATCATCCAGATTCCGCTTTGCAACACAGACAGGAACTCTGACCAGAATTCTGAATAAGTGCTGTAGTTACATGCAAGTTCCAGTACAAAAGTGCAGGCGTGGGCCACAGGCCTTCTGGAGTACTCAGACATGTTGGTGAATGTAACCTTGATTGTGTTCGACAGAAAAAGGTCAGACCCTGTGCAGAACCTAAGGAACTGTCCAATCTCTCTCTGATCAATTTCTCTGACAAATCTTAGAAGGTGAAGAAAAGTGGTCCTCTGCTGGTGACACTGAGTTTGGAAACTGAATGAATTTTGTGATACTTCTTGCCTTTGGTTGAAGATCGGCAAGGATCTTGTCCAGCACTCCACCACTGACAGAATATCCAGTAGTTTTCAGGACTGGCTTCCAGCACTTTATTATAAATGCTGGCTGTTGTACCAACTCCATGTGTGTGACTTCTTCCAACCATCTTTGTAAGTTTTGTTCTGTTGGTAGATTGGTGCAGTTGTGACTGCTCAGAATGGTGAAAAGCTCATCCATATCAGCTCTCTTGACATCAGTCAAAGCCTCTGTAAGTGCATCCTTCTCAGTGGGGCTTACATAGTTGAAAATGCCTCCATAAGGCTGCAGTTTTGTGAAGACATGGAAAGGGCTTCACTAAGAAATGGCAGAGCCAGCTGAATAGGCAACTATTTAAATCTCTGACATCCAAATACCACAATACTGGCAACAGCTTTCCACTGCCTTTCTTGAAAGGCATGATGCAAAGTGGGGATCTTGTATGTGGTTCCAGATGCATAGAACTTGCTCCAGAAATCAGTGATACAGTCCATAGCAAGCCCAATTCCCACTCCATTCTCCAACTCACCATTTTCCAGCACACGTCTAAATCCAATGTTGGCATCCAGTATATTTTCATCTGAAAATGCCTCATCATGTCATTAACACAATGCCCTGTGCGAATAGCAATTGTCTGCTTTTCAACTATGTTCTCTGGATTCTCCAAAAAATTTACAGATGAGCTAGTTGTTGAGGTGTGGTTTGAACTTGATTCCTGATTTATGACTTCAAGTGGTGTTGACTGACTAGGAAGTGTTGGGGTCACCGTTTGTGGGCACAAGGTTGGAAATTTTTTCTTCAGTCAGAGGTTTGGGATTCTCAGTTTCTGTCACATGCTGGATTATTCTGTAATCTCTGGTACTGGAAGCAAGGTTGGAATCCACTTGAACTTCAATAACATTATCTGATGGCTACTGCTCAGAAGAATGGAGAGGCTGATACATCAGTGTGTCACAGAGAACATCCAACGAAAGGTTTCCATCATCACCAAGGAAAACAACTTCATCATCACCAAGGACATTAACTGCATCATCAGGAGACAGATTAAATGGTTGGGCCACAGACACTTCAGATGTCTGAGAAGTTGGGGTAGAATTAGAAATCAACCAATTGCTGGTACACTTGCGTGAAAGGGCTGGAGCTAGACAAAGGCCCATCCGAGGACAGAGAAGACATAGAGCTCCAAGAGCACTGAGGTGACTCAGCATGAGAGGTGAGAGCCTCTGTTGTCTGGGACCTCTCTGGTGGATTGGCTTGCATTGATAAGTCAGGTCAATCTGAATCATCACTCTGTCTCTTCTTTGAACAAATGTACAACCTGAGTATTTTAGGATGAGTTGTATCGTACAACACCCTAACTGTGAGTGTGCCATCTAAGGGCTCCTCTGAACCCATGACACAAGCCCTCAACTCTTCCTTTTGACGATTTCCCCTTGGGAAAGAATATTTTCTTGCCATCCCCTTGCATTTTGTTCACAGTGTCATCTTTCCTGGCAATGATCTCTCTTGTGCCCCCACCAGTTGGTCATCTAACCTGCCTGAAATAACCATCTTGAAAACTCATCCAACCCAGTCCTATTTTTCTTGTTTTTCGTGCAGCATTCTTGTTTCCCAAATCAAGTGCTGGGCGAGTATGATTTGATGAGCTTGTTGTTGCTTGGCCAGGGCTTAGAAGTTTCATTTTAGCTCGTATGCATTCTATGAGTGTCTTTTTCTTTTCTGTATTGCTCTCAACTTCTGCTAGGGTTGACCCAGTCCAATTTTTGGCAAACTCACGGTCTCCAAAGTTAGGAAGATACTTTGACAGGGTTTCTTCAGACATCAACTTGACAACATCCTGGTCCACCTGTCAGGGTAAACAACTACAACAACAAAACTCATTAGTATCAACATCAATACGAGTTTAAGACAAATGATATTCAACCTAAAATGGTTTGGTTATTGTCTTAAGGAATAGTTAACTTAAGACTCACTTTTACGACATTGCTTATACTCTATGTCAGTCAAATGCCAACTGAAGGTTTTAATTTAATTTAAGGTTTTAAATTTAATATTCACAATTAGAAATGTCATTGTCTTTACCAATCCAATGGCTAGACTAGACCCCATAGGAAGGGGCTGCTTATGGCCATGAAGTGAGTTTTTACGTGACATATTCCTTAATATAGATTAATAAGGGTCATTATATACCTGTTGACCCCCGAGTACACCCCTTGCCCTCATGTGACCAATCAAATGATGACATGATTTATCATATGAACATTTTTTCTATTTTTTTCAGCTTGCTGCACGTGCCCGTCACATGCACCCGCTGCGTGCCCCCCTAGTGACCTTATAGCATCATCTTCTGGGCGTTCTGCCAACTGTACGATTGTATAACTCTTGGCACTCATTTTTGAGGTGATTATTCCACTTTATGTTTATTATTGAGGTCATGGTGGATGGTGGTGGTGTACTGGAGTGCATTATACTGAACAGTGTTCCTTATTCTTTTGTCCAATCCATTAACATACATTGAGGGGGACAAAATATTAGGAACACTTTTCAACATATTAACTCCAGTACACCAGCACCATGCGTTACAACCTCAATAATAATCATAAGTATTATTACAATGTCAACCTAAAATGCAAATGTAAAAGCTCGTCAGCTGTCCCTCAAGGCAGCAAGGAAAGCCTCGTCCATTTTGGTGCAGCTGAATGAATGAAAGAGGTGTGAGCGCTGAGAGGCTCACAAAAAAAGATACTTTTCGTGGTGCTTATTTCTTTACCAAAGTAACATAACCTAATGTTATGTTAACTAAATGAGGGTGTATAGCTAGCTTGCGTAAGGTATCGATACACAACACAATGGAGACCAACTTTTTCGATAGCACGTCTCGCCCGACACGTGGAAAGTGACGGGCGTCAGAAACGTAGCTTCACATCGCTGGCTGTAGCTTGCAGCTGTATAATCGGTAACGTGAACGCCAATTGTGTGTAGAATAACTGATGAGGTCCGGACATCGCTAACGAGACGTCTGTACCAAGGTGAAACTGGTCGCGCAGCCATCCAGTGAACTGACAAACAGCATCCCTTTGTCATAAACTAATTTAGTATAGAGAGCATAAACGATAAAAAAACAAATGGAGAAATCGACTTAACTACAGTACTGTTCAAGAAACCCATCGATCAGCATGCCATGCCACTTGTGAGATGGAAATCTCAGGCCTATCACACTGTCACTTTATCTCGAGATCTCAAGTTAATTCTGTCGTTATCTCGGGAGAACAAAGTTTCGTTATCACGAGATCTCGAGAAAATTATCTTGTTATCACAGGAAAACGGAGAAAATAAAACATATGAATGCATGGCCGTTTAGGGCTTCCGTACAAATGAGCCTTGTGCTCACAGAGCTTATGTCGAATGTCTTCTGATATTAATTACTCAAGGACACAAATGTTAGCAAAGCAGTCCTCCAGAGCACGGTTAGCTGAGCTGCGGAGGACTGCTTTGTAAACATGGGCCCATACATATCATGCTTGGCTACACAACTGAAGATGAAGCATGGATCGGTACAGATTGTCCTGAACACTACAGGCGTGGGACCTGTAAGTTAATTCATTTTGTGTTGCTTTACTATGTAGCTCTACTTAGTGCAATGGCCTGTAAACATCTCCCAGAGGGTAGCTGCAGTGCTAACATTACAGGGACATGTTTACACTGCAGCTACCGGAGCTACTGGTACCTCCAGAGGGTAGCTCCGGTAGCTGCAGTGTTCACGTTACAGGGCCATGTAAAACGCCAGCATCAATGGAGCCCCGAGTCGATGAGTCACCATGGCAACGAGGAAGCGGAGGGCTGCGGTTTTCATCCCGCTTGAAATGGAAATCTTAATGCGCTCATATGAAGAGTTTGAACATGTTTTTAGAAAGAAGTGCAACACCACTGCAGCTGTAAAAGAGAGGGAGACGGTGTGGGAGAACATTGTTGCCCGTAAGTGCGGTCAGTGCGTAAGTTGAAATGTAGTCCTTTGCAATCACATGAATATTACAGGGGGAAACTGTTTGAATGGTAGCCCATTAACAGATATCTGACTTAAATGGACACTATGTAATTTTTTTTCTCCCATCTAGTGGTTAAATTTGACTTTGCATGCATTGCAACATGGTCACCTCCCGGACGGCCACTGTCACCTCAGATCCCCGGCCCGGAGCTCCGGTCATTTTTCCCCGGACCTCCACAGCACTCCTCTGGTCCAGAGGACTTCCCAGCGGGCCCCGGCCGGCCATGGGGCGCTCCCAGGCGTTCACTCACCACAGATCCCCGGCCCAGAGCTCCGGTCATTTTATGGCCCTTTTACGCTTTTTTTGGCGATGAGGATTTGGCGCGGCATAAGTATGGTCTTGTATTATGACCAAAAGTGCAGGTTTTAGTTTAGTGCTGGGTAAGTAAAACCGGCATCTCCACCTTGCTTCTCTGTGAAAAGTGAATTGCAAAATGTGGAAATGCATTTTGTCCTACTGGTGCTAGCAGGTAGTGCTTTATGTCCCTCTCGGCAGTTTGTAGTTTTTGATAGACCAGAAAGACATGGACGCCTCTGTATGAGCGACCTGCTCTATGTAAAGACAGATAACTGATTCTTCACCCAGGAGGATAAGTCAGATTGTTGGCATAGCTTTTTTTTTACACCAACAAGGATTTATTTATGAATAAAGACGTTGATTTGAGGTAATAAATTACTTAAAAAATTACATAGTGTCCCTTTAATGGTCACTAAAATGTTTTCTAAGCTCACAATGTCCAATATTCAGAATTCTGTGTTCACAAAATATTTTTGCCAAGCAGAGCCAGTCAATCTTGTGCTCATATGCAAATCAGCCATGTGCAATTTGCACGGTATGTAAGTCTCTGTCCACAGTCCTAGTCTTTGACAAGTGCACTTCTGCGTGTTGATACCTGACATTTATTCAGTCGTTTCCTTGCATTGTAATGCACAACTTTGCATAGGCTACTGCATGTTGAGAAATCTGTAATGCACAACAATTCCAAGATGAGGTCCCCCCCGAATATTGATGGGTATTTCACACACTGACTGCGGTTGGTAATGTTGCAAATGTAAGGATGGATTAGGTTGTGTCTGTAGATTATGGACTGTGACGTGAAACGGTACCGCTCAGAAATGCAAGAACATCTATGAGCGGTTCGATAACAATCTCCCGACGAATGTTTAATTGTCTGTACAGTAATGCTGCTCCTTCATCCACTGGATCGTTAACGAAAGGACATGTCATTTTATCAGACGGCAGAACTAGACTACGCCAAAACTCTCCTGCTGACTGACTGAATGAACAAATGAATGAATGAATGAATGAGGAAATCAAACAGCGTGTGTGGCTGAAAGAGGGTGGAGACAGAGAGAAACTCAAGGTTCATTGAGGAAAAAACCTGGTCCCAACCAGGTTAGGTTCATAGAGTCTGTTACTATGGTAACTGACCGAGAGCTTACATTACCTCTCTCTGTGGAACAGACTAGAGTTACCCCTCTTTCTCTGGTTTGAGTTACCTCCCTTTTTGAAACAGAAAACTCTTTCCCTCATTTCAGGGTTAACAGACTCAGAGTTTTCAATAAACCTGCTTTGTGAAATGGACCCCAACACATCTGAAAACTAAAGCTGTCAGAGAGATGATGAAGAGTACAAATACAATAGTGTTTATGTAGAAAGCATGAGAAGGAAAGTCAAATAGGCTAAAAGTACAACAAATGTACCTGAGTAAATGAACTTCCAATCCATCAATGGTGAAAGGACTAAACAGTATATCACATAATGTAAATAGGAGCATGGCGGTAAAACAGTGACAGTTAAGTCTGGCAAAGAAAACCTGAACTTAAAAATGAAATATTGCACTGATATACTTGTATTGGAAAAATGTCTATTAGCAGTGAAACAAGAATTCACATTGGGAGGAAAAATAAAACACCAAATCACTAAAGATGATTTCATTTTTCATATTTTTGCATTGCAGTGGGTTTTTCAATGACAGTTCTGTTTTTTCACTTTCAGTGTGGTTTGTTACTTTGCTGATTTCCCTCAGTCATCTGCCTAATTTGTTAGTAGATATAGTTAGTGTTAGTTAGTGTAGTTAGACATTTTATTATAAAATATTGTTATTTTTTAATGCAGCAAATATTACATTGCTGTTGCAGATATTACA
The DNA here is from genome assembly GCA_029721515.1 of Synanceia verrucosa. NCBI lineage: Eukaryota > Metazoa > Chordata > Actinopteri > Perciformes > Synanceiidae > Synanceia > Synanceia verrucosa. The sequence continues at coordinate 2,606,681 of CM056564.1, read as the reverse complement.
TTTCCTCCTTAAATATATGTTTTATATCGTTTAGATCATTATTTTTATTTCTTTATTTATGTGTCTTTAAGCCGAGAGACTAGGAATTTTTGTTAAGCGTGCATAATGACAATAAAATCTCGTGAAACTTAATAAATGTTAGTGTGTAAGTTGCAGACAGTCCCTTAGCACCAGTTAGTGAAGTTGGGAAATACTGACCGATTCCATCTTTTTTCTGGATCAATAACTCTTTCTGACAGTATTTAGGAGTTTAAATCTTATTAATAATAAAATAATAATAATGCATCGTACTTATATAGCGCTTTTCCTGACACCCAATGTCGCTTTACAGTATAGATCCTTTATTCACACTTGGGGATGCTAAGCTACATGTGTAGCCACAGCTGACGGAAACGTGGCAGCCAATCTACGGCCTCTCCGACCACCACAGAAGCATCCATAGGCATTGACACACCAGTGAGTCTTGATTTCTCTTCATCTGGTCTCATGGGGCTGAGGCCAGTGCGCAGGGACCGTTTACAAAGTGCAGAGCGGAAAAGAGACGCAACAAAAACATTCATGTTCAGTATTAAAATCACTTCACACATGTCCTGCTGGTTATGGATGACTACTGAATCACTGACATGTAATGCTGTGGTGATGTAATGTAATGCGGTGTGTGCTTGTGTATAGTTAGCAGTCATGTGATGAGACGCTGAGCCAGCAGATCTTGTGCTCCCCTGGTCTGCTGACAGACAGGAAGTCTCCAGTCACTTTTACAGAACTATTTCCAACACTTTTCTGTAAAGACGCTTTTCAGTGGGCCTGTTTTAGACCTGCTTCACCACACGGCCCCTGAGCTCAGTCACACAGATCTGAGTCCCGCTCACAGACGAAGTTGTCTCTTTACGTCCACCTCTTCGGGACTTACCATGCTGACCCTGGAGCAGATACAGAGCAGTCTACAGACCGCAGGACAGTCTCACGTCCTGCAGTTTTGGCCGGAGCTCGGTGAGGACCAGAGGCACACTTTCCTCCAGGAGCTGTCTCTGCTGGACCTGGAAGGGCTGAAGGAGCACTGCGAGGCGGCTGCCAGGGCTGCCGCCTCCCCTGCCGCCAGCCTGGACCAACTCCTAGACCCGGTCCCTCCAGAGTCCATGGGCAGCGTGAGGAAAAGCGACAGAGAGTCCCTGTTAGTGTGGGAAACAGAAGGTGAGTGAATGTGAGCAGGGTAGGCTGCTGCAGAGAAGAGAGGTAGAGTAGAAAAAGAAGAAGAAGACCATGTTCAGCTCCTCCACACTGCAGCCACGAGCGGAGGAGGGATTCTTGAACTGGGGGAAGCTGTCAGCACATCATTTCAACTCAAGAAATTATTTTAGCGCATTACTATTATTATTATTAGTATTAGTATTATTATTTATTGCAGCTCAATATGTTATTTTTGTGTAGTTTGGTCTTTATCATGGTAGACATCTGGGGGGTATTCCATTAACCGCGCAAACTGCAAATCCTCGCTAACTTCGATAAACCCCGCTAGTTTTAGCGAGAGTTTGGTTCCATCACTGTCACTATCAGGAATCTCAGCTGAGTTACCAGGGTAACATATGCTTCTGAACTAACCTGCTTTGTGGCAGGTTAACTATCAGGCTTTAGGGTCAGCGGTGTTACAAAGAATACGTACCTGTAGTAAACAGAGTATCAAACAATCAGTTCCTCACGCTCCCTGTCTGATTGTCCGAAAACAAAGGAGACAGTGTGAGCAAAACATAATTTACCTTACATTCTTGGTCAGTTTTGGAGATTTTTTTATTAATAAAAAGTATTTCAAATAATGTTGTTGTCATGATTAGATCTTCAAATATGATAATGTTTCTGTGGTATTACTGTAGAGGTGTTGAGGGTTAAGTGTGCTGCGAATTGTGGGAGAGAACTCTTAACAGTAACAAACTTTATACTTCAGGAAAGTATTTGTTATAGTTTCACTAACGTACATTTGTCACATATTACACACGTGAATGAACACCATGCTGTTAAACCTGTATTTAACCTATTTACTATTATTCATATCATTATAGAACTATTATAACTATTATAGAACATTATAGAACTTAAATGGCAGCACAGTGGTGTAGTGGTTAGCACTGTCACCTCACAGCAAGAAGGTACCGGGTTCCCGATGTGGAGTTTGCATGTTCTCCTCGTGTCTGTGTGGGTTCTCTCTGGTACTCCGGCTTCCTCCCACCATCCAAAAACATGCATGGGGATTAGGTTAATTGGTTAATTTAAATTGACCGTAGGTGTGAATGGGAGTGTGAGTGGTTGTCTGTCTCTATGTGTCCTGTGATGAACTGGAGACTTGTCCACGCTATACCCCGCCTTCCACCCTAAGACAGCTGGGATAGGCCCAGCCTCCCTGACCTGGATGGATGGAGGGATTATGGAACTTATAAATATCAACTAACATTAACACTTGACCACTGTATGCTTTATCTGAACTCGCAAATCAGTCCTCTTCACATGATTAACACCGCTCCTGTTCAAAGATATCACAATTTGGCATATTAGTTCAAGTGCAAGTACTTTTACACATTAAAAAGAAATTATAATTGACAAGACTGCTCTATAAAAATGAAAATCTTCTACGCCATCATCTGCACTGAGTGGGTACCAAACGCGGGTCTCTCACATATCAGACTGTAGCATTTCCTCTATCCTACTAACAGCTCATATAAATACCGTGAGACACATAGCCTTACCGTAAAAAACAAAATCGACATTCAGCATTGTTATAAAATTTAACTTGCGCATTTTAGCGGTCGCAATTTATTTCCCTTCTTGGTTATTGTCGGTTTCTCTGTGAGAAATATAAACTACTTCTACTTGTATGGTATCACTAAGTAGAGATGTTGTCAGGGTCCTCAAATCAATAGGTTTACATTTCTAATATGTAAAGTTTATTATCATCATTATTATTATTATTATTATTGTTATTATTATTATTATTGTTGTTGTTGTTGTTATTGTTATTAAGCCATGACCTACTTGAGTGAAATGCACACTCACATACAGTACATGTCATGCAAAAGTGTGAATAGAAATATAGAAATATGCAGTGAATATAGCATAAATACACAGCATGCACAAACTTGTATTTAATCACTCATTCATATTACACTTGACAGTAAATTTTCATTGTTTTAATTCATCGGAGCTTTTTATTGATTGATAATTGAGTATGTTTGAAGGCACTCTGCTCAGGTTGAAGCTATGCTGAAGTTACATGATGTCACCAAACTCTGTGCACTAATATGAATGAATAAGGTGTTTTGCTGCATTCATGGTCTCTTATTGAAACCATAAATAGGAGCAGCTGACAGCAGAAAACGCTTCCTGTCAGCTGACTGTGAGTCCAAGCCTGAAATGTCAACAAATTGTTGGCAAACCAAATGGCTGCAAATGGAGCCACATCACATCCACTGTCAGCACCAACACAGTGGCATTTTCAGTCATATGTAGACATTTAAAGAAGCTGGACACTGTTCATCCCGGCCCTGACAGCGACACTGCTACTGCTCTCAACTTTTGAGTCTGTGTGTTTCATCATGGGTTGATTTTAGCACAGTGAAAGCTGCAGGAATCACCATGGTATGCTTTGGATAATTGAGAAATGACAGTATCTGACACTCCACAACTTAACCCTTTAATACCCGAGCCTCAACATTTCTATCTGGGCCTTTTTTCTTATCCAGAAGACTTGGACATTATGAAATCAGGCAATTATTTACAATTCACTGCATGTTATAAGAGTGTAATAATAGTTTAAAATGACGAAAAACACAAACAGAATTTGATTTTAGAGATTCATTTGGGGGAAAACAATACAATTGAACATGAATAACAGATTTGGCATTTTCAAGTTGAAATTTTGAAAAGCATGAAAAATATTTACAATACATTTTTGTAGTCTTTTTCTCTAAATGTGAAAAAAATAGCCAAAAAATGACACCATATTGGCTGTAAAGCAACGTCTCAGCTTTCAGAAACTGATGGATTTTTTCTGACAGCACAAACCGTTACATAATTACGGTAATCCAAAGTGGGCATGTGCGATTTGTAGACGGTTACACATTAGGTGTTAAAGGGTTAAAGAAAACACATTTCTGCTGATCAGTTTACGTGACCTTTCTCAAATGCATAAACTTGCATACTCTCCATAACGTTTTGATTACAATCAATCTCAACCCAACTTTAAGTTAAAGGCCAGTGCAAACTTGTAAAGTGTCATGACAGTTTTCTCTTATACAGTATGATAAAAGGTGTAGTGCGTCAGTAAAGTTTGGGTGCTCATGTTAATGCTCTATATTGACAGGATTGCTGCAGATCTCAGAGAACCGGGTTGGAGTCCTGCTGTTGGCTGGCGGTCAGGGGACCCGTCTAGGTGTTCAATATCCCAAAGGGATGTATAACGTCGAGCTACCCAGTGGCAAAACCTTGTATCAGATCCAGGCAGAGCGCATTCATAAGATCCAGGAGCTGGCTGACAGAAAGCATGGCTCAAAATGCACTGTTACATGGTGAGATTATTATGATATTAATAATCTGCTCTGATCTTACTCATGCTGGCACAGCATGCAATGTGTGTATGTGATAATATATATATTATATATTATAAAAGTGTCACTGTGAACATGTCAGAAAACAATTGATTATTATTGTCCTGACAAACTAAACTAAAATAAATCACAATGTTCACTCTCCTTTTTGCTCTGCTTCAGCTAAAATAAAGATGCTCAGCTTAGCTGCTTCATCTGCCCTTGCAAAGCCTATTGCAATTACATATTTAACAAAATACAAATAAAAACATTTATGCTGTTTAGATAGATAGATAGATAGATAGATAGATACTTTATCTATCTAAACAGCATAAATGTTTTTATTTGTATTTTTTATTGTAACATACAGATTTTTATATAGCATACAACTGTACATAATTATTGAACATATTTGCTGATACTGATGTTGTTTCTCCAAAAGGCAGTGTGCAGTTTTTAGGTTCTATCTATTCTAAGTCTATGTCTAAGTCAGTAATCTAGAAGTGGATGTTTGACTCTTACTGTTACTGTAACCCACTTATTTAATCAACGTAAGCTGTTTTTGTAGTCACTGCTCTTTTATTTATTGAGCATTTAGAGCTTTTTTACCTGAAAACTGTTCCTTGAAAAAAGGTCAATGAGAGCAGTACAGAGGATGATCATTATTTGTAGGTTTGTGACCAGGAGTGACGCATTCATAAACAGGGAAAACCTGTCTGTACAACTGCTTCTCCTCAGGTACATAATGACCAGTGAGTTCACCCTGGCCCCCACTGAGAAGTTCTTCAAGGAGAACAACTACTTTGGTCTGGAGCCATCACACATTGTTATGTTTGAGCAGAGGATGATCCCAGCAGTGACATTTGATGGAAAGGTCATCCTGCAGGGCAAAGGGAAGCTAGCCATGGCCCCAGGTAGGTGCAGATCAGCTCCTACAGAAGATCCAAACACAAACAGCGGTCACCTACTGCCTCTGATATGTGTTCAAATATAATATACTCACATATATTCAAAGCCTTTCCTCTGTCTGTCAGATGGGAACGGGGGTCTGTACCAGGCGCTGATGGACAATAAGGTCTTGGAGGACATGAAGAAGAGGGGGGTGGAGTACCTGCATGTGTACTGCGTAGACAACATCCTGGTCAAAATGGCCGATCCTGTGTTTATTGGGTTCTGTGTGAGCAAAGGGGCTGACTGCGGTGCCAAGGTAGAGTAATAAGGTCATGATGAAGGCATTATCTGTGCATTAAATACAGAATGAGTCCTGTTTTCACTGCAGAGTTTCAGACTATAGAGAAGGAATTTTGGTTGGACTTAAAGAAGTTCTGACAAACCGCCAGAGGAGTGCTAACCATTGTTGTGTTGATTACTAAAAAATAGTAACTAGTTACAGTTAGTTACAGTACTAGTTATTTCATTCAAAAAGTAACTCAGTTACTTTATTGATTTCTTACATCAAAAGGTAATGTGTTAGTGTTAAAACTGTTTTTTAGTTCCTCTTTAGGACCCTGGGGAGTGAGAGTTTGCCTTATGGTGTGTTCACTGGAAGTCAGAACTTGGAGCTCAGATCATCTTAACCTCAAAGTTTAGTGCTCACAGCTCTTCCAGCCTTACAGACACACAACAAAACATGTAGCTACTGTTTATGTCAGTAGAAAGCATGGATTCTATGTCTGCTTGGTGAGATAAATCTGACTTTCTGAGGTGGAGATCTGACTTCACAGAGGGTTCAGATTTAAATTCTGACTTGGAGCATTTGTGTACAACTTGAACACACCATGAGTCTAAAGACAAACACCAGACTCCCAATGCTGCTACAATGACATTAATGCTGTGTTTTACCATCGATGTTTGTCTTCTTATGCTGGAAAGTGGGGGGAGGGATAATTGTCTCTATGAATCTGAAGGGGACATGTCCCCCCCGTCCAGAGAGACATTTGAGAGCGTGAATGAAAGCAATCTGAATTCATCAATCAGGAAATCATTTACCAAGTAACAGACAAACGCATGCGTTACCGCCCAACACTGGTGCGAACCCCAGTCAGGAATACCTAAACCTGACCGACATGTTCCCTGTGGAGGAGGCAGAGTTTGACGCTTCTACACCTTCAGAGGTCTCTGAGGTAGTAATGAAGGTCCTGAGAGGCACCATCTGAGGATGACATTCACCCTGACATACTGGACATTGTTCAAAAGAAGGACGACATGGCCCCTGACGTGACCCTGATGTGGTGGTTTGCCCATCCAGTCCTGAGAATTGTTCCTCTGCTCTTTGCAGATGATGTAGTCCTTTTAGGATCATCTCTGCAGGACCTTCATTATGCACTGGGGTGGTTTGCAGTCGAGGATGAGCTCCATCCAGATTTGGATCAAGTTGCCCCAAGAGTTCACTATACTAGTACCTTGGGGTTTTGTTCTAACATGGAGTGAGTGATGGTGTCAGCCATGATGTAGGTGTTTTATTCCTGACCATTGTGGTGAAGAGGGAGCTGAGCCAGAAGTCAAGTTCAGTTTTATTTTATATATCCCAATATCACAAATTACAACTCAGTCTCATAGGGCTTTACAGTTTGTACAGGATATGACTCCCTCTGTCCTTTACAAACAACTTCACATCTTCTGAGGAAATACTCCCCCAAAAAAACTTTGAATAGGGAAAATAAACGAAAGAAACCTCAGGAAGAGCAACAGCGGCGGGATCGCTCTTCAGGATGGACAGACAGGAAATAGATGCCATGTGTTCAGAGTAACAGCAGTGAAAAACACACACAGACACTCCATATAACAGGTATACCTATAGTCACAAGCTGAAAGAATGTGATCAGGCACAATGACAGCTGGAATGAGTTTCGTGGTGGTGGCTGGGCTCAGCCTCAGAGAGGTCAGACCCTGGTGGTGCACAGGCACCAGTAACACTCAAAAAATTAAAACTGTTATGTTTATAAAAAATATGAATGTAATATTTGAAAGATGCCAGTTAGGCTTTATGGGAGGGGGATAAAACAAAGAGTTGTTTCTTTGCTTATGGGATGGTAGATGGTTTTGGAGTCAGTTGGTGAAAGTGAGATTGGTGTCAGGAACAGGGTAGGTGTGTGGTTGGGGTTAGGCACTATGATGAGTGTGGTTAGGGTGATTGATTTATAAGGAATAGATTCAGAATAGGTTGGCAAAGGAGAGCTCAGGAAGCCCCACAGGTCACCAGACAGAAGAATGATCTTCACACTGCCAGTACGAATAGATAATAATGAAATTTAAAAATCACCTTTAGAAATAGGGTGAGGAGCTCAGAGTAGAGATAGGGTTGCCAACCTTCCCGTATTTGCCGGGACGTCACGTATTTGAGCCAAAAGAGGCGCATCCCGAACGGGACGCTGTTTGTCCCGGGTAAAGGGTAAAGGGAAGATGCATATATTTTTCTCTCTGTGCGCCATACATTGTGTGTCTGGCTGCCTGCCTGCATCGCCAGCTGTATTCTACGGGCACTAGGACTGCTCAGTTGACAGGGTAGGCAGACACAGCTTCAGTCTGTGGCTGCAGCGCGTACGTGCTTATGTGCGTGTGACTCAGTCCCAGTGTGTGTGTGTGTGTGTGTGTGTGTGTGTGTGTGTGTGTGTGTACGTGCGCACTGTACTGTGTAGTGAGCGACTAGTGGTGACGCAGCAGCTGTTTGTGAGGAAGTGGAGAGATAGGGAGAAGGCAGACACTGTCCGCGGTGCTTTTTTTTTGTGTGTGTGTGTGTGTGTTTTCAGTTTAGATATTGCACCTTGTTGTTTTTTGTTCAGAAGACTTTACAGTTGTGATTTTGCATTTTTTTGTAGTTGAAAATAAAAGAAATGGAGTTAAGTTTCCAAATAAGTAGGCAACAACCAAAAAAAGTTTGCACAACTTAGTTGCACTATTAGGCCTACTCCTTCATTGTTTACTGCTGTTACATTGTTTTTACATTGTTTTAAAACTGTTAAAATCCAGAAGAAGACACAGCAATCGTTAAATGTTATATAAAATAAATATATACTTGAATGATAACTGTCTCACATGTATGCCTCAAATACAAACTGATCAAACTGATCATGAGTCGTTATTACAATCTTGTTACTGTAAGAGTAATGTAGTAGCCTAATGTGTTTGTATAGTCTGTAATAGGTATAACTGTGCCAAAATGCTGTTATAGATGCGTTTTTGACCCCCAAAACCCCAAATGTTCTCGATCACCCACGGGAGGTGTCCCTTATTTCAATCTCTGGGTGTTGGCATCCCTAAGTAGAGACGTTAAGTCTTGTTGAGGTGGTGGAGAATCTGATGAGGGTGCTGCCTGTGCACCTTCCTCTAGAGGGTTTCTGGGTAGACTGATAGGAGACCCTGGGGTAGACCCAGAGCATGCTGGAGATATAATAAATCTCACTGTGTCATGTGTCAGGTGGTGGAGAAGGCATACGCTGCTGAGCCAGTGGGTGTGGTCTGCAGGGTGCGAGGCGTCTCCCAGGTGGTGGAGTACAGTGAGATCGGACCAGAGACCGCTGAGCTCCGAGGAGCTGGAGGGGAGCTAGTGTACAGCGCTGGAAACATCTGCAATCACTTCTTCACCAGGGCCTTTCTGCAGGACGTAGCAGAGTAAGAGTCTTTACTATCCTATGGAGAGCAGAGTGTTTGAGTGGAAAACACTGCAGACTGCAGGCTCAGAGGCAGTTCAGGGATACACTAGACAAAATATTGACTGGTTTAATAAAATTTAATCTATTGCTGGAAACAGTCCCCATCAAATATAGATTTCCTTTTGTTTGAGTAAAGTTTGCTAAAAACTACAAATCCCTTTATTGGTCTTCCTAAGGGAGGAATTGAATTTGTAGCTGTTTTCATTCAAATTTTTACCAAAAATTGTATTAATTTATATACTATATATGTAGCCCCCTATACCATAATGCCACTGCATTGTATCTACAGTGTAGACTTGAGAATCGGACAGACTATCTTTTATTGATCCTCCATGAATTAGTTACAACAGCATAAACAAGTTATAGTGAGAAACACAACAAAACAACAATAATGAAATAATATAAAAATAATAATGAATGTTTATGGGTTGGACCTATTCCCTTGTGGATGTATGTCAAGCGGTGTAATTTGCATATAGTGTAAGTAGAGCTGTGCGATATGGACAAAATTTTATGTCTTGATATAGCTTGATATATATGTAATTTTATATCACAATAACAATATATATACCAATTTAGTCCTTTGTTTCCCGATGTAACGTTATTGGTAACATTATTTTCTCTTTCCATTGCGTTCTCCTACTCCATGATGCTTTACCCCTGTTTACTCCCTAGCTACCAGTGCAGTAAACCAGTCCCTTGCTGGTGATGTAAACATGATACCACAAAGCAGAGGGTTGCAGAGCTTATATCCTATGGTAGACATTTTTATTTACCTCCAAATACTCGCAGTCAGTTTAATAATTACTGGTGTCATTATAAATTCATTATATTTGCGCTTTTATTTTCTAGTTTCTAGCTGTTGTTAATGAGCCAATTAACCACAATGGCTGCGCACTCTGGTTATAATAACTTAATTGGCTGCTAGATGATCTTTTCAAAGTGATCTTATTCAGCCCTTTGTTACCCTTTTATTAAGTACTGAAAGAAAGACTTAACTATTGTTTTATTGGTTTATCATAGGATATGCAGACAATTACAAAAATAAAAATCACTTCGTCTTATCCTTAAATACATACCGCGGTCCTAGCTTTTACTTTGAAAGTTCCCTACTTCCAGGTCAAACTGAGCAAATTGCTGTCAGAGGATTCAGATACTGGTGAGATCAACCAGCTGTGATAACATACATAAATGCAGATTAAATAATAAACTAATTTCTTTGTGCTTACTCAGCTATTTTGTTGTCTAAATGGTATGTTTCCATACAGAATCCTGTTAACAAGTTTTAATATACAAAATGTAGTCAATCATTCTGCACTAAATTCTGCCAGATTATGAGACATGGTCCATACATAATATTCTATAGTTGCGTATATGGGTAGAGGCTATGGGCCAGTCTGGAGGTTCTGGCATGGATGGACCTGTACCACCTCCCAGAGCGCAGCAGGTGGAAGAGGTGATGTGCAGGATGATGCTGGTCACGCAGGACGTTGTGTACACACCTCAGACAGTGGGTGGTCATATCCGGGAGACTGGTCCCAATGATGCTGCCTGCCACACCCACAACCCTCTGGAGGGCCTGCTGCTCGGCCTTGGTGCAGCTGGAAAACCGCACCAAGAATCCATAAGTCAATATACTGCCGACTGCACAGTGGTAGAAGTTAACCATAAGCTGCTGAGGGATTTGAGCCCTCTTGAGTTTCTTCAAGTAGAAGAGGCGCTGTTGGGCTTCCCTATAGCTGAGGTTATGTTAGTGCTCCAGGATAGGTCTTCTGACACAGTCACACCCAGGAACCTGAACTGTGTGACTCTCTCAGTAGCCTCGTTCCCGATGGTGAGTGGCGTATGGATGGTTCGGCTTGACTTATGGAAATCCACAATCATCTCCTTAGTCTTCTTGATGTAGAGGGCCAGCTCGTGGTTCTCGCACCATGATGCCAGATGTTGTACCTCACGGTGTAAGCGGTGGTAAGCGGTTGTAAGCAGTTGGTCATTGTTGTCACTGACAAGCCCAAGCACTGTGGTGTCGTCCACAAACTTGATTATGAGATTAGTGGGCAGGGTGGTGCAACAGTCGTGTGTAGAGTGTGTAGAGTAATGGGCTGAGCACACAGCCTTAAGGGGCCCCGGTGTTAATAAGAAGAATGGATGAAGTGTGCTTACCAAATCTAACATACTAGCTATTTGTTAGAAAGTCCAAAACCTAATTGCATAAGTTGGTGTTCAGTCCAAGATGGTGCAGTTTGGACAAGAGTTTGTTTGGCCGGATTATGTTGAAGGCAGAACTTAAGTTGGCGAAGTGCAGCCTTGCATAGGCATTTCTCCGCTCTCGATGCGTCTGCCACATTCGTATACACTTGATCCAGCGTTTTATCTCCTCTGGTTGCACACTTCACATTGCGGTGGAATTTGAATTGAATTGAATTTCCCCTGCTGCAATTTATTTGGTTTAATATGTATTTGGCGAATCATTATCATTATTATAAATCATGATCTGACATTCTTAGTACACATAAATTCTGTTAAATGTTGAATATCCACTTTTGTTCATTTTTTTAGTTTCACGTGCTCCTTTAAAAGATCTACAATTATACAACGTTTACTTTAAGCCTATATAGAACAATAATGTTTTTTTAATTTAACAAAAAAATATATCTTTTTTGTATTAAAAGATACTATTACTTTAATAACTCAGCAGCACTGAAGATACATATTGTAAGCATATTCATTTAAAACAAAACTCCCTCTGATGATGGTGAACTGACAGTGGTGACACTAATCTGACGGTGGTGACAGTGGCCTCTCAGGTCAATGGCATCTTGCATAACAACTTTATTTCTTGTGTATGGCCTGCGCCACTGGACTGTCATGTTTTTCTCTGACTTCTATTTTCCCTTTCATTCAAGTCATTGATATTTTTTGGCTTCCCTTCCTCCACCCTCTTTCTCCATCTTTGCCTTTCCGTTCTGAGGTATAGTATTCCTCCTTACACTCTGCCTCACTGTAAATTTTGTCTCTCTGCTTTGGTTTTCTCTGTTTCTTCTCCTTCTCTCCTCCACAGATAGCTGCTGTCTAACCATAACTTCCTAAAATACATAAAGGCAAAGTTGAGTGTGTTGACTATGAAATTGGAGGGAATTAATTACAGTAAATGTTAGATTTGCTTAAATGTTATACATCTTTACTTTAGTCATTGCTAATGCATAGATATGCATATAGCGAGTTTATATCATCACTTTTGGAATCCTATAATAAACACTGTCCTGTCAAAGAATATAACATAAAGCAAGCCTATAATAATTGTCCCTGGTTAACTAAAGGTTTACAAAATGCGTGTAAAACTGTATAAAACTTTATAAGACAGAGATTGAAGTGGCAGAAAATAAATATAAAAATACAAAAACAAGTTAACTGGCATTATTAGAATATGTAAAAAATAATATAAGAATAAATTTGACGCAATTAAAAACAACATTAAAGACATTTGGAATAGCCTAAACAACATCATTTGAGAGGGGGCCAAACAAAACAATTTACCTGACTATTTAATTGTAAATGATGATGATGATGATGACACCATGGAAGACGTGGTAAACACTGTCACTTTTTTGTAAATGTAGGCCCTGATCTTGCCCGAAAAATACCTGATCCAAGACCAGATGATAAGCATATCAGTAATCTGCTGGAGCGTAATCCCTGCTTAAGGTTTCCTAAAAGGAATGAATGAAGGAATCGATATCGAAACAATAACAAAAAATCCACTGATTCTAATAACATTGATATGTCATTAGTTAAGCTGTTCATTTAGGGGATCTCAAAGCCACTTACATACATATGCAACTTTTTTTTCCAAACTGGCTCATTTCCTGAGCAAATGAAAAGGAAACAGTGAAGTTTGGTGATCACTGCTCAACTTGCCATGACATTGCTTGTGGTGTCCCACAGGGGTCAGTACTGGGACCTAAACTGTTCATTCTTTATATCAATAATATCTGTCTCGTATCCGAACTGATGAAAATGGTTATATTTGCTGATGATACAATTTTTTTGTTCAAGTAATAATTTAAAACAGTTACAGGAGATAATTAATGACAAGATGAAGAAATTGAAAATATGGTTTAATTTCAATAAGTTATCTTTCAATGTGAGAAAGACTTTCAATGTGAGAAAGACAAAATTTATGTTATTTGGTAATCACAGGATAAACATGCAGGCCCAGTTAAAAATAGATAGAATCAGTGGCCTAATAAATTACAAAAATATAAAACTGAATGGTCAGGATATTTGGACACAGCTGCAGAGCTTCATGGCCCCATATGGATAAACCCTACTGTAGAGCTGTGCGATAGACAAGATGGCCCCTGTGTGTGGCTTCGCCGTTGCTGGACTGCTTCCATGCAGACTTTTTGTGGCCTTTAATACAATTTATGTTGTCATGTCAGTGTTTGTACTTAGTGACTGTGCCTATGCTGTTCGGACCTATGACCGTGGATCTCTTTTTAACATCAAAGAGTCAATGGAGCACCTCTTCAATGACTGGGACAGTTACAAACAAGCTTTCCCACCACCGTTTGTGTGCGCACCTACCTTTCCAGACTGCCTTTTGTTGTCACAAGTCCCAGGTAATCCTAACAAGAGGGCAAGGAGTAGAGGCTGCAGGTCTGGCGTCCAGGTTAAGATCAAGCGAGCTGCGGAGACTGTCTGTGGCTTCTCCCGGCTAAACCGAAGCTACAGGTGGCTGCGCCTGGTCCCTCTGTGGTGGGAAGTGTTTGGAAACACTTCTCCACTGCTGCTTCCCTGTGGCCCGAAGTTGCAGCGCTGGTCATCGGGACGAGTCACCGGGTCATCGGAATCATCCTGGAATTCCGTGTTTACACTGATGGACAAACACCTGATCCACGGCCACCGGTACAGCTGGACGTCACAAATCCCACTGCACGCAGCGACGTCATCACCATCATGTTGCGTTGGTCTTCTGAATGCTCACTATATTACAAATAGATCCTTTTCTCTAAATGAGCTTTTCACCAGAGAAAAACCTAATGTTCCTCACGGAGACGTGGCAGAGAGATGGGGAGTTCATTCATTTGAACGAGCTGTGCCCTGCTGGCTGCTCCATCTTTGGTCTGCCCCGCCCCTGTCGCCGCGGGGGTGGTCTTGCTACTGTCTACCGGGACAGATACACATGCAAAATGATGGGCACTGACCATTTCCTCTCTTTTGAGTCACAAGTTATAAAAGTTGGCTCCTCTAGCACATTCCACTGCTTCCTGATCTACTGCCTTCCTGGCCCTGCTGGTGTCTTTTTAAAGGATTTTGATGACTTCTTATCATCTATAATAAAACTGGAAAAAGTTTTAATTCTTGGGGATTTTAACTTGCACGTTGACGATGGCTTATCTAGCCCAGCAGCTGACCTTTTATATATGACTTATTCGTTTAATTTCAAGCAGCATGTGTCCGGTCCCACCCACAGCAAAGGTCATACTCTGGACCTGGTGTTTTCACTTGGCCTATATGTTGGCAGTGTGCGTGTAGAGGATGTCCATCTGAGCGATCATAGCTGTGTGTTTTTTGAACTTAATGTCCCTCCTGAGTCTAGGCCTGTCCCTGTAAGGGCAGAAAGGAGGATCATTACAGAGACCACAGCTGAGAGATTCAGTGCTATGTTTGATCCCTGTGACTTGAGCCAATGTATTGATGTTGATGGTTTTATGTACTGCTTTAATGCACACTGTGGCTCTATTCTGCACCAAGTGGCACCACTAAAGTCTTGCCAAGTCTCTCGAAAGCCGTCATGTCCCTGGTTGAATGAAAATACTTTGTGCCTGAGAAGATTATGCCGCAAAACTGAGCGCCTCTGGAAATCCACTAAGCTTGAAGTTCACAGATTACATTTTAGGGATCTTATGTTCTCCTTAAATGAGACAATCAAAGAGGCAAGATCCAACTTTGCTAAACTAACAGCATCTAATAAGAAGAACCCAAAAGTGTTGTTTGACACGATAAGCAGTATTGTGTTTCCTGTCTCCTTGGCTGCTCCTGTCCCCTGTAAGGCAGACAACAATTACCTTTTTTGTTGAAAAGATCAGGGACATAAAAGATAAAATCCCACCACCTTCTCTGTGCAGTACAGGCCATACTGACCCTCCTTTGCATGTCTGGTCCTCCTTTAAGCCTGTGTTGAAGACATGTCAGCACTAGTGGCCAAAATGAAACCCTCCTCTGGTCTGTAGACTTGCTACCATTTAAGCTCTTTGTGAATATCTTTGACACAATTGGACCATGGGTGACCAGAATATTCAACCTGTCACTTTCATCTGGTGTGTTCCCGTGCACCTTCAAACATGCAACCGTTGAACCAAAACTTAAGAAACCTAACCTGGATCAGTCAGAAATGAAGAATTTTAGACCCATATCTAAACTCCCCTTTCTGTCTAAAATGTTGGAAAAAGTGGTCTCTTCACAATTTACAAAATTTCTAGAGTCATTACATTTTTGACACATTTCAGTCAGGCTTTTGGAAAAACTACTCTACAGAAACTGCTCCACTGAAAGTGTCCAATGACATTCTGATGTCTGCGGACTCGGGGAGATGTACAGTGTTGGTCTTGCTGGATCTGTCAGCGGCCTTTGACACTGTCGACCACCAGATCCTGATAAACAGGCTGCGGGATCAAATTGGGTTGTCGGGTTCAGTGCTCCAGTGGTTCTCTTCATACCTAACTGGTAGGAGTTTTAGTGTGTTTGCTACTCACATTATGTCTAAACCAGGCAACCTGCTGTGTGGTGTGCCTCAGGGCTCTGTTCTGGGACCCCTTCTGTCCTTGTTGTATGTTCTTCCACTTGGTCAAATAATCCAGCAGTTCAGTCATGAACTGTCAGTCAAAACCAGACTGAGGAACCTTGGGGTTATCTTTGATGAAGCCATGTCACTAGATCACCATTCAAGCCAACTGGTTAAAAATTGCTTTTTTTCAGCTACACAATATTGCTAAGCTCAGGCCCATGGTGTCAAAGGATGAGCTGGAAATGATTATTCATGCGTTTGTGTCGTCAAGACTGGACTACTGTAACTGCCTTTTCACCTGCCTCAACAAGAAACAGTTGGCCCGCCTTCAGTACGTTCAAAACTCAGCTGCGAGGCTGTTGACCAGTACCAACAGGAGGTCCCACATCACACCAGTCCTAAGATCGCTCCACTGGCTCCCCGTTGTCTATCGGGTCCACTTCAAAATCCTGGTTCTAACCTTTCGAGCTCTACATGGTCAGGCTCCCATGTATATTGCCGACTTAATCAAGCCCTACAGCTCAGCCCGAAGCCTGAGGTCATCTGGACAGAACCTATTGATGGTTCCATGAACTAGTTTTAAAACCCGAGGAGACAGATCCTTTAAAGCCATGGCACCTCGCCTTTGGAATGAACTCCCTCTAGAGCTGCGTTCACTGGACTCTGTGGATACTTTTAAAAAACACCTGAAGACTTATTTGTTTCAGAAAGCATTCTAGTCTGTTCTGACCTAGCGCTGTGTTCTTGATTGTACTCCTTTTCTACCTGTTTTATTTTTACGTTTATTTATTTTTTTGCTTGTATTTTATTGATTTAGAGTGTTTTTTTACTATTTTTACTACTTATAGTATCTCACTTTTCTATGTCTTTTTATTACTGTGAAGCACTTTGTGACCGCTGTCTGTGAAAAGTGCTATATAAATAAAGTTTGCTTGCTTGTATAAAAATGTCTACCGTACGCCTCTGCTGTTTATATCGTAATTTTAAGATGTAGCTACTTAGTTAGCTCTGTTGCTACGCTAACATAAACGTTACTCTGGTTGTGGTTTAGATACGCCGTGTAAAGTACAACTCAATGTCAGAATGACCGCTGGATAATCCAAATGTATCATGAGTGTTAAAAACGTGTATTGTATGATGCATAGACATAACAGTATGACGGCTACTGTAACCGCAGCAATGCTACTGCTTTGTGGTAGCATGTTTACATCACCCCTAAGGACAGGTTTGTGGCAGTTGTAGCTCGGAAGTAAACAGAGATAAAGCAGCATGGAGGACGTCATGTTGCATGTGAATGATTTATTATTGCTTAAAACACATCTTTGTTGTCAGCCAAACTTTATAATAAAATACAGCGCAAACATAGCCGGACTTCCGGTCGCTCTCAAAGTAAGCATATAAGGGATTACGCCGCAGAGGAGATGGAGAAGAGAGCACAATGGAAAGTAAAAATGGATGGATTCTATGGATAGAATTTTATCCATATCGCACAGCCCTTCTCTACTGTATGTGTAATGTTACTTTGTGTGTTGTTAGGTCCTGTAAAAATGGTTTTGTATTTTTCATCTTACAGGATGTTTGAAGGCCAACTGAAACAACATGTTGCAATAAAGAAAATCCCATTTGTGGACTCACTTGGCAACCAGGTCAAACCCACCAAACCCAATGGCATTAAGATGGAGAAATTTGTTTTTGATGTCTTTCCGTTTTCCAGGTATTGTTGATTGTTGTGTCTGATTCACTCCATATACATACAAATTATAACACACTGTCTTTACGACTAATTTAATATTTAATTTAAAATATGCATATGTGTCTTTGGAGGAACTTTGTTGTGTTTGAGGTGGTGAGGGAGGATGAGTTTTCTCCTCTGAAGAATGCAGATGGAGCTTCTACAGACAGCCCAACCACAGCCAGGAACTCTCTGCTGGCACAGCACTGCCGCTGGGCCAGAGCTGCTGGAGCCACGCTGCTGGATGAACATGGGAATATCCTCCCTCCTGCAGCCAGGTCAGTGGAAATGTTCCCACATGCACCCTGGCAGATATATGAACCTGTCTAAGCAGGAAGAGAAACAACATCAATGGTAACGTCACCATTTACTTCAATACACACACACACACATATATACATATATATGTGTGTGTGTGTGTATATATATATGTATATATATACACACACACACACATATATATACACACACACACATATATATATATATATATATATATATATATATAGGTGGATTGTTTGTTTGCTGAATTACAGGAGAAGCTTGGACAGATTCTGAAAAGATGGTTAATCTAATTTTATCAGCATGTTTGATCGTTAGTTACGACTGTGCTGTTAGTTTCCTTGATTTTATGAATGGAGTTCTGCTTCCTGACCTGCTTCTTTAGTTGTTACGCATTTCAGGCAGTTTGTCCAACTAGACTTACCACAGCACATGCCACCATGGATTGCATAACACAGCGGCAGCCTGAAACAAAATAAAGTTTAATTTAAGAATATAATTTGGACAAGTTTGGTGGATCGGATTAAAAAGTCCAATAGGGAATCAAACCTGGTACCTTCCTGCTGTGAGGTGACAGTGTTTACCACTGTGTCTGTGTGCTGTCTTCTTCTAATTCACAATTCATCACATTATTACATTAGAAGAATAGACGATAGATGCTCTCCTGTCTGTACACTAAACAACTAGCTGGAGCCAGCAGGCAAAATGGCTTAGCCTAGCTTAACATTGTTCAGCAGTATACCAGCACATTTAAAGCTCACTGATTAACACCTGTCTTTTTATTAATCCACACTCCAACATAAATGTAAAATATGACTACATATATATATATGTACATATGTACATATACAGTCATGGAAAAAATTATTAGACCACCCTTGTTTTCTTCAATTTCTTGTTCATTCTAATATCTGGTACCACTAAACGTATAATACAATGAACACAACAAAAAATGCAGCTGGTCACATAATACTTTATGTCCTATTTGACATTCTTAAGCTTAATTGATTCCCAGGGTATATAAGAGGCCATTTCATGTCACAAGCAGCACTGCACATGCAAAGGCCTAGAGTGGTTTCCTGCTTACATTCAAGCCGTAGCACAACTCAGAAGTTGTCAGCTCTCACATAATGCCTAAAACAAAAGAATTATGTGAAGCAACAAAGGCAGCCATCTTGGCACTGCTGGAAATTGGCATGAGTGAGAGACAGGTAGCGAAAAAACTGAAGATCTCCAAGACAGCCGTTCATTCCAACAAAAAAACAAGCTGAACATGGCACTACCAAATTGCTACCTGGCCGTGGCAGGAAACGCGTCTTTCTACCCCACGAGATGACCGTGCACTCATCCGTTCCTGTGTCAGGAATCGTCGTCAGACCTCCAGGGACCTTAAAAATGAGTGGGCACTGTCGAGAAATGTGACTTGCTCGGCAAGGACAGTTCGAAACCGACTTGTTGAAGCTGGTTTGAAGTCACACAGAGCACGCAAGAAGCCCTTCATCAATGAAAGGCAGAGGAAGGCCCGGTTACTCTTTGCTCGAGACCACAAGGATTGGACTGTTGATGATTGGGCTAAGGTTCTCTTCAGTGATGAATCCAATTTTGAATTGATGCCCACTCCAGCCAACTTACTGGTTAGGAGGAAGCCTGGAGAAGCTTACAACCCAGACTGTCTTGCCCCTACAGTAAAACATGGGGGTGGATCAGTCATGATCTGGGGCTGTTTCAGTCTGAGTGGAACAGGGCAAATGCAATTGTGTGAAGGCCGAATGAACCAGGTCAAGTACAGGACTACCCTTGAAAACAGTCTTCCTCCATCAGCTGGAAAACTCTTTCCTGCCTCGAATGACTGGATTTTCCAACAAGACAATGCCCCTTACCACACGGCAAGGTCAGTTAAAGCCTGGATGGAGAACCACAACATTTGCACCATGCCTTGGCCTGCTCAATCACCAGATCTTAATCCAATTGAAAACCTGTGGAAAATCATCAAACTCAAAATGGAGAACCACAAGCCCAGAAACAAAGAAAATTTGTTTGAATTTGTCCAACAGGAATGGGCTGCTGTGACAGCAGAACAATGTCAGAAGCTGGTGGAGAGCATGCCAAGACGCATGGCTGCAGTCATCAAAAACAATGGTTATGCAATCAAGTATTAACTCTTGTGTGTATCATGTGTTTAAAGCAAACAGAAAAGAAAACATGGAATGCTTAAAAGTAGTGTTTTTGGCGGTACAATGCCATAGCTATTGATGTAAGAATTTAAGTAATTTTGGTTATTATCAAGAAAACCATGGAAAATGAATAATCCTTAGTTCTTAAATTAAACTCTCATGAGCTATTTTTGTTGTTATCATTATAATTGTCCAAACAAATGTACCTTTAGTTGAGCCAGGCATTAAAATTAACAAGAAATTGAAGAAAACAAGGGTGGTCTAATAATTTTTTCCATGACTGTATATATGTACATATGTACATATATATATATGTGTGTGAGTGTGTGTGTGTGTGTGTGTGTGTGTGTATAGACCCTTCCCTAATGTATACTACTGTAAGAAATGAGGAATGAGGGACATTCTTCATTCTGTGCAGAAATACACTGTGGCACAGAGTTAAAGCCAGTTAGTGCCTTCAGCAATATTTTCATCACAAAATTCCCTCTATGGAGAGGATAAATACTCAGCGACTAATAACTCCTGTAACTTTCAGTGTGCATATGGATTTGTTGTATTTAGACTGGAAATGAATTAAACTCAATGATTTTTGTTCCCCACAGTGTATCAGCAGGGAACAATCCTCCAGCACAATGTGAGATTTCTCCACTGGTCTCCTACTTTGGAGAGGTAAGGACAAGGAAGTACCCACAGATCTTTATATCATAATAATAATGATAATAGTAATTGCGGACAATGAATACACTGCTGTCCAGTGTTTTATCGAAATAAAAGGTGTAATTTAATTATTTTGTCAGGGCCTGGAGCAGCTGCTGAGAGGGAGGACGCTGCCAACACCTTTCATTCTGGATGAGAACAGGGCCAAAGAGCTGCAGAGCCAGCAGCATTTCTCTCATTCATAAAGGACTGTGTGACAGGCTGGAGGTGTTTGGGTAGTTTTAAGCCAGTTGTTTAAATCTATTTTGACATATGTGAAGATGATCATATCAAACTGTCATCCATGTCATGTAAATCTCTCTTGGTTGAGAAAGAGATATATAAATCATGTGCTGTGATAACTTTAAAACTAATAAGGGATCTGCAATGAGTTTTTGGAATATCTTGTTTTACATGCAGCAAAAATATAATGAAAAAAACTCACTCTAGTCTTTGGGGATGAGTGGGATAATCAACTGAGCTTTAAAGCAATATTACAAACAACATGTCATAGTATAATAAGCTAAAAAGTGTAGTATAGTATGCTGAAAAAAGTAAAATCATGACTTTGCCACAGTAAGTCATGGATCTGTTCAGCAGCTTCCACAGAAGAAGTTCAACTGGAGCTGTGAACTACCAGCTTGTTGTATTTAACGAAGCTCATTTTAAAAGTTCTAGAACATAAAGAAGTTGGAGCACAGAACATACTACAAAACTACTGTAGGAGCAGATAGTACTTAAAATATAGCATACCTGTGGGACTAAAACCTGAGCCCACAGGGCTCAGAATGGAAAATCAACTATTTCATTTAGAGTGTAACAAGTAATATTTTATCGCATCAACTTAACAGTTGTTGTATTGCAATAAGTGAAACAGAGCAAATCTTTGCATCAGTCTAACATGATGTCACTTCTTTGCAATTTCAAGGCACTGCCTCTAAAAATCTACTCTACAGGCATACCGTATGTGTTTAATTGGAAGCTTGTCCATCCACATTTTATGTTACAGCCTTATTCAAACATGGAATAAATTCATTCGTCCCTCAAAAACTACACACATTATGACCATTACAACATGTTTTTTTTTTTAATGTTAGCAAATTTATTAAAAAGTAAAAATCATGTACATAAAAAAGGAATCACATGTACATAAGTATACACTGTCTTTGTCTGAAGGACAAAGACATAAGTGTCTGAAGGACAAAGACATAAGTGTATACTTATTTGGTAAATTCAGGCTATGTTCACACATAGCAGGGTATTTTTATAAACAAATATTTCCTTCCCTATGTTTTCCAAAATAACATTGTGCACACATCATAGTTTTCAGAAAAGTTCCCCTTTACATTAACCCACATAAACACGCTGTCAAGAGCCGTCATAACTATGACAAGCCAATGAGCGACAGTGTAGGAAGCAGGAGAAAGCCATGCAAGCCAATCAGAAGCCTCATCGACAACAATGACTCACACGAGCGACTTCCTGTTCCTCCAAGCCCTAATACGTCTCTGCTCTTGTACATACAGTAACAGAGGAGCTGTATTTGCAAATGCAGACACGTAAAAAGTGCTTGTGTCACCAGCCTCGTTGTACGAGGTCACAGCATCAAAAAGATTTACTCTCCATACTCCTGGAGATCACTGCAAAACAGCAGAAAAGTGTGAGGAGACAGGGAGACACATACACTCTTTTCCATTCCCAAAGTGCTCTTTACTCCAAAATACATTCAAGCACACATTACAATACAAAAAAGGAACATTATACATTTACATTAAAAGCAGTCCAATGAATTATCAGTGAGACATTTCACATTCACTCACAAAGCTCCAATTTAAAGATAGAGTTCAACTGACAATATTGATTTTTAAAATACTGTCTAACTGAAATACTAACCAAAGACTAACTGACAATATACCTGAAGTAGCTTTCATGACTTTCATCCATGACTAAAATACATTTAATAGTCATTCATACTCAGTAGTATTGTGAGCAGTGGGAACATTAAACAATTAATAATGACCGAAATACACCACAAATATAACATGTCAGAGCCCTGGGAATAATGTGTGTAGTACGGAATACAGCAGAGGAAGACAGCTCTATCTTAGCTTCTGATGTGACTATTGGTCGCTATTTTAACAGTTATCTAACTCCAGTTAACTCGTGGCGACAAGCCATAGGCAGCACAGCCATATACACTATATTGCCAAAAGTATTCGCTCACCCATCCAAATAATCAGAATCAGGTGTTTCAATCACTTCCATGGCCACAGGTGTATAAAATCAAGCACCTAGGCATGCAGACTGCTTTTACAAACATTTGTGAAAGAATGGGTCGCTCTCAGGAGCTCAGTGAATTCCAGCGTGGAACTGTGATAGGATGCCACCTGTGCAACAAGTTGTGAAATTTCCTCTCTCCTAAATATTCCACAGTCAACTGTCAGCTGTATTATAAGAACGTGGAAGTGTTTGGGAATGACAGCAGCTCAACCACAAAGTGGTAGACCACGTAAACTGATGGAACAGGGTCAGTGGATACTGAGGCGCATAGTGCAAAGAGGTCGCCAACTTTCTACAGAGTCAATCACTACAGACCTCCAAACTTCATGTGGCCTTCAGATTAGCTCAAGAACAGTGCACAGAGAGCTTCATGGAATGGGTTTCCATGGCCGAGCAGCTGCATCCAAACAGTGTGATCATAGACTGTACAAACTGTATAGAAACAGTGTGATCGTAGTCTGTACAGACTGTATAGAAACAGTGTGATCATAGACTGTACAGACTGTATAGAAACAGTGTGATCATAGACTGTACAGACTGTATAGAAACAGTGTGATCATAGACTGTACAGACTTTACAGAAACAGTGTGATCATAGTCTGTATAGAAAAAGTGTGATCATAGACTGTATAGAAACAGTGTGGTCATAGACTGTATAGAAACAGTGTGATCATAGTCTGTATAGAAACAGTGTGATCATAGACTGTATAGAAACAGTGTGATCATAGTCTGTACAGACTGTATAGAAACAGTGTGATCATAGTCTGTACAGACTGTATAGAAACAGTGTGATCATAGACTGTATAGAAACAGTGTGATCATAGACTGTACAGACTGTATAGAAACAGTGTGATCATAGACTGTACAGACTTTACAGAAACAGTGTGATCATAGTCTGTATAGAAACAGTGTGATCATAGACTGTACAGACTTTACAGAAACAGTGTGATCATAGTCTGTATAGAAACAGTGTGATCATAGACTGTATAGAAACAGTGTGGTCATAGACTGTACAGACTGTATAGAAACAGTGTGATCATAGTCTGTATAGAAACAGTGTGGTCATAGACTGTACAGACTGTATAGAAACAGTGTGATCATAGTCTTATAGAAACAGTGTGATCATAGTCCTATAGAAACAGTGTGATCATAGACTGTACAGACTGTATAGAAACAGTGTGATCATAGACTGTACAGACTGTATAGAAACAGTGTGATCATAGTCTTATAGAAACAGTGTGATCATAGACTGTACACACTGTATAGAAACAGTGTGATCATAGACTGTACAGACTGTATAGAAACAGTGTGATCATAGTCTTATAGAAACAGTGTGATCATAGACTGTACAGACTGTATAGAAACAGTGTGATCATAGACTGTACAGACTGTATAGAAACAGTGTGATCATAGTCTTATAGAAACAGTGTGATCATAGACTGTACACACTGTATAGAAACAGTGTGATCATAGACTGTACAGACTGTATAGAAACAGTGTGATCATAGTCTTATAGAAACAGTGTGATCATAGACTGTACAGACTGTATAGAAACAGTGTGATCATAGACTGT
The DNA here is from genome assembly GCA_029721515.1 of Synanceia verrucosa. Lineage (NCBI taxonomy): Eukaryota > Metazoa > Chordata > Actinopteri > Perciformes > Synanceiidae > Synanceia > Synanceia verrucosa. Next base: position 2,581,932 of record CM056564.1, on the reverse strand, counting down.
ACAGACTGTATAGAAACAGTGTGATCATAGTCTTATAGAAACAGTGTGGTCATAGACTGTACAGACTGTATAGAAACAGTGTGATCATAGACTGTATAGAAACAGTGTGATCATAGTCCTATAGAAACAGTGTGATCATAGACTGTACAGACTGTATAGAAACAGTGTGATCATAGTCTTATAGAAACAGTGTGATCATAGACTGTACAGACTGTATAGAAACAGTGTGATCATAGACTGTACAGACTGTATAGAAACAGTGTCAAGTCAAGTCAAGTTTATTTGTATAGCCCAATATCACAAATTCTGAATTTGCCCCATTGGGCTTTACAATCTGTACAGGATATGACACCCTCTGTCCTTTACAAATGACCCTCGCATCGACAAAGGAAAAACTCCCCCAAAAAACCCTTTTAACAGGGAAAAAGAAACGGAAGAAACCTCAGGAAGAGCAACAGAGGAGGGATCCCTCTTCCAGGATGGACAGACGTGCAATAGATGCCATGTGTACAGAATAACAACAATGAAAACACATTAACACTACATATAAAATTGTATGGAAATGTCCAACTCAATATAACAACAGCTAATATACAGTGTGTATATATATATATATATATATATATATATATATATATATATATATATATATATATATATAAAATTGTATGAGAGTGTCCAAGGGGATGAAGAGCATCATCAAGCTATCAGCAAAGGATGAGAAGCACGTCTTCCTCTCCACCACACCAGACAGGAGAAGCCTCCACAAGATGACCTCGTCACTACCACGTCATTCAGAACCAGATGAAGCCTGACTGGTCTGCACAACCACTACTCCACCAGATAGACTGGATCCATGGATTCCTGTGAGATGAGAACGCAAAGGGACTACGAGGCACAAAACTAATCCGCAGCGTTAAAGGGAGGAAGAGTAAACACATCCTCTTCTCCACTACTCTAACAGATACAACCTGAGCAGCATCGCCTCTTCTCCATCTCACCACCACCATGACAGATGAAGCCTAGATGACACCACCTCCTTCCCACCAAGTAGCCTCAGCTCACGGACACCTGGGAGCTGAGAGCACAGGGACTCCAGGGAAGAAGATGAGTTAGTAAAATGACTTAATGGAGGCATCGAAATGAAGAAGAAGAGAAGCTCAGTGTGTCAGAGGAAGTCCCCTGGCAGTCTAAACCTATAGCAGCATAACTAAGGATTGATCCAAGGCAGCCTGAGTCAGCCTTGGATCAGTCCTAACCATAAGCACTATCAAAAAGGAAAGTCTTAGGCCTACTCTTGAATAAGGGGATGGTGTGATCATAGTCTTATAGAAACAATGTGATCATAGACTGTTCAGACTGCATAGAAACAGTGTGATCATAGACTGTATAGAAACAGTGTGATCATAGACTGTGTAGAAACAGTGTGATCATAGACTGTTCAGACTGTATAGAAACAGTGTGATCATAGACTGTACAGACTGTATAGAAACAGTGTGATCATAGACTGTACAAACTGTATAGAAACAGTGTGATCGTAGACTGTACAGACTAAAGAAACAGTGTGATCATAGTCTTATAGAAACAGTGTGATCATAGACTGTACAGACTGCATAGAAACAGTGTGATCATAGACTGTATAGACTGCATAGAAACAGTGTGATCATAGACTGTACAGACTGCATAGAAACAGTGTGATCATAGACTGTACAGACTGCATAGAAACAGTGTGATCATAGACTGTGCAGACTGCATAGAAACAGTGTGATCATAGACTGTACAGACTGCATAGAAACAGTGTGATCACAGACTGTACAGACTAAAGAAACAGTGTGATCATAGACTGTATAGAAACAGTGTGATCATAGACTGTACAGACTGTATAGAAACAGTGTGATCATAGACTGCATAGAAACAGTGTGATCATAGACTGCATAGAAACAGTGTGATCATAGACTGTACAGACTACATAGAAACAGTGTGATCATAGACTGTACAGACTGCATAGAAACAGTGTGATCATAGACTGTACAGACTAAAGAAACAGTGTGATCATAGACTGTATAGAAACAGTGTGATCATAGACTGTACAGACTGTATAGAAACAGTGTGATCATAGACTGTATAGAAACAGTGTGATCATAGACTGTACAGACTGTATAGAAACAGTGTGATCATAGACTGTACAGACTGCATAGAAACAGTGTGATCATAGACTGTACAAACTGTATAGAAACAGTGTGATCATAGACTGTACAGACTAAAGAAACAGTGTGATCATAGTGTTATAGAAACAGTGTGATCATAGACTGTACAGACTGCATAGAAACAGTGTGATCATAGACTGTACAGACTGTATAGAAACAGTGTGATCATAGACTGTACAGACTGCATAGAAACAGTGTGATCATAGACTGTACAGACTGCATAGAAACAGTGTGATCATAGACTGTACAGACTGCAGAGAAACAGTGTGATCATAGACTGTACAGACTGCATAGAAACAGTGTGATCATGGACTGTACAGACTGCATAGAAACAGTGTGATCATAGACTGTACAGACTGCATAGAAACAGTGTGATCATAGACTGTACAGACTGCATAGAAACAGTGTGATCATAGACTGTACAGACTGCATAGAAACAGTGTGATCATAGACTGTACAGACTGCATAGAAACAGTGTGATCATAGACTGTATAGAAACAGGGTGATCATAGACTGTATAGAAACAGGGTGATCATAGACTGTATGGAAACAGTGTGATCATAGACTGTACAGACTGCATAGAAACAGTGTGATCATAGACTGTACAGACTGCATAGAAACAGTGTGATCACAGACTGTACAGACTAAAGAAACAGTGTGATCATAGACTGTATAGAAACAGTGTGATCATAGACTGTACAGACTGTATAGAAACAGTGTGATCATAGACTGCATAGAAACAGTGTGATCATAGACTGCATAGAAACAATGTGATCATAGACTGTACAGACTACATAGAAACAGTGTGATCATAGACTGTACAGACTGCATAGAAACAGTGTGATCATAGACTGTACAGACTAAAGAAACAGTGTGATCATAGACTGTATAGAAACAGTGTGATCATAGACTGTACAGACTGTATAGAAACAGTGTGATCATAGACTGTATAGAAACAGTGTGATCATAGACTGTGTAGAAACAGTGTGATCATAGACTGTACAGACTGCATAGAAACAGTGTGATCATAGACTGTACAGACTGTATAGAAACAGTGTGATCATAGACTGTACAGACTGCATAGAAACAGTGTGATCATAGACTGTACAGACTGTATAGAAACAGTGTGATCATAGACTGTACAGACTAAAGAAACAGTGTGATCATAGACTGTACAGACTGCATAGAAACAGTGTGATCATAGACTGTACAGACTGCATAGAAACAGTGTGATCATAGACTGTACAGACTGCATAGAAACAGTGTGATCATAGACTGTACAGACTGTATAGAAACAGTGTGATCATAGACTGTACAGACTGCATAGAAACAGTGTGATCATAGACTGTACAGACTGTATAGAAACAGTGTGATCATAGACTGTACAGACTGCATAGAAACAGTGTGATCATGGACTGTACAGACTGCATAGAAACAGTGTGATCATAGACTGTACAGACTGCATAGAAACAGTGTGATCATAGACTGTACAGACTGCATAGAAACAGTGTGATCATAGACTGTACAGACTGCATAGAAACAGTGTGATCATAGACTGTACAGACTGCATAGAAACAGTGTGATCATAGACTGTATAGAAACAGGGTGATCATAGACTGTATAGAAACAGGGTGATCATAGACTGTATGGAAACAGTGTGATCATAGACTGTACAGACTGCATAGAAACAGTGTGATCATAGACTGTACAGACTGCATAGAAACAGTGTGATCACAGACTGTACAGACTAAAGAAACAGTGTGATCATAGACTGTATAGAAACAGTGTGATCATAGACTGTACAGACTGTATAGAAACAGTGTGATCATAGACTGCATAGAAACAGTGTGATCATAGACTGCATAGAAACAATGTGATCATAGACTGTACAGACTACATAGAAACAGTGTGATCATAGACTGTACAGACTGCATAGAAACAGTGTGATCATAGACTGTACAGACTAAAGAAACAGTGTGATCATAGACTGTATAGAAACAGTGTGATCATAGACTGTACAGACTGTATAGAAACAGTGTGATCATAGACTGTATAGAAACAGTGTGATCATAGACTGTGTAGAAACAGTGTGATCATAGACTGTACAGACTGCATAGAAACAGTGTGATCATAGACTGTACAGACTGTATAGAAACAGTGTGATCATAGACTGTACAGACTGCATAGAAACAGTGTGATCATAGACTGTACAGACTGTATAGAAACAGTGTGATCATAGACTGTACAGACTAAAGAAACAGTGTGATCATAGACTGTACAGACTGCATAGAAACAGTGTGATCATAGACTGTACAGACTGCATAGAAACAGTGTGATCATAGACTGTACAGACTGCATAGAAACAGTGTGATCATAGACTGTACAGACTGTATAGAAACAGTGTGATCATAGACTGTACAGACTGCATAGAAACAGTGTGATCATAGACTGTACAGACTGTATAGAAACAGTGTGATCATAGACTGTACAAACTGTATAGAAACAGTGTGATCGTAGACTGTACAGACTAAAGAAACAGTGTGATCATAGTCTTATAGAAACAGTGTGATCATAGACTGTACAGACTGCATAGAAACAGTGTGATCATAGACTGTACAGACTGCATAGAAACAGTGTGATCATAGACTGTACAGACTGCATAGAAACAGTGTGATCACAGACTGTACAGACTAAAGAAACAGTGTGATCATAGACTGTATAGAAACAGTGTGATCATAGACTGTACAGACTGTATAGAAACAGTGTGATCATAGACTGCATAGAAACAGTGTGATCATAGACTGCATAGAAACAATGTGATCATAGACTGTACAGACTACATAGAAACAGTGTGATCATAGACTGTACAGACTGCATAGAAACAGTGTGATCATAGACTGTACAGACTAAAGAAACAGTGTGATCATAGACTGTATAGAAACAGTGTGATCATAGACTGTACAGACTGTATAGAAACAGTGTGATCATAGACTGTATAGAAACAGTGTGATCATAGACTGTGTAGAAACAGTGTGATCATAGACTGTACAGACTGCATAGAAACAGTGTGATCATAGACTGTACAGACTGTATAGAAACAGTGTGATCATAGACTGTACAGACTGCATAGAAACAGTGTGATCATAGACTGTACAGACTGTATAGAAACAGTGTGATCATAGACTGTACAGACTAAAGAAACAGTGTGATCATAGACTGTACAGACTGCATAGAAACAGTGTGATCATAGACTGTACAGACTGCATAGAAACAGTGTGATCATAGACTGTACAGACTGCATAGAAACAGTGTGATCATAGACTGTACAGACTGTATAGAAACAGTGTGATCATAGACTGTACAGACTGCATAGAAACAGTGTGATCATAGACTGTACAGACTGTATAGAAACAGTGTGATCATAGACTGTACAAACTGTATAGAAACAGTGTGATCGTAGACTGTACAGACTAAAGAAACAGTGTGATCATAGTCTTATAGAAACAGTGTGATCATAGACTGTACAGACTGCATAGAAACAGTGTGATCATAGACTGTATAGACTGCATAGAAACAGTGTGATCATAGACTGTACAGACTACATAGAAACAGTGTGATCATAGACTGTACAGACTGCATAGAAACAGTGTGATCATAGACTGTACAGACTGCATAGAAACAGTGTGATCATAGACTGTACAGACTGCATAGAAACAGTGTGATCACAAACTGTACAGACTAAAGAAACAGTGTGATCATAGACTGTATAGAAACAGTGTGATCATAGACTGTACAGACTGTATAGAAACAGTGTGATCATAGACTGCATAGAAACAGTGTGATCATAGACTGCATAGAAACAGTGTGATCATAGACTGTGCAGACTACATAGAAACAGTGTGATCATAGACTGTACAGACTGCATAGAAACAGTGTGACCATAGACTGTACAGACTAAAGAAACAGTGTGATCATAGACTGTATAGAAACAGTGTGATCATAGACTGTACAGACTGTATAGAAACAGTGTGATCATAGACTGTACAGACTGCATAGAAACAGTGTGATCATAGACTGTATAGAAACAGGGTGATCATAGACTGTATAGAAACAGGGTGATCATAGACTGTATGGAAACAGTGTGATCATAGACTGTACAGACTGCATAGAAACAGTGTGATCATAGACTGTACAGACTGCATAGAAACAGTGTGATCACAGACTGTACAGACTAAAGAAACAGTGTGATCATAGACTGTATAGAAACAGTGTGATCATAGACTGTACAGACTGTATAGAAACAGTGTGATCATAGACTGCATAGAAACAGTGTGATCATAGACTGCATAGAAACAATGTGATCATAGACTGTACAGACTACATAGAAACAGTGTGATCATAGACTGTACAGACTGCATAGAAACAGTGTGATCATAGACTGTACAGACTAAAGAAACAGTGTGATCATAGACTGTATAGAAACAGTGTGATCATGGACTGTACAGACTGTATAGAAACAGTGTGATCATAGACTGTATAGAAACAGTGTGATCATAGACTGTGTAGAAACAGTGTGATCATAGACTGTACAGACTGCATAGAAACAGTGTGATCATAGACTGTACAGACTGTATAGAAACAGTGTGATCATAGACTGTACAGACTGCATAGAAACAGTGTGATCATAGACTGTACAGACTGTATAGAAACAGTGTGATCATAGACTGTACAGACTAAAGAAACAGTGTGATCATAGACTGTACAGACTGCATAGAAACAGTGTGATCATAGACTGTACAGACTGCATAGAAACAGTGTGATCATAGACTGTACAGACTGCATAGAAACAGTGTGATCATAGACTGTACAGACTGTATAGAAACAGTGTGATCATAGACTGTACAGACTGCATAGAAACAGTGTGATCATAGACTGTACAGACTGTATAGAAACAGTGTGATCATAGACTGTACAAACTGTATAGAAACAGTGTGATCGTAGACTGTACAGACTAAAGAAACAGTGTGATCATAGTCTTATAGAAACAGTGTGATCATAGACTGTACAGACTGCATAGAAACAGTGTGATCATAGACTGTATAGACTGCATAGAAACAGTGTGATCATAGACTGTACAGACTACATAGAAACAGTGTGATCATAGACTGTACAGACTGCATAGAAACAGTGTGATCATAGACTGTACAGACTGCATAGAAACAGTGTGATCATAGACTGTACAGACTGCATAGAAACAGTGTGATCATAGACTGTACAGACTGCATAGAAACAGTGTGATCACAAACTGTACAGACTAAAGAAACAGTGTGATCATAGACTGTATAGAAACAGTGTGATCATAGACTGTACAGACTGTATAGAAACAGTGTGATCATAGACTGCATAGAAACAGTGTGATCATAGACTGCATAGAAACAGTGTGATCATAGACTGTACAGACTACATAGAAACAGTGTGATCATAGACTGTACAGACTGCATAGAAACAGTGTGACCATAGACTGTACAGACTAAAGAAACAGTGTGATCATAGACTGTATAGAAACAGTGTGATCATAGACTGTACAGACTGTATAGAAACAGTGTGATCATAGACTGTATAGAAACAGTGTGATCATAGACTGTACAGACTGTATAGAAACAGTGTGATCATAGACTGTACAGACTGCATAGAAACAGTGTGATCATAGACTGTACAAACTGTATAGAAACAGTGTGATCATAGACTGTACAGACTAAAGAAACAGTGTGATCATAGTCTTATAGAAACAGTGTGATCATAGACTGTACAGACTGCATAGAAACAGTGTGATCATAGACTGTACAGACTGTATAGAAACAGTGTGATCATAGACTGTACAGACTGCATAGAAACAGTGTGATCATAGACTGTACAGACTGCATAGAAACAGTGTGATCATAGACTGTACAGACTGCATAGAAACAGTGTGATCATGGACTGTACAGACTGCATAGAAACAGTGTGATCATAGACTGTACAGACTGCATAGAAACAGTGTGATCATAGACTGTACAGACTGCATAGAAACAGTGTGATCATAGACTGTACAGCTGCATAGAAACAGTGTGATCATAGACTGTACAGACTGCATAGAAACAGTGTGATCATAGACTGTATAGAAACAGGGTGATCATAGACTGTATAGAAACAGGGTGATCATAGACTGTATGGAAACAGTGTGATCATAGACTGTACAGACTGCATAGAAACAGTGTGATCATAGACTGTACAGACTAAAGAAACAGTGTGATCATAGACTGTATAGAAACAGTGTGATCATAGACTGTACAGACTGTATAGAAACAGTGTGATCATAGACTGTATAGAAACAGTGTGATCATAGACTGTACAGACTGTATAGAAACAGTGTGATCATAGACTGTACAGACTGCATAGAAACAGTGTGATCATAGACTGTACAGACTGCATAGAAACAGTGTGATCATAGACTGTACAGACTGCATAGAAACAGTGTGATCACAGACTGTACAGACTAAAGAAACAGTGTGATCATAGACTGTATAGAAACAGTGTGATCATAGACTGTACAGACTGTATAGAAACAGTGTGATCATAGACTGCATAGAAACAGTGTGATCATAGACTGCATAGAAACAATGTGATCATAGACTGTACAGACTACATAGAAACAGTGTGATCATAGACTGTACAGACTGCATAGAAACAGTGTGATCATAGACTGTACAGACTAAAGAAACAGTGTGATCATAGACTGTATAGAAACAGTGTGATCATGGACTGTACAGACTGTATAGAAACAGTGTGATCATAGACTGTATAGAAACAGTGTGATCATAGACTGTGTAGAAACAGTGTGATCATAGACTGTACAGACTGCATAGAAACAGTGTGATCATAGACTGTACAGACTGTATAGAAACAGTGTGATCATAGACTGTACAGACTGCATAGAAACAGTGTGATCATAGACTGTACAGACTGTATAGAAACAGTGTGATCATAGACTGTACAGACTAAAGAAACAGTGTGATCATAGACTGTACAGACTGCATAGAAACAGTGTGATCATAGACTGTACAGACTGCATAGAAACAGTGTGATCATAGACTGTACAGACTGCATAGAAACAGTGTGATCATAGACTGTACAGACTGTATAGAAACAGTGTGATCATAGACTGTACAGACTGCATAGAAACAGTGTGATCATAGACTGTACAGACTGTATAGAAACAGTGTGATCATAGACTGTACAAACTGTATAGAAACAGTGTGATCGTAGACTGTACAGACTAAAGAAACAGTGTGATCATAGTCTTATAGAAACAGTGTGATCATAGACTGTACAGACTGCATAGAAACAGTGTGATCATAGACTGTATAGACTGCATAGAAACAGTGTGATCATAGACTGTACAGACTACATAGAAACAGTGTGATCATAGACTGTACAGACTGCATAGAAACAGTGTGATCATAGACTGTACAGACTGCATAGAAACAGTGTGATCATAGACTGTACAGACTGCATAGAAACAGTGTGATCATAGACTGTACAGACTGCATAGAAACAGTGTGATCACAAACTGTACAGACTAAAGAAACAGTGTGATCATAGACTGTATAGAAACAGTGTGATCATAGACTGTACAGACTGTATAGAAACAGTGTGATCATAGACTGCATAGAAACAGTGTGATCATAGACTGCATAGAAACAGTGTGATCATAGACTGTACAGACTACATAGAAACAGTGTGATCATAGACTGTACAGACTGCATAGAAACAGTGTGACCATAGACTGTACAGACTAAAGAAACAGTGTGATCATAGACTGTATAGAAACAGTGTGATCATAGACTGTACAGACTGTATAGAAACAGTGTGATCATAGACTGTATAGAAACAGTGTGATCATAGACTGTACAGACTGTATAGAAACAGTGTGATCATAGACTGTACAGACTGCATAGAAACAGTGTGATCATAGACTGTACAAACTGTATAGAAACAGTGTGATCATAGACTGTACAGACTAAAGAAACAGTGTGATCATAGTCTTATAGAAACAGTGTGATCATAGACTGTACAGACTGCATAGAAACAGTGTGATCATAGACTGTACAGACTGTATAGAAACAGTGTGATCATAGACTGTACAGACTGCATAGAAACAGTGTGATCATAGACTGTACAGACTGCATAGAAACAGTGTGATCATAGACTGTACAGACTGCATAGAAACAGTGTGATCATGGACTGTACAGACTGCATAGAAACAGTGTGATCATAGACTGTACAGACTGCATAGAAACAGTGTGATCATAGACTGTACAGACTGCATAGAAACAGTGTGATCATAGACTGTACAGCTGCATAGAAACAGTGTGATCATAGACTGTACAGACTGCATAGAAACAGTGTGATCATAGACTGTATAGAAACAGGGTGATCATAGACTGTATAGAAACAGGGTGATCATAGACTGTATGGAAACAGTGTGATCATAGACTGTACAGACTGCATAGAAACAGTGTGATCATAGACTGTACAGACTGCATAGAAACAGTGTGATCATAGACTGTACAGACTAAAGAAACAGTGTGATCATAGACTGTATAGAAACAGTGTGATCATAGACTGTACAGACTGTATAGAAACAGTGTGATCATAGACTGTATAGAAACAGTGTGATCATAGACTGTACAGACTGTATAGAAACAGTGTGATCATAGACTGTACAGACTGCATAGAAACAGTGTGATCATAGACTGTACAGACTGCATAGAAACAGTGTGATCATAGACTGTACAGACTGCATAGAAACAGTGTGATCACAGACTGTACAGACTAAAGAAACAGTGTGATCATAGACTGTATAGAAACAGTGTGATCATAGACTGTACAGACTGTATAGAAACAGTGTGATCATAGACTGCATAGAAACAGTGTGATCATAGACTGCATAGAAACAATGTGATCATAGACTGTACAGACTACATAGAAACAGTGTGATCATAGACTGTACAGACTGCATAGAAACAGTGTGATCATAGACTGTACAGACTAAAGAAACAGTGTGATCATAGACTGTATAGAAACAGTGTGATCATGGACTGTACAGACTGTATAGAAACAGTGTGATCATAGACTGTATAGAAACAGTGTGATCATAGACTGTGTAGAAACAGTGTGATCATAGACTGTACAGACTGCATAGAAACAGTGTGATCATAGACTGTACAGACTGTATAGAAACAGTGTGATCATAGACTGTACAGACTGCATAGAAACAGTGTGATCATAGACTGTACAGACTGTATAGAAACAGTGTGATCATAGACTGTACAGACTAAAGAAACAGTGTGATCATAGACTGTACAGACTGCATAGAAACAGTGTGATCATAGACTGTACAGACTGCATAGAAACAGTGTGATCATAGACTGTACAGACTGCATAGAAACAGTGTGATCATAGACTGTACAGACTGTATAGAAACAGTGTGATCATAGACTGTACAGACTGCATAGAAACAGTGTGATCATAGACTGTACAGACTGTATAGAAACAGTGTGATCATAGACTGTACAAACTGTATAGAAACAGTGTGATCGTAGACTGTACAGACTAAAGAAACAGTGTGATCATAGTCTTATAGAAACAGTGTGATCATAGACTGTACAGACTGCATAGAAACAGTGTGATCATAGACTGTATAGACTGCATAGAAACAGTGTGATCATAGACTGTACAGACTACATAGAAACAGTGTGATCATAGACTGTACAGACTGCATAGAAACAGTGTGATCATAGACTGTACAGACTGCATAGAAACAGTGTGATCATAGACTGTACAGACTGCATAGAAACAGTGTGATCATAGACTGTACAGACTGCATAGAAACAGTGTGATCACAAACTGTACAGACTAAAGAAACAGTGTGATCATAGACTGTATAGAAACAGTGTGATCATAGACTGTACAGACTGTATAGAAACAGTGTGATCATAGACTGCATAGAAACAGTGTGATCATAGACTGCATAGAAACAGTGTGATCATAGACTGTACAGACTACATAGAAACAGTGTGATCATAGACTGTACAGACTGCATAGAAACAGTGTGACCATAGACTGTACAGACTAAAGAAACAGTGTGATCATAGACTGTATAGAAACAGTGTGATCATAGACTGTACAGACTGTATAGAAACAGTGTGATCATAGACTGTATAGAAACAGTGTGATCATAGACTGTACAGACTGTATAGAAACAGTGTGATCATAGACTGTACAGACTGCATAGAAACAGTGTGATCATAGACTGTACAAACTGTATAGAAACAGTGTGATCATAGACTGTACAGACTAAAGAAACAGTGTGATCATAGTCTTATAGAAACAGTGTGATCATAGACTGTACAGACTGCATAGAAACAGTGTGATCATAGACTGTACAGACTGTATAGAAACAGTGTGATCATAGACTGTACAGACTGCATAGAAACAGTGTGATCATAGACTGTACAGACTGCATAGAAACAGTGTGATCATAGACTGTACAGACTGCATAGAAACAGTGTGATCATGGACTGTACAGACTGCATAGAAACAGTGTGATCATAGACTGTACAGACTGCATAGAAACAGTGTGATCATAGACTGTACAGACTGCATAGAAACAGTGTGATCATAGACTGTACAGCTGCATAGAAACAGTGTGATCATAGACTGTACAGACTGCATAGAAACAGTGTGATCATAGACTGTATAGAAACAGGGTGATCATAGACTGTATAGAAACAGGGTGATCATAGACTGTATGGAAACAGTGTGATCATAGACTGTACAGACTGCATAGAAACAGTGTGATCATAGACTGTACAGACTGCATAGAAACAGTGTGATCATAGACTGTACAGACTAAAGAAACAGTGTGATCATAGACTGTATAGAAACAGTGTGATCATAGACTGTACAGACTGTATAGAAACAGTGTGATCATAGACTGTATAGAAACAGTGTGATCATAGACTGTACAGACTGTATAGAAACAGTGTGATCATAGACTGTACAGACTGCATAGAAACAGTGTGATCATAGACTGTACAAACTGTATAGAAACAGTGTGATCATAGACTGTACAGACTAAAGAAACAGTGTGATCATAGTCTTATAGAAACAGTGTGATCATAGACTGTACAGACTGCATAGAAACAGTGTGATCATAGACTGTACAGACTGTATAGAAACAGTGTGATCATAGACTGTACAGACTGCATAGAAACAGTGTGATCATAGACTGTACAGACTGCATAGAAACAGTGTGATCATAGACTGTACAGACTGCATAGAAACAGTGTGATCATGGACTGTACAGACTGCATAGAAACAGTGTGATCATAGACTGTACAGACTGCATAGAAACAGTGTGATCATAGACTGTACAGACTGCATAGAAACAGTGTGATCATAGACTGTACAGACTGCATAGAAACAGTGTGATCATAGACTGTACAGACTGCATAGAAACAGTGTGATCATAGACTGTATAGAAACAGGGTGATCATAGACTGTATAGAAACAGGGTGATCATAGACTGTATGGAAACAGTGTGATCATAGACTGTACAGACTGCATAGAAACAGTGTGATCATAGACTGTACAGACTGCATAGAAACAGTGTGATCACAGACTGTACAGACTAAAGAAACAGTGTGATCATAGACTGTATAGAAACAGTGTGATCATAGACTGTACAGACTGTATAGAAACAGTGTGATCATAGACTGCATAAAAACAGTGTGATCATAGACTGCATAGAAACAGTGTGATCATAGACTGTACAGACTACATAGAAACAGTGTGATCATAGACTGTACAGACTGCATAGAAACAGTGTGATCATAGACTGTACAGACTAAAGTAACAGTGTGATCATAGACTGTATAGAAACAGTGTGATCATAGACTGTGCAGACTGTATAGAAACAGTGTGATCATAGACTGTATAGAAACAGTGTGATCATAGACTGTACAGACTGTATAGAAACAGTGTGATCATAGACTGTACAGACTGCATAGAAACAGTGTGATCATAGACTGTACAAACTGTATAGAAACAGTGTGATCATAGACTGTACAGACTAAAGAAACAGTGTGATCATAGTCTTATAGAAACAGTGTGATCATAGACTGTACAGACTGTATAGAAACAGGGTGATCATAGACTGCATGGAAACAGTGTGATCATAGACTGTACAGACTGCATAGAAACAGTGTGATCATAGACTGTACAGACTGTATAGAAACAGTGTGATCATAGACTGTATGGAAACAGTGTGATCATAGACTGTACAGACTGTATAGAAACAGGGTGATCATAGACTGTATAGAAACAGTGTGATCATAGACTCGTCACTCAGATTTGGGAAATCACGCTCCCAGATCCTCTCTACAGGGAGACCACGATGTCTAGGCATCACTAGAAAATGATAAAGTCTAGATACCATACCCTTATTTTTTGATTGCATGGTAAACAATTCCCTAATTGGGTGAAAGGGCAAAGGTCTCTGCCAGGGGACCCCATGTGCCTTAAATGCTGATCATAATTGATGGTAAAAGAAGAAAGAAGAATGTGGCAGACTGAATGCATTTTGTAAATAATAAAAAGGTAGCAGACCAACCTCACTAAATATGTCCTGTGTGTGATGACACTGCTGTTCCCATTGTGGTGCTGTTATAGGCCTCCCACCAATCAAGAGGGATTTGTTATTGAATAATGGAGAAAGCATATAATTCAAAACACTTGTAAAAAATGGGTTTATCTCCAAAAAAATTAGCTCTGTGGATGTGGAATTTTGCATAAAGTAATACCAAGTTAATAACAAATACTTTATCCGGGTCTTCTGTAGTATCAAAATGAAAGCCAAAAACAACATGTTCAAAATTCAAATTAAAGTTCATATGCAACTTATCAGAAATACATTTCTTTCTGTATCTTTCCATAACATTTTTGTATAGTTACAAAGCCAAAATATATGGTTAACTGTTTTGGGTTGTACTGAGCAAAAGGAACAATTGACATCAATATCATTCTGAAACTTCTGCATGAACTACTTTACTGGGTATATTTTATGTAATATTTTAAAAGATACTTCTTTGACTTTGACTTTCATAAAAAGTTCCCAAATTTCGTTATTGTTGCTTTTTTGTGATCCAAAACAGACTTTGCCACAGACAGTGTTAAGTGGATTTACAATGGAGACAGTACACGGTTGAAAGGAGCCTCTGTGCAAATTCACAACCCCTGTAGGAATGGAATGAATTACCTGGGGAAATTCTTTTACAGTAACCGGAAAATCAAACTTTTGTATAAACTCCTCATAGGAAATTAAGAGGCCATCTGTGTTCAGCAACTGAACGACTGTATCAAACCAGTTTTGGAGGAAGAGGCTCTTTTTGCTGTGTAAAATATCTCTATTGTTCCATAGGTAACATTTGTGCGGGGAGAAATTGTGTTTGTATATTATTTTCCATGCAAGCAAGACCTGTTTCATGAACTCTGACAGTTTTAGAGGTATTCTATTAATCTGATAATTACACACTAACAAATAAGGAAGTCCACCATTCATCCATCCATTATCTACCGCTTATCCTCATAGGGTCGTGGGGGGGCTGGAGCCTATCCCAGCTGTCTTAGGGTGAAAGGCAGGGTACACCCTGGACAAGTCTCCAGTTCATCACAGGACACATAGAGACAGACAACCACTCACACTCATATTCACACCTACGGTCAATTTAAATTAACCAATTAACCTAATCCCCATTCATGTTTTTGGATGGTGGGAGGAAGCCAGAGAACATGCAAACTCCACACAGAAAGGCCCCGGGCCGGGATCAAACCCAGTACATATTGTGATCAAGAGAGCCAGTAATACAGTGCAGCGCTGGAGGTTTGACAGATCGCACAAATGTCGATGTTTACTCCACTGCTCTGGAGGAAGAAGTTGTGACTCATGACGCACTTAACATTGGCTGGTGAGGCTCCAAGGGAAAGCACTGACATGTAGACACTGGCCATCACCAAAATAAATAGATATCCTACTGTATTTGCTCTTCTATACACTAAAAATATTGATTTTCCTTTTTTTAAATTATTATACAACTCTTCAGCCAAGTCACCCATGACACATTGTGGTATGTGCCTAAATGTACTGGGCTCTTTGATTAAGTGGAGGGGTGGCACGGTGGTGCAGTGGTTCGCACTGTTACCTCACAGCAAGAAGGTACTGGGCTCAAATCCCAGCCCGGCATCTTTGTTTATGGAGTTTACATGTTCTTCCCGTGTCTGCAGGGGTTCTTTCTGGGTACTCTGGCTTCCTCCCACCATCCAAAAACATGCATGGGGATTAAGTTAATTGGTTAATTTAAATTAACCGTAGGTGTGAATGTGAGTGTGAGTGGTTGTCTGTCTCTATGTGTCCTGTGATGAACTGGAGACTTGTCCAGGGTGTACCCTGCCTTTCACCCTAAGACAGCTGGGAAAGGTTCCAGCCCCCCCACCCTATGTGAGGATAAGTGGTAGAAAATGGATGGATGGATGGATGGGGGATTTGCAGATCATTGTATTCTATTTTTATTTACATTTTACAAAACGTCCCAACTGGGGTTTGTACAAGACAAATGTCAACATTAAATATGTTGATATTTTAGTCTAAAAATTTCAAGCCAGTCCTCTTAAGTGCATATCTCCAGTGATTGTTGCACAAAGCACAATTACATGGTAAAAATATGGAAATTAGGGTGGAATAAACTGTGCTAAACCATTTCTGTTGAGCATCTTATGCCCTGAATATTTCGGGTACTTCCGGTGTTTCTCGTTCTTTTCCGTATAGCTGCAGCAAATTACGTCACGTTTGGTAAAGAAAAAAAAAGAGAAAACAGCCAGCCCAGAGAGGTCTCACAGTCGCATCCCTCACCGTTTATCTGCTTGGACAAGCACCACCTTAAGGTTTTTCTGAAACAAACCAAGGTAGGAAACATGCTTATAATAATAATAGTATATAATTGACAATTTTCTGATTAAATGCGCAATAGTGTGTGCTTTCCTGGTTGGCCTGTTCTGTTCCTTCAGTATGTGTTCCCTGGCTGCTCGGTAAGCTAGCTTAGCGGCTAAAGTTAGCTAGCTGCAGACAGTCCTTTTGTTGAGTGGTTATTACAGTAAATAAGGCTAAAATAACGGTGGACTGCTTGTTAGTTCGCCTTTGAAGCTGTCAGTGTGTTAGTTATAGTATAATAATCCAAATTTAAACGTCACATTCACCACCCTAGCTAATGCCACTAGCTTGCTTGACATCGTCTGCGTTGCATTCAAACAAAACGGCAGATTAAAGTCGATATATTTGACGCCAGCTGGTAATATGACCATTATGTCTTTAATGTGTAATGTAAGATTAAAAAGCTGATTACATTTGTTCACATTAGCGAGCACAGCGCAGCCCAGTAGTTTATCATAAGCTACTGGATGATGTTAGCCTTAGTCGACAACGACTTCATAGCTCGAATGTGATTTATCAATATTCATTGAAATATGTCTTCAGTCGCATTGTTTGTACATATTGTCTGTTTAGAATCAATAAATGAAATAGCACTAGATCTAACATGTTAAGGTTATGGTGGCTACATTCCTGTCGGCCATGGCTGAAGGGGAGCCGCCCAGATCAGATGAATAGCTCTGGACCTGAGGCCGCAGCTGTCTGTGCTCATATTACTCTGACATTTTTTTAATCAGGGGATACTTAACAGATATCCTCTGATGGAGGGATATTATCAAATGCATGAACATGAACATCTGTGAGATAGTTTTGACTAATGTCTTGTCATTTACATCTGACTAAGATTTTAAAAGCAATATAAAATACTGGCGTTTCCAGCGGGCCATGATAGAAAGACCACGAGAGCTATAGTTGCCATATGCAGTTGTGGACAGTAAAACATCTGGACTTGTATTGACACAAACAAGCTATTTCAGAGTTCTGTAAATTACTTTGTCAGGGTGGTGCCAAGTTCTCCACATTCCAGCTGACCCTCCACTTAGAGGAATTCAGATAGAAAGCTGGTTTTATTTTATTTTGTACTTCATGTACCAAGGTTTGAGAGAACCATAATTTCAGTCCTGTACATGCTGCAGAATTGACAGTTATCCCATTTCCACCAAAAGGAACCTGGTGCTAGTTCGGTGCTGGTGTTAGTGCTGGTGCTTAGTTGGTTCAACTTGCGTTCCTCTTGAGCACCGGTCGTTTTTCCACTGGCAAGGAGCCCAATCAAAGCCACGTCATTACGTCACTGCAGAATGTCAATATGTCACTGCATTTTCGTTTTCACCCGGCAAAGCTTTTGCAGTGCGAAATTAAACCAAAGCTTTGCAAAAAATACAGAGCCGACAAAACTAACTGCATGGCGTTATATTTGTGCCACATTCCTGAGGGAACAAAGACAGATTGTTAGCGAGCAAACACTGAGACTCAACAGAGATGTGAGTCAGCGTGATTGTGGCACGAGCAAAAATAAATTTACTAAGCACAAATAGGGCTGGGATGATAACCGCATCACGGCAATACCGCGGTCATGTGATGCCTACCGCGGTGTTGAGCTCATTACCGTCAACACTGCAATATATTAAATAATAAAAAAAACCCTACATAATTGCTGTTGAAAGTTACAGGACTGTATAATGTGTTTGATATGAAATATAAACAGTAATATTTAATAACGTCCTGTTTTAAAGCTGACAGAGAAATAACAGTGCAGCTCGGCTGCGAGCAAGTCCATTAACTCTAAGGGGGGTTGTTTTCATGTTATCATAATTTATTTCGAGGGTTCAGTACTTTTCATGATTAAATTGAAAATATATATTGCATAAACAGGTGTTCAATTTAAGTAATAAGTGCTTATAGCAGACACACCCCTCTTATGTAGAACTGTCCATAGTTGTTTAGGCTGCTCTGTTGAATTGAATTTATTCAACAATAGCCGCAATTCATGTTATAAAGCTGAACACTGTGTTGCACATTATATGCCAGAGGACAAAGAGTGATCGATG
The DNA here is from genome assembly GCA_029721515.1 of Synanceia verrucosa. Taxonomy (NCBI): domain Eukaryota; kingdom Metazoa; phylum Chordata; class Actinopteri; order Perciformes; family Synanceiidae; genus Synanceia; species Synanceia verrucosa. The sequence continues at coordinate 2,562,592 of CM056564.1, read as the reverse complement.
GGGTTGTGGTGATCAGGAGGGTAGCGGGATTGCGGCGGGGGTGGTGGAGTTGCCGTGATCATGGAGGGTAGCGGAATTGCGGAGGGTCAGGGGGATACCACAATACCGCGGTACAGCATGGATTTGGGTGCTTTATTACCGCGGTAATAAAACATCCATACCGTTGCAGCCCTAAGCACAAAATATATTTCTGTGCTGAAATCTGCATTTGTTCGCTCAAAAACTGTCTTTGTTTGCTCAGGAATGTGGCATAAATATAGCGTCATATAACTGTTACTGACTGCCGTCGTAATCGCTTCGAGCGGCTGCTCCGTTTAAGAACGGAGCTGCCAGCGAGACGGAGGTTGTCTATTGCCTGGGCACATCCACAATCACGGTTCTGGTGGAATACTGTTGATCTGGATTTCAGTGAGCAACAGTTTGTGCAAAAGTTCTATGTATTCCGGCAGTGCTTTTAATAATTTTATTTCATGATTTAATTAATTTGATTTGCGTTTAAACCAGGAAGTATTTACTCCGGTCTTGATGGTCGCAATAACCCCACCCCAAGCCCCTGACATAATCGGTGCTTAGCTCTGGACCAGCAAAGACTTGGTGCTTGCCTGGCTCCAGTTTTAAGCTTTTTCTTAGCTTGGCAAAGTAATGAGCAGAATCTAAGCACTGGAGCCTGACCTAAATTGCTGCAATACAGAGACATGGAAGCAAAATGGGACATGTGTCTGAGCTTTGCAAGCTAAAATAATTATTAGATATTCTCAGGGCAAATTATAAGGTCCCTCTGAACTACCTAGGTTTAATTGGATTACTATGAAATCATCACTTTTTACATGTCATATGACTATAGTTCTCCATGTTACATTTTTGTTGTGTATATAATTAAACATAGACCTATTACAAAGTTAATATTAGGACAATACATGTAATGTTGTTAGAAGTAATTTCAAAGATCAGTTCTACAGTCATTTCAAATCAGCCTCTCTGCTGTAATGAGTAACACTGATAACTTGCAGCCTTTGAGCAATGCTCTATGGCCTCGATGAGGCTATGTGCACAGGTCACAGTGAATTATAAACGACATGTTTCCCTCTGTACATCTCTTTTCGTCATTATTTGAGGGTGACTATGACCTAAATATAGCCCTCCCTGTCTCCAGGGCTGTCAGACTGTGTGTAAAAACCCAGATAAAGTACAGTCATGGACTACTTAGCAGACATTTTAGACGCTATTTGCATGGAGAATTCAGGTTGTTTTCACCTCACATGTACAGTGATGCTCTATTGCACTTTATTGACTGCTGAAAGTGAAACCTGATGCTTCCTGTCAAAGCATCTCATTCTGACTGCCCACTGCTGGTGGCCTCTTGCTGTGTGATCGATGCTGAAGAAGGTTGCCGTATATGGCTGTGGTGATGTTGTTTTGCTGAGTAAAGGAAGGGTGGAGCAGGGTTAGAGAGACGCATGGGCTGGGCTGCTTCTTGGCTAGCTCCTCTGTACAGCACAGTCACTGCAGGTGCAATGCGTCTGTGCTGCAGACTAGATGATACTTAGCTTCTTCACTCACTTCATCGGACTGTTGCGGAGTGTACTATACATGTACACGTTGCTGCAACTATGACTGCATCACAGATGTAGGCTTCTGATCAGCCAAGATAGAAGAAAACCTGAGGATCCAGTGTCTGATGTGTACATGAGTTGGGTTTTGCATGATTTCTTCTTTTCATCCAACCACCATCCTAAACTATGAAAATGGTATGTTTGATGTAATTTTAATGTCGTGAGGATTTATTCAGTGGCTTGTGATCTGAATTGTGCATGTTTGTCTGTGCTGGCCTGTCATCTATATTGAGCCAGGACTGCCCTGACTTCACTAACTAAGGATATGGTGAGGTTACATTATGGGTCTCAAACTGGTTCTCCTACTCCTTCATACCTGCTATTAGAGCTATGCGATATTACAGTATATATCGTAGTGCGATATAAAAATGTCTACCATATGATATAACCCTCTGTTGTCTATATCATAATTTTTTACATGTAGCTACTTGGTTAGCTCTGTTGCTACACTAATGTTACTCTAGTTGTGGTTTAGATAGTCCGTGTAAAACACAACTCAATGTCAGAATGACTGCTGGATAATCCAAATGTATCATGACAGTTCAAAACGTGTTTATTGTATGAAGCATAGACATAATACTATGAAAGCTAATGTAACTGCAGCAATGCTACTGCTTTGTGGTATTATGTTTACATCACCAGCAAGGACTGGTTTACTGCACTGGTGGCTAGGGAGTAAACAGGGGTAAAGCATCATGGAGTAGGGGAACAATGGAAAGAGAAAATAATGTTACCAATAATGTTACATCAGGAAACAAAGGACTACATTGGTATATATATTGTTATCGGAATATAAAATTATTTATGAAGATATACAGTTTTGTCCATATCTCACAGCATTACCTGCTATCTATCATTGACTGTATGTTTGCGAGGGCTTCTGGTCGCATTAGTACTGTTTTATCATCTTAACTGTAGATTCCATTTCTTTATAAATTGAATTTCAGATATGAGATTAACAGTCTTGCTTCAGTTTGCAGATTTAGGCAGAACTTTTACATTACATGTGACTAACTCAGATGATTACCGTACTTTCCGGGCTATAAGGCGCACCTGACTATAAGCCGCACTTTATGTCACCTTGTAACATGACATATTTACCGGTACACAGAAAGATGGTAAACAGAAAGATTATTTAAATATTTATTTACGGTACATACCTTAACTGCTTTTTCCAAACAGCACCTGAAACGCGGCTGTAACATGGCACTAAAACGGCAGTTACACGGCTGGTTAAAAAAACAGAAAAGTAATTGAAGGCTATCGTCATATTTCTCCTGCGCACTGAAACCACCAAAGTTGTTTTCTTCAATGTTGGACTTCAGCCTCAGAAAGGCTCCGTCACACACCTTCTCAGTCTCTCTCTTTCGTAGCCAGATCGCATCATATGCATTTCTTCATGTGTTATTCATGATGAGGGTGTTCAGTTAAGCTTAAAAATAGCATCTTCCCTGGCGCATCACGTCTTCCACCTGTCTGTCTTGCTCCTGTGCGTCCTGCGCGGGAGCACCTGGCCATTAGCCCGTAAAAATTTTGAAACAGCTGCATCGTTGTATTGGCCGCAGGGTTCAAAGCGTGAGAAAAAAGTACGGTACTTAAATAAAGTTGTTTTCCACTATTTTTGTCACCACTTATATTTGTTGCTGACCATGCTATAAAGCAAAGGCAATGACAGTCAGCTGCTTGTTGTTCAAAGTTCAGTTTAACTCATTGAGTGCCAACGATTTTATAAAACAGAAAGTGCCTTGTGCCAGCGCTTTTTTTTTTTTTATAATTTTTTTTTAGCCATTTTGAGTCATCTTTCATGACGCACAGAATATTTTGAACTATGACTCTGAAAACACAGAATTGCTCAAATGAAAGGAGACACTCTAATTCTTCATGAAAAAAAACAAAACTGTTTTTATCTTGTTCCATTCTTGTTTTATCATTGTCAGAGTAGAGGACATGTTCACAAAAATCACCACTTTTTTCTCGTACTGATTGCTCTGATCCTGATGTCTCCACTTCCTGCTGCCATCTCTGTGGCTTTGATCTATCGTCTCTTTATGTTCCAACCATGTATCGCAGAAGCCCCAAAATTACTCACAGGGTGCTTGAGAGTGCCCCCTTGTGCCAGCCACTGAAAAACACTTTGACGTAAAAATTTGAGTAAGCAATTTATTGCAAACAACCATTAAACTGAAATAGGCTGTTCATCAGCTGAGTAAAAGTTTAAGACCACATCTCAAAAAAAAAAAAAAACTAAATTAGAAATAAAAATTTCAAAAAAAGGACTCGGTAATGAGTAGCTGCTCCATTCTTGTTAATCACCTGATGCTAGTGTGTCCAGGAGGCTAGTGGGAATGTTGCTCCAAGTGGTGAAGGTAGCTTCATGGAGGGCATCCACTGTCTGGAACTGGTGTCCATTTTTGTAAACTTCCCTTGCCATCCAACCCCAAATTTTCTCAATTGGATTTAGATCAGGGGAAGACACAGGATGGTTCAAAAGAGTCATGTTATTTCTCTGGAAGAAGTCCTTTGTCAGGAGGGTGAACTGCAGCGTTGTTCTATTGAAAAACCCAGTCGTTAGCACACAGACGATGGCCTTCAGTCATGAGGGATGCTCCCTGCAACATCTCCACAGCTGCCGTTTGACGCCTCTGCACAACCTGAAGCTCCATTGTTCCATTGAAGGAAAAATCCCTCCAGGTCATGATGGTGCCCCCTCCACTGTATCGTGTAGAAAACCTTGTCCTCCTCCTCCTTGTCATGCCAGTAACGTTGGATGCCATCCGGACCGTCAAGGTTAAATTTTTTTTCTCATCAGAGAATAAAACTGTCTTCCACCTTTCAATGTCCCATGTTTGGTGCTCTCATACAAACTCCAAATGGGCAATTTTGCGTCGTTGGTGGAGATGAGGCCTTTGAAGACATTTTTTCTTCTCAAAACTCTTCTGCTGTCTAATGGTTGTGGGACTGCAGTTGGCACCAGTGACAAGCTTAATTTAGGCCGAGGATTGTCCCGTGTCTTGATGGACGGCTAATTGGATCCTCCGGCTCAGGGCTGGTGAAATTTTTTTTGGGTCTACCACTTGACTTTTTTGTTCCATAACCCTCAGGATCTTTTAAGAAGTTTAAAATGACTGTCTTACTTCGTCCAACCTCAGCAGCAATGGCACGCTCTGAGAGGCCTTGCTGATGCAGCTCAACAATCGTTTTCAAAGAGAGAAAGCCTTTTTGCCTTTGCCATCAGGAGCTCATGACAGTGTTGATACCTGACAGAAAATGACACTGAATCCACATTTTTGTGAAGATTTAGGCTTTTAAAGGCTGTGGTTTAACCTTTTCATCAGCTTAAACTGAAATAGGCTGATGTACAGTCTATGTAAATATATATATGTGTGTGTGTGTGTGTGTGTATGTGTGTATATATATGAGCAAAGCATCCAAAGCATCCCCAGACATCACGCTGCCCCCACCATGCTTGATCGTCTAGATAAGCACTGTTCCTGCATCTTTTCATTTGTTCTGCATCTCACAAATGTTCTTCTGTGTGATCCGAAGACCTCAGACAGACTCGTCTGTCCATAACACCTTCTTCCAGTCCAGTGTCTGTGCTCTTTTGCCCATCTCAGTCTTTTCTTTTTATTGGTCAGTCTGAGATATTCTGCCATGAATTCCAGCATCCTGAAGTCTCCTCTTCACTGTTGATGCTGACACTAACGGGTACTATTTAGTGCAGCTGCCAGTTGAGGACCTGTGAGGTGTCTTTGTCTTAAACTACACACTCTCAGATATTTGTCTTTGTGCACACTCCTTTTTCTGTCCTTGTTAGAGCCAATTTGTGCTGCTCTCTGAAGGGAGTAGTTAACACCACGGTAAGAAATCTTAAGTTTCCTTGCAATTTCTTGCATTGAATAGCCTTCCTTTCTGAGGACACCAATAGCCTGACAGGTCTCTAAAGAAAGTTCTTTCTTTCTGGCCATTTTGAGCCTGTAAACAAACAAACAAACAACTGCTGATGTTTCAGGTACTAAACTAACCTACAACAGTTTTCAGCTGTGCAACACAATTGCAAAATGGTTTCCTAATAATCAATTAGCCTTATTAATGATTCACTTGGATGAGGAGCCATACCAGGAGATTGATGCAGAGGACTGACAGATGCTGACGATAGGCCTCTATGCAAAAATGTAGATCATTCTTTAAAAATCATCTGATTGATTTTAATTGTTTGTGAAATGGATGCAATTGTTTGTGAATTGCATGAAAATGTGTTTTGAATGAAATTTGCAAGTGTTTGTGTGTATATATGCACATCAATGGCACTCAGTGAGTTAAGGAAGGAAGAAGTGTGGTTGTATCTATCCTCAGTCTTCATCTTTTTTCCTCTCTTTCTCAGGAGGGAAATAGGCTCGCCTGGTCTCAAAGGACTCTCCCATTTCCTGCAAATTCTTTTAGCTTCCATCCTCCCAGTATGTTGTTAGAGTGTCCCCTATTCATAACAGATGGCTCATAGGGATGGCGAAAACTAAAAGCCTCAATGACTCTGACTCCTCTCTCTCTCTCTCTCTCTCTCTCTCTCTCTCTCTGTCTCTCTCTCTCTCACTCTCTCAGAGAAGTGGCAGCTGAACACACTTTGCTGAAGTCCAGAAACATCCTGAACACAGCAAAATAAGAGAGGGGATAAATATGCCTGTAAGGGAATTATGGTTATGTAACAGCAAACGTTAATGTAATGGCAGTCAGTCAGAAGCTGCTGTCAGTGTGTGGGTGTTTCCCAGAGCGAGCAGAAAACCCACACAGAGCAGCGTGAGAGGTGAAGAAAGCTCTTATCTGCTGTTACAAGGTGGGAGGAAGCGCTATCAGCAGTGGCAGGGCTGTATTTAGGGGTGGCAGAGGGCTATCAAGTCCTTATTTGGAGTGAGGCGACAAGACTCAGGCCTCCACAAATGGCATGCAAGCAATGTTCACATACAAAGGTGTTAATGCTCAATGCATTGTTTGTGACAGAGAGCAAACAAAGTATTCAATGATAGAACTAGAAAGTGTGACCAGCAAAACACCATAAAACAAAGCAGAACTGTGACCCCATATCTCCTGTCATGGACACACTTTACATAATACCTGTAAAGAAGGAATTCATATGTTTTGTGAGGAAATGAAATGTAAACAATTGAATTTATCCAGCAAAATAAATTCCCAGGTCGATTGGAGGGTCATTTCACCCAGGACAAAATGCCGCCACAACCCTTTCACACTGCAGGAAAACGCCACATTGTCCCAGGTCAATGCAGGATTTTTGTGCAGTGTGAAAGGGGCTTTATTAAAGGGGTAGTTCAGGATTTTAGACATGGGGCCTCATTTCCAAGTGAGCCGGGGTGTTGGAGACGTGGGGACAGTTTTCAGAAAATTTCATTCAGTCCTTCTAGTTGCGGAGTTCCCTGGTGCAAGGCTAACACAAGTCAGTGGTTCTAGTTTTGCCTGCCATTAAAAAAAACAGTCTCACCCACTCCACAGTGTACCCGAGGTAAATCAGTTATAACAGCAGACTATGGATGTAAATGTCTGTGTTGATAGAATAATTTTTGTCATAAAACTAACCTTGCATTTTGAAGGCAGCTGTAGCGTACTATACTTCCTGGTAGTAAGCTCGACAGCGGTGGACTGATAACACCTAACAGCTAGGTTACTGGATCTATAATAGCAGCTGTCATGGATAGACAATGTAGAATACACGGAGAAGCCTGTTCTGAAGACCAGTTTTAACCACGTTTGGAGGACTTTCTTTGAAGACGACTATGAGCAATTTTTCTCCAATGAACCGTACCTGGACGAGCCGGAATGAGTAGCTTTATTGTCATTGTACCAGTACAATGAATTAAATAGGATCTCCCATGTGCTAAGGAAAAAAACACACAATAAAAATAGAGCACACAATAGTAAAAACACACAATAGGATCATCGGGGTAGTGCAGGTAAGGTGATAAGCACTTTGTTAGTGTTGCCTATGGTGTGAGATCAAAATAGAGACAGCTCTTGGGAAAAAGCTGTCTCTTAGTCTGTTTGTCGAAAATCCTGAATCCTTTAAGGTTATAAAACTGGATGTTTTTTTGTGTACACATGCAAGCAGCTCTCATTAGGCTGAATAGGCTCCATGTTGTGGTCCAGTATCCAGTTCTGACTATGCATTCATGATGGAGGTCACTGTGACAGAATAACGCTATTTAAGCTCTCTATGAGGGGTCCCAGAAAATGAACTAGTTCATGTTCATTGTTCACTTTTTATAAAAAAGAACAAAGTTCACAGTCCTAAAAATGAACTAGTTCATGTTCATTTGTTACATTTTTTTTTCTTCAAATAAAGCAAAATCAGACAATATGTCACCCAGTAGAATCTCTTAACCATTCATCAGCTGTAAATCAATGCTACTCTAAATCGAATTATCGTATCAATAAAGAATTACAGGCGGCAGCAGTTGGCTCCGTGCCAGCATCAGACTCGTTCAGCGGCACCAGCTGGCTCTGCGACAGAGTTTTATTTTGTTTAACCTTTATTTTACTTGGTAAGTCAGTTGAGACCAAACACTCATTTACAGTGACGACCTGGACACCAGGCTCTGGACACCGGGCTGGCTCCGAGGTGCTGGACTGTCTCCGTGGCCTGGCTTCATAAAACTCCGCCAAGTGCTCTGCAACACAGACTATAAGCCGTCCTGGACTGTCACAGTGACCGTCACAGTGTGGGCAGAGACAAATGACGTTACACCGGCAATATGGCGGAGTACATGGTCTGCAACGCTGTCCCTAGTAGCGCCACGTCCAGTGACTTCATCATAAAGTGGTTAAAGTTAATTCCACGGGCCGATCTGAGCTCCTCACCGTACTCTTCTCACCGTGTTCTCCTCCTCATGCGATCTTCCTCCCGTGGGTAGGAAATGATCCATGGGGCAATCAGCTGTTTCATGACTGACTGACTAACAGCAGCGTGACTGACAGGTGACTTGGTTGGAGTACCGTGAGTTGCTCTCTCTCTTTATATAACTACTGCGGAATACAGCAGGTTCTTTTTTTTTTCATTTGTTTAAAAACTAGAACTGACTTCTTTTGTTTAAACTGAAAGAGAACCTAAGTTTCGCATTTCTTTTTTTTCATTTTTTTTTCTTTTTGTGGACCAACGTTATGGGATATATATTTTTTTGTTTTGAACTGAGGAACACGACCATTGCTTTGAAATGAAAAGAAAAAGAAAATATAATTTTGTGCTGAAAAGAAAAAACTGAATTGTGGTTTCACTTTGTGTTGTTTATTCTGTGTGTTTAATGGCACGGTGTCTGTGCATGTTGTATATGTTCACAGGCATCCTTTGTGTGGGTTTTTGAGGTGAAAGAAACAGGCCAAACTTAAATAATCAGAAACTACCAACCAAACAAATACAAAACCATACTAAAACGACTGACTGACATTATCTTAAATGCCAGGAGAGAGACCTGGCTGGCACCCCTATAAATAATTAAATAATAATTAAAATAATACAAAACTAAAATCCTCAAACACAAACTGTAACATCCTGTGTCCCTCTGTGCTAGCTGTTAGCCACACAGCTTGCTACTATCACTACTAAAACTGTTATTTGAGGTGGAGCAAATTGCCTCGAGCATTTTTTGTGCTCAAGTTACTCGAGTAATTGTTTCAGCCCTACTCTGAACGGTCACTTTTTCAGTCTTGATGCCACTAATCGGCTTCCAGAGTATCCAATGTTACTGTCTGGTTGTGCCTGTGTTTGTGTGGACTCAGTGGGATGCCTGCCTGTCTGGAAAGCTAATGGTGTCTCTGGGGACCAGCATCAGTCCTCTGGCTCCGGTTGCTGGCTGCACTCATCCTGCCTTTGTGTGTAGATATAGACCAGGAGACTGTCTTTCTTCTGTCCACTGGTTTTTGTCTCACTATCTGCCACATCAACAAAAATCCACATTGATCTCCATTTAGCCCTGAAAGGCCCCACACTCAGCCCTGCACTCAGCCTGAACATCAGCTATTGTGCTCAGGCTTTGGTTGAATGAAGCTATACTTTTTTGAAGATGTGCTGTTTGTCCTCCCCCTATCAGGCCGAGTGACGATAAATAATTAAATTGTGCCGTTATGTCGATTGTTGGAGGTTTTATAAGTGTTTTTGATCAAATTTGACTTGACCCTCATACCTACTCCAGCAGGTGGAAACTGGAAGTCCTGCACTTTCTTTATTAATCAAATTGTATGTAAACAAGACTTCACACTATCGAGCCAAAGCCGAGCCAGCCCAGGCTTGCCGGTGCTAAGTGGTTTCACACTGCAGGGCCAGGTGCTAACTGCAGGCCACCTCCAGGCCGTCTTGGTGCTAATGACCCGTGATTTCTGGCCCCACCTAAACCATGGGCCAAAGCAGGGCTAGAGGCGGTGTCAAGGAAAAGGAAAGCTACGTCAGGTCTATGCCAAGTAATGCAGAAATGCCAAGTTTGTCCTATGTTTGCTGTTAGCTGCGTAGCCTTCTACTTTCGATGTAAACAAATAGCCCATCAGTTTGGGCTGAAACGATTACTTGAGTAACTCAAGTAACTCGAGTACAAAAAATGCTCGAGGCAATTTCCTCCACCTCAAATAACCATTTTAGTAGTGACAGTAGCGAGCTGTGTGGCTAACGGCTAGCACAGAGGGAGACAGGAGACTCCACAGGTGAACTCATGAGCTGGACAGCAGCCACGTTTACATACAGACTTTTTCTTCATTCCGACTGAAATCATTCTGATTGAAGAGTTCAGGTCAACTGTTTACATGTGACGTGATCTATTCCGATCTGGTGTTTACATGTGCCACTTCATTTAATCTGAACCGCCGTTTAACGGCTGTGTGTCACGTGCAGAGCGATGTAAACATTACGTGATTGATCAAAGATGGATGTCTATCATCTGATCAGTTGCGATGTTCAGGTCTTTGGGAGTTTGTATTAAAAATAAACTCTCCGCCGAAGACCAGTTTTTCAAATGAGGAAACGTCACTGCGCATTTACGTCAAGACAGAGCATGCGCAGAAAGAACACAGCCTGACAGCATTCTGTTTCACCGCTTACATGATAAGATTTTACTTTTGATCGGTTTGGGAAGAGGAATATTCTACCCCTGTGAAACCAAATGAAATTCCATTCGGTTTAGGCCTCTTTATTCGGATTGAGGTGTTTATATGGAACATTTTTATTCGGTTTCGGCTTCTAATCCGATTTCAATTGGAATATTAGGCTCCATGTAAACCCAGCTAGTGTTGTGCATGAATGTGTTCAATGAACGGCGTTCGCTAAACGCGTTCATATTTGTGGTGAGCGGTGAACTGAACGGCTCAGTTTTCAAATCATGAATGGGAGAGGCGTTCATTCTCCAGAATGAACGGCATGCACCGTTCACGTTCATTTGAAAACACTCGCGATAGAAAGTGGTTTTCAGGTTTATATGACGGTCACTGTGACAGTCCAGTACGGCTGATGCTGAAGCCAATGTTGCAGAGCACTTGGTGGAGTTTTATGAAGCTACGCCACGGAGACAGTCCAGTGTCCCGAGCCTGGTGTCCAGGTTGTCATTGTAAATAAGAGTTAGTTCTCAACTGACTTACCAAGCAAAATAAAGGCTAAATAAAATAAAAAAAATGTTGCGGAGCCAGCACGGTGCCGTTAAGCTAGTCAGGTGTTCACACCGAGCTAGCGTACGGTACTGCTGAGTTAGTCCGATGCTGGCACGGAGCTAGAACTTTGAGCTAGTTTTTTTTAAGTATGAACTGGCGCAACTCTGGTCAGGGCAGATATTTGAGTATGGTGTTATGGTTCACCTATCTTCCTAGCAGATTTGGAATATATGAATACAAACACCCACCTTGTGGGTCTGTAACAGCTCTGACCTCATTAATCACTGCAGCTGGACAACTTGTCATCAGTTGGTTCTTCATTCATCTTATTTTCTCTTATAGATTTATAATTGCTCTATAACTAAGCAAAAGCATGTTTTATCCGAATATTCGATTAATCGCTGGAATATTCGGTAGAATGCTCGATTACTAAAATATTCAATTGTTGCAGCCTTACTATCAGTTAGTGAGCTATCTTCTATACAGCCTCGTGACGATGTGGTATAGCATTAAGTATGGATTGTTTTATGGTTAACATACCTCAATTCTTTTGTGTTTCCATGCCTTGGCTCTTAGTCATCGTCCCACACGTAGCCTCCGCAACAGCTTCTTTCTTTTTTTATCAAACTTATCAAACCTATCCTGTTTGATAATGCGTTGTATCAGTGACGTTTTCACAAACGGGGACATAAACCCGACATAGTAACAAGACATAGTAGCCCGACAGTGTGAACACAAACGGTTTCAGGGCATGGGGCTTGTGGCCCAGGGCTATTAGCACTGAGGTAGCCCGCTAATTATCCTGGCCTGGCCTGGCTCGATAGTGTGAAACCAACTATTGTCGATCCCGTATGAGGTACTAGCTCCTCACCACCAGATGCTGTCGTACTGTCACTGTCTACATTCGACATTGCGTCTCACACTGTTGAATATAAGTTCAGCCTGTGGCTACTGCAGGGTGCGCTCCCTTGCTTTTTAGGCAGTATAATGAAGCCCTAACTTTACGTTTGTCCCCTGGTGGTTGGCTGATTACTGGGTTGAGAACGCGCTTGATTTGACATGCAACAGAGCCCGTTTTTTAAATGTTAATATCGCAACGATCATCTTAATTTGACAAAATCTTGATCGTGATAAAAATTCAATTAATTGTGCAGTCCTATCGCATACTTATTTTTATACTTTTACTTTTAGTTTAGTTTCATTCTTCAAAATGTGAGGTGACTGCAAGCACATGTGTTCAAATAGGCATGAAAATAAAAAAACATGTTAAGAAGTGCTCTAATTATTTGTGTTTTTCTATCTCTTGAACCAATATCGTGAGGAAGTTGATTTGAGAATAGATATTCAATCAAGAATCGAATTGAACCTAAAGAAGAAAAAAAAAATCAAACCCAGCCCTAATGCTTAGCTATTTGCCAACATCACTGCTAGAGGCACAGTGGACAGAGAAGCTGACAGCAGTGATTTCATTGTTCAGTGAGGCCTCAGCGCTGTTCACATGCATGTGGAATTTCCGTCCCCACCCCCATTTGGCATTTTACTATTTCAGCTGCTGATCTCTTGGTTACTCTGCTTCATACAAGATGTGGGTTATTGGTGTGGCAGAGAGTCTTTTTCTTTATATCCTCTCTCATAGGTCGGAGCCAGGCTTCTTTTAGGAGGAAAGTTGTTGGTCTCAAAAGTCAGAATGTGTGATAAGCATTATTAGTACTGGTATTTACATATGGTAGGATTGCAAACTGTAAAGTTAAACACTGTCCCTAATGGATCATTGATGATATAAAAAGTTTAAACCTGTCGTGGAAAATATTGAACAGTCAATGATGGGAGAATGGATGCACCCACCTTCTGCAGTTGATTAAAGAAGTAACATTTACTGAAGATTCTGATATATCAGGAGGAATATGAACTTTGTCTTGGACAACCGTACAGCTGCCAGAGTCCGCTGATATTCCTCCCTTCCCTTTTGGTGCTCAGCCTTATAAACTAACACCCAGTTAAGTACAAGTATATTACCTTACATTACTCTTGAGTAGCGTTACAGTCAGGGCATGCTCATTCTAAGCTCTGAACTAACAGTGGTGCCTGTTGTCTTGCTGACGCTCAGCCATCGGCCTTATCAAAGGGCCAGTGCTGGCAGACTCCTCTGACCTTGGTTACCTAGTCAACTTAGAGAGAACTAGCCATCTGTTTTCCTTGAGACACTATGCTTCAACCCTGCATTTTCAAGGGACAGTTTAAAGATTTAATGTTGTAAAAAAGGGACACTTGCTAGCCCTAGGAACCCCTAAATTTAGAAAAAATCCATAACAAAACCAAATGTGTTTTCTTCCTCAACCTGTGGTGAAATATTCCTTTGATGTAATGAACACATCACACTTGAGATAGAGACATTAGAGATAAACAGCTTTTGAGATAGAGACACTAGCGATAAAAGGCTTTATTTCCACAGCAACATAAAGCCAATTTTGTTATAGCTTTGCATATGACACAAAAAGATGCAGAGGCTTAGATGTATTAAACACATTTTATTAGATGCTCAAAAACAGCTAACTACAACAAGAGATTAAACCTGCAAATCGATAACAAATTAATTTTAATCAGACTGCCAATCTCGGACTGGTTTGAAAAATGTAAAATAAATTCATATTTTGCAAGTATACTAATAATCTGCTGTGATTCTGTTGTGGTGTGTTCCCAGAAAATGGACACTGCAGGGGTCAAAGTGCTGGAGACAGCTGAAGACATCCAGGAGCGCCGGCAGCAGGTGCTGGATCGCTACCGCCGCTTCAAGGAGCTATCACTTATGCGCCGGACTAAGCTGGAGGACTCTTACCGCTTTCAGTTCTTTCGCCGTGATGCTGATGAGCTGGAGAAGTGGATCCAAGAGAAGCTGCAGATCGCTTCTGACGAGAACTACAAGGACCCCTCCAACCTGCAGGTCTGTCAACCTCATCTGATGTTTTTTTTTCCTCTTAGACTGTTAACTTGCCCCTCTTGGCACAGAATTTTTACTTTTTATTTCAGTCAGCTGTGGCGAATCTAGAGATTCGAGGTGTCTCCTATTTTTTTTAATTTTTTTAATTTTTTTAATTTTTAATGCCTATTATGTTTATATCTGTAGAACATGTCATGAATATAAAAAAGTCAATTCTTTTTTATGAACTGTTTCTGTTTCTAATCACTCATTCTGCACCTACAGCCTCACCATGTACTTTAAAGTGTCCACACATACATATTCTAGAATATTCATCACTTATTGCATATAAAAGCTATATAAAAGCAGTAGTCTCTCACCATAAAACACACCATTACATTACATCACAGGGAACGATGAGGGTAAAATAGCACAGATCACAGATCTGTCTAGCTCAGCTTAATACATGGAAATACTCAATCTGTCAGCACACTATACTCTATATTATATACTACACTATATTTTATGTCATGTCTCTTGTTGTACACAGGGTAAGCTGCAAAAACACCAAGCCTTTGAAGCTGAAGTTCAGGCCAACGCTGGGGCCATTATCAAACTGGACGAGACTGGAAACCTGATGATCAACGAGGGCCACTTCTCCTCCGAGACCATTCGAGTAAGCCAAACACTGATAGTGTGAGCACTCTGACAGGCATATTTTCTGAATACCACAGTTAACCTGCTCTATCTGGTTCAGTCCTACACGCCTTACCGGACACAACAAAGACCCATAGTTACTAGCGTCAATATTGGCGAATATATGCAAGTAGGTGTTGGGCTGTGCTGTGGACCATGTGTAACTCTTGAAACTCTTCAATTCTTGGCTCTTTGTTGCCAGCTGTGCCTTCATTCTGTTGATAGGAAACATTTAGATTTATTTATGGAGTGTTGCATAAGGGTCGTCTCACAGAGGAAGCATGCTTGTGGATTTCTTCCAGTTCAAAGTGGTATTTTTAAACTGGTGTCCCAGTATAATAAATACCTCAAAAATGTCTGATTCATTATAGAAGGAATGAAAAAGGAATAATTATGATATCATGTCTTATTTTTGAGTGGAGTGCTTCTATTTTTGCTACTTATTTTTATTTCCTTTGACCAACCTTTCAAAAGAGAACATCCTAAAGCTAAAATTCAAACGAATCAATCCTCCTTCTGTGCACCAGACTCGTCTTGAGGAGTTGCACCGCCTATGGGACCTTCTGCTGCAGAAGACAAAGGAGAAGGGCATGCGTCTCCTACAGGCCCAGAAACTGGTCCAGTACCTGCGTGAGTGTGAAGATGCCCTGGACTGGATCAGTGACAAGGTCAGATATCATTTTGTTGGGATTAGAATTACATGAAATACATGAATGTTAAATAATGAAATTTCTATAGCTTTGAAGTATAGACATATGACTTAATTGTAATGTTTGTCTCATTGTTGATCCACGTCCGCATTTAGGAGACCATGGCCACCTCGGAGGAGCTGGGCCAGGACTTGGAGCATGTGGAGCTCCTGCAGAAGAAATTTGAGGAGTTCCAGACTGACCTGGCTGCTCACGAGGAGCGTGTGAATGAGGTGAACCAGCTGGCAGCCAAGCTGATACAGGAAGCGCATCCCGAGGTTGAGCTAATAGTTCGCAAGCAGGACGAGGTGAACGCAGCCTGGCAGCGCCTGAAGGGCCTGGCCCAGCAGAGGCAGGGAAAGCTGTTTGGAGCGGCTGAGGTGCAGCGCTTCAACAGGTAACCAACACGTCACAGCCTTTACTCAGTGTTTGGAGCCAAAGCCGAGCCAGCCCGGGCTTGCTGGTGCTAAGTCCTTTCACACTGCAGGGCCAAGTGCTAACTGCGGGCCATCTCCGGGCCGTCTTGGTGCTAATGGGCATTGTGAACAGATTGTTTTATGGTTAACATACCTCAATTCTTTTGCGTTTCCATGCCTTGGCTCTCAGTCGTCGTTCCTGTTGTAATTTCATTGCTCTTTGCCGTCGTCCCGCACGTAGCCTCCGTAACAGCTTCTTTCTTTCTTTAGCAAACTATCGGACCTATCCTGTTTGATAATACGTTGTATCAGTGACGTTTTTGCAAACAGGGACATAAACCGGAGGGCATGGGGCTTGTGGCCCAGGGCTATTAGCACTGAGGTAGCCCCCTAATGGCCCTGGCCCGGCCTGGCTCGACAGTCTGAAACCAACTAATGTAAATACAAATCTGTGTGATTGATTCCAATGTCAGGGATGTGGATGAGACCATCAGCTGGATCAAGGAGAAGGAGCAGCTGATGGCCTCTGATGACTTTGGTCGTGACCTGGCCAGTGTGCAGGCTCTGCTTCGCAAACATGAGGGTCTGGAGAGAGACCTGGCTGCCCTGGAAGACAAGGCAAGAAGACCCTTCACAGTCATGAAGTTAAAATCTGGTGCAACCTTCTTATTGTCTCCTCTGTGTGTCTTTCAATCAGGTCAACACACTGGGGGGTGATGCAGAGCGCCTGCAGCAAACACATCCACAAAACGCCTCCCAAATCCACCTGAAGAAAGACGAACTCATCACCAACTGGGAACAAATTCGCACTCTGGCCGCTGAGCGTCATGCTCGTCTGAACGACTCCTACCGGTAGAATACTGTCAACAATAATACACTGTCAATACACTGTGCGTTGAGTCACATCACTGTAATTTCATACACCAAATATGCATGTTTGTTTTTTACAGGTATTTACAACTTAAATTACAATACTAAAATAATTTTCCACATGTACATATGTGCTGACATGTCCTGTGCCACTGTTACACAGAATTCTCACTCATTTCCATGTGACATGTTTTTTTAGGCTGCAGCGCTTCACTGCTGACTTCAGGGATCTGACCAGCTGGGTGACGGAGATGAAAGCCCTGATCAAAGCTGATGAACTGGCCAGTGACGTGGCTGGAGCTGAGGCTCTGTTGGACCGCCACCAGGAGCATAAGGTAAAACCCTATTCATGAAGCTGCCTGGTACAAAGAGTTAATACTAGTGACTAGGGGTGTGTATTGACAAGAATCTGGCGATACGATACGTATTACGATACAGGGGCAACAATATGATATATTGCGATATATTGCGATGCTATAGAAACAACAATATATTTAGTTTCTTTTAAAGAATTTAATTGCAGGAAAACTGTCATAGAATAGTAAACGCAGTGCTGTTACATACTTAACATCAGCTTACTGAATTGGAACAGGGATGTTCATAATCAATATTTATTATTATATTGTTGTTAATTTATGATTGTTTAAACTCAATAAGATACTTTGTGCAATTTGCCCACACGGAAAAGAAACAGAAAAAAATATTAAAAAATGTACTGAAATTCATGAATAGTATATGATTTACTCTTGAACGTGGCCACTTTTGCATTCTTTTCATACAAGATAATAAAAAGAAGCATAAGGATATTGTATGCATCATTCACTGTTGTATGCTTTACATACAAGTTTCATGCAAAGGAGATTTCCTTGCATTTTTTTCTGTTTCTTTTCCGTATGGGTAGGCTTTATCATGGTAGACTGATGATATTCAACAGTCTCAGGCTGCCACCAGTTCCTCTTTAGGACACTAGGGAGTAAGAGTTTGCCTTATGGTGTGTTCGCTGTAAGTTGGAACTTGGAGCTCTAATCAACATAAGCTCAAAGTTTAGTGCTCCCAGCTCTTCCAGCCTTACAGACGTACAACACCTGTAGCTACTGTTTACATAAGTAGCAGATAGCATGAATTCTATGTCTGGTTGGTGAGATAAATCCGACTTTTCATCTTCATTATGATTTAAATTCTGACATGCACCATGAGCTGAGTCATGCAGACGCTGGGCTCCCCATACTGCTGCAGTAAATCTTGTTTTACCGGCAATGTTTGTCGCCTTATGCTGGGAAAGTTGGGTGACGGATAAATCTCAGCGGACATGTCCCCCTGTGCCCAATGGCATCTGAGAGCATGATTATTATATTCATATATGTTCTGAAACGGCAAAATTTTTTGCACCGCTCTCTGAGTATGGTGATGTGTCTGTGCCAGTGTTTGTCGTGAGAGGCAGCGAGAGGAGAGTCCGTTCAGCAGCAGCAGCTGCTGTGCTGTTGTCTCAGTGTAGCGTTTGCAAACTCCGTACTCTTTGTCCAGCTTATTAGTTCCTTCTTTTGTTTGAAAGCCAAAGTGCCTCCAAACATCGGCTTTGTTTTGTTGTGGACGCCGGTGAGCTCTCTGCTCTCTGCTCTCTTCCGCTTGTTTACTGTCGACTTCTTCACTGCCTCACTCAACACAAAAACCGTGCAGCGCGATAGTGGTACAGCGACATCTTGCGGAGCGGAGGAGCAGAAATCGTTTTGGATTTAAAATCGGCCCAAAATATGATTATGTAGAGGTTGGAAAATATTAATATTAAGAAATTAAAAATCAATATATCGGAAGACAAAATATTGCTATATATATCGCCATATCAATATTTTTTAACACCCCTACTAGTGACATAATAAAGTAAGACTTATTTCTAAGAATTCCTCCTTAAAGTTAAGACTAGTTCCTAGAAAAGATGAAATTTATTTTCACAGTATCAGAGCCCTCACAAGAGCTCCTAAAATGAAGACGGGTGAGGAAGCTGAATGCAAGCAATGTTTCTCTAAGTTATTAAAAGGTTTATCATATAGATTTACATGCCACTTACATATAGTCCCCCTTAGTTCATCAATTATATGTAGTACGAGCATGACCAGCATGGTAAATAAACTTAAGTAAATAAAGTTAACTGTCAACATGTAAAAGTCAACCATCAACCAATCACACTATTATAAATGTGTCACACAGCAGCAGGGTCAGCCACACCTCAGTAAGGTAAAAGTTTCTATCCACTCTTTACTCAAGGTTAGGGTTAGGGTTAGTTAGAAGTTTCCTGATTTGCTCTAAGCAGTGACTCTTTGCCATTTTTTTAGACTAAGTTTGGAGCTCTGTGAGAGGAGTATCACCTGCACCAGGCCATTTGGCTTTGTCTTTCAAAACCTAATTTAAAAAAAATCAAGTAAAATCGTTGTCAAATGTAAAGAGAAGTAATGTATGGTTGTCTTTGTTTCCCAGGGAGAGATTGATGCCCATGAAGACAGTTTCAGAGCCACTGATGAAGCTGGCCAGGCCTTGCTAAATACAGGACACTACGCCTCTGAGGAGGTCAAGGAAAAGGTAAAACCATGACTGCATCTGTCCTTCTGTCTTTTTTTTTTTTTTTTTTTTTTCCTTTATTTAACCAGGATAAAACTCATTGAGATTAAAAATCTCTTTTACAAGAGTGCCCTGGGCAAGACAGGCAGCAGCAGTTACAGTTACAGACAACAAAAAACATACACATGAAGACATAACCACCAAGTTAAGAAAAGTACAAATGTTCAACACATGTAGATCCAGTGACACCAAACTGACCAAAACCATTTAAAAACACCTACAGACATTAAATCTTTTCCCCAGATTGTTCAAAAGCCCTTTAAAAGTGTGTAATGAGACCAGCTTTTTCAATTTAAGATCATTTTGCACATAGTTCCAATCACAAGGAGCAGCAAATTTAAAAGCGTTCTTCCCAGTTTCTGTTCTCACTGTTGGAACAGTCAATAAGAACAGATCCTGCGACCTCAGACCGTACATACTCATTTTTCGTATCATAAAAACTTGTAAATATGGTGGCAGCAGACCTAAAATACACTTATAAATAAAAGTAAGCCAGTGCTTACGTCTGCGCCATGATAAATCCGACCAACCAACCCGACTATACAATAAACAATGATGAGTACGGGATTTAAGATTTGTTATGAACCTCAGTGCACCGTGATAAACAGAGTCTAACAAAGACAAACTGTGCAAGGGAGCATTCTTGTAAATTATATCACCATAATCGAGGACAGCCATGAAGGTGGAGGAAACAAGTTTCTTCTTAGCCCGAAAAGAAAGACAGGACTTAATCCTAAAGAAAAAGCCTAGTTGCAATTTTAATTTCCTCACCAGGTGATGTATATGAGGGGTGAAAGAAAGTCGGTCATCCAATAGAATCCCCAGATACCTGTACTGTGATACCCTCTCTATCACATTACTCTGAGATGTGATGATATGAGTTGACTCCTGCGGTTTAGTCTTCGAATTTGAAAACAGCATCAGTTTGGTTTTGTCAGAGTTTAAAACAAGCTTTAATTTATAAAAATTTGACTGCACAGTGTTAAATGCAGTTTGTAGATTGGAGATTGCCAAGTCTGAAGAGGGTGCGAAGGTGTAGATGACAGTGTCATCAGCGTAGAAATGGAAATTGGTCTGAGAAACATTTCGGGCAATATTGTTTATGTAAATAATAAACAAAAGAGGCCCAAGGACTGACCCTTGTGGAACGCCCTTGGTTACAGCCAGTGAACTGGAGGAAAGGCCATCTACCTGTACACACTGAGATCTTTCTGAGAGATAGTTATGAAACCAGCTGACAACATGAGAAGAGAGTCCAATACTGACAAGTCTTTGCATAAGAAGAGTATGATCTACGGTATCAAAAGCTTTAGAGAGGTCAATAAAAAGTGCTGCACAGTGTTGTCTATTATCAAGGGAGTCAATTATGTCATTTAATACTTTCATCGCTGCAGTGGTTGTGCTGTGCTGTTTCCTGAAACCAGATTGAAAACTAGTTAGGATGTCGTTGTCATTGAGAAAATTTTTCAATTGGTTACTAACGAGCTGCTCTAAAACTTTAGCCAAGACAGAAAGTTTCGAGATGGGACGGTAATTGTTGAGTAATGTTGGGTCACCCGATTTCAGCAAAGGAAGGACATAAGCAGATTTCCAAATTGTAGGAATTACACTGGTGCTAAGAGACAGATTAAAAATGTATGTCAGCGGTGCTACAATAAAATCAGCTCCTAGATGTAAGAAATAGGGTTCCAGTGAGTCAGGACCAGCTGATTTTGTAATGTCCAGGAGCCCTAGGGCTTTATGCACTTCAGAAACTGTTAAAACAGAAAAATTAAAAGCCTGAGTTGGTCAAAGGTGGTCATCAGGCTGCACGTCTGTATTACCATTGAGAGTTTCAATATTGAAATCAAATAAAGAACTAGTAGAAATAAAGTGCTCATTAAAACATTGTAACATTTCTACCTTGTTGGAAATTTGCTGTGACTCCTTAACAATAATGGGTGGGAGCTCAGCTTTTGAATTGTGTTCAGCCATGGATTTTATAGTTCTCCAGAAATTTGATGGATTATTTAAATTTCTAGAGGTCTGTGTAAGAAAATGATCTGCTTTAGCTTTCCTAATTGCTAAAGTACAAGCATTGCGGAGCTGTCTAAAGAGAAGCCAGTCTGTGTCATTATCAGTTTTCCTTGCTTTTGCCCATGCCAAATTGCGATTATGAAGCAGATCTGAAAGGTATGGGGTGAACCAAGGATTATTCCTACCTTTAACTCTGTACCGTTTAAAAGTTGCGTGCTTATTGACAATAACTGTAAAGCTATCATTAAAGAACTTCCAGGCAGTTTCAACATCAGGAATACATCGAATTTTGGTCCAATCAAAATGAAACAAATAGGCGAAGGAAGGCTTGTTCTGAAAAGTGTTTCCTTTCCTTTGATCAGAATGGATGGTTTTAATTTGGGGATTTTTGCCTGTCTAACTGTTGCAATGGCACAGTGGTCACTAATGTCATTTGCAAATATGGAGGGTGATGAATATTTATGAGGGGCATTAGTTAGAATTAGGTCAATTAGTGATGATTTTTCTGGATTTTTACTATGTGGTCTTGTTGGGCTGTTAACAATCTGAAACAGGTTAAGAGAGTCACAACGTGATTTACAATCATCAGATACTGGTTGCAACCAGTTCAAATTAAAGTCTCCCAAAATTATGATTTCATTAAATGTCAGATCTGTCAAAAGTTGCATTATGGAGGATAGGGCACCTCTATCTGCTGACGGGGTCCTGTAACACCCAACAGTAGCTATATGTAGGGAAGTTGAGACCATGAAGTCTAAAGCTAAAAACTCAAATTGTTTAGTCACAGACCTAGAAACCAGTACACTGACAGTGAACCTCTTCTTAGTATAAATTGCAACGCCACCACCTCGTTTGGGACGGTCAGTTCTGTAAACATTATAGCCTTCAATATGAATATCATTGTCTGACACAGATTTGTTTAACCATGTCTCTGATAGTACAATAACATCAGCATTTGTTGATTTTGCCCAAATACGCACCATATCCATTTTAGCTAGAAGGCTACGCACATTCAAGTGCAAGAATCCAATACCAGATCTTGACTTAAAATCTGCAGGGGTCTCAAAAATCATTGAAGGGTCAGGACCAGGATTGGGATTCACATTGCCAGAAATCATTAGTAATAAAACAATGAGACTCCTGTGATTAACATATTTATACAAAATAGAATTTTTGGAGCTCTTTTCTTCATTAATAAGATTAAGATTAATTTGAGCTTTTGAAGTCGAGACAAAGTTGTCTTGTAAACACATCATACTGGCCAAACAGCTCAGGTCCACTCTGTCTGCTGTGTAACTGTATGACAGAACTGAACTGTCAGACTGAGCTGAATACACACAGCCAGCAGTCCTCGTCCCCCTAAGGTTCTCCGCAAAACCCGGAGAAAACAACCTGGGATCCATATTTGTGAAGAATCCGTTATCAGTGGACGAGGAGGAAAATGAGGACAGGAGAGCAAGGAGGAAGAACGCCGGTACTCGAGTCCCCTCCATTGTCCCTTCTGTATCCAAGATGAAAGTTTATCAGGCAGGGAGACCAATAACAACAGGAACCAGACCCATTGGAAAAATCCAGACCAGGAATTCCCACTCTCCCGCAGATGACGACGAGTTGTGACGTACGTTGTAAACAGGAAAACTACCAGGAAGGACCAGCAGGTAATACAAAGCTAAGGATGAAAATAGGATAAAATCGGAACCAGTCCGGACTAAAATGATAAAATTAGACTGATAAAATATGCATAAAAGCCAAGAAGAAAGGACTTTCCTTTATGTTGTGGAAACTGGGCCCATCAGACGCAGACGTCGTATCCCAGGTCCAGCACATGCATCCAACACAGCCTCGACGGTCCGTAATCCATCCAGGATGGGCGATCCCGGTCTTCCACCCGAACCAGCACCCCTCAGGTTCTTCCAGAACCCGCACAGATAGCCCTTTTCTCCAGCAAGGACGCTCCCGCTTTTCCAAGACGAAAAATTTAGCGAGGACCCACGCCACACGCCACAACGTCCCCAGTTTAAAAATCAGTCAAGATCAGACTGAGATTGCAAGATGAGACAAGGAGTAACTGATCCTTGCCCACCGATCAGGTTGGTGTCAACTCAGACCCACATCTGAATAAATACTGCACTTGCACTTGAAATAACTCAATACGACACAACATTAAAAAGCTAACACAGACGACTGCTCCTGCTCCACAGACTGAGAACCTGTCCGATCTGAGGTGGTGAGATGTAGGTTACTTCTGCGTGATGGAGAGGTTTTTAAGCATCCAAAACACAGTTGTTTGTGCAGCACTGTAGATCTGAGTGCATCTTTGTGTGATATTATACCTACATTATCTGTAGCATGTGCCTTGTTTATGATGATGTGCTGTGTTTTGTGTAGCTCGGCATCCTTTCTGAGGAGAAGGAGTCTCTGCTGGAGCTATGGGAGGTTCGCAGGCAGCAGTATGAGCAGTGCATGGATCTGCAGCTCTTCTACAGAGACACTGAGCAAGTTGACAACTGGATGAGCAAACAAGAGGTAACCTGACACACCAGCTCTTTCTTCAAGAAAGAACCGTCTAATTGATGTCATGTTCCTCCTTTAATGGTGTATGTGCTCTGTACAGGCTTTCCTTCTAAATGAAGACCTTGGTGACTCCCTGGACAGTGTAGAGGCACTGCTGAAAAAACATGAGGACTTTGAGAAGTCACTTAGTGCTCAGGAAGAGAAGATCACTGTAAGTTAGTCCAGTTTGCTCCACCTGCCAGCCTAACCTGTCATTACAGCTGCATGGGAGTTGTACACTCACTGTCTGGTTTCATGCAGATGTGTCTGAATGTCTTTGCCTTCTACTTTCCCAGGCCCTGGATGAATTTGCTACCAAACTAATCCAGAACAACCACTATGCCAAGGAGGATGTGGCTACCCGTAGAGATGCTGTAAGTACTGTCAACCTCTTAAAATACAGTTCTGACTTTCAGAGGTTTTAGTGGCCTTAGATGTAAACCATGCAGTTGACTGTTGACTTTTATCTACCTCTGAACATCCCTTTACCCCCACCGTTACCACTCTAAAAACAGAGACTGGACTGGTAATAGGCAATACAACCTCAGAATCAAAGCATGTCTTCTGTTGCTTTGCACACTTATAGCTGCTCAGTCGTCGCAACGCCCTGCATGAGCGTGCTCAGTCTCGTCGCGCTGCCCTGGAGGACTCTTTCCATCTGCAACAGTTCTTCAGGGACTCGGATGAGCTCAAGAGCTGGATCAACGAGAAGATGAAGACTGCCACAGATGAGGCCTACAAGGTAGTTCATCCAAGTTGGAGATCTTGACATGTTGTTGTACAACCCCATGTTACCACTCTGTTTTCTATCCTTTACATTCTCCAACATCTGTGCTCCCTCTTCTTTTGACAACAGGACCCCTCCAACTTGCAGGGTAAGGTGCAGAAACACCAGGCTTTTGAAGCTGAACTGTCGGCCAATCAGAGCCGTATCGACGCCCTGCAGAAGTCTGGCCAGGAGCTGCTGGATGGAAAGCACTATGCCTCCACTGAAGTGGCTGGCCGCATGGAAGAGGTCAGCTCTCAGTGGAAGAAACTGCTGGAGGCCACTGAGCTTAAAGGTACTGGGTGGAGAAAAACAAGATGCAAGAAGTACACATTTTAATATAGACAAATTTTCACTAAAATATGCCAGCACCACTAGATGTCACTGTGTGATAGGTGTTAATAACTTTGGTTAATCAGAAATTCTTTCTGTAATCCTTTTTTCCTGAGACATCCATCTATCCATTTTCTACCGCTTATCCTCATATCGGGGGGGCGGTGGGGGCTGGAGCCTATCTCAGCTATCTTAGGGCGAAAGGCAGGATACACCCTGGACACGGAGACAGACAACCACTCACACTCATTCACACCTACGGGCAAGTTAAATTAGCCAGTTAACTTAATCCCCATGCATGTTTTTGGATGGTGGGAGGAGGCCGGATAGCCCAGAGAGAAGCCACACAGACACGGGGAGAACATACTCCACACAGAAAGGCCCGGGCTGGGAATTGAACTTTCTTACTGTGAGGCGATAGTGCTAACCACTACACCACCATGCTGTCCCTTTTCTTGAGACATGAAGGACAAGAAATCTTTATAGACGGATAACCAGCATATAAGAGAAACACATGTGAAACCAGGTTCAGTCAAGCGACAAGTGGAATCAATCAGTACAAGAGTATAACATTCATAAACTACAGAAAAGAGAGGAGTAAAGTCTCCAGGTTTAGGAAGAATAAGAAGCGGGGAGAGCGTCAGCACCACAATCAGCAGGACAGCATGTTAGCTCTTGATTTGTTTTTGCAGCTCATCTTTTTCCATCGGCTTCAATCCCATGTTGCCATATTGGCACAGTATAAGTTTGGACTAACTTGTTTGTCAGCAAAAAAAGCACACAAACTTTCCATAATCGCTCATTACTAACGTAATACAAGCTAGATTTAGCTGATACTGTTTCACTCACTTTTTGTTATTTGACCAGAACTTGTCATAATGACCACTTAGTATGAAATCAAATGATAGTTACAAATGTAACTCCGGTTCTATGAATCCCGAATGATTCATGTGAATTTGATAGCACCTTGGAGAGATGAAGGCAATGCTTTGGTCAGGTCTGACATCTTGTACCTTCCATGTGCCAGCTCGTGGAGCTCTTGGAGAGTGAAGCCTCAGAGCCCCTTTTGAGAAATAGTGACAACACTGTGCTATTGTTGACTCTGGCATATCAAGCTGATATGGCTGCCACATACGTCTTCAGAGTAGATGGTGGGTCATGTGGGAAACAGTCATGGTGTCGTCTGACCGTACCAGTGTATGCCTCCCATTCAAGCATGGTAAAAGGTGCTTGAGGGCCAGATGCACTACTCATGATTCCAGAATGTTGATGTGATTGGTGATGTCCTGTGCAGACCACGGTCTCTTTCCCTGAGCTGTTCTTTTGCTGCCAATGAGTCACCCCTCAACAAGAAAGCAGGCCGGCACTGGTGTGGTGCCCTGTGCTCCCGGTAACTGTGCCACTTTGCGTCCATGTGGAAGCCATTCGACCACATCTGCAGGGGGTGCAAAAACAGCAAGTCAAGCAGCTCCACAGCTATCATGGACGTCAGCCTGCCCCTGCCCTGACATCTGCTCCCCCCCTGTGAGAGCTGCAGTGTCCATGGCCCCGGAGGGCAACCAGCTCCTGGTCCCGTGCTTGGGTCTTTGCTGAGTGGCTAGTGACAGCTGGTGTACCCGTCTTGCAAGATGCAAGTCATGCAGCACCAGTGGTACATGTAGAGCACAGGCCAATAAGTGTTACAGTGGATAATGTGTAAGCTGAGGGGAGGGGGCGCAAACGCCACCTGGACAGCAGATGCAAGTCGCTCAGCACCAGTGGTTTATGTGCGACACAAGTATCACCAAAGATAATATTGTGTGAGCTGAGGGAAGGGGATATGAGCACTGCCCACTCAGCCTCTGCATGCAATAAGCTGAGGGAAGCACAGCAGACACAAGTCACGGCACTAATGGTCTACGCCAAACACAGGGCCGACCAGTATAATAACGATAATAACGTTGTCTAAGCTGATGCACGAAGGCCCCCTCTACAGCACACACGACTTGTGCAACACTGGTGGTTCATGTGTAACGAAGGACCAATGTGTCATAGTAGATAATAGACCGTTTAAACTGAGGGACGGGGATGCAACATCATCTACTCAGCCCAGTGTGCGATAAGCTGAGGGAAGGGGTGTGAACGGCACCTACTCAGCAGACACAAATCACGCAGCACCACTGGCTTATGCACTATGCAAGGCCAGTAAGAGTTACAGTAGATAATAAAGACAATTTAAGCTGAGGGAAGGGGCTATAACACTACCTGCTCAGCCCAAGATGCGATAAGCTGAGGGAAGGGGACGCGAACGACCCTACACAGCAGACGCAAGTCGCTCAGAACCAGTAGCTACTGCGCAACACAAGGCCAAAGAGTGTCACAGTAGCTGAATAAAATGGCTGCAAATTGAGGCTTTCTATATACAAGAGTCGATCAGCTGAGAGCTGCGTCCTCTTGGTGTCACGCCATTAGCTGGGAGCGGGAACATGAACGTCTTTGCCAGTGAAGGCTACAATGAAACCTTTAATTAATCCTACTGACTGGATACACTCAGTACCAATAAGCCGGGGGAAGAAGGCGCGAACGCCGCCTAACCCAGCAGACATCAATTAAACAGAAGAGTGAGCCGAGCAGCCCGAGCTCTAACGCTAGGCTAACTGCACTATCAATATGACAAGCGGATGGGAAGAAAACCACGCACAGGTTTACGCTACAGGTTGCTGTAGTGCACAAACAGCCAGAGGAAAAACAGGTAGCGGGATGCAAATGCTGCCATCACCGTGCTACTAATAAACTGGGGTACAAACCACAACTCAAGCCCACTTGCGGTAACCGTTACAGCTTGTCATGGAAAGAATAAACAAACTGATTCAGTAATCTTACCTTCAGTTGGGAGAGGTTAGAAAGTATTTCGGCCATACCGGTCCCAAACGACAAGAGACGCCAGCGGCGTAAAACTCACTTCCGACACAAGGAGAAAGGAGACTGCCGTCACAGCCTTTGGAGGGTGGAACACCACTGCTCCGACCTACTCAGTCACAAGGCTACCAGCAACGGAGCCACAGACGCCATATAGGCTTATTCCTTTTTTCCTTCATGCTGCTGTATCCAGCAGTATGTGAACGGCACGCGAGAAGAAAACAGGAACCTACACCGGAACTTAATGCCTTTCTCAGGTCACCCATTGGTCACGAGTGACATTGTTGGTATGCATACTCAAACTGCGCATGCGCAAATGGATCATTCAGTGCTTTCAGCACCGCCTTCTGGCGGTCAGCAGGGTGAAATAGAACCAGTTTAAACTCATATTCCGAGCTGATAAAACAGGAAATACCCTGGGATGGCTACATTTTGACAATATTAATGTTAATGTTAACTTCCGAATTGATCATGTTGCTACATGCCAATCAAGTGCACACATAAAATTAAATATAAAACTAAAATAAATAAATAAAATAAAAACTGGTCTAGTTTTACAAAAGTCAGCACAGAAAGTCATGATTGTTTTTCCGTTTATGTTAAATGTTTAAAATGAATCTTGAATGATAGTCTGCTCAAGGCAAAGGAAAGGCATCAAAAGCAGACTGAAGGTGAGTCGAGTGGAACCAGGGTCACATACAGTCATCTGCACAAAAACGTAGTATTAAATAGGAAGAATAATTTTATTTCTGTATGTCTAAAAATGGACTAAGATAGACCCCTGCAGTACATCATTACTGATGATATGAGAACATTTGATGTCTTTGATTGTAAAGTTCCTCCCCTTTTCTTAAGGCATAAAGCTGCGTGAGGCCAACCAGCAGCAGCAGTTCAACAGGAACGTAGAGGACATTGAGCTGTGGCTGTATGAGGTTGAGGGCCACCTAGCTTCAGACGACTATGGGAAGGACCTGACCAGTGTCCAGAACCTGCAGAAGAAACATGCCCTGCTGGAGGCTGATGTGGCTGCTCATCAGGTACCCAATGCTGCATACACATCATCAAGTGCTCGGTGCTTTGCATGCAGGGGTGCTGTGGTTCAAGTGCTTCTCAAGCCAGCTGCAGTGCATGTACAAAACAGTCACCTGAGTCCAGGATCTGATCAGTTCGTTTAGCTACAAGGTTGTCAACTATGTTTCTGCCTGACAGTCGAGTCTTGTCTTGGCATAGCGATAGAACGAGCATGTGACAGTTTATATATTAGTGAATATTGTTGTTCTTTCTGGCTGCTCCCTTCCGGGGACGCCACAGTGGATGATCCACTTGTAGACTTGCCTGGGGTCCCCAGGCTGATGGCATGCGCAATCAATCATCCACTGCGCTACTGGCCTGGTCAGATATATATTTTTTGGAACAGTATTTAAAAAGCAAATGTATGATTAATCCTATTTCAGGATCGCATCGATGGCATAACAATCCAGGCTCGCCAGTTCCAGGAGGCTGGCCATTTTGATGCTGACAACATCCGCAAGAAACAGGAGGCTTTAGTGGTTCGTTATGAAGCTCTGCGGGAGCCCATGGCTGCACGCAAGCAGAAACTGTCAGACTCTCTGAGGCTCCAGCAGCTGTTCAGAGACGTGGAGGATGAGGAGACTTGGATCCGTGAGAAAGAGCCCATCGCTGCTTCTACTAACAGAGGTAAAGTCACTGTTTTTGGTAGTACAATAAAATGATATATAGTCTCTTTCAAATGGTTGGTTTCCATAGATAATCAGTGGCCTTTGGAGGAAGCATCATTTCCAGCTGAAGCCCACCTCCCTCAGATATTTCAGATGTTTGATGAAATCCTATAAAAGTCTCTTTTTTTTCCCCCTTAGGCAAAGATCTGATTGGTGTCCAAAACCTGCTGAAGAAGCACCAGGCTCTGCAGGCTGAGATCACCGGTCATGAGCCTCGCATCAAGGCTGTCACCCAGAAAGGAGAGGCCATGGTGGAGGAAGGTATTCATTTCAAGCTCATCTTTAATTAGTGTCTCTTTTGAGTATATTCTAACCTTAAACAAGTGGAGCACTGTCCCAACATGACAAATGCTCATCATGCATGTCTGGGCTTCCCAGGACATTTTGCTGGGGAGGATGTGAAAGTTAAGCTGGCTGAACTGCATGGCCGCTGGGACACGCTGAAGGCCAAAGCCTCGCAGAGAAGACAGGATCTGGAGGACTCCCTGCAGGCCCAGCAGTACTTCGCTGATGCCAACGAGGCTGAGTCTTGGATGAGGGAGAAGGAGCCCATCGTGGGGAGTCCAGACTACGGCAAAGATGAGGACTCTGCTGAGGTACATAAACTGTGTTTACAAAATGTCAGTATGTCAATTAGGGCTGCAACTAACAGCCATCAACTAATCTATTAATTGTAACTTTGATTAATCAATTATTAATCAGAAATTAGAAAGGGGAAAAAAAAGCTAAATTCAACATTTTCCAGTTTTAATAAAAAATATTTATGCAGGTGCTGTATTAGAACTTATACTGTATTTTTCTTGAGTATTTCCATTACTCCACTTCTTCTCCACTTCATTTACCTGACAGCCTGAGTTAGGCTACTGTACTTTGAAAATTCACTTTAGACTGTCTCTAGCTAACGGCATGAAATATTCCATGAAACTAGTGATTTTATAGGCTTCTGTGTGTCCCTGATCTACTTTCAGAGGCTTAATGAATCAATGCATCTTTACAGTTATAGTTTTGTTATTATTATTATTGGTTTAGGTTTATTTTTATAAATAACTCAATTTGAGTCAAATGCATATGCTGCATAAGATATGGGATTAAATATCCTCCCTTAAAATAGCCTTGATTATTTTTGCTGAATAACAATGCATTCATGGTTTTCATAAAACAATACAATTCTCTTCATTGTGACATGTCTTAATACCTTACAGTGATGTTGCCGATAAATAAATGTAATTTAAGTTAAATTACATTTTACATTCAGATCAGTTAGGAGCAGCTGTTGTTTAGAACGTGTATAATGTAAATACTCTAAATATATTCTAATACATATATAATATATATAGCACTGTCTGTTTGCATCCCTGCATATCAATTTCATCAACAATATCAACTCATTTTTACACTCTTTGATCATGTTACATGTACAAGCCTTAAGCTTAACTCCATTAGTGTCAAATACAGTTGTGCTAAATTTGCTGTCTTCAACAGGCTTTGCTGAAGAAGCATGAGGCCCTGATGTCTGACCTGAGTGCTTATGGCAGCAGCATCCAGGCTTTGAAGGAACAGGCCCAGTCCTGCAGGGTAAACCCATCTGTCTGTACCGCTCAGCCTGACCACTGCACTCAGCTACATGGGAGCACCTTAAGTCCATTTTCTAATGACTAGAAGACTGTAATTTAACTTTCTTTAGTTTAAAGGGCAACTACAGCCAATTTAATAAACATTGCTGTGGTCTAATAGAGTAGTAGATAGAGAGGAAGCGAGATTGTCCTGAGTATATGGGAATATTTTCTGTTTCGCTACAGAAAATACTGTAGCAGAATGAGACTCAATGGCTACAAAAAGAAAAGTAACATACTGTGGCTCCATTCATTGTCTGTTTAGCAGCTCCAGACGTTATACTTGATGACATCACCAGTTTAGACCTCTCTGGTTTCAGGCTTTGGGAGAGTTGCTCATGTTCACTGATATTGAAAGACCTTTTCTAGACCAGGGGAATAAATTCGCTTAAAGCAGAGGGCACAAATCAGTGACTCAAAATGTGTTTCACTGAACAGCAACAAGTGGCACCAACTGATGATGAGACTGGGAAGGAGCTGGTCCTGGCCCTGTACGACTACCAGGAGAAGAGTCCACGTGAAGTGACCATGAAGAAGGGGGACATCCTCACCCTGCTCAACAGCACCAACAAGGTACAGTCCACTATCAGTCTGACCCACCAGGGACTGGACTTAAGGCTGACACTAACCAGACCAGCGTGAAGCTGAACTCATCTGACTTTCAGATGAGGAGCTGCAGAATAATAAAGCATTGTATAGTCTTTTAAAGCATTTTAACGCGTTAACATAATAGGTCCTCTAAGGCCATGTAAAACAAAGGCTGGTGTTCTTTTGATGTCTGTGTCAATACAATCCCTGAGGTTCATTACTACTGGAACTGAATAACTATCTTGCATTCCTTTCATTTATCTGATACTGATCAGCTTCAGCAGATGTGCTGAACTGCTTCAGGGAACATATTGTGAACATTTTTTCCATGCAACAAATTTAGCCAAAATTTGCAAATGCATCAGTGTTAAAAGGACGCTGGCAACATACTGGTAATATATGAAGCCCTACCAAACAGCTGACAAACTATTATATCGATTTTTATTGGTTAATTTTGAGATGAGTAAACATCTTAGTGCTGCCAACAATGCAAACATAGTGATGATAGAGAAATGTGTCTGTCAGTCTGCCTATGGAGTATAGTCTTCAGTTTGATCTCTTGCTGATAATACGCCCTGTCCTTCCTGCTGCAGGACTGGTGGAAGGTGGAGGTGAATGATCGCCAGGGCTTTGTTCCTGCTGCTTATGTGAAGAAGCTGGACCCTACCCAGTCCTCATCTAGAGAAAACCTGCTGGACGAACATGGCAGCATTGCACTGCGCCAGGACCAGATTGAAAATCAGTAAGAAACTCCCACCATAACCTCTTGAATTTTAAGTTTACCAGCTAACTCCTCCTTTCCTGGATTTGTTGGACTATTCCTCTTAACTGTCTTTTCTCTTCACATCACGTTTTCAAACACTAACAACCCTGGCCCCGGCCTCTTTCTCTTGTCTCCTCTGCTGCTGTATTTAACACCTTAATCTTGTCTTGCTGTGCGTTCGCCTTGCCTTGTCACTGAGCAGGCTTGTCACCAAGGAGGCCTGCAGCGTGTCTGTGCGCATGAAGCAGGTGGAAGAGCTGTGAGTAGGAACCAGCGTCTCTCTGCGTATGCTTGTGATCGTGGTACCACTAAATATCGTCACAGTTTTCCATCCCTCCAACCCCAGAAGCCCTCATGTTGTGTCCCACTGTGTCTACTTCATGCTCATCTTCTATCCAGTACAGGGATAGAAGAACTCTTCACCTCCTACCCATCCCAGGCTTGCAAATGGATGATCATTTCTTTTTTTCTGTCAGTCACAAGCCGTTCTGTTCTGCACATATTGGGCTTTGATTCATTACTGCATAGATTATCTCATTACCTCAAGGCTCTAGAAGGTATTCAGATGAATTATTGGTTCTGCAGGAGATTTGAATGATGAAAGTGATGAATTTTATTTAATGGCATTTCCTCAAAATAGTTTAATGGGTGGATTACACAGGCTATTATAAAACATGGTGTAGAAAATACATAAATATAAATAAGCAACTGAACTTTATTTGTGCATACAATATTTCTCCATTTGTGGGACTAATAAAAGATAATCTTACCTTAATCTTATCTTAAACGTGGATTGGATTGTTCATCTTTACTTTTCCCAAATTGCAAAGTGCTGCTGTGATTAATGATCGATGTGATTGATCAGGCAATTACCTGCTGAGTCAAATTGGACACTCGCTCATTAAAGTTGATGGCACGTGCTATGTGATGCAGTCCTTATAAGATGATCTGGAACTCATTTTGTCTTTAACATGTCAGAGAGACAGCCCCAGAGTCCAGGATATCTTCATTTTGCTTGTTTCATTTAAGCTACAGTCCAAAGAATAATATCACAACGATCATTTTAACAGTCTTTTCAAAACAAGCCATAGCTTAATAGATGATAAGCTTTTTAAGGCACTTGATCTGACTAGATTGTGTGGCTGCATGTTTTTTAAGGTACGGTACTCTGTTGGAGCTGGGAGAGAAACGCAAGGACATGCTGGAGAAGAGCTGCAAGAAGTTCATGTTGTTCCGTGAGGCCAACGAGCTGCAGCAGTGGATCAATGAGAAGGAGAGCGCCCTCACTAATGAGGAGGTTGGCTCTGACCTGGAGCAAGTCGAGGTCCTGCAGAAGAAATTTGATGACTTCCAGAAGGTAATGTCTGCTCATGTTTAAAACATCTTCTTCTACAGAGAGCCAAAGACATTGCTTCTTTTCCACTACCATCTGCAGTCTCTACAAGAAGTAATGTAAAGAAGTTTATAAGTGAACTGTAATTTATAGGATGAGATCATGTCAGGTCTGTTATTGATTAGTAATAATTGGGGCTGTCAAAAAAAAGGTAACTTACGTAATGTATCTCTACTTGGACAAACTGCCTGAAATGTGTTGCCAGAGATGTGCTGGCAGGTTATGAAGCAGAACTCCATTCAAAAAATCAAGGAAACTAACAACACAGTCGTAACTAACGATCAACATACTGATAAAATTAGATTAACCATCTTTACTGAATCTGTCCAAGCTTCTCATGTAATTCAGCAAACAAATAATCCACCAGAGAGCACCATTAAAGTATTAATTTGTAATGTGAAATGGATGAAAATGAAAAGAGAAAGATGTTCTTTTCATAAACACAGAGCTTATTAGAGCTCTGATTTCAGCAGCTTATACCCATCTACATATATACACTCCTGATCAAAATGTTAAGACCAGTTGAAAAATTGCAAGAATTTACATTTTGCACTGTTGGATCTTAAGAAGGTTCTAAGTAGTGCTTCAAAATGCAAAAAGAAGAAATTGGAGTCTAAAAAAATTGGAGTAAGCAATTTATTGCAGACAACCATTAAATTGAAATAGGCTGTTCATCCATGTTTAAGTCCACATCTAAAAAAAAACAAAACAAAACAAAACAAAAAAAACCCTAAAATAGAAATAAAAAAAAAAATAAAAAAAATGGAATGGTAATGCGTAGCTGCGCCATTCTTCTTAATCACCTGATGCTAGTGTTTCCAGGAGGCCAGGGGGACTGTTGCTCCAAGTGGTGAAGATAGCTTCATGGAGGGCATCCAACAGTGCAAAACAGTGCAGTGGTTGTCAAAATTAGCATATCTCTGGCAATGTATTTCGGACAGTTTTTCCAAGTAGAGTTACTGCAAATTACCGCGATAATGCGGATTAATCGTGTTGACGCGTTAACTTTGACAGCCCTAGTAATGATATAGTAGTATAGTTTAGTGTGATCTTGAGTTGTGTCCATATTTCTGCTGTCTTGTGGCAGACTGTGTATAATTGTTTGTACCTGCCATGTACAAGAAGTGTGATGATGTTCTATTATTTGATCCAGGACCTGAAGGCCAACGAATCTCGTCTGAGGGATATCAACAAAGTGGCGTCTGAGCTGGAGTCTGAAGGCCTCATGGCTGAGGAGGCTCCCATGGTTCAGGCTCAGGTAACTTCTATTTCCCTGGCTTAATTTATGAGCCTATTTCCATGTTTTACCAGTAATTTAATGACTAGCATGTCTCTTTTTCTATGTGCAGCAGCAAGAAGTGCTTGGTGCTGCTCCTGGCAAGGTTTTGATCATTTTTGTACTTAACATACATTTTGCTTGATGTTTAAGAATCATTACAAATATCATATAAAAAATAAAGCTGGACATGATTCATGCATTTTATTGAACAGGATGAAGCTGATGCCAAGACTGCGTCTCCATGGAAGGTAAGCTTCATCTAACACTGTTCAAACTGTCTCCACGATATGTGCTCAAACATTCAGTTGTGTTTATGTATTTTTAGACTAAATGCATCCACTGTGAAAATTTCACTGTCCATTTGATCAGATAATTGCATGACTGTTGAGCATTGGGTTGATGGTTGATACTGGTGTATATCTTCCTCAGTCTACTAACTACAATCATGCTCAAAGACATTTTCCTAGTGAGGGGCTTCATGGAATATGATTAAATATTGCTGAGATAACCAGGGATTCTGGGATATCATACACATTGAAATATCCCTTTTCATTTAAATCACACCTCTTAATTATTAATAATCAGGTATTTTTATTGATTCATCATGATTCAGTGTTTGGGGCTGGTTGCGTGGTTCTGTCTAGCCATGGTTGCAGTGCTCACTATGGTTGCATTGTGTCTTGGAAGATGTCTAAGACCAACCTTGGGAATATGTGTAACACTCCTGACTGCTGTCGTGTTTTTCTGTTCCACTCCTTTCCCCTTCCTTTCTGCCATGTTTTATTCACCTGTGACTGTAGAATATACGCTTGGCTGTTCAAACAACAGCTAACTTTAATACTATTAAGGTAAGATTAACTTGTTCACCCGACCTGCCCTGCCCCTCCTGTCCTGCATTGTGATCAGAAAACTAACCCCATTATCGTGGCTCATTTTGCTGTCACATGACCCGTCTCTTCCCGTCCTCTCAAACTAATTTTGATTGGTTTCATGTTCCCCATGGCATCTCTTCATCCTGTTGTCATCCATTTTGTTGCCTGTAGTATGAATGAATGTCTGCATGCTATGTAAGTTGTCTTAAGCCTTTTTTTTTAGGTCCTGTGTTTTGTTATTTTCTTTGTCATCATGCCATGTAATATTCCTAACATGCATCCAGTCCTGTGCACCTTGCACTTATCATCCATGTGCCTTTGTTTGTCCATCACTGTCTGTGCCCAACAAACATACCGCTTTCACACTGAAATTAGCGTGTTGATTAGTATTTTCAAACCTGCGTCGACACAGCTCGGATCGGCATTTGGGCTCTTTCACAGTGCCAGCTGACCTCCAGCCGTGAGAGCTGCGTGCCTGGTTTTTCTTCTTTCCCATACGTCATCGCGTTGACATCATCATTACAGATTTAAGTGCGCCAGAACAATGCGAGATAAACAATGGACAACATGGACATGAGCAAGTCACGTTTACCTTGTTGCTTAGTGCGTTACAATTTGTCCCTTTTGCAAAGTATAGTGTAGCTCTGGAGCTTCACATCGACAGCCTGACAGGCTGCTCAGTGACTAAAGCAGAACGCGACAAGCGGATACATCAATGTCATTGGGTCAATAGCAAGTCAACGTGGGTCGACACGGCTCAATTTTGACACTGTAGTTGAGCTGTTCTGAGCCGATAAACTCCTGGGTCGACTGCCGAGTCATTGACCCGCATCAGAATGAAGCGTGAAAACAGTGTGAAAGCGGCTATGCTGTACAAATTAGCATATTCTTCCACATATTGTGTTGGTATGGTTATATTTAAGTTTCATTCAGCATTCCTTACCACACTTTAAAGGTATTGTTGGTAATCCTGTTCAGAAGCACTTTTTGTTCTATTGGGTGAACTGGTCCTTCTATCCTAAGAGCAGTCAATACATTATGTACTCAGAAAAAGGAATGAAAGGAATCAGACCTCTGTGGCAGCTGCAGGACTGTAAAAACTCTGACCAATCCCTGCCGTTCAGTCCCAATGGAAAGAACCAATCAAATGCCTTCATGTCTCATCCTGACCACGCCCCTATCTGCCCCTCCCTCCTCTCCACTGTTGCTGGAAATATCCAGCACACTCCTCTACAGAAATACAGAGTTAGCAGAAGAATCTGTTATGTGGGGAACAATGACAGAGAAAATGCAGCCGAAAATAGCACTTCCAGTGTTACTTCTGACAACTCACCCTGCTAAACAGGAAAAGAGAAGAAAGAGGGAGGAAGAAAAGACTGAAAGACAAAACTCTGGATAAAGATAAGAGGACAAACCAGAGTCAACATCAGTGCAGTCTTTGAGAGGTGGTGGCAAGAGCTTAGAGGAGATGCCTCTTTAAAATTTTTCTAGCTTTAAATCACAATCTCAGAGTTTATCTGCTGATGTTATTTATAGCTAATGACTTGCTAATCACTCAGTGTGTCCCTTCTTAATTGAGGATGTGTTAAATTCTCACACTGAATGTCACTTTAAATTTTAGAAGAGTAATTTATTCATCCTGGATTTCAAGTTTTAACCACAAAACTAGAAGAAACAAGCTACAGAGGGACTGAGCAAACTATGGATTTCTGTTTAATGTGGATTATTTTGTGTGTAGGAGCTGAATAATCGCTGGCGGTCCCTGCAGCAGCTGGCTGAAGAAAGGAGCAACATGCTGGGCAGTGCCCATGAGGTGCAGCGATTCCACAGGTACCAACCAAACACTGTAGGAGATCATGTGGTCTGGTAGTCCACCTACAAGGTTTTTATCTTCCCTTCATCTCCAATAGTTATCTGAGCTGTACAATTCAAATTTAAGTAAGAAAGAGTGAAGCTGGAAAATGAAAACCATAAAGAAACCATCACAACATCCAGCTTAAGACAGTTTTTGGTTGTCTTTGTGATGAACACATTCCAGATGATAAGTTCCTATTTTCAGTCTAACTTATTGTGGATAAAAATATCTATTTGGATTTGAGAGCAGCAGCAGGTAGAGAATAATCATGAAGTCAGAAAACTGACTGATTGTTTCATAGCAATGTTTCTGTAAAGCTAGCAAACATTAGCCACTTACTGACACGAGTCACTTACTCATTACCAACATCAACACTAATTGTTGTGTTAAGGACACGTTATTCTTAATAGGAAACATTTAAATCAAATTGCATTCATTTATTGGTATTTCCTATTAATTAGGACTGTCAAAAATTTTGTTCTATATTTAAAATTTTTTTATTTTACATTTCACAACTCTTTTCTGATCATATCAATAATGATTGTATGTAGGAAGGATTGAGAGGTTTAGCAGATGAGTCTTCGTGATGTTGACTGGTCTGCAGTCAGCTGACATTATTTAAGAAGTGCTGTAGTTCTAAATTTAGTTTTATTCTCAGCTCTGTGGACACTTGATCACTGAGAAATAGTAGCTTTAGCCTGTTAGCTGCACTAGCATGCTTAGCTTGTAGTTGATAGCTTAAACTGGAAGTACCTCCCTGATATTTTAAGTCAGTTTTCCTGCATTTGTCTCCACTGAGCTGTCTGGAAGTTTTTCACAATAAAACAAACTCTTCAGAAGCGTATTGCTGCTGTTCTTCTGACTTGACACGAGTGATAGGTAGACGAGGCCTCGTGAAGCGTTGTGGCACATCACCCAAACGCAACGGACACCTGCTGGATTGTACACATTTGCAGGCAACCAAGTTGAGAGACTCCACTGAAATACTGACGAAATGACCTAGTATATACACAATATATTATTTTTATTGTATTTTATATCTTATATATAAAATACAATAACATTTCAGTCTGTTACTTTTTTTTTTTTTACTTTTTCTCCAGCTTTGGAGAACACCCGCTCACACGGCACCGATGATGCTGTAGTGTAGTGGAGGCTGTGGCATTGCTTGCCAACTTCCTCATCCAGCTGGTGCTAGAGGTTATCTATAAAATAACAAATTGGCATTTTAGTTATAGTCATCAAATACAAAACATTACATGATTTGCAACATAACATGCCTGAAGTGGGTGCCGATAACTGTGAAGACGGTCCAGGCTGTGTCTCTGTTGATGTGCACCCAATTACAGCCGCGCATTTTTAGTCTGTTGACTGCTTCACTGCACTTAGAGAACTCCGAAATCAGACTGATTTAAATGTGGGGTCTAGAAGTGTTGATAGGTTCAATACACTTGATGACTCCAGATTGGAAGCAGTGTCTGTGACTCAATGCCTAAGCTTGAACAGAGATTTTTACGTCAAAAATGCAATGATTTTTTTTTTGCCAGAGATGCATCTCGTTGACAGATGCACTACCTTATAAACACAATTTGGCACCTCAGTGACACACAAAACATCCGCTGTATCGGCCTTGTGACTTTTCCTTAAAGCGATACGCGCACCGACATGGGGTTTTGCTCTATGAGCTCGACACATGCGCCGACATATCGGTGTTGCTGGACCCATTACTACTTGACACACGTCCAGATGATTGAACACATACAAAATTTGACCGACACTGTGTTTATACCTCCTCAGGGATGCTGATGAAACTAAGGAGTGGATTGAAGAGAAGAACCAGGCCCTCAACACTGACAACTATGGTCACGATTTGGCCAGTGTCCAGGCTCTGCAGCGCAAACACGAAGGCTTCGAGAGAGACCTGGCAGCCTTGGGTGACAAGGTCAGATTGTCTTTTAGTCATTTTGTGAGATCTACAGCCAAACTTTTGGCTGAAAATATGTTATTGACGTATTTTCCTACTTCTCTGCCCAGGTGAACTCTCTTGGAGAGACAGCGGAGCGTCTGATCCAGTCCCACCCTGAGGCAGTGGATGACATCCAGGAGAAGTGCACTGAGCTGAACACTGCCTGGAGCAGCCTGGTGGGACGTGCCGACCAACGCAAAGACAAGCTTGGCAACTCCCATGACCTACAGCGCTTCCTCTCAGACTTCAGGTGAAGACAGAACAGTGAAAAGGATGGATGCCACTGGGTCACATCTGTTGTCTGGGCAAAGGACTGGATTTAAAAAGATGTGTAAGGTGTTTGTAGACTATAACTTGTCTTCTGTGCACAGAGACCTGATGTCCTGGATTAATGGCATACGAGGGCTGGTGTCCTCGGAGGAGCTAGCCAAAGACGTGACCGGAGCTGAGGCCCTCCTGGAAAGACACCAGGTACAGAACTTCTCCGTTAATCTACAAAATTGTAGATGTCAGGGCAGGTTTTTAGCCAACTAACACTGCTGGTCTTTTCATTTTCCAGGAACACCGCACAGAGATCGATGCTCGTGCTGGTACCTTCCAGGCTTTTGAACAATTTGGGCAGCAGCTGCTGGTGCGAGGCCACTATGCTAGTCCTGAGATCCAGCAGAAATTGGAGACTCTAGACTGTGAGCGCGCTGACCTTGAGAAGGCCTGGGTGCAGCGTCGCATGATGCTAGACCAGTGCCTCGAGCTCCAGGTAAGGGAAAGCTGAGCCATGACATGACCGGTTAAAAAGCCTTATCATGTTGTTTCTGACAGCCATCTGTGTCGCTCTGCAGCTCTTCAACAGGGACTGTGAGCAGGCTGAGAACTGGATGGCAGCTCGTGAAGCCTTCCTTGCCTGTGATGACAAGGGTGACTCTCTGGACAGTGTGGAGGCACTCATTAAGAAGCATGAGGACTTTGACAAGGCCATTAATGTGCAGGTAAGATGCCACTCAGAAAGATTTTGATATTGATCAGTAGTAGTGATCAGTAGTGATTGAATGTTACCCTGCTGTAGGAGGAGAAGATAGCTGCTC
Source organism: Synanceia verrucosa (assembly GCA_029721515.1). Lineage (NCBI taxonomy): Eukaryota > Metazoa > Chordata > Actinopteri > Perciformes > Synanceiidae > Synanceia > Synanceia verrucosa. The sequence continues at coordinate 2,521,432 of CM056564.1, read as the reverse complement.
TGCAGTCCTTTGCTGATCAGCTGATTGGAGCTGACCATTATGCCAAACCTGAGATCTTCAACCGCCGCAATGAAGTCCTAGACAGGTAAGAAAAACCCTTTAAACTATGCATGCTTGTGTTTGAGCTCATTTTTAAACAGAACAAATTGTGATGTTTTAAAGGTGGCGCCGGCTGAAGGCCCAGATGATCGAAAAGCGCTCCAAACTGGGTGAATCCCAGACCTTGCAGCAGTTCAGCAGGGATGTGGACGAGATAGAGGCTTGGATCAGCGAGAAGCTGCAGACTGCAACTGATGAGTCCTACAAGGACCCGACCAACATCCAGGTACACATCAGGCCTCTGTTAGCACAGCTTTGAGATATTCACGGCAACAGCTAGTCTGAAAGGAAAACATGGAAGCCCTTCATAATAATGGTGGGAATGTAAATTCCACACATGAGTTTAGTGAATTGAAAAGTACTTGTTTCTTTTGTAAAGAAATTAAAATCAGGAAGCACAGAATACAATATCTACTTTTATTGATCCCATTGGGGTAAATTCACTTGTTACAGCAGCATGAATAAATTTTAAGTAAAAAATACAATATAGCAACAATAATGAAATAATAAAAAAGGAATTACAAATGTTTAAGTATGTGTTTAAAAAAACAAAAACATATTTAATTGTGAATGAAATGCAATATTTAGACTATGAATATAACGTATGAAATACAAATAAACAAAAATAGCTGGAGCTGTATGTAACTGATGGGAAGGTGCAGCTAAATTAAAAAGGCTTATCTGTTTTGTCTTGCTCTATTGACGATCCTTTTCTTTAAGTGTGTCAAATCCCTCCTTGTGTCCTGTCTGAAATGAGACTGAATCTCTCTCCCACTGTCTTATTTTTTATAGCTGTCCAAGCTGCTGGTAAGTTTGAGTAGTGTGTCAGCTGACTAACAGCCCAGCAGGTTGTCCTCCATGTGTCCACGTCTTTGCTGTGTGTGTAGACACCATGTAGAGCGAGCACTCCGCCCATCTTCAGTTTGTCTCTCATCAACACTGTTGAGTGCCAGCTTCTTTTACACCTCTTATTTAATTTTGTTCATTTTTTTCTTTCAAAAATGGCTAAATTTGGTGTTAATTCTGTTTTATTCTAGGTTTGTTTTATCATCGAAGGCTACTAGTTGTTGGTTGTGGCTTCCATTTTTCCATGTTCGGTTCTCAAGAAGGGTTGTCTTTAATCTTGCTTCAGCTGTTCGACACCTTGAAATGAAACTGAAATTGAATATTTGCTGATGAATAGCTCAGCACACTAGCCTCAAGCAGACTAACTCTAAATTGTGAAAAGCAGCCATTGGCTCTGTGTTTGATGGTTACAGACATTATTTAGTAAGAGCTGAGAAGCTAATGGAAATGTAGGAAGACCCGTAACACCCATGATGATTTCATATTCCTTGTTCACCCAAATAAATAATTTAAAAAAAGAAATCTAGAAAGACTCAATTGTGAAGCAATTTTAAAGTGGCTCTTTCCTCAGTAGGTTTGTTGTTTTTTTTTTTTTTTTTTTTTTTTTTTTAATATCAGTTGTCATTGCTGCAGATGTTTTTCCTCTACATTGCCATTTTGTGTTTTTGACTCGTTTGTCATGTGTCTGTCAATGTCCGACACATTGTCTGTCATGGTCAGTGTCCTGTGTTGCTGTATTTTGTTTTTATATACTATCCTCTCGTTTGTTTGTTTGTTTTTTTTTTTTTTAATTATAAACAGAATTTTGTAAGCACTGTGAAGCTGACATTAACACCAGTTAATGTTAGCCTCATAATGCTTCAGATGGCTGTTTTTCAGTGTAAGGAGGGCTGAAAATTTCTACCATAAAGGAGGAGCTTGTCTGCATCATATGATGCTCATGCTGTGTCCTGTTCCCCTGCCTCTGTGTGCTGTCAGAGCAAGCATCAGAAACATCAGGCATTCGAGGCCGAGCTACACGCCAATGCAGACCGAATCCGTGGGGTCATTGATACTGGCAACACCTTGATCCAGAGAGGGGCCTGTGCCGGCAGCGAGGACGCAGTCAAGGTATATACATTATGTATTCTGCCATACAGCATTCACAATACCAGATAAGATCAGATAACCCTCTATTAGCCCCACAAACCAGGAAATTTGCATCTGTCCTACAGCAAAGTGGATAGTGCATCAACAACAGTAAGGACGTATAAAAATAAGGACATCAGTAAATAATATTTAAAAGTAAATAATCAACAAACCTGGTGAAAAAAACAGAGTCATCTTATAAATAACAGAGTTTCCCCTAGCTTTTTCGCTTTGGGAGGGGCAGGTGCCTGTGCCGGAATGAGCCTGGTCTGTGTTGGGGTGCTTGCTAGTGATGGTTTGATGTTGCCTCATGGGGTGTGTGGCACCTGTGTCGATACTGTGTTGACACTGTGTTAGTGTATCAGTCAAGATCACATCTGCTGGACTTAATAAATCATTGCAGGCAACATGGATAAAGACTGTGCCACTGAACCAATTTCATTCCTTCTGACAAATGGACACCAAGTGGTTAAAAAAATGATAGTCTTGACTGAATGAAAGAAAAGTGTGTGTATTCCAGTCATTCTGAATATAACCAATGTAATATCACTGCCTAATGCAGTGTGTCAAAAGCAGAATTGACAATAATAGCAAGGGAATAAGGGAAAGTGTAAAATTAGTGAAAGTTTTGTAAAACTGATAAAAAAAAATGATAGTTCCTTTGAACAAATGCAGCATTTAACCTGCAGAAAATGAAATGAGTAATTTAAACTAAGAGTCACTTTGAAATGGATTTGAATTCTGATAGATCAAGCGATAACTGAGAGGACCAGGACGAAATAAAAACAAATATTTTGTTTGGAGATATAACATCAAAATAATCCCACACAGTGGACACCTTTCTCTTTCTTTCTGACGGCTCCATGCCACAGCTTGAATGGAGAATTGTACGTCAAAAATGCAGTGATTTTTTGGCAGAGATGCATCCTGTAGACAGATGCCCTACCTTATAAACACAGTCTGGTGCCTCAGTGACAGCAGCCGTAGCAAGGCCGTTGCTGCAATGCAGAAGCGTAAAGCAGGCAGCAGTCCATAGAGACACCTGAGAGCATGATTACAACATTCTTAAATTTTCTCAAACTGAAAAATTTTTTGAACCATGATGATGTAGGCAACCCGCTCTCTCCTCCCCTCTTCAATTGTGGTGGTGTGTCTGTGTCGCAAATGCATAAAATAGAGTAAATTTGATGACAATTACACCTGTTATAGGTCATTTTGATAGTTTTTTTGATTTTTTTTTTTTTGATTTTAAAATACTAATTAATTAATGGATATTTTATATATATGTGTGTGTGTGTGTGTGTGTGTGTGTGTGTGTATGTGTATATATAAATATATATGTGTATGACTTAAATTTCTGGGTGGAGATCCTGTTGGCAGGGCAGGGGGGTGTCTGTTTGGCCCTCCCCAATACTGTACACTGTAGGGGAAACTGAACAATAGAAGAGAACAAGAGAACACAGTGGAATAAGTGTTGTAATAAAGACAACAGAAGTAGTTCACAGTGAACAGTAGAAATGAATAGAAGTGATATTTCACATTTCAAATATTGCACGTGTAGATTTTGAGAGTTGACTTTCAATAGAAGTTTAAAAAAGTAAGACCTGTTTAACAGTTTAATAGAGCTGTGCGATATTACGATATTGTGCGATATAAAAATGTCTACCGTATTTCACAGTCTATGCTGGTAAAATGAAAGTTAATTTGTGATATTGGTCAGAAAAAGCTCAATTTCACATTATCCTCAAATTGATCGGCACTGTTGCGTAACATTGATTTTTCTCCTCAAGTGTGAGAACATGATCTTAATTGCAGAGCGGTGAAGAGGTGACAGTAACTTTGAAAATGTGCGCTCCTCAGGCTCGCCTCAGTGCTCTGGATGAACAGTGGCAGTTCCTTGTCAACAAATCTGCAGAAAAGAGCCAGAAACTGAAAGAGGCCAACAAGCAGCAGAATTTCAACACCGGCATCAAGGACTTTGACTTCTGGCTGTCTGAGGTGAGAATCTGCATGCCAGATACATGTGTTTAAAAACTGTGACCCATCAATGTACAGAAGATAACTTTCACAATCTGTTACACGCTCCTTGTTTTTCAGGTGGAAGCTCTTCTTGCCTCTGAGGACTATGGCAAAGATCTGGCTTCAGTCAACAACCTGCTGAAGAAGCACCAGCTGCTGGAGGCTGACATTTCTGCCCATGAAGTGTGTAGCTCATTTTTACTCATAATGATTCATGATTCGTAGATCCAGAGTTACAATGAGAGCCTCTGACCACCTCCCACCCCCCTGCAGGACCGTCTGAAGGATCTGAACGGTCAGGCTGACAGCCTGATGGCCAGCAACGCCTTCGACACATCGCAGGTGAAGGACAAGCGAGATGCTGTCAACGGACGTTTTGCCAAGATCAAGAGCATGGCTGCAGGTCGCCGTGCTAAACTCAACGAGTCCCACCGCCTGCATCAGTTCTTCAGGGACCTGGATGATGAAGAGTCTTGGATCAAGTAAGAGAGCCCCCCTTTGATCATGTAGTTATCTACCTTGGCTGTTACTCTTTCAAAAGGACACAAAATAAAACAATTTCATACCTCTGACCAACTTCTTCAGTACATGTCTACCCAATTAGAGCACACACCTTACAAAATCATTAAAAATGTCTTTAAAGTTAAACTGCGTGTGCTTGTTCATACAGACGGTGAAACGGTTAGAATGCAGATTGCTTCTGGATAAGTACTATTATGGACTACTGGTTTTCATCAAGCCGGTTTTATTTGTATAACCCAATATCATGAATTACAAATTATTCTGTACAAGATATGACACCCTTTGTCATTTACAAATAACCCTACATTGATTAAGGAAAAACAAAAATGGTAGACACCTCAGGAAGAGTAACAGAGAAGGGATCCCGCTTCCAGGGTTGAAAAACTGAACACTGCATAGTCTTTTACCCAAAGGTAAAAGACTGAACAGAGTGATTGATAGACATGGAGGACCATGGAAGAGGACACATGAGGAGACAAGGATGGGAAAAGGTACAGAAGAGGAATAAAACTAAACATACACTTTTCTGTCGCAACCCCCCACAGAGAAAAGAAGTTGCTTGTGAGTTCGGAGGACTACGGACGTGATTTGACAGGTGTACAGAATCTGAGGAAGAAACACAAGAGATTAGAGGCTGAGCTGGGAGCCCACGAGCCAGCTATTCAGGTAAGAGGTCAACCAGTCATCATCTGGTCATCACATTTGTTTCAAGATATTTCAAGTCAAACTTCTCTGTTGTCATTTCTGCAGACACATTTACCAAAAACAACAGGATGACAACAACAGAACTAAAACTAACATTGACAGAAGTACTGAGACATTTCTCTATTTCATAGAAATGCTGATACACTTTACTTCAAGCCCATTTATCAGCACTCAATAATAAATGCATTTTGTTCCCATTTGTAAATGAAATGATGTCTGTTGCATTATTCATACTCGTCGTTGACCATCGTGCACAGACCTCAGCACATTGGGAATATTTTGGAAAGTGTTGTAGCTTTGTATGCAGTGACTAGATCTCTGTCCTGCCTGCTCCCAGTCGGTGCTGGACACTGGGAAAAAGCTGTCTGATGACAACACCATCGGCCAGGAGGAGATCCAGCAGAGGCTGGCCCAGTTTGTGGACCACTGGAAGGAACTCAAAGACTTATCTGGAGCAAGGTGAGCCTGCTGAGCTACACCCAAGCTACACGCAAGCTACACTTGGTACACAGCCACAGAGAGAAAGAGGTGTGTGAATGTGTATTTGCATCCAGGGGACAGAGGCTGGAGGAGTCGCTGGAGTACCAGCAGTTTGTGGCGAACGTGGAAGAAGAAGAAGCTTGGATTAATGAGAAGTTGAACCTGGTGGGGAGCGAGGACTACGGAGATACCCTGGCTGCTGTTCAGGTTCACCTGTCGCACACAGCAACACACCATGTTACAGAACATTAAACAAGTGTAGTAAAAACTAGTTCAATAAATGATGATGAGTTCACTGAATGTCAAGGAAACCTTTTTTTTTATTATAACAGGGCTTGCTGAAAAAGCATGAGGCGTTTGAGACTGATTTCACAGTGCATAGGGACAGAGTCAATGATGTGTGCACTAACGGAGAGGAGCTCATCAAGAAGGTACTGGCTCTGTGGCAAGCAGAGAAATAATCAGCTTTGTTCATGTGCAACTGCAGAAACAAATATAATTTTTGTGTTTACGACAGAACAACCATCACGTAGACAACATCAGCGCCAAGATGGCGGCTTTGCGAGGCAAAGTGTCTGAACTGGAGAGGGCAGCAGCTCAGAGGAAGGCCAAGCTGGATGAAAACTCTGCCTTCCTGCAGTTCAACTGGAAGGCTGACGTGGTGGAGTCCTGGATTGGTATGAGCAAATGGAGACGGCTGTCATTCATTACAACAGCAGAGCAGTTCCAAAATAACAGACCACCACAATATAGTTACTTTTATTCAATTAAATTTATACTGTAAAATTTTTTTCAAGATTAATATCATTATAGACTGAACATAAAAATACAGACTTTTAGTCATAAAGAAAAGAGCTTCATTTCAGGTTCTTTAAAGACTTGTGATTTTTGTGATATTATTATCACTAATTTAACCCTTTAACACCTAATGTGTAGCCGGTGACACATCGCACATGAGCTCTGGATTACCGTAATTGGGTTACGGTTTGTGCTGTCAGAAAAAAAATCCATCAGTTTCTGAAAGCTGAGGCATCACTCTTTACAGCCAACATTGTGTCATTACGGTACTTTCATTCATGCCTCTCCTGAAAGCTGGAGAAGCAGCCTCTTTGTTCCCTGTGGTTAAAAAAGAAAAGGAAAAAAAAAAAAAACAAACTCACCAAACTCACTCAAATTGTATCTGAAATAGTTTTCATACTTAATTTCATACTTAGTTTTCATACATAAGAAAAGTCCAGACAGAAATTTGGAGGCTCAGGTGTTGAAGGGTTAATTAGGGCTGCCTCCTCCAGAATTTAACTCTCCAAATAGTGAATCTGTAAAGTGCAGCTTAAAGTCAGCATGAAGAGGAACCAGCACATTGGATTTGGGCTATTTTAACCACATTCTTGCTGCTCTGATTTCTTATTCTCAAATAAGGCAGCTTCTAAATGACAATTAAGCTCCATATAGATAGCATGTATCTGAGCAGCAGCATCATTTTCCAGGTTTTTCCAGCAATAAACATGTTTAATGTGCTGTTCTTCTGAGTGCCTCCAGTTGAAAAGTGAGTGCTTTTCTGCTGGAGACAAATATGGTCACGCCTGTCTTAAATGGTTGCATTGCAGTCAACTGATGCTAATTCATGAATGACCTTGTTTGAAACAAGACTAAAAACTGAATGTGCATGTGTGCACCGTGACTATTTAATGGCCTAGTTATGTGAAATTAGATTTTCTGATGTGTGTTGACTGCACTCTGGATAGAAGAAAATGCTGGAAATAATACGTCCCCATATTTGTTGTGACTATCATGTCCTTCATGTTTATATTCTGTTTGTATGGTTTGTGTCTAGGTGAGAAGGAGAATAGCCTGAAGACTGATGACTATGGCAGAGATCTGTCCTCTGTCCAGACGTTACTCACCAAGCAGGTGCTCCATCTGCTAAAACACTGTTCTGCTCTGTCCTCTGTACTCTACTGCTCGTCCTGCTGAAAACCTCTTTTTTCTGTCTGTCTGCAGGAGACCTTTGATGCCGGATTACAGGCCTTCCAGCAGGAGGGCATCACCAACATTACAGCTCTCAAGGACCAGCTGCTGGCCACCAAGCATGTCCAATCAAAAGCCATCGAAGCTCGCCACGCTGCCTTGATGAAGCGCTGGAACCAGCTGCTGTCCAACTCAGCTGCACGCAAGAAGAAGCTCCTGGAGGCTCAAGAGCACTTCAGAAAGGTAAAGGCCAGAAAACTATGTGGGAGGGCTAGTTCCTGTGAAGCCTCTGAAACTGTCCAGAATCAAAGCTTAAACATAGCTTTTACCAAGCTAATGAGGATCGTATCTCCCTCACAGGTGGAGGACTTGTTCCTTACGTTCGCCAAGAAGGCATCAGCCTTCAACAGTTGGTTTGAGAATGCAGAGGAGGACTTGACCGACCCAGTGAGGTGCAACTCTCTGGAGGAGATCCGGGCTTTGCGTGAAGCCCACGAGGCCTTCCGCTCCTCGCTGAGCTCAGCTCAGGCCGACTTCAACCAGCTGGCCGAGCTGGACCAGCAGATCAAGAGCTACCAAGTGGTGTCCAACCCCTACACCTGGTTCACCATGGAGGCCCTGGAGGAGACCTGGAGGAACCTGCAGAAGATCATCAAGGTCTCCACAGCAAAGAATACATCACTAATTCACACACTTTGTTCATTCACTCAGTCCTCTCAATTCTGCAGTTCAGGGATGGAACAAATTGACTTTTTCCTCTCCCTTTACTCATTCTAATACCTAAACTCAGATTATTTGTATGTACAGACAACAGATCTGAAGGCACTGATCTGTTTGTCACCTCATGTAATCAGTCAACTCTTGACTGTGACAATGTTAAACAGCGATCAGAGAGAGATCTGTCCTTTGGTCTGTCCTCTGGACAGCTGAGGGAAAAGGCTCCACTCATAAAATCTCCAAAGCTCTTCTCTAGTGTTTACTGTTACTATTTGTTGCTTCAGTTCAGCCTTTAAACAAAGTAACCATAGCAACTATAAGAATTCTGCACACCTGAAATTAGACAAAGACGTACAGATGAATAAAAAGCTAAAGATGCACACAGAGGGTAAGTATTTTTTATTTCACCCATTAATTACTGATTACTTACTATCTATACTATATCAATTAAGGCTGTCAAAATTAGCATGTTAATATGCTGATTTGCTTAACAGTAACTCTACTTGGACAAACTTCCTGAAATGTGTTGCCAGAGATGTGCTGGCAGGTCATGAAACAGAACTCCATTCAAAAAATCAAGGAAACACAGTCATAACTAACGATCAAACGTGCTGATAAAATTTGATTAAGCATCTTTTCTGAATCTGTCCAAGCTTGTCTGTGTAATTCAACAAACAAACAATCTAGCAAAGAGCATCGATAAGGGATTATGAAAAGAACAGACGTTCTTTTCATAAACACAGGGCTGATTAGAGCTAATGTGGTGTCACTATGATTTTAGCAACTTATATGTCAACAACAAAAGAAACAGTTTTATGAAGTGAATTCTAGTTGGTGCCGTTTGTCTCAGCAGTAATGTGAAAATGCTTGTTTGGACAAATGGTTGCGCATGAATGTGCCAAAAATGCAAAAGTGCATGTTGTGACGTTGTATTTCGATGGCTAGATTAACAGAGGTGTGGTCGACCCAGACGACTAGAGCGCTGGCGTATGAAAATGGGATCGGCACTTTAGTTTGTCCACCCAGCCTGCATAAAATAGAAAAAAAATCTTTTCTCTAAGTGCTGCCGCCCGCGACTTATGGAAATCCAACATGAACGTGCTATGTGAACGCTGAGTGCCGGCATGAGATGTTGCACGGGCAATGAATGTTCATGAATCAAGAATTAGTCGTCTCAGAGCCAGATTCCATACCACAAACAGAACTTCAGATCATCCACGCAGCGGCAAACCACATATGACCACCACCATTCAGAATCGCCATATCCATCTTCACCATCTCAGAGACCGGACACTTCCTGCCACCATTACTGCTGCTGAGACACCTGGACGTGCTCAAACAGTGCGTAGGCGGCTCAGAGGGGCTGACCTACGCACATGCAGACCATACTTTGGTCTACCGTTAAGTAGAGCTGTGACAATAAGGTTTTTTTTATTACCATGGTGATAAAGCACCCAATCAAGGTGGTATGGCGGTTTATCGCGGTATCCTCCGCCTGAAACCTCAAAAAAAAATTATGATAACATGAAAACAACCCCCAGGGCGGCACAGTGGTGTAGTGGTTAGCACTGTTGCCTCACAGCAAGAAGGTACCGGGTTCGAATCCCGGCCCGGGGCCTTTCTGTGTGGAGTTTGCATGTTCTCCCCGTGTCTGCGTGGGTTCTCTCTGGTACTCCGGCTTCCTCCCACCATCCAAAAACATGCATGGGGATTAGGTTAATTGGCTAATTTAAATTGACCATAGACCGTAGGTGTGAATGTGAGTGTGAGTGGTTGTCTGTCTCTATGTGTCCTGTGATGAACTGGAGACTTGTCCAGGGTGTACCCTGCCTTTCACCCTAAGACAGCTGGGATAGGCTCCAGCCCCGCTGTGGTGACCAGTAGTTTGTGATGGCCTCATATCCTCATATCCCCCCCGTTACTAAATATTACTGTTTATATTTCATATCAAACATAATATACAGTCCTGTAACTTTCAACAGCAATTATGTAGGGCTAATTTTTGTTATTATTCAATATTTTGCGGTTGTTACGGTAATGAGCTCATGTGTAGGCATCACATGACCGCGGTATTGCGGTGATGCTGTTATCATCCTAGCCCTACCGTTAACTCCAATACGCCTCGTCGCCGCTGCGAACGGGGTAACGTTCATCGTTACTGGACACATCAACAATGGTCGTATGTTCTGTTTTCAGAGGAGTCACGTTTCTGTTCCTTTTATAGGTAGTTTGGGGCCGCTCAAAAAAGACTTGCGTTTCTTTTGTTGCTGAATATATGTTAGGACTATTAAAATTAGCATGTCTCTGGCAACGCAAATTATTTATTAATTAATTGCGCAAATTAATACAGATTAATTGCGTAGATGATTTAAGAATTGGGATTGGTTTAAATTAAACATGTTTCCAGATATAAAACATGTTCAGTAAATGGAAATTTAGCAACATGTATACATGAATAAAAGTAAGTAGACTTGTGGTCTACTTGCTAGGTAGTAATTATTATTTTCATTTCCACCTTCAGTAATTGAAATGTGTCTCTGCACTGTGTTTCTCTGTGTGACTGTGAGCGCAGGAGCGAGAGCTGGAGCTGCAGAAGGAGCAGAGGAGGCAGGAGGAGAACGACAAGCTGCGTCAGGAGTTTGCTCAGCATGCTAACGCTTTCCACCAGTGGCTGCAGGAGACCAGGTACAGGATGAATTTCCACTTCAAACCAGGAAACAGCATGATGTTCTTCAGCTGCTGTTTCATGTACACATGTGTATGGATGTGACAGCTCCATCAATCTTGCTGCCGTTCTGCTCTCTATAAAGTCACTATTGAGCTGCTTTTTACTGCTGTTTGACGTTAGAATGTCAACCACTTCCTTTTCTCTGGTGCTCAGTGTGTAGGCATGTAATGATGCATTGCGAGACAGATAAAAATGTGTGTGATTCAAATTAGCTGAGATGAAAAATGAATAATGATGCCCTTATTAAACAGCAAAGGGCATCATAGGTCACTGTCAGGTACTCAGATCGAGAGATGTGAAGGAGGTTGCAAGTGATTTTGAAATTGAGGATGCACAGACCACTTTCAAGTTTTTGTTTTAAAAATCCATTTTTTTATCAGTATTTTTGTTTTAGATAAAATATAATTTCAGTTACACTTTTAACTCGTACTATGACTCTGAAAACAGTGAATAGCTCAAATGAATGAAGATACTCTATTTCATCATGAAAAAATGTTTGTTTTTACTTTGTTCCATTCTTGTTTTATCAGAGGTAGAGGACACTTTGACAAAATTTTATTTTATCTTGATAAAGCTAATTTTATATCCCAATAACTATATACAGTCATGGAAAAAATTATTAGACCACCCTTGTTTTCTTCAATTTCTTGTTCATTCTAATATCTGGTACCACTAAACGTATAATACAATGAACACAACAAAAAATGCAGCTGGTCACATAATACTTTATGTCCTATTTGACATTCTTAAGCTTAATTGATTCCCAAGGTATATAAGAGGCCATTTCATGTCACAAGCAGCACTGCACATGCAAAGGCCTAGAGTGGTTTCCTGCTTACATTCAAGCCGTCGCACAACTCAGAAGTTGTCAGCTCTCACATAATGCCTTAAAACAAAAGAATTATGTGAAGCAACAAAGGCAGCCATCTTGGCACTGCTGGAAATTGGCATGAGTGAGAGACAGGTAGCGAAAAAACTGAAGATCTCCAAGACAGCCGTTCATTCCAACAAAAAAAAACAAGCTGAACATGGCACTACCAAATTGCTACCTGGCCGTGGCAGGAAACGTCTTTCTACCCCACGAGATGACCGTGCACTCATCCGTTCCTGTGTCAGGAATCGTCGTCAGACCTCCAGGGACCTTAAAAATGAGTGGGCACTGTCGAGAAATGTGACTTGCTCGGCAAGGACAGTTCGAAACCGACTTGTTGAAGCTGGTTTGAAGTCACACAGAGCACGCAAGAAGCCCTTCATCAATGAAAGGCAGAGGAAGGCCCGGTTACTCTTTGCTCGAGACCACAAGGATTGGACTGTTGATGATTGGGCTAAGGTTCTCTTCAGTGATGAATCCAATTTTGAATTGATGCCCACTCCAGCCAACTTACTGGTTAGGAGGAAGCCTGGAGAAGCTTACAACCCAGACTGTCTTGCCCCTACAGTAAAACATGGGGTGGATCAGTCATGATCTGGGGCTGTTTCAGTCTGAGTGGAACAGGGCAAATGCAATTGTGTGAAGGCCGAATGAACCAGGTCAAGTACAGGACTACCCTTGAAAACAGTCTTCTTCCATCAGCTGGAAAACTCTTTCCTGCCTCGAATGACTGGATTTTCCAACAAGACAATGCCCCTTGCCACACGGCAAGGTCAGTTAAAGCCTGGATGGAGAACCACAACATTCGCACCATGCCTTGGCCTGCTCAATCACCAGATCTTAATCCAATTGAAAACCTGTGGAAAATCATCAAACTCAAAATGGAGAACCACAAGCCCAAAAACAAAGAAAATTTGTTTGAATTTGTCCAACAGGAATGGGCTGCTGTGACAGCAGAACAATGTCAGAAGCTGGTGGAGAGCATGCCAAGACGCATGGCTGCAGTCATCAAAAACAATGGTTATGCAATCAAGTATTAACTCTTGTGTGTATCATGTGTTTAAAGCAAACAGAAAAGAAAACATGGAATGCTTAAAAGTAGTGTTTTTGGCGGTACAATGCCATAGCTATTGATGTAAGAATTTAAGTAATTTTGGTTATTATCAAGAAAACCATGGAAAATGAATAATCCTTAGTTCTTAAATTAAACTCTCATGAGCTATTTTTGTTGTTATCATTATAATTGTCCAAACAAATGTACCTTTAGTTGAGCCAGGCATTAAAATTAACAAGAAATTGAAGAAAACAAGGGTGGTCTAATAATTTTTTCCATGACTGTATATGTGTGTGTGTGTGTGTATCACACTGTTAGTGTAGCAACGAAGCTAACCAAGTAGCCTATACAGAAACAACAGAGGGTTATATCGCAGTATCGCACAGCTCTAATATGTTGTATTGCAGTTTACCCTACTTCAGAGAAATAGTTATTCTTAAATTTATTAAAGAGAAAGTATAATTTTGTAGTTTTTAATAAATCTAAAGGTAAGTTTTTTTTTGTTTTTTTTTAAATAATGCATTCATTGCATAATTTGTTTTGAAGTCACACTACCTCAGAAATGTGAAATCAAAAATGAGAAAGGAATCAAAGGAATACTGTTCAAAAATCATGAGAAAATGGTATCCTTAACCCAATATGGGAGATGACTTGGTGTATCATTCCATTCCTGTCACTGTGTGGTGTGTCAGGGTTGGCAGCACTGATCTGCTGACTCATGTTAATGGATTTCTTTCTCTCTCTCCCCTCGGCTGCTTCCTCGCTGGTGCTTGGGATCGCTGTGCTAATCAGGACATACCTTCTGGATGGGTTAATATCACATTTTGTCTTTATTCGTCTGTGCTATGAGTGTTCATCATGATCACGATGATTATGAAATCTTTGCTTCTCAGCCCAGTCTAAATGTTCTCTTCACTGGTCCTGGATCAGTCTTCTTTTTCCTGTCTGATGTGTAATCTCTGCCCCCCTCCTCTCTTTGAATAGAATAGCCTATCGACGAGTTATCTGTGTCTATCAGTACCAAGTTGCTGATGATCTTTCTGGAAGGTCAACCTCTTTCAAGCCTTGTTTCCTTTTGCTTTGTCCTGACCCACACAGCTGCTTAAGGGCTGTGTGAGCTCATGTGCTTCAGTCTAAACCATCACGCTCAGCTAACATTCAGCTGCACTTCACCAGTTCACTTTGTCTACTCCAGGCCTGTGTACAGAGCCTCACTCTAAACACTACAGCAGCAGTTTTACACTTCATGGTATCTGGTCCTGTAGGCTCATTATGTTTTAGCATGTGTGCAGCAGAACCCTGACTCTCATATCCCTGGACTAATAATGTGCTGCTGTTTCCAGGCTGTGTGCAGCAGTCCTAACTTTGCATGGTTTGGGTTCCCAGTAGATTTTTGGCATAAGTACAGTAAAGACAGCACAACAGGTCCACTTTCAAATGTCCCAGTAGTCACACCCAAGAGCCGGTTCATTTTATATTCACTTAGTGTAGTTAGAACCCATGAGGGTTTTTTCTGTGTGGAACAATTGTTCACTCTGTGACAAAAAAACACCATTTTGACAGATCTGTTGATAGATACCTTGGGAACAAAGCGGGATATGAGGCCATCACAAACTACTGGTCACCACAGCGGGGCTGGAGTCTATCCCAGCTGTCTTAGGGTGAAAGGCAGGGAACACACTGGACAAGTCTCCAGTTCATCACAGGACACAGAGACAGACAACCACTCACACTCACATTCACACCTACAGACAATTTAAATTAACCAGTTAACCTAATCCCCATGCATGTTTTTGGATGGTGGGAGGAAGCCAGAGTACCAGAGAGAACCCACACAGACATGAGGAGAACATGCAAACTCCACACAGAAAGGCCCCGGGCCGGGAATCGAATCCGGTACCTTCTTGCTGTGAAGCGACAGTGCTTACCACTACACCACTGTGCCGCCCCTCACGTGTGATAACATTAGATATTAGATCAATCCTCATTCATCATTTCTTTGTATTATTATTTGATTCTATAGCATTAGATTAATTTGTCAGATGGATGATACTAGGAGGCATCATCAGTTTTTGACTATCATCATAGTTTATAGTCCGTTCCACTCATACGAACGTGGCTTCTCAGGCAGTGGTGTGCATAGACATTTTGAAGGGCAGGGGCGAAGAGTGAAAAAAGGGACCCTACAGCGCATTCTCACCACTGAACAGGGCACTTAAGTTCAGCGTGAATCTTAGTGGTCAAAGACATTTTTGACAATAACTCAAGAACTCAGGGGTTCATTTATTAATTCTTAACATTATAATGACATTATAATTTCACTGTGGCCACCAATGCCATTCTGTGATAGCCACAATATCCACATATCCTCTAAATATATCAGGCTGTATGTGTAAATGCTTTAATAGCTGAATGAACAACAGCTTCTCTGTACTGCCCTGCTGTTAGAAAAGCAGTGAGTGCAGTGGTTTTTATCACACTGCTGCTTCTGTTTAATGGCTGTTTCTGTTGCTGTCAGGTCCTGTATGGTAGAAGAATCTGGAACCCTGGAGTCCCAGCTGGAGGCCACCAAGGTGAATATCACTCCCTCAGTCTGCTGATGATGGTCCTTGTTATTCCCAGCCTGTTGGTTGATCTAGAGTGTGTGTGCGTGCAGCGTAAGCACCAAGAGATCCGGGCCATGCGCAGCCAGCTGAAGAAGATTGAAGACCTGGGTGCAGCTATGGAGGAAGCACTGATCTTAGACAACAAGTACACAGAGCACAGCACAGTGGGCCTGGCCCAGCAGTGGGACCAACTGGACCAACTGGGAATGAGGATGCAGCACAACCTGGAGCAACAGATACAGGCCAGGTACACACCAACACATCAGAGCACCTACTTTCTGTCGCTTGACTGGACCAGAGAAGTGTTGATGCTGCTAAGAGCTCATGTCTGCCATCTTTGTCTTTCAGGAACACCACTGGAGTGACAGAGGAGGCTCTGAAGGAGTTCAGCATGATGTTCAAGTAAGAGCTGTGGCCTCATCATGATCATCATCACGTTACTGATTCTGGTCTGATGAAGTCACACCATCATCTACGCCCCTTTATTCACAGGCACTTTGATAAGGAGAAGTCTGGTCGCCTGAACCACCAGGAGTTTAAGTCGTGTCTGCGCTCGCTAGGCTACGACCTGCCCATGGTGGAAGAAGGAGAGCCTGATCCTGAGTTTGAGTCCATACTGGACACTGTGGATCCCAACAGGTTTGTGGCATGTTCAGGGTGGATGTGTGGTACGCTGCTGCACACTGTTAGCCTAACTGTGAGGAATGTGTCTGCAGGGACGGCAACGTGTCACTGCAGGAGTACATGGCGTTCATGATCAGCCGCGAGACAGAGAACGTCAAGTCCAGCGAGGAGATAGAGAGCGCCTTCAGAGCTCTGAGCACAGAGAACAAACCCTATGTCACTAAAGAGGAGCTCTATCAGGTCAGCTGTGTTCACTGCTCTTTCTGGATGCTGCAGGTCAGGTGTTCAGAGGCCTAACTGTCCCTTTGTGCTTTTCAGAACCTGACCAAGGAGCAGGCCGACTACTGCCTCTCACACATGAAGCCCTATCTGGACAGCAAGGGCCGCGAGCTGCCGTCAGCCTTCGACTTCGTTGAATTCACCCGCTCGCTCTTCGTCAACTGATCTCTCGCCCACCAGAGACCAATCGGGATGCGTTTTTTCCCCTCACACACTTCAACATGAACACATGGCTGAAACTGCATGATTGTGGCACCAGGAATACTCACTATTAACAACTGTCTGTACTCTCTACTTACCTCGCTCTACCCTAACTCTGTGTGCTTCTCATGATAGCATAGTGGATCTGTCTACATTTGAATGTGATTGTTTTAGCTTGTACTTTCAATCAACTTGAGATCCTAATAGTAACAATGTTGTGAACAACACCTCACAGCTGCAGTGTGCTTTAATAAATGCTACTGGTTAGAACTGGAATGTTCTACTGTTGGTTTTATTTTACAAACACAATCAAACTGTCTGTCTTTGAGGTTGACAATAGGTTTTCATTCTTCAAAACACAGTTCAGGTAAATGGTCCCAGGCTGAGGTCTCATTCTGCCACCTGATTGGCTATCCGCTCCAGCTGACTGCTCTCTCTAGGGCACTGCTCCGTCAGATCATGGCTCAGCTGCCATATATACACTGTGCCATCTGTTTTCCCCACTGCCAGGAGGTGAGGGTTGTGATGGTTGAAGGCCAAACAGGTTGCAGCTTGGTCCGCACCTCCTTGAGTGATGGTGGCCGCTGGTCTCAGAGACCTGTGGCCCAGGTCAAATAAGTGCACCTCACCTGAAAGACAGAGTCAACAAGGATGCACCTGAGTGACACCTTCAAGTACTGGAGCTCCATCACTCTCATATACATTAGGCTGAAAACTGTATTTTGAACAGACCAAATCAGGTCATTCTGAGGTTTCCTCAAGATCTGATGAGTCACCATTTAAACATACTGATTAATGGATGAGCTGCTACATGGCTTCACCTACCATTTTATCATGGAGTGATAGTAAGTTTCCTGATCTGAATCTGACAGAATTCATCTTTAAATGGTGAATGGACTATACTGGTATAGCTCCTTTCTAGTCTTCTGACCACTCAAAGGACTTTGACATGACTCATCACATTTATCCATTCACACACTGATGGTGGGAGGTCTGGGGAAAGGACACATTCATCACCAAAAGCAGTGGAAGCACTTTATGGTTAGGGTTTGGACTGCAAACCTTGTCACTGGTGGCTGAGCTGCTCTACCACTGACATCCTGCACATTTGCTCATGCTATACCTTGTCCTGTGGCTGCTGCAAAAAGCAGCGGTCTGGTTGGAGACCACTGCACCTGACACACGTAGGAGTCTGAAACTCTGAGAGAAAGCAGTGGGTTGGTCTGCAGCAGAGAGTGGAGGTGGGCCAGACCATCAGTCCCTGCACTTACAAACAGGTTCCTGCAGACAACACAAAGCATGTCAGGGCACCGTCACTGACCACCTCTCTAACCATGCATGTGTGTGGTCTGAGAGTGGAGCTGGGACCTGTGGAAAGGGGAGCAGTGGATGGAATGGATGGGGCCGCTGCGGGGCCTGAACTGGAAAACTGCTGGAGCCTTCAGTGTCACACTGTGACCTTCAGAGGGAGCAGCAGCCGGCGTCTGGGAGGAGAACGAGCATCTGAGCAGGAGGCCACCCTCAGAGCCCACCAGGAAGGTGTCTGAGTCCCAGGGAGACAGAGCCAGGGAGGTGGCCCCTACACTGCTGCTGCCTCGGGCCTACAGGAGACAAAGGAGCACTTTAGAAATTTCCACAAACCTTCCACTGTTTGCACAGAGCTGAGTCTGGATGATCCAGTATGGAGAGCCCTTCGTCTTTCCCACCCCTGGTTAAATCCTTCCTGACTTCCATGATCCGGTCTTATTCATACTGAGGCTCACCTTGAAGCTGCTGTTGCTGCTGTGAGGAACCTGCTGTCCTATTAAGGCGTAAGCAGCATCCAGGACCAACTTGCTCTGGTCTGAGTCCACGGTCCAGAGCAGCAACCTTCCTCCTGAACCAGCACTGAGCAGTCCAAACTCTGCTTTCCTCTGCAGGGGCACCCAGGACACCTGCACAGCACAGTCAGTTCAGAGCACAGTGGGGCTGCTTCAGGACTGAATGCTTCACTGAGCAGCAGCCTTAGATTAGATGATATCATGAAAGCAGAGCTCCAGGACAAAGACCCACCTGATAAACAGGGTCTCTGTGGTTGTCTGCTGACATCCCAGTTTGGACCAGCACAGAGTCCTCAGTCTGACTGGTGTCCCAGACCACCACCTCTCCGCTGTAGAGACCCCCTGCAGCCCCACACACACACACACATACACACTTTACTCAACATGTGCTAACTGAGAGACTAAGAGACTAGAACTTTCTAAGAGAAAGTCTGCATTACAAACTGTGTTGGTGGTGTACAGGTGTAAACATACAAGAGCCTTCAGAAGTATTCATACCCTTGGGCCTATTGAAAGATGCTATTCAGTTGCATCATGGGAACTGTAGGCGCTAATGTAGTATCATCATTGTCCAGGTAGCACTAGTCCTACAAGTCAGGACATTCAGATATTACATCTGTCTCTTGCAAGTGCACCAACTCTAGCACAGAGGAAATTAAAACAATATGACAGTTACATGATCCAGGACAGAAATCTAGACCAGCAGGGAGACACATGTAAGACTTGGTTAGACACCTACAATTAAATGTGGCCATCTTTAAGCAGCCAGGAGGTAAAATCCATCATTTGATTAGCACTAGAGATGCTGATGTGATATTAGGCAGTAAAATAATTCTGATAATGATATACTGTAAATGACCTGATTCCACATTTTATTCTATATCTAATATCTAATAATGTAATCTGAACTAATGATGAATTTATCTTTATATCTAGGTATATCATAAAATACATAGCATACACTTATTTGCACTCAGCAGAAGCCTGTCATTGTTTACCACAGTTCAGTTCTCATTAAAACTAAGACACTCACTAGAGACAAATACAAATGAGCTCTCCACTGTTTGTATGTGGCTGGCTGGCTAACACAGCACTAGATATCTGCACCACAATAAAAACAGCTACTTCAGCTTCTTTCTCTGCTGGGACTACAAGGACAGCACTGGGAGTGCTCCAGAGTCAGAGCAAAGGGAGCTGTCATCAGTCCTTGATGTGGACTCAGAGCAGAAATGTGGGGTGAAGCTCAGGCTGCCAGCGTACCTGCAATGAGGCTGGGCTGGCTGGGATGGCAGCACAGAGCGGTGACCACAGTGGGAACATCTATGACCAGATCAGGTTGATGAGGATTCAGGCCTCGACGGTCCAGGTTCCAGGTACAAACACAGGACCTCTCAGTGCTCCAGTCTCCATCATCAGTCCTGCACACCAAAACCACACATGTGAACCACACTGAGCCCATGATGAGCACAGGAGAGCTACTCTGACACTCCTGGTCATGTTCTCAGTTTGTTAACCAGACACTGATCAGGTATAACATGATGACAACTGACAGGTGAAGTGATGTCTACAGGACTGGATCAGAGCATCTCCAGCTCTGGTGGTCTGTTCCTGGTCTGCAGTGGTCAGGATCTATCAAAAGCGGTCCAAGGAAGGACCAGTGGAGAACCAGAGACAGGGTCATGAGAGGACAAGGATCACGGATGCAGGTGGAGAGTGAAGGCTGGTCCTGGTGGTCTGATCCGACAGAGCAGAGGAGATAATGCTGCTGAAGATAGAAAGGAGTCACATAGCACAGAGCAGAGCTCAGCATAGCCGCAGACCAGTCCAGTCCATGCTAACCACCATCCACCGCCGAAAGTGCAGACAATGAGCATCAGAAGTGGACCAGGGAGCATGTTTCCTTTTACATCATCTGGATGCCCAGGAGAATGCTCCCTGCCACAAAGCTAAAATAATTCACCAGATCTTAATCCAACCAAGCCTTTGTGGGCTGGACAAACAAGTCCGAAACCATGGAGGTCCCACTTCCAGGACTTAAGGATCTGCTGTGTTGGTCCAGATAGATACCACAGCACACCTTCAGGGTCAAGAGGAGTCCATGACTGGACAGGTCAAAAGGGGACCAACACAACGTTAGGCAGGTGGTCATAATGTTATGCTTGATCAGTGTGCACAGTACATATACACATGAGGTGAAACACTAACATACCGACCGTAGGCACAGGCAATAAGTGAACCTGTACAGCTCCAGGACACACTGGTTACATGAAGACCTCTCTCTTGTGCGCTGGGGTGTTGAAGGCAGTGGAGGCATGAAACCTGCAAACATGTAAAACTGATTGTGAACACAGAAAGTCATTCAAAGAACTCTTCTCTGTGTCCAGGAAACTGTTAAAAGACCGAAACAGAAGTGACCAGGAACAGAAACTCAAGGCCTGCAGGATGTGGCCCGCCAAGAGCTTGCCAAGAATATAACTTGCTCTGGCTGGCCAACTCATGTCCATGAATATCAATAAATACATCACAAAAGTCTGTCTGAGAAGCAAAGCCGTTGTTACACGGGCCATGAGGCTGCAGCAGCACTTTCTCCTCCTCTGAGATCTGCACATACACACATGCACGCACAGCGCAGTTAGTGATCAGCTGATCTGAGCGGTGGAGACAACAGTCAGTGCATTAAAACTTTGCGTGAAGCTGATATGAGTTGTTACAAGTATAAAAAGCATCAACACAAAAGGGTTACAAAAAAAATCATAGTTTTAATCTGCTCTATTCAGTAACCTCTCTGTCCTCTGCTGTTGCACAGCACTGGCTCTGACAGGAGAGCCAAGTTTATTTATTTATTTATTTATTTATTTAATTTCAAAATGAAAGCACTCCGGTGTTTTGTCTGTTCATAGAACTCCATTTGTTGGCATGATGCCTTTATTTTGACATACTATGCATGACATACATGCAAGCTTGACTAGCTTTATGTTGAAAGACAATGAGTTATCTTGACGTGTAGAGTTTATTCTGAAGGACTAACCGGAAGTACGGACATGCGTAAATATGCTGGTATAATCAAGTGCAGACTATAGAGCTGTTAAGATTTATTATCTTCATTAATTACAGGTGCAACACCTCCACAAGCTCAAACTAAAGCTGGCAGCAGGTTATAATGTCACTGTTGAAGTTAGTGACTCCTCCTCTACCAGCAGCACTAATGTTATCTACAGCAGAACATGACAGGAGGGAGAACTACAGTAATAATGAATGATAACTGTGGTCAATCTTTATAAACTTTACTAACATTTTATTTAAGAGATATTAATGAGTTTATATAGTGACCTTGCCGTTACAACATTACAGCTGCTGATTAGAAACATTTAGCCTAGTTACATTTAAAACATATGGATCATTTAAAGTCATTATTATTATTTAAGTTATTACTAAAACCAATAATAATCAATATACTGTATTTATATAGTCTTACACTTACAACCATCCCTCTGAGGGCAACCATAACGCTAATGATACTCACTGGCTGACTGTGATCCTCCCAGTTCACCTGGAACTCATCGAAAGCATGACTCCTGGCATTTCTGACCAGCTCTCTGACAACCACGTCCTCAACCCGCTGCAGGAAGTCCTTGAGGCCGGGTGGCTCCGGCTCATCAGGGTTTTGCTGGAAGAGCTGCTCTTTGGCTGGACACTGAGGCTCTGTTTGGGTGCAGCTGATGGTGGCTGTCACAGTCTGGACCTGAGCCTCAGAACTGTGCACCGCTCGAGTCTGACAGCCTCGCTAAAGAGCAGCAAATAGAGAAGCATATCAATCATTAGACATGAGCAGGTGCAAAACTGAGGCTTTGTGTTTAGGAAGAAACAGTTGTGTGTGAATATGTGGCTGCCAGGCTGTGTTAAAGTGTGTGTAGGTGGACATATACAGTAAGCATGTCAGATGCTTGTAACATGACCTCTGATGATGACGATGATGATGATGATGATGAAGATGTGTTACTGTATATGGCTTGTATGATTAAACTGTGGTGTGTTCAGGCTACACTGTGTGCACAATTATTAGGCAAGTGATTATTTTGACCTTACCATCTTTTTATGCATATTTTCCAACTCCAAGCTGTATAAATTTGAATACTGACTGGATTTTATGCATATCAGGTGTATTTGTGTAACGAGGGAGGGTGTGGCCTAAGCAGATCAAGACCCTATGTAAAGGTGTGTATAATTATTAGGCAGGTTCTTCTCCTCAGGCAAAATGGGTCAAAAAAGAGATTCAAGAGATTTAAAGGTTTAAAGGGATTTAAACCGTATGTAGGATTGTGGCCAAAACAATCCCCAGCATAAGGTGAGCAGAGCTCCAGGGCGTGAGGCCAGGGGTCCGTGGTGAGAGTGTTCACCAGGGAATGCTCCTGCCGTCTGTCTTCAAATTCTTCTCCACTTTCAGTCGTCTCCATCTTTCAAAGGCATCTCCTATACAAATCCTTGTTATATTTCAGACTTTGTCACAGTGTATTTCGGATTCATGACGAGGTCTTTTAAGTTTCGTAACAGACATTATTTATCCGACACGTTCGTAGCTGCAGTTGTGCTAACTAGAGCAGAGATGCTGAGACGCTACTGACTAATGACAACGTCAGCTGAGGGCTGCAACTTGGCTTTTTAAATGAGAATATCCTGGCTGGACTACTGTTGTCAGTGATGGAAGTATTTGAAATGAACATGATTTCTTAATGTCTGGTGACATTTCAGGGTCATTTTATGATTCATTTAAATACAGGACTTACATATGGTTCCTTTAACTGACTCTGAAAAGTGAAAAATTGTAAAAGGTATTTCAGAAGGATGCAGCACACTTGAAATAGCTAAGATACTGGGGCGTGATCACAGAACCATCAAACATTTTGTTTCAGATAGTCCACAGAGTCGCAAGAAACGTGTTGAGAAGAAAAGTCGCAAATTACCTGCCAAAGATTTGAGAAGAAGCAAATGTGAGTCATTATCTTCCAGTGCTGTCATATTCCAGAACTGCAACCTACCTGGAGTGCCGAAAAGTACAAGGTGTTCAGTGCTCAGAGACATGGCCAAGGTAAGAAAGGCTGAATCCCGACCACCTCTGAACAAGACACATAAGCTGAAACGTCAAGACTGGGCCAAGAAATATCTGAAGACAGATTTTTCAAAGGATTTATGGACAGATGAGATGAGGGTGACTCTTGGATGGGCCTGTGGCTGGATCAGTAATGGACACAGAGCTCCACTCAGATACTAGTAAGGTGGAGGTGAGTTACTGGTATGGGCTGGTGTTATTAAAGATGAGATAGTTGACACTTTCTACAAGCAGTGGTACAGGAAAAAAATCTGCATCTTTCAAGAAGACTTTTATTTTTATGCAGGACAACGCTCCATCACATGCATAAAGGCCTTCAAGATGAAAAAATAATGTCATGACCCCCTTCCTCACCTGACTTAAACCCTAGTGAAAACTTTTGGACCCTTCTTAAGTGAAAGATTCACAGTACACCTCTGTGAACGGTGTGTGTAAGACAGACTCCACTGTTGTTGAGAAGAACGGTCGCCATATTGGTCACTGATTTGAAATTTCATGAATGCTTATTTATAAATTTTGAGTTTGATTATTATTCTCACTTTAAGAGGTGAGATGGGAAAATCTTTGTTTTTCATTTAGTTGCATAATAATTCTTTTCACTAATAGTTGCCTAATAATTGTGCACACAGATATTCTCTTAAGGAGGACAATACCTCACTTTTACTACTTAAACGTTCAGGTTTGGGGGGTTTATTTACATTTTGGATTGACTAAGAGCACTGTAGTTGTTCAATTACAAAATGAATCCTCAAAAGTACACCTTTAATAATTGTGCACACAGTGTACAGTGATTGTAATAGTCTGTTTTGGCTCACGTTTCCAACCATCACTGTATATTTGTACCTCTGCCACTGCTAATACATGAGACACAGTATCAAGTAGACTGTTCATCACGCTTACAGAGAACATACCGACTCCTGCACCGACTGCTGGGACATCCTCCACAGGGACTGGATGCTCACTGGATCCAGAGCTTCGTCAGTAAACATCCTAGTGTTCGTGTCGTTCAGGCTAAATAACTGTGAATGACTGACATTAGCTTGTCTTAACTAGCATTAACTGCACTCACACGGATCTGACGCGCCTCTGGCGTTAGCTCGCTCAGTTAGCTGCTTTTCTTCTGTCTGAACTATTAACAACACCGGGGCCATTTCCTGCGTTACCGAGGTTACGGTGAGAATGGCCGTGCATGCAGGCAACTGTCGTGGTTAGACGTGGTTAGGCGGAAATTGCGAAATTCTCGCGAGATGATGAAGGATCTGACCCGGTGGTCTTATAGATATCGACGCCATATTTCCCCTATCTGTATTGTAATCGGTCAACAAGTGTCTTGTGTATAGTAAGTTAGTTCAATTATTATTAAAATAAAAAAAAGATACAGACGCCGCACTGAGAGGGTTGGTCCGTTGCTGCGACACGTCAGCGTGTCCGCCATATTGGATGTGGCAGCTCAACCTTGTAAACTAATGTAAGGAAATGGATCGAATGCTTTTTATTCACTCATTCACACTCACTCTCTGATATATCTGGGAAACAAAGAGGCATCAAAAACAACTTAACTTTTAATGTGATATTAGAATTGTTTACTGCTTAAATGCTTAGAATATAGGTAAGCACTAAACCAACGGATGTATTTTTCTAATGTTTTTATTTATGTAACACTGTTAGTGATGAGACACATTAATATATATATATATATATATATATATACACATAACAACAAGCTCCTGACACATAGATGTGACAGGTGGATTTTCTGAATAAAGAGCACGAACGTTTAGGCTACATTTAACTGATTTTGATGAATCATTTTGATTTTCAGTGACCGATGAACATATTTAGTTACATACATCTGTAAAGGTGGGCAGTGATGAACACATACCAGAGATGGGAAGTCACGAAGTACAAATAGGCCTACTTCGTTAAGTAGATTTTTCAGTTATCTGTAGATTTACTTGAGTGTTTGTTATTTATGACAATTTTTTACTTTTGCTCCCTACATTTCAACACCAATATCTGTACATTGTACTCCTTAAATTCTTTAAATTGGCTCGTTACTTGTATAAACCTCTGCTGATGACAGCGTGCAGCGGGGCACAGCACCCTGAAGCCCGGTGCCACGGGGCTCACTGAGCCCGGTGCCGCGCATCAGCCGGATCCAGTTGCGGGGTGGAGGGGTCATCTGAGTAGATTTAAACTGTTCAGTTTTCATTATTCTGTTGGACATTTGGCTTGCAGCACAACTAGATTGTGTGTAGTGTTTTTTTTCTGTAGGCCTATCAGCACCCTGCTAGTGTGCTGAGAACTTTTTTAAATTTTCCAGAGTTATCAAAAGAGGCGTCATGTATCATGAAGTTAAAAAAATCATTTTTACTTTTTACTTTTGTACTTAGGTAAATTTCAGAACCTGCACTTTATTACATTACTTAAGTAAAGGAGCTGAATCAGTACCTCTACTTTAGCTTAAGTCTCTTTTTTACTCAAGTATCTGTACTTCTACCCGAGGTAAAGTATGGGAGTAGTTTTGTCACCTCTGACACATAGCTATACAGAAAGATCTGTTCTGGACTGTAAATTGGTTTGTACAATTACATGTTGCATCTTCACAGTGCGCTTTGCCACATCCAATATGGCGGCGACATTGACTATGAGTCAGCCTCAGGTCTGAACACTTGTATGGTTTTATAATCATTTATAAGATAAAATCTCTGACAGCGATATTGCTCGATTTATTAAATGTGAATATATTATTAAAGTATGTTATGTTTTTTAATTATTTTAAATTGTTGTGTATTGTTTTATGAATATTTGTCTGCTTTTACCTCACTTATGGTAAAGAGCTTTTCTCCTGTTCATCCCTGAGCTTATATATACTCAGATAGACAATAAAAATTGATGTTTACATTTTATCAATTAAATATTTAAAATCAATTGAAACTGATCGTTACTTAATTAAAATGTTTTTGAAAACAGTGAGAGCTCTTTTTTCAAAGAGTGGGCCTCATTCACCAATATCTTCTTAAGAATCTTCTTAGATTCCTTCTTAAGCTGTTCTTAAGAGGGATCTTAAGAAAACCTTACGTGGCATTCATCAACGTGTTCTTAAACTGCAGAATTCTTCGCAGCTGTGTTCGTAAATTGATGAATGCCATTTCTTCTTAAGTTGAGAGGGCGTGCCAGGTGAGTCTAATTAACATAGAATTTACATAGGATTTACATAGGTAACCACCCATCAATGCCCATAAAGGAGACTGCAGGGCTGTGAGCAGGCACGTATGTCACACAGCGGAAACAGCAACAATACAATGCCAAAAGCAAAAGGTGCAAGCAAGCAAGTGGAGCACCTCAGTTTGTTAGTAGTTCAGAACTGGAGGTACTGCTACAGGAAATAACCCGCAGGAAAAAAGTTATATTAATTAGCTTTAGTGCAGGCTACACAAACACAAATAAAAAACAAGCATGGGAGGCGATCACACAAGCAAGTGGACACAGTATCTGGTGAAGGGCAAACAACAGAGGAGGTCAAAAAGAACCACGACCCCCACCAATCAGAAATAGACAATTTTTTTTTAACAATTTGAAACTACCTTCACTACCCAAGGAAGAAGTAAATAATTTGGATGCACCTATCACTATTCAAGAACTCAATCAAGCTCTTAATAAGATGCCAAACAATAAGTCACCAGGTCCTGATGGATTTCCAGCTGAGTTTTACAAACATTTTTGGGATATTTTGTCACCACTATTTTTCAAACTCACAACCCATGTGAATACAGCAGTCATAACACTCGTATTAAAACCAAATAAAGATCCAACATGCCCCTCTAGCTACCGTCCAATCTCACTAATTAATTCAGATCTAAAAATTATTACCAAAACACTAGCATCCAGAATAGAAAGAGTCACCCCCCTGTTAATTCACCCGGACCAAACAGGATTTATCAAAAATAGACATGCCTCAGACAACACTCGTAGACTGTTTGACCTAATCAATTTATCCCAACATCAGCCAAACCAAACAATAATTGTACCATTAGACGCCGAAAAAGCTTCTGACAAAGTTAATTGGTCCTTCTTATTTAGCACACTGTACAAATTTGGCTTTGGAGAGTCGTTCATCCACTGGATTAGGATTCTCTATACTGCACCCAAGGCAACAATAATCACAAATTTCACCTAACTTCACACTTCACCAGGGAACCAGGCAAGGATGCCCACTCTCACCATCTCTATTCGCCATTTTCATTGAACCCCTTGCAGCAGCTATACGACAAAATAGAAAAATCAAAGGAATTGAGGACGCCAATACACAACACAAGCTTAGTTTATATGCAGATGATCTTCTCTTACAGAACCCCTCAGTATCACTACAGGAAACTTTCAATATCATTAACAACTTTTCCACCATGTCTCACTACTCAATAAACTGGAATAAATCAACTATTTTACCATTATCAGAAGACACTCGGGATTCTGCAGCCCAAAGTCTTTCCCTTCCACTTCACACTGGCAATATAAAATACTTGGGAATTAACATCTCTCCCAGGCTGTCAGAGTTATTCAATCTCAATTACACCCCATTAATCAAAATATCTTCAGGATATAAAGACTTGGATGACGCACAATTTCTTGTTGTTAAATTCAGATAAAACTGAGATTATTCTAATTGGCCCTGAAAATCTAATGACTTATTTACTCTAGGTGGCTTTGCACCAGCCTCAAGCACCACTGTAAGGAATCTTGGGGTAATTTTTGATTAGATATGTCTATATATGAAGATATGTCCTTCAACATCCACATGAAACAAACTGCTTTTTCCCATCTGCGTAACATTGCAAAAATCAGGCATATTCTCTCTCAAAACGATGCAGAAAAATGAGTCCATGCATTTGTAACTTCTAGACTGGACTATTGCAATTCCTTATTATCAGGCTGCCCTAATAAGTCTATCAAGACTCTCCAGCTGGTCCAGAACGCTGCAGCACGTGTTCTGACCAGAACCAGGAAAAGAGACCATATTTCTCCGGTGTTAGCCTCTCTGCACTGGCTCCCTGTAAAATCTAGAATAGAATATAAAATCCTCCTCCTCACCTGTAAGGCACTGAATGGTCAGGCACCATCTTATCTTAAAGAGCTAATAGTGCCTTATAATCCTGCTAGAACTCTGCGCTCTCAGAATACAGGACTATTTGCGGTTCCTAGGGTTTATAAAAGTAGAATGGGAGCTAGATGTTTC
The DNA here is from genome assembly GCA_029721515.1 of Synanceia verrucosa. Lineage (NCBI taxonomy): Eukaryota > Metazoa > Chordata > Actinopteri > Perciformes > Synanceiidae > Synanceia > Synanceia verrucosa. The sequence goes on along the minus strand of CM056564.1, from coordinate 2,492,422 downwards.
AGTTATCAAGCTTCTCTTCTGTGGAACCAACTCCCTCTTTCAGTGCGGGAGGCAGACACCATCCCCTTATTCAAGAGTAGGCTTAAGACTTTCCTTTTTGATAGTGCTTATAGTTAGGACTGATCCAAGGCTGACTCAGGCTGCCTTGGATCAATCCTTAGTTATGCTGCTCTAGGTCTAGACTGCCGGGGGACTTCCTCTGACACACTGAGCTTCTCTTCTTCTTCATTTGGATGCCTCCATTAAGTCATTTTACTAACTCATCTTCTTCCCTGGAGTCCCTGTGCTCTCAGCTCCCAGGTGTCCGTGAGCTGAGGCTACTTGGTGAGAAGGAGGTGGTGTCATCCAGGCTTCGTCTGTCGTGATGGTGGTGAGACGGAGAAGAGGTGATGCTGCTCGGGTTGTGTCTGTTAGAGTAGTGGAGAAGAGGATGTGTTTACTCTTCCTCCCTTTAACACATGCTGCAGATTAGTTTTGTGACTCATAGTCCCTGTGCGTTCTCATCTCACAGAAATCCATGGATCCAGTCTACCTGGTGGAGTAGACAGGATTACTATTGCAACAAAACATCATCAGTAAGGTAAAACTAACCTGTCTCACGACAGTCTAATCCCAGCTCACGTTCCCTATTAGTGGGTGAACAATCCAACGCTTGGTGAATTCTGCTTCACAATGATAGGAAGAGCCGACATCGAAGGATCTACCTGCTGCTGAGTGATGTGGTGGTGGCGAGGTTTGGTGTGTGGAGAGGAAGATGTGCTGTGCAGGCTTCTTCTGGTTGGCGTGGTGGAGAGGAAGACGTGCTTCTCATCCTTTGCTGATAGCTTGATGATGCTCTTCATCCCCTTGGACACTCTCATACAATTATATATATATATATATATATATATATATATATATACATATACATATACATATATATATACACACTGTATATTAGCTGTTGTTATATTGAGTTGGACATTTCCATACAATTTTATATGTAGTGTTAATGTGTTTTCATTGTTGTTATTCTGTACACATGGCATCTATTGCACGTCTGTCCATCCTGGAAGAGGGATCCCTCCTCTGTTGCTCTTCCTGAGGTTTCTTCCATTTATTTTTCCCTGTTAAAAGTTTTTTTTTTGGGGAGTTTTTCCTTAGTTGATGTGAGGGTCATTTGTAAAGGACAGAGGGTGTCATATCCTGTACAGATTGTAAAGCCCAATGGGCAAATTCATAATTTCTGATATTGGGCTATACAAATAAACTTGACTTGACACACACACACGCACGCACACACTAAGGCCCAAAAATATTTGGACAGGTTTTGTTATTTTAGCTATTTACGAAAACATATTCAGGATACAATTATACAATCAATATGGACTCTGAGTGCAGACTCTCAGCTGTAATTTGAGAGTATTCACATCCAAATTGGAGCAAAGGTTTAGGAATGACAGCTCTTTAATATGTAGCTGCCTCTTTTTCAAGGGACCAAAAGTAATTGGACAATTGACTCAGAAGGCTGCAAAAAAAATAAATAAATAAATAAATAACAAGGCTCTTCCCTTGTTAACCTGTCATCAATTAAGCAGCTAAAAGGTCTAGAGTTGATTCCAGGTGTGGTGTTCTTTCCCTGTGAACACACAACATGCAGTCAAAAAGCTCTCAATGGAGGTGAAACAGACCATCCTGAGGCTGAAAAAAAGAAGAAATCCAACAGCGAGACAGCAGAAATGTTAGGAGTGGCCAAATTAACAGTTTGGTACATTCTGAGAAAAAAAGAGTGTACTGGTGAGCTTGGGAACTCAAAAAGGCCTGGACGTCCACGGAAGACAACAATGGTGGATGATCGCAGCATCCTTTCCATGGTGAAGAAAAACCCCTTCACAACATCCACTCAAGTGAAGAACACTCTCCAGGAAGTAGGTGTATCAGTATCTAAGTCTACCATAAAGAGAGTAAATACAAAGGATTCAGCACAAGGTGCAAACCATTAATCAGCCTCAAAAATACAAAGAGCAGAATTGACTTTACCAAAAAACACCTGAAGAAGCCAGTCCAGTTCTGGCTCAGCTCATGATCCAAAGCACACCACTTCTTCTGTAAAACATGGTGGAGGCAGTGTGATGGCATGGACATGCATGGCTTCCAATGGCACTGGGTCACTTATTGATGATGTGACAAAAGACAGAAGCAGCTGGATGAATGGAGAAAAGTTGATTGGACGGCGCTTCACCATACAGATGGACAATGATCCAAAACATACTCCAAAAGCAACCCAGGAGTTTTTTTTAAAGCAAATAAGAGGAATATTCTGCAATGAGCCGAGTCAATCACCAGATCTCAACCCAATCGAGCATGAATTTCACTTAATCAAGACAAAACTTAAGGCAGAAAGACCCACAAAAAAGCAACCCAGGAGTTTTTTTTAAAGCAAATAAGAGGAATATTCTGCAATGAGCCGAGTCAATCACCAGATCTCAACCCAATCGAGCATGAATTTCACTTAATCAAGACAAAACTTAAGGCAGAAAGACCCACAAAATAAGTAACAACTGAAGACAGCTGCAGTAAAGGCCTGGCAAAGCCTCACAAAGGAGGAAACCCAGTGTTTGGTGATGTCCATGGGTTCCAGACTTCAGACAGTCATTGCCTGCAAATGATTCTCAACAAAATATTGAAAAGTAACATTTTACTTAGGGTGATGTTTATTTGTCCAATTACTTTTGAGCCCCTGAAATGAGGAGTGTTTGTATAAAAATAGCTACAATTCCTCCATGTTTAATCATAATATATTTTTATTATATATTAATATTTTTGTTCAACCCCTTGAATTAAATCTTAAAGTCTGCACTTCAATTCTGTTGTAGTTGTTTCATTTCAAATCCAATGCGGTGGCATGCAGAGCCCAAATCATGAAGATTGTCACTGTCCAAATATTTTTGGGCCTAACTGTATTTGTCTGTGCAAGACAATTTGCTGTATGACATTTTCAAATGCAGAACTATGGTGCTATAATACCCAAAGTAAGTAAACTACTCCAAGCATCATGTATACATTTATTTATTGTAACAAAGCAACTGGTACACTTAATTTAATGTCAAGAGGTTTCCAGTGGAACAGGAGAAACACTGCAGACTCCACAGAGTTGATTTTCTCACCCATCTCAAAATGTAAGGACAAGCTCAAAATTAAATTCTTTTAGGTTGTTTCTATAAAAAAAAAATGTACATTTCTATTCAAACGTTGTGGGTCTGAAAAACAAGAAAACGAAAATTCTTTTAACAGAAGTCCAGATTTGGTGTCAAAGCCCCACTGCCCCACCACACCGCCCCATTAAAATGTGTACAACAAACAAGTGTCTACCAAGATACATTAATATCCCAAAAACATTTACAATGTATGCCCTACCACTGGACTGTGTGTGTATGTATATACACATATATATATATATATACACATATATATATATATATACACATATATATATATATACATATATACATATATATATATATATATATATATATATATATATATATATATATATATCAATCATAGTGGCTAAGGATGCTGTGGCTAGTTATCACTGCACCATGGCTTGTTGTTATGGAACTCACAACTTCAACAGAAACTGACATATTTTACATAGAAATTGCTATGGTATGTATATTTCAAATCTACGTAGGATGACATGCAGAATGCTACATTTTTTTTTTCTTCCGCATGTCATTGGGAGACTGACACCCCCACCCCACTGATATAGACCTGCTTGTGTATGGAGCTGGTCTGTAGACACGGCATTAGGAAAGGCCCTGGCTGCAGAGGAGGAGGATGGATGGGAAAAAGATTTTTTTTTTGTTTTTTTTGTTTTTTACAAACCCCCCTCCCCTCCACAAAACAAATATTTTGCGCCTGTGGGATGTACGATGAGCACATCACAGAGGGAGGACGGGGAAAAGATGCTGGCTGAAATGTCTAATCATCCTCACCGTCATCCTGAAACAAAGGAACATTTCAGAGGTCGTAAGTGTTACTATTAGCCAGTTTAGAGGTTTACAGTAATAATTATCTAGTGTCCTTACCTCTCCATCTTCTCCATCGTCCTCATCATCATCTTCCCCTTCCTCTTCCTCCCCCTCGTCAATATCTTCCAGACCCTCCTCTTCATCATCGTCATCATCTCCCTCACCTTCCTCATCCTCCATGTCAGGGACCTGAGCAACATTCAGATATGAACCACTTGAATCCTTCAGTGTGATCGTCCCTACTACACAGTGACCCTCAGAGCTCTCACACTACTACAGCACTACAACACTGTGTTCAACAGTCCACTACTTTCTGTAAGACACTGATACTAGACTTTACCAAAGGTCATCCTGAACAGGGAGATGTTTTACAGACAAAAAACTGGTGTATTAGTGCTCTCTGGTGGAGAATCACTGTGCTGCACTTCTTTATTCTACTATGTACAGTATATATCACAGACATCTCATGCTGAACTGTGGATCAAATAACAGCAGTTCACGAGCATCAGTGTTTTCAGATAGTGTACATGATGCACTGTAGATATCACATCACAACTGGCCAAACATCCTCCACAGAAAGGTTTCAGAGTTTTGATCCCTGAAAGGATCATTTGCACACAAACATTTTCTATTGTTCTGAAATGAAACCTGTCAGTTACTCATGTGAAGGGCCAGTATTAGAGACGATGCCTATCGATTGGCAACTGATCAGATTGGCCTGAGATGGTTATTAAAAAAAAAAAAAAAGTCAGGAAATCTGATCCAAGGTTAAAATCACAGATCCGATCGCATTATACCAACACATGGTTTACAAGTTTGTTATGGTCTGATATACACTCGGGATCCAAAGGTGGCAGTAATGCACCAAAACGCTGCCGCTTTAAAACAAAGAACAAGTGTTGTGATCAGACAGCCTGCATGTCTATGGCATGCACACATACTGATAACATGTCCGCGTGAGACAGATACAGTCACACACCCTAGCTGCAACACACGCTAGCTGCAACACACGCTAGCTGCAACACATGCAAGCGTGCCTCGTGGGGGAAACAACCCAAGTAGTTTCAACACTACAAATCTAATTCAACACTTGAAGTCGGTTCACACCAAAGAACATGATGATTTACTCAAACAGACTAACGAAGAGAAAAAGAAAACACCGACCCCACGGGCGCTGGTGCAAACAACGATAGAGAGCACACAGTCCTACAACCCTCACAGTGAGAAGGCTGTGAGGATCACAAGAACAGTAATGGATTTCATCTGCCTGGACGACCAGCCATTCGGTGTGGTGGAAGGTTCTGGATTTTAGAGAATAGTCGCTAAACTCGACCTGCAGTACGTTGTAATACACCATAATGGCATATTGTTTCCTAAAGTGCCACTGCTGCTATGAAAGAATATTAAAGTTACTGCTATCCAATAAATAAAGGTAATCTAGTGGTACATAGTAACTAAATAATTACACGGTTAACATAACTGGGAGACTAAAGGCCTATGCATGAGTGGATGAATTAATGGGGAAAAAAGAGTAAAAAATATAAAGATTAATCATATAGTCTCACGTGATCGATCAGTTCTGATCGGTAATCGGTGAGGCTTTAGGTGATCCGTATCGGTCCAAAAAAACCTGATCGGACCATCTCTAGCCTGTGTCAGCCCAGTATGGCCTTTCCCCCACACTGAACTAAAGGTGGATTACTGGGAAACATCAACAGTATTTTTTATTTTTCATTTCACAGCCAACAGATTAAAGACTGGTCACTGTGATAACAATGCTATCTCACATCAAAAACCACTGTGCAGTGTTTTGGTGTCTGATACAGTGCCCTCCAGAATTATTGGCACCCTTAGTGAATATGTGCAAAACAGGCTATGAAAAAAATGTCTTTATTGTTTATCCTCTTGGTCCTTCATTCAAAATATTCACAAAAATCCAACCATTAACTGAAGTAACATAACTGAAAGAAACATTAAATTCTTAGCATGAAACAATTTTTTTTTCTCAAAAATGTGTCACAATTATTGGCACCCATCATTTAATATTTTGTGCAGCCTCCCTTTGCCAAGATAACAGCTCTGAGTCTTCTCCTTTAGTACGTGATGAGGTTGGTGAACACATGGCACGGGAGGCCATGGCATTCTCCAGCTGTAATCCTTGGAGATTCTTTTGCCAGTCGACCCATCCTCCTCACGGTGCGTGGGGTCAGTGTACACACACGTCCTCTTCCAGGCTGATGTTTTACATCTCCTGTCGCTTTAAACTTGTTAATTATTGCCCTGATAGTGGAAATGGGCATTTTGAGCAGTTTAGAAATTTTCTGATATCCATTTCCTGATTTGTGCAGCGCAACAACTTTTCGGCCCACATCGTCACTGTGTTCTCGGGTCTTTCCCCATTCTGATGAATCACTTAGGAAATTTGGCCTATGTCACCTCATATTTATACCCCAGTGAAACAGGAAGTCATGGTTGACCATTTAAGAGTTCCCAATGAAACAGGTGAACTTAAAATTGTAAAACATGACTGGAAATATACTTCAGTTAGATTTTAATGATAAGATTTTCAAGTGGTGCCAATTGTGCCATGCATGATTTGGAGAAAAATATTCATTAATGTCAACATTTTTTTTCTTTCAGTAATTTTAGTTCAATGAAAAAGTTATATTTTTGTGAATATTTTGAATGAAGAACCAAGAGGATAAACAATAAAGACATTTTTTCATAGCCTGTTTTGCACATATTCACTAAGGGTGCAAATAATTCTGGAGGGCACTGTAGGCCTTCAAACTCAATAGACCCACAAGGCGCTCCTCTGTCTGAACGCTCTCTATGGCTAGAAGGAACCAGGCTGAAGAGTAGAGCCTACCAAGTAGTACTGCAGTGGATTAGGCCAGATGTCGTCCTTGATCACTTCTCCCAGCTCGTCGGCTCCTGCATCAGAGTGATCAGTGAACCATGTGAAGAAGCTCTCTGGCTCCTCGTGCTGCCTTTTCTTCCCAGCTTTGTTTGGCGTCTGGCCTGTACGCTTCGTCAGGTCCTGATGTTATGAGATTGACAAGAGGCAAAATAACAAAACCCTGTTTATTCAACTCCTTGGGTTAATGAGATAATAATTAATTTTTCATAAACATGATATACACACCAAAGGAGGAACAAACCTTTCCAGCTTTCCATTTGATTTCAGTTGATTTGGACACAGGATCTCCGCTCTCATTTACATTAAACTCTTTGGAGAGGGCTTTATTCTCAAAGTATGGGTTCTCGTCAAAATACTAGAGAAAAGACACGTCTGGGTCAGTGTGTGCCATGCATGTCATTCAGAGTGTACGATACAAAGTGAACATGACCACTCACAAAATCTATTCTATATCCAGACTTGATGTCCTCAAACTCAGTGACCTCGACCCTCGACAAGTAATGAAGTGCCTCCTCGTCCTCCTCCCCCAGAAGAGCTGAAACTACGTCAGACATGCACACACACTGTTAGCTGATCACACCTGTCTGTGTGCTAATTAGAAATACAGGAACTAAACAGACCTGACCACTGATTACTCTGCTACATGTACAGAGCTTAACACATGTATCAGAGCAGCACCATCACCTCCAGCATCATCTCCTTCACTTTAACTGGACTCTTCCTTTATCACTGAGTTCACTACTCTTCACCATTTTGAACAGGAGTGAGCAACATTTTTTATTCATATTTGCTTGAACTGTCATGGGAATCTGCAAGTAGTATATAAAATAGGCTGTTTAGGAAAAATCCCTAATTCTCTAGCTCCCTCTAAAGCCTGTAATCCTGTTTGCAAAAATCCAGCGCTCCCTGTTTTGTTTAACAATCACGTTAAGGGGGATGAATAGCTGCCAGTCAATCACATACACTGCTAATAAGTAAATCTGAAAATTCATGGATAACAATAATAATTAAATTTTAGCATTAAACAGGGTTCCCACACATCCTGGAAAACCTGAAAATGACTAGACAAATTTTCCAGTCATAGAAAACATGGAAAATGAGAAAAAAAGGTCAAATGCCCTGGAAATGGTTAGGTTATCCCGGAAAATTATTTATAGAAATGAAAATTATTTGCTCACAAGGCATGGTGAGGATAAATAATTTTCCAAGCTAACTTAACTGTTTCCAGGACACTGGAGCTTTTTGTCATTTTCATATACTTTCCATGACAGGAAAACTGGACAATCATTTTCCAGGTTTTCCAGGACATGTTGGAACCCTGATCAAAGATATCATTTTGATTAAAAAGCTTGCACGTATTGGTGGATTAGCCATTACAGCAAAATTAAAAATAATCAGCCATCCTGTTAATTTAGGTCAGCGGTGGCAATCACCTGACACTGGGTGGTGCTCTAATGAATTTATTCAGCTCTATACAGACACACATAAAAATAAAAATGAATGAAAATGTAGTTTACCTTGTGGATGGTTGACAAATGTCGTGACCCAGAAGTTAGGAATTTTGGCTATGAGCTCTGATCGCTTCTGAAAGAAGGGCTGGCGTAATTTGTTGTACTTCTGCTCTACTTTTAAAATTTCTTCGCTTGCTTGTTCGTTCAGTCTGAGGAGGAAGAAGACAAAAACATGTCACTGAGAAAACTCTCTCCCATTGTTCATTATTCAGAAACAAGAGTCTAGTTCACCTGTCAATTTCATTCTGTACTTCGTCGATGTGTTCAATTGCTTCCTGTTGCTCTTTTTCTGAAAAGAAAGGGATTTTTTAATTTAGTATTCTGGAATATAAAAGTACACGTCATCATGAAATGCTATTGAAAATGCATGTTATGATAATTTCCACCTAGACATTTACAAATGCCCATGCCATGTTGTATTAAATCATGAATACATTGGATAGTAGTGTCATAGCTGAGAAGCCAGGGTCATGTCAAGCGGACCTAATGAGGCTAAACAGCATAAATGAAACCCTTGAGATATTAATTTGAAAAGCTACAGACAGGAACCATAATGACAGAATGCCAGTGTGTTAAACAACACTAGATGCATGAGTCACCATGATGCCATAATGTTTTGTATGTAAAGCACAAAGGCTCCGCTAGTTGTTGCAGTGTCTAGTCATGAACACTGGAAAAATTACAAAAAAAAAAAAAAGATAAAAGCAAAAACGTATATTAATGATCAAACCCAGTACCTTCTTGCTGTAAGGCAAGCCTCACCACTGCACCACCGTTAAAACATTAGCCTAATTAAAATGTTTAAATAATATTTTTTACGGCGGCACCGCGGTGTAGTGGTTAGCACTGTCGCCTCACAGCAAGAAGCTACTGGGTTCGATTCCCGGCCCGGGGCCTTTCTGTGTGGAGTTTGCATGTTCTCCCCCTGTCTGCGTGGGTTCTCTCTGGTACTCTCCAAGCATGGGGATTAGGTTAATTGGCTAATTTAAATTGACTGTAGGTGTGAATGTGAGTGTGAGTGGTTGTCTGTCTCTATGTGTCCTGTGATGAACTGGAGACTTGTCCAAGGTGTACCCTACCTTCCACCCTAAGACAGCTGGGATAGACTCCAGCCCCCCTGACTCTATGAGGATAAGAGGTAGATAATGGATGGATGGATGGATGACTGAACAAACAGTCCATTTCTTGTATTAAACATCGTCATAAAAAATACATTAAATCACTTTTTTCTCAAAATTAGTGTTGTAGTATCAGCAGCATGAGATGAGATGTGTCTGAGCTCAATGTGGTGATGCTACAGGTCATACTGTATAGTTGAATATGATTCCCATAAAAATCAAATAATAATGCATACAAAGTACAGAATCACTTTTAGACAGAGTCAGTGTTGTACTTTCACCAGCATAAGGTGAGATGTGTCTGAGCTGAATGTGGTGATGCTGCAGCATATTTAAGGGGAACGCTTTTCGCTGGTCTCCGCCAACTGCCGGTGCTCATTAGGAGCAAAGTTTCCCGTTGTGCACTGGGGATGCATTGTTTCAGTAAAAATATGGTTGTAGCGCATCGTGTGTCTCGCCAACAAAGCAGAAATTCGCAGTTTGCTTCTTTTGATCCTACTGTATTTGAAGTAGCCTATTGATCCAGGAAGTTCAAATCTGCTAGTATCTTTCTAAAGCTGGTATCACACCGAACACGGAAAGTGTGGTGTGCTGTGTGGGCTAGGATGCAAGAGAGCGTAGAGCAGGACCACCGCGACCAAGGTGCTAGGCTACGGATTGAGCTGAAAGCCCTGGCTTTATTTATTATGATGATGATGATGATGAGGAGGAGGAGATCTGCAAGAAGAAGAGTTTGGGTACATGCCACTTTGAAGGAAGATAAGATGTGGGAGAGTTTCAGCTTGTCCAGGAACTACAGTCTCATGTCCCACAGCTCACCAAACTACTATACAGTAAGAATCAGCCTTTCCCTCCATCCTTTATATGCTTCCCCCCTTCTGCACAGCTCCTGGCAGCCCTAATTGCAGCATGCAAGAGTGCAACCCACCCCTGCGCTGCGCTCTCCTTGAGAGGAGACCGCTGCACCTTTGCACGGTGCAGCTACACAATGAATGGGTTTCTCTCTGCGCACCTGCGCCTTGCGTGTTCGGTGTCAAACCAGCTTAACTTTACCGAAGCGCTGCAGTTGCCGCTTTCCTTTGCCTTCTTCTTGGTTTCTTTTACTGTCACCCACAGGTTACTAATAGAAGCTTGGATAGTTAACTGTCTGATAGGTTTCTTTCTGCCCTGTGCTCACGAGACATCTTTTCTCTAAACGAGAAATATCGTCACGAATCTTGCGAGATCTCGTCACACCCCCCATGTTCATTTTATTCCATTAATTTCAATTAATTTTATTTTTAAGTGCATGTATCATTATTTTGTACCCTATACAGCACGTTGGTCAACCAAAGTTGTTAAAAAAAAGTGCTTTAGAAATTTTGACTTGACTTTTTCCTGTACAAGCTATCGTTACAGCATCTGATTTTCACTGAACAGATTATTAAGTAACATTTTAAGCAACACCAAGGCCTGCCTTTTAAATTGAGTAAAGTAACACCATTGGATATTGTGTGGCAATGTGGTATTGGTATGAATATGCACGCACACACACAACACAGGTAATTATGCTGCGTTCGAGCTGTCTCGGAAGTCGGGATTCGCAACTGGGAATGACGTTACACCCGAGTCGACGGTGTTCCGAGTAAACAAGTCGGACACCAAGACGGACGTCTCCAATGAAAAGTTTGTTGTGCTTGCTCTGTTGGGATGCAGAATGCTAATGCAGCAATATGACGTCCACCTCAAACACAATTAATAGGTACAAAGAAGACGCAGAGGGTGTGCGTCTGTTCTCCAGTGTAATTATGTGTGAGAAAGACGTTTGAGTCTACTGTAGGCTGTAATGTATAAGGCCAGCTGTATACTCGCCATGTATGACTGCGCGCGCGCAATCGTGATGTCAAAATGACGTGGAAACCCATCGCGTGGCACAAAAAGGCTTGTCACGTACAAAATTTCTCTCTTGCGTGCGCCAAACAGGAAACGGACCAGCTGGAAGAAGATGAACGTGCTGGAAACCAAGCTGAGGGAACAGATCTGTCTCTACAGACATCTGTATGATCCTTCTTCGAAAGAACATAGAGCCCTATTGCCCTCAATAAGCACACTTGTTTAACGTCGTTTCACACTACACGACTGTCGGAGTCGTTGACTCTCCGTGCTGTTTACACTGCGTGACTCTCTTCTCCCTGTCAGAGTTTTAAGGTGTTCACACTACAGGACTCTCTATTCAGCAGGCGTGTCAGACTGCTGCACTGCTCTCCAGTCAGCCTCCTCTCAAATCCTTAGCAACCAGGGAGTCCATAGCAACATTCTACTTCCTCTGCTTCTTCTTCTCCGCCGGTGGATTGTGGACGTGTTTTCGGGAGAGTATTGCAACTACTGCCGCGTCAAACGCTAATCTAGGGCGCTGCCATCTTGGATTGTGACGTTGTGGTGAAGTCGGTCGGGGTAGGTGAAGAAATTACGAGTTTACGAGTCGTAAATCCGACTTCGTGGGACGTTTCAGTTGATATTTACGACTCGGAAATCGTAAATTATGATTTACGAGGACAAGTAGAACGCAGCATTATAGCAATATACAAAAAATATTCTATTGATTTTGATTTAGCAAATATGATTCTCAACCATTTCTGCGTGTGTGTGTGTGCGCTCGCTCCTCGGCAGACAGACCCTTTGCCCCTGGAGCTTCCTGTTGCTGCTAAAGGCGGCCGGGTTTGAATGAGGATGCCCAGCCACGTCTCACTGTAAAATATCATCTGCTCCTCACTGATGTTAGCATGCTCAGAGATCCACCACAGCCTCTATGGCTATGTAAAACAAACATTAACAACTATAAAACCACCTCAAAGCAACCTATATCTCTCTAAAAGCATACGAATCGCTTGTTGACATCAGCTAATCAACTAACTCTGACACAAAAGCTGTGTTTGCCAGCATGGTCGTGTTATACTGAACAGATAACGGTACCAGTTACCGGTTACCAGTCTTCGGCCTGTCTTGACCGTTGGAGAGACGGATTAACGTCCGGCGAGTGTTGCACTTGCTAACGAGATAAGCAAATAATCATTTAAGGAGCTCCTAAGGCAACCATGTATGAGGAAACGCTCAGTTGTCTCATCAATAACGTTAACATTACCGACCTACAGCAACCTCCACGCAACAACAACAACAACAACACGCTAAAAGCAGCTTATGCAATGCAAATCATTCATGTGAAGTAATAGCTAATGTAAGCTAATGGCTAGCTAACCTCTCACGCTGGCTAAATAGTTAGCCTATGCTATCATGCTACATTACTGCATATCATTTCCCCCAATGTGTGCCGTTATGTGCAGGGAAACGTATAATGAGATGTTCGTTCCCACAGACATCATTCGACACTGCACAACAGACTGCACTGAAAATAACAAAATGACGAAAAACAAATGAAAATGGCGTTGTAGCCTACAGGATAACCGCCATTCCTTAACGTTACCAGAGGTCTCGTCCGCTCCTTCATGGTTTGAATTCTCCTTTCTATTCACTTTCGCCGATGAGGCCGACATGGTTTTAGTATTCTGTGACACTGTGACCAGATGTATATTCCGAGTGGCTCCTAACTCTTCTCTGGAGGATAAAAGTTACTTCCACCTTGCATGCAGAGCGTGTCTACAAGCCCACGTTAAGGAGGAACGAGCCTACATTCACACGCTTGTTTCTGTCCGTGGCGCTCGGTCGGTGAACAAATGTATGGAGCTCTACTGCCTCCAGCTGGCTGGAGTGCGACACTGCAAACACCTGAAGTCTGACATTAAGTTGTGTCCCACCCACCCCCACTCCTAGCTCAAGCTCATCGATCTACACGACTAAGCTGAAAAACTTTGAGCCTCACATCCTTCCACACCCACTCTATCTGATTGCACTCAATGCCGTTTGCACATCTGTTTTTGCACATCTTCTCTTCCACTATGTAAATAACTATAAATAGCTATCATATCCTATTTCCAATGCCATGTAGTCTGTATATATTCACCCCAAACTTACTTAATTGTATTTTTAATACTATTTTTACAGTTTTTTTGTATTGTATTCTATTTTTATACGCCATATTTACCATATTTACAGTCTATTTCATGTTTGTGTCAAGCTGCTAAACTGCCTTTCATTGTTTGACAATAAAGTTCTATTCTATTCTATTCCATTCTATTCTATTCTCTCCTATTCTAAATCCTACAATATATGCAAAAAACAGTGGGCAATGTCCAGAGGTGAAGTGTGTATGTGCAAATAAACTGTGAAAGTAAGCAAAGATGTCCATTTGCATGTTTCAGGAGTTGAGGCTACAGTAGCTGTAAATCAGCAGCATCAGGCTAACAGTTATGAGATAAAGTGCAGGTGACAAGGAGAATGTCCTGTGGGACAAAGGACTTCCTCAGTCTGTCAGTGGAGCAGCCTGACACTGAATGCACTCCTCTGTCTGCTGATGGTGCTGCAGAGGGTGGAGGGTATCTGGGTCCATGATGGACAGCAGTTTGCTCAGAGTCCTTCTCTCTACCACTGATTTGATGGAGTCCAGCTCTGTGCTTTCCTTTATATATATTTACTGACAGATAAATAGTGTGATAAACAACAATTAACAATATAATGAAGTATTAAAATGGACTGAGTGTTCAGCCTGTGGTGTTGCTGCCTACAGCTTTTTGATGAATCGCTCATCCAAGCAACTTCAAACTGAGCACATTACATTAACCTGACAAAGAAATGTTAGTGGTTACACTGCAGAATAAATTTTACCCCAAAAATAACAATTCAAATATGACTCAATAACCTTCACTCGCTTCAGGTAAATACTTGAATGCAGGGCATGTATTAATTGTTTAACTAATAATAACTTACTTCATTAAAATAGGCCTGCCTCTTAAAGTTTCCATTGCCAATGCCAAAATTCACGGTTAGAGAGTGGGTGGGTGAAAAGTAAAGCAGTAGACAATGTTTGCCTGTGGGTCTGCAGTCTGCGTAAGTGGCTGAGTAAATAGTGAAATTCCACACTACATGCAGTCTGTGCACACTATGTCCTCAGCTCTGCAGCTACACACAGGATGGACGGATGTGGTGATATGTAAATAACACCCAGAGGGAGGGACAGACAGATACCTGGCTTTATGGTTAGGCATGTGTCATCCACTCTCTTTGTGTGGCTGGGTGGAGGCAGGATTTCCATGTCTCAATTCACCACAGGCTAAAACATCAAGTTATGTTTCCTCTATCTGTTCACTTTTTATTTTCTGCTTCTATAGTTCTGCTTGGTTGCATTTCATTACCTTGTACTTGTGACATGTTTCTTCCGTTTCTTTTTCCTTGTTAATTTTTGAGAGTTTTTCCTCAGTCAGTGTGAGGGTTTTTAATATGGATGTGACTTGTAAAAATATAATAAATAAAATCTGCAGTAGATTATAAAGCCTTCTGAGGCTAATTTGTAATTTGTGATTAATTGTAATTGGGCTACACAATTAAAATTTGAATTTACTTGACATGTAATGACAATAAAATTAAACTCTAATCTAATATAATTATTTAATGTCTGGCAAAAAAGTTTTGTCCTCATTATGTAAAAATAAATCATATGAAGTAATTAATAACAAAATGACGAATATTAAAATGATCTTAACGGCTCTGCTTTTATCTGGTAGTCTGTTTGGTTTCATTATCATAGGCTACCTGACAGCATCCGGAGGTTGCCTCGGCAGGTGCACTGAATGGTGGAATGTGATTGGCTCCTGTAGCGTGTCCATCATATGGGTAGCCAACGAATCAAGCCACCGTCTATGACATCAGCACTTTGTCGCTGCCCAGTGTGACTGAATTCAAACTTTTAGTCAGCTGTGTTTTCGTTGTGAACACGAGTAGCTACACCCTAATAGAGACTGTGGAGAGCCGGGACAGACAGTGTAGCTCAGCTGATGTGTCCGTGCTAGTCCAACTAGAGCTGTTGCATCCACTTTGGCCCGAAGAAAGACGTTGGAGACGTTGACGGTGTGTGAATGTCCAGCAGAGACAACTAACCGACATCCACCATGTCAGGTCTAACACCACAGGTAACATTAGCTACAACACAGCTAGCTGCTGCTTTAGCTTCACACACTGGATTTTCCTGTTGGGCTTGTTTGCCTCTCCTCATTGTTCCTCTGTGTGACACAAATAGCGACGAAAACTAAAATGTTGAACTCTTAACTAACTCAAACTACCAGCTTTCATTCAGAGAGCATGGGAACAGTTCACCAAGCTAAATTACGGTATACCGGTATTGTCAAGACAATTTCAAGTTATGTTAATTTTATTTGTGTATGTCTTATCTATTTGTATACGTATTCATTTGTGTCACAAATTACAAATTTGCCTCAGAAGGCTTTGTTTGTGATTGTGTATCCTCTTAAAATTGCTTATTTTAGTGAAGAATTGCTTGGACTTTGAATGAGGATAGTCCCAGTCTATATTGTGATGTATTAATCTAAGATAATTGGTTATTTTGTAATATGATATTACAAACAATATAATAAAATAATGGTTCAAATGGTCCAAAGGGCTAGACTGATTAAAATTAATAAATGTCTGTAAAATAACTAGAAATGTTTCCTCAGTTGATCACGATGAAGAAATGGTCTATTGTCCTTTATTGGGACACCACTTCCTGTCAGTGCTGTGATTGTCAGGTTGTGTCCTACACCAGGTAATACCCATACATTAATAGATACAGGTATAACCAGCCACAGCTGCTGTTTTGTTTTATAGTTATAGTAGCAGAGAATCAATACCATATTGTTGGTATTCAGTCTGTTAACATGTGGTTATTGTTCCTACACAGCATTTTTTCACATAATAATAGCCTGTCTTAAGAATTCAACAAGGCTATTATAATGATAATGTTTTGGATAATTTGTTAATATAAAAAAATGTGTAAAAGGGAGGGAAGTCTGGTTTATAAACTGCAATGATCTTATCATAGAATTAGTTATGACTGTCAGTTTTCTTTTCGAGGAACATGTGGGACAGTCGGTCATAATTTACTCAGAGCTATTTAAATGTAATGATTCAGCCATAATGAATTTGTTCAATTTGTTTTGTTCTGCCCAAAATACAGAGACATGCAGGGTTGTTGAGGTAGAAACTCATGTTTACCTGTAGTGTGAATATGTGTGTCTGTGTGTCAGTGCTGTGATAATACACATGCATGTTGACTTGAGATATAACCAAGTTAATATGTTAGTTTGCTAGTGGTTTTGGTGGTAAAAGGCCTTGGCTGCACTAAAAAATGAATTAAAAATTTACTTGTTTCTGTTGTCTTGAGAAGTTCAACTTAAGCATATTAAGATGCTGCAGGGCATTTTTCCATTCCTTCGTCTCAAAGTCAGGCTTTTAGCCTGAAAACAAGATTGTGTAAACACAAACTGAAGAGATTTAATGTCTTATAATATAAAATATGCCAGTAAATACTCTCAAAATGTTGAGCTGTGTTAATAGCTGTCATTAGAGATTCAGTTAAAAAGAATTAAACAATAATTCAGCATTTTTTTTTTTTTTTTTTTTCCAGAACACATGCTGCTATTTGATATTTGTGAGCGGATCTTGACTGAAGCTGACACAATTGGTTTGATAGTTCAGTTGTTTAACTAAGCAAAAATGACAAACATTGTCTATTTTTAACTTTTCAAATATGAAGATTAATTGCTATATATATATTTGAGTTTGGGTTGGTGTTTGAGCAAAACCAAACATTTCTGTCTCTTTTAATTGTCAGACTAAATGGCTGAGCAAAGACAGATTGATGGGAGTTAATTGATCATGAAACCCTTCCTTAGTTTCAGTCCTAATTACTTAGTTTCAGCTCCTGATCTCCTAACACTGAGAGGTTGTTGTGGGAGGAGGTAGATCTTTATCCACATGGGGGAGGCATTGTGTCAGCCTCAGCTGTTGTTTAATTAAGTGGTTCCTCTTTCACCTTTCTAAGTAAAATTTTAAACAGCGTTTTTTTTTTGTTTTTTTTTTGTTTTAAATCTTTGATGATTGTGTTCTCTTCACATGGGTGGTTTCAGATCAACTCAGTGGATTTGGACTATTTTGAATTGATTGATCCATTTTAATGCAGGCCACTGCAGTGTTGCAGCTGCCTACATTAAATGTCTCTTTATTTCACTTCTGTGTTTTTTTTTTAAACTTTTTAAATTTCATTTATTTAGGTAAACAAAGAACATGAGATCATCATGGGTGTTAGAGTTATAAACAAAAATCCTTTTACACATACAGTACATCATGATGTAAAGTCATACTGTTCAAGGTGCATACACAATCCATTTTTCCCAAAGTTCAATACATTTCCCCAACTGAAGTCTTAAAACAAAAGTAAGTCTCTCCATGGAGTAGATTTCTTTCACGATTCCGCACCACTGCTCCACTGTTGGAGGGCCTGGTTGTAAACATTTTCTGGTTATTGCTTTCCTGCTGCATGCCAAGAGTATCTTCAGTAGCTATTTATCTCTCTTCATTTCCAGTATTTTACCAATGTATAAAATAACAAAAGAGACGTCTAATTCTACCCGTATCATTTTATTAATTTCAGTAGCCACCTCTCTCCAGTAAGGTTGGGTTTTTGGACAGGCCCAAAAGAAATGAAAGTGATTTGCCATAGAGGTTCTACATTATCTCCACTAGAGGCCTCGCAGAGCTGTTATTTTAGGAATTCTAAAAATATCTCACCACATTATTCCAGCAGAACTCTCTCAATGACCTTGAGTTTGCAGTAGTTGCTAGTGTCTCATCTCACATATTTCTGACTAGATCTTTTCTGATATTTGTATTTCTGACTCCCTCTCCCATTTTTGTTTAATTTATCGTAGAGTGATTTTTAGAGGCTTGTGTACTGGAATATATTCTAGAGACCAACTTTTTATTGTGTTTTTCTTGGTATGCATCCTGAAATATAGAAATCATGTTGCAATCCTCCTCCTCTTTGATTTGTATTTTTTTTTTTTATTATAATGCTCTCTGACCTGCAGGTACCTATGGAAGTCTTGCTTTTCCAGTCCATATGTGTTTGAAATTGAGTCATAGCTCTGAAATTTATTGTTTAAAGTAAGGGTACAGAAAGAAGTCATACCTCTCCAAACCCACTGTTTAAAACCCCCATCCAATTTATCTGGTTCAAATTCTGGGTTGTATGCTACCCAATTCAAGACCCTAGCCTGTTGCTCCATTTGTAGCTTCCTTAAAACCTTAAACCATAGCTTCAGAGTAAATAATGTCCATTGATTCAGGCATTTATAATGTCCTTCAGCTTGGCTGTTATTTCCTATTATAGATTGTATTGCGATGTTTAACTGTGTAATTTCCAAGTATTTCCATTTAGATTCATAATTAAGGGGTTTCAGTTGCGCAGCATAATAATAATAATCCTGTAAGCATGGTAAAGCTCTTCCTCCCTTCTCTTTTTTTCAGCTGTGGTGTCTTAAACTGAACCCTGGGTGTTCTGCAGTTCCAAATGAACCTTGAGATCCAGGCATTCCACTCATCAAATTGTCTTTGGGGTACCTCTAGTGGCAAAGACTGGAAGAGATAAAGAAGCCGTGGCAACACATTCATTTTAGTTATTTCTACTCTATTACTCATATCTAGTGGGAGGAGGGACCATCTCGAGATGTCAGATTTGATCTCTTTATTAAGGAGGCCGTAGTTATTTTCAAAAAAGTTTTGAAATGTCTTTAGTAAGATTTATTCCTAGATATTTTAGTCTGGGGGAGTCCCATTTAAAATTGTATTTCCCTCTTATATCTGGGTCCGGGGTATAATTAAATGTGAGGATTTGTGTTTTTTGAATATTAAGCTTATATCCAGAGTATGAATTATATTTATTTAGCAGGGACATTAATTTAGGCACACTTGAGTCTGGACTTGTGATAAAAAGCAAAACATCATCTGCAAACATGCAAGTTTTATGCGCTTCTAATGTAATTGTGACCTCTTTAATCTCAGAGTCCTCTCTACTTCCTTGAGCCAAAGGTTCAATAAATAACGCAAATAAGGTTGGGCTCAGGGGGCAACCCTGGCATGTCCCTCTCTCCAGACAGATAGTTTGTGCCAAGTGTCCATTAACCCTATAATTCTGGCCGTTGGTGGCGAGTATAATGCTCTAATACATTCAATGAAACCGAATCAAATGCCTTTTCGGCATCAAGGCTAACCAGCATTGCACTTATGTTGTGTGATGTAATATGACTCATCACTTATAGTGTTCTCCTTCAATTATCCTGGGTCTGTCTATTTAATACAAAGCCTGTTTGATCTAAATCGACCAGCTCTGGGACAACAGACTCCAGTCTCTTAGATAGGATTGAAGCAAATAATTTATAGTCTACATTCAATATTGGTATATATGAGCTGCATTCCTTTTTATCTTTACCTTCTTTTTGAAGATTCAAGATTCTTTATTGTCATTATGCACGCATAACAAAATTCTCTCAGCTTAAGGACACACATAAATAAGGAATAAAATATATAGTGATATATACAATAGAAATGAAATTTTTACGGCAGAAATGTAATGCTAATAATATAAATAAAATATTTACAGCAAAAATGTAGTACTCGCAGCAGAAATGTTTATTAGCAGCATAAATGTGATATTTGCAGTAGAAATTCCCTATTTATAGCAGAAATGTAATACTTGCAGCAGAAATGTGATATTGCACCCGTAATTTAATATTTTCAACAGAAATGTAAACTTGCAGAGAAAATGTGGAGAAGGAGTAGATAAAGTGCATCTTAGTGCAAGAACCGGTGGGGCTATGGTATTTTGGGATGATAGAGATAACTGCTTCCCTCCATGATTGGTGGGGCTTTCCCTGTTCGCAGTGTATGATTAAAACAATTAAGCAGAACAGGTGTAATTTGGAGCTTAAATGTTTTATACCATTCGGATGGGTATCCGCCTGATTCCAGAACTTTATAAGTTTTCAATCATGAAATGGCTTTAAAAAATGGCTTTACTCAGTTCTTCTGCTGTTATTTCAGTCTTTACTTCTTTATTCTGTTGTTCTCCTATAGATGGTAGGTCTAGTGAGTTTAGAGTTTGTATTCTTACTCCGTTGTTTTTGTGTTCTCCAGGAAAGTAGTTTCGTTGCCCTAGACCCCGTCTCCTGGTACCTCTGTTTAGTAAATTTGTGTTGTTTTTCAATTTCCTCACCGTATATACCATTTATATCTTGTTTAATTTGATTTATTAATATCTGAGGATATTTTAGTTCAGCATGTCTAATTTCTAATGACTTCATTTCCTCTTGTAGTTCAGTAAATCTCTGTTTTTCTTTTTTCCGAAAAGCCGTGAGGACAATAATTTTACTTCGGATGTTAGCCTTAACTGTGTCCCATAGAGTATTTGGAGACACCTCTCCATTATAATTGTTTTGTAACACGTATTAAATTCCTGTTGAATCTGTTTCTGAACTGTTTTGTCATTTAAAATGCTTGTATTTAGTTTCCAAATTGTATTTTTCCGTTGATTAGATAGTTGAAAAGTTAGATACACCCCTGAATGATTAGATGCATTGCTTTTTTTAATTTTATTTTATTTTTTTTTAACTCTGTGCCAGTCTGATTTATACATAAACTTATAATCAATTCGGGAGTATACAGAGTGGCATGGGGAATACTAGGTGAATTGTTTTTTTTTCCTGGAAGAGATTCTCGCCACACGTCAATCAAGCCCATCTCTACAAGCATCCGCTGGATTAAAATGGCATTTGTACTTTTCTTTGACGCTGATTATTTCACTTTTTTTTTATTTAATCCATGGTGTCTATGGATGGTACTTTGGCATGACATTATATTTGTGTCACAGTTCTGAGTGAGCAAAAGCAAATTTTGAGTGCAGAAAAATTATGTGCTCAAAATATGTATTTCGCTTGGCACAGCACCAAAACCAACTAATCAGATGACTGAAGAAGGTTGATTCTACTTGGCTGTTTTGTCTCCAGTCATATGACTTCTAAGCTTGTGATGATGATATAGCTTATGTGTAACACATCCATGGCTACTGGAGGGAATGACATGTTTTGATGTCTTCCACCAGACAGACAGACAGATGATGAAAACAACATGTATGATACACTATATTGCCAAAAGTATTAGCTCACCCATCCAAATGTGTGTTTGGAAGGTGTTCCAGTGCACCTAGGCATGCAGACTGCTTTTACAAACATTTGTGAAAGAATGGGTCGCTCTCAGGAGCTCAGTGAATTCCAGCGTGGAACTGTGATAGGATGCCACCTGTGCAACAAATCCAGTCCTGAAATTTCCTCACTCCTAAATATTCCACAGTCAACTGTCAGCTGTATTATAAGAACGTGGAAGTGTTTGGGAACGACAGGAACTCAGCCATGAAGTGGTAGACCACGTAAACTGACAGAGCGGGCTCAGTGGATGCTGAGGCGCATAGTGTGAAGAGGTCGCCAACTTACTGCAGAGTCAATCACTACAGACCTCCAAACTTCATGTGGCCTTCAGATTAGCTTCCATGAAGCACAGAGAGCTTCATGGAATGGATTTCCATGGCCGAGCAGCTGCATCCAAGCCATACGTCACAAAGTGCAATGCAAAGCGTTGGATGCAGTGGTGTAAAGCACGCCGCCATTGGACTCTAGAGCAGTGGAGACGCGTTCTCTGGAGTGACGAGTCACGCTTCTCCATCTGGCAATCTGATGGACGAGTCTGGGTTTGGCGGATGCCAGGAGAACGATACTTGTCGGACTGCATTGTGCCAAGTGTAAAGTTTGGTGGAGGGGGGATTATGGTGTGGGGTTGTTTTTCAGGAGCTGGGCTTGGCCCCTTAGTTCCAGTGAAAGGAACTCTGAATGCTTCAGCATACCAAGACATTTTGGACAATTCCATGCTCCCAACTTTGTGGGAACAGTTTGGAGCTGGCCCCTTCCTCTTCCAACATGACTGTGCACCAGTGCACAAAGCAAGGTCCATAAAGACATGATGACAGAGTCTGGTGTGGATGAACTTGACTGGCCTGCACAGAGTCCTGACCTCAACCCGATAGAACACCTTTGGGATGAATTAGAGCAGAGACTGAGAGCCAGGCCTTCTCATCCAACATCAGTGTGTGACCTCACAAATACACTTCTGGAAGAATGGTCAAAAATTCCCATAAACACACTCCTAAACCTTGTGGACAGCCTTTCCAGAAGAGTTGAAGCTGTTATAGCTGCAAAGGGTGGACCGACGTCATATTGAACCCTATGGCTTAGGAATGGGATGTCACTTCAGTTCATATGAGAGTCAAGGCAGGTGAGTGAATACTTTTGGCAATATAGTGTATGTTACCTTATGTGTGATATCACGTTTGCAGTGTTTGCAGTGCCTCTTGATGGATAGTAGGTTTTGTCAAGAGCACTGCAAGCAGTAATGTCAATATCACAGAACACATCATTTTCATCATTCGTGTCTGTTTAAAGTACGCAAATACATTTATTGAGCACAGAATATATTCCTGTGCCCAAAATGCCTTTGCTTGCTCAGGAATATGGCACAAATATGATGCCATACTTTGATTACAAACTACTAATCCCAATAGATTCAGAATGCTTGTTTAAAGAGTGTGTAAAACTGAGACACTGATGAGAGATTTATACTGTCAATAAAACCAGCAGGGTGATTATAGAACATTGTTATAATATGTAATATAATGTGTGATACTAACAATAATCTCACAACAACCGTCACAGTTATTAGACACTGAAGCTGTTGTGGTGTGTGCTTCAGAGTGGCAGCATGCAGGGTCTGGAAGAGGGAGATATTCTTGACCCCGAGTTTCAGCAGCGCTTGGAGGATGCTCGTACTCTGGTCAGACAGGAGATCCAGCGGGAGCTGAAGATCAAGGAGGCCGCTGAGAGACTACGGCGGGCTGTCACCAATCGCAAAAGTGCAGCTGATGTGGAGGGCCAGCTCAAAGCCTCGAGCCGCAAGCTGGAGAGGCTGCACTGGGAACTGCAGGAGCTGAATGCCAGGTCTATGGCCACAGAGAAGGACAGCTCCTCAGGTAACTGAACAGATCCTTTGGTGGAGTCTTTTAGCTCAACAATGTGGTGACTTTCAGAACCCAGCCGGTAGCATAGTGGATGATCGTGCATGTCATCGGCCTGGGGAACCCGGGTTTGACTCCCTCCCAGTCCCGGTTGTGTCAGGAAGGGCATCTGGTGTTAAAAAAAAAAAAAAAAAAAAAACTAACGCTAAGTCTACAACCGGATCATTTTATTGGACAAATGCATATTTGTACAACAGCAGTGAAATGAAATTTGCAACAACTCTGCTAACTGTGCAATTGTGAAAACATAAACCCATCGCTACAAGGTATTTTCAGTGGAAAGCAGTGGCATGAAGCTACAAACTGACATCTGACACCAGGTGAAATTTTAGCGCTCTGATGACTTGGTGCAGCTTAAAGCCGTCATGATTTTGCTTCACCTGTTCCATCTAAAAACTGTTAGCCATTTCCCAGTGCCATTTAATGACAGCAATGTAGATGATGTAGTGATTGTCAGGGTACAAAATGTATGCTCTGTAAATAAATGAGAGCCATGAAAATATCTCTTGAATAAAAGGGAATTATTTCCCAATAATTCCAAAGCCTAACCCTCCACATTTTTATTTTTTTTTTCTGTAGGCTGCATGGAGGAGCAAGACGATCTGTCTGCAGAGTCGTGTCAGTGGGAAGAGGACACATCACCAGTGGCCAGTCGGGTCAGGGCCCTGAAGAAACAGCTCACCATGGAGACCAAAGTCAAACAGGGCGCTGAGAACATGATCCAGACTTATACCCACGGCTCAGTCAAGGTGCAGTGCAGTGAAAAGACATCACAACACACACAGGACAGGGGGAGGACAGAGGATTGGAAAGAAGGGCATGTAAATACAAAGTTGTTTTTTTTTTTTTTTTAAACTACACAATTTCAATTCATTAGTAATGCCTTGTTCACATTACACGGGATGAGACTGTCATCCACTCGGTGAGCCTGGGTCGTTAAGTGTGAACACCTCAAAGACACCAGTCAGAAGCTGGCCCATGTCCTGACTTTGTGTCACAGACAAAAACTGAACATCTAGCCTGCTAAATATCCAGTTGTATATACTCTGGATTACTCTGGCAGTCCATTCCAGATGGGGAGCCATTTGAAAAGTACTGAATTAGATTGTCACCGGGGGAAACTGTTATTTAGTACTGTGAGATGGATTGTCAGGAGCCCAGTTATCTTGCAATGTCAATGAAATCTACTGTGAAGTCCTGTAGAGGAGAGGACAGAGCAAAGATGCAGTAAGCTTCCAAAAAACCTCCAGACACAGGAAATTAAGACCCAACTGGCTTGAAATACCAAGCCTTGGCTGTTCTATATTCAGGCTGCTATAGTATACTTCAAAATTCCAGCCAGTTAAAAACCACTGTATTGATTTCTGCTGAGAACAGGCTGTTTCTGTGTCTGCACCTCTCTCTGTTCACTTCTGTTTACTTATAGATGCATACTGGCATTGGTAAAAGAGGCCAACGTCATTCTGCAGTGCACAGACAGCACATAGAATACATTATTCCATGACGGAGCTCGGTTAGCTGCAGTGCTAACCAAGCACTGCTTTGTAAACATAGGCCCAAACATGTCCCTGTAACGTTAGTACTGCAGCTACCAGAGGGTAGCGGAGGTACCTGAGGTAAATATGTACTGTACCTGTAACGTTAGCCCTGCAGCTACCGGAGGGTAGCAGAGCTACCGGAGGTAAACACGTCCCTGTAACGTTAGCCCTGCAGCTACCAGAGGGTAGCAGAGCTACCGGAGGTAAACATGTCCCTGTAACGTTAGCCCTGCAGCTACCGGAGGGCAGTAGAGCTACCAGAAATAAACGTGTCAAACCTGAAAAGCATAGCTGGAAGCTCGTCATTGTTTACTGACAGCAAAGTGAAAATTGTGTGTTTGTACCAGTCGTATATCTTTCTTGCTTTATTTTTTATTTATTTATTTTTAGCTAGACACTGCTCACTCAACAGTTCAGTCCCACTTTAGCTCACTGACCAGATGTGATCCAGCCATGTAGCAGGTTTAGACATAGTGTATTATGATGTGTCTGTGTTAAGCTGTCATTTGTTTTCCAGGACAGGAAGGTGATGACCACAGCCCAGCAGATGTTACAGGACAGTCGCACTAAGATTGAGCTGCTGCGCATGCAGATTATCAAAGTCAGTCAAGCCAGAGACGGAGAGAGGGACGGCTCTCATGGTAAATCCTACGACACATACACTTCTTCTCTTCTCCACTGATTGTTCCAGTGGCTGTGCTTCAGAGGTAGAGTAGGATGTAAATGGCTGGAAGGCTGGCAAGTCAATCCCTGCTTCCTCCAGTCCACATGGTGAAGAGTTGAAGGCAGTTTTAATGCATTAGATCAAACAACACTTTTGAGCAATTTTATTGCTAGGTGTGCTGTGCTGTTACTATAGTGATGCAGTGGTCATGTTGAATGTGTGTGTGTGTGAGTATGTCTTCATCTCCCCCCATGATGATACTATTTTTTACAATCTACAGAGGTGGTACGAAGTACTCACATTCTTTACTTAAGTAGAAGTACAGATAGTTGTATAAAAGTAGAAGAATTAATTCAACTCCTTTACTTAAGTGAAAGTAAAATACAGGTTCTGAAATTTACTTAAAGGTAGAGTTGGCGATGTCAAAGAGCTAGCAAGATTTGAAAGATGCACTGCTACGAATCCCCCTCTAAGCTCCTCCTCCACTCAGCGCTACGACCAATGCAGCCTTTTCTGCTTCCGTCTTTCTCTTCTTTGGCTGTGTAGCCGGCCAAGCCGCCACAGGTAACGCTGGAATCAGTATTTTAGGCTGCTTTTTCTCTGCCAATTTAAACTGGTCTGGTATTTACCAGCTACCGAAGTATTTCAAGAAAAGAGCGTGCTTGATACCTGCGGCAGTGGCGAAGTGATGCGTGTGCCCGTGCGGAGTGGAGGGTAGAGTGGGGGCGCACGGGGGACGAGCGCAGGACGAGACGAGAACGCATCTGATTCGTACTTCACACTCGGACCGAGGCTATTAATTGGTCAAAGTTTTTGTCGTCCTGTGGCTGCCACAGATCGCGGATTCTATTCACCTCTCTTTCTGTATACATATTAAATTGATGACTATCAGGGTGGAAGGACCATTTTATCCAACATAACAAAATGTGTCTCTAAAAATCATCGCCTACTATACCTTTAAGTACAAAAGTAAAAATCAATTTTTAACTACAGTGATACATGATGCCTCTTTTGATAACTCGGCAAAATTTCTGTTGTCATCGTTACTCAAGTGAAGTATAAATACCTGAAAAATCTACTTGGTACAGTAACGTACAAATACTTACACTTCCCATCCCTGACATTCTAGCAGCATTTTGTTTTATTTTCTAGCCTAGAAGTCCTTCAGCAACAACTCTGGTTCAGTTACACTGTAATGGTTTGTTGATGATGTCCCAGCCTGACACCCTCTACCTGCTCTCAGGTCAGCCTGTGGAGATGATCAGTCCTCTGGAGCTGCGCTTGACTGACCTCTTGCACCACATGAAGATTGAGTCGGCCGTAGCAGAAGGCGCCAAAAACGTGGTGAAGCAGCTGAGTAGACGTAAGATCCAGGACCGCCGCATCCTCGCAGAGGTGGGTGAACACCAGATAGATGTTCTGTCTTTCATTTTATTGACTTTAGAACAGTAAATGTGAAGGTTGTAAAAAGTGTTTTATTTTTTATAAATTGGACCAGGCTGCATCCTGAGGGATGTTTCATAAAGCTAACTCAGAAATACAGGGCTCATTGTGAAACGTTTGGAATGAGTTGGAATAGAGATAGAGATTAAGTTTGTATTTCAGGACGTCAAGAACATGCATTCACCGTAAAGAGATATTGTATAATAATAATATGATGATGATGATGAAAGCACTGTATAATACTTTAAAGGTCCCATATTATACACTTTTTCGGCAATTTTGTATAGGTGTCTATAGACGTCTAACAATATTGTATTCAAAGTGTATTACCCCAAACTCAGCCCTGGTCCTGAATTCCAGCCTGTTAAAAATCACTGAGCTGTGTCTGACCACACCAAGTGTCTCTCTCTCCCCCCTTACCATGTGCTTATGTTTACTTCTAGATGGGTACTGGCACTGGCAAAAGAGGCTACCATTAACAGTAGTCAGAGTCACCCAAATTACAAATAGGTGTATAACATTAGCTTCAAATAAGCCTTGTGCTCACAGAGCGCATGTTGAATGTCTCCTGATATTAATTACTCAAGGACACAAACATTAGCTCTGCAGCAATTGCAGCTCTGTTAGCGGCAGTGCTCCGTCTATAAACATGTCCCTGTAAGCTAGATGCTAAGGTGACAAGTATACCACAGGGGAAATAGTACTGGGAGGATCCAGACTGTATAAAATACATTATTCTATGACAGAGCTCAGTTAGCTGCAGTGCTAACCGAGCTGTGGAGCTCTGTTAGCCGCAGTGCTAAACGTGCTCCGGAGGACTGCTTTGTAATCATGGGCCCATACAAATTATGCTTGGCTACATAGCTGAAGATGAAGCATGAATCAGTACCAACTGTCCAGGACACTACATACATAGAAGCTGTAAGTTAATCCATTTTGTGTTGGAGCTCTGCTTAGCGAGATGGCCTATAAACATGTTCCGGTCAGCACTGCAGCTACCTGAGGTACCGGAGCTACCCTCCGATAGCTGCACGTTACAGGGACATGTTTCCAGGCCACCACGCTAAGTAGAGCTACACAGTAAAGCAACACAAAATGAAATAACTTACAGTCCATGTTTATAGCTGTGTCCCAGACAGTTGGTGCAGTTCCATGCGTCATCTTCAGCTGGTTAGTGAAGTCTGCTTTGTGAGATGATGCTAAACTTTGGGAAGCTCTCTTGCTTCATTTCCAGCTAAAATAAATCGATCCACTGGGTCTTCAGAGGACGAACAGAGTAAAAATAGCCTCCTGTGCTCGTTGAAGCTGCCAACACACAGAGCAGCTGCCGTGCTTTGCTCCGAACTTTGTCAGGTTTGTTTGCAAAAGTTAGCGAGGAGAAACAATGGAGGCCGGCTGCTCGGTAACTTAAGAGGAGGGTTATATATCCAGGGGGAGGCTGGCTCAAAGGCAGTGTCCTCTACTGGAGGGAGGGGCATTTCACTGTTCTACGTCAGCAGGCGAAAAATGTTCAACTCCGTTTCAGCACACATTGGCAAAGAATAGGACCAAGCAGGGGAAGGAGTTTTTCACTCCCGGAGCCTCATTCACAGGCTATGGGGACACATACTACTGTTAGAACACCTTTATAAAGTGAATTTTCAGTTATAGGTGAACTTTAAGATTTCTGGATGTTCATTTTGGTCAACCTGACCGATATGATAAAGGAGTAGGGCAGCTCCTCACTTGATCACAAGTCATTCCACCGCTGTGTTCACTGATAGCACCTGTTTGAAGATTCAAGAGTCTTTATTGTCATTATGCACGCATAATGAAATTTTGTCTCTCAGCTTAAAGACACACAGAAATAAAGATATAAAAAGATATAAAACACCCATATTTATAGGGATTTAATATTTGCAGCAGAAATGTGATATTGTTTTTCTTTCCATGCCAAGTAGATTTTAAAATGTGTGTGTGTTTGACTGATGAATATAGAGCTAGACCCCAGGAAGCACAGCATAGTGAGAGTTTATGTTAATATTTACTGATGTTGACTCACCCACTCCTGTCCATAGGGACTATGGGGCAGTGCCACACGATATGGATCAAAGTGCCCACTTGTTCCCTACTATGACAGCAGAAATCACAGTCTGAAGGGACTCATATATAGGTCTGTTTGTTTCTTACTGACTTGGAAGACTCCCTCTATAGTGTTATCTAATAACGGCAAGTGTTGTGTGTTCCTCAGGCCCAGGCACGAATGCAGGAGTCCTCTCAGAAGGTGGATTTATTGAGACTCTCCTTGGAGAGACGGTTAAGTGAGCTGCCTGAGGACCATCCCAAGCAGGCTGCCATCAAGGAGGAATTGCTGCGGTCTTCACCTTCCACCCCGAAGAGAGAATCCAAAGACCTGTCTTCTTCCTCCTCTTCCTTCTTCTTCAAACCAGCCAGTCTGACAGGTCGATACTCATACAAATTCCTGATCAAAATTTTAAGACCAGTTGAAAAATTGCAAGAATTTTGCACTGATGGATATTAAGAAGGTTGTAAGTAGTACTTCAAAATGCAAAAAGAAGAAATGGGAGTGAGACAAGGGCGGTACGGTTAGCACCTGGGTTTGATTCCCAGGGCCTTTCTTTTTGGAGTGTGCATGTTCTCCTCATGTCTGCATGGGTTCTCTGCGGGTACTCCGGCTTCCTCCCACCATCCAAAAACATGCATGGGGATTAGGTTAATTGGCTAATTTAAATTGCTCATAGGTGTGAATGTGTGTGTGAATGGTTGTCTGTCTCTATTGCTACGTTCATCTTGTATCGGAAGTTGGAGGTCGGAGCTGGAAATGACGTCACACCCGAGTTGACGGCATTCCAATAAACAAGTCGGAAAACCAAGATGGATGCCTCTGATGAAAAGTTTGTTGTGCTTGTTCTGTCGGAATACAGAAAGCTAATGCAGCAAAATGAGGTCCGCCTCAAACACAATCAGTATGCACAAAGAAGACTCAGGTAGTGTGTCTGTTCTCCAGCGTAATCATGTGTGGGGAAAAACGTTTGACTCTACTGTAGGCTGTAACGTATAATGCTACACAGTGCTAATCCAGGGCACTGCCATCTTGGATTATGATGTTGTGGTCAATTCAGGGTTGGTGAGGTTCGTCCAACTTTCCAAGTTGGAAATCCGACTTCCGAGTACAAGACGAAGGCAAGCCCTGCAATGAACTGGTGACTTGTCCAGGGTGTACTCCACCTTTCACCTTAAGACAGCCGGGATAGGGACCAGCGCCCCTGACCCTATGTGAGGTTAAGCGGCAGAAGATGGATGGATGGGAGTGAGACAAAAAAAAACAACTTTGCAAACAACTATTAAACTGAAATAGGCTGTTCATCAGCTGATCAAAAGTTTAAGACCACAGCCTTTAAAAGCCAAAATCTTTGCAAATATGTGGATTCAGTGTCATTTTCTGTCAGGTATCCACACTGTCATGAGCTCCTGATGGCAAAGGCAAAATAGTTTTCTCTCTTTGAATGCAGTTGTTGAGCTGCATCAGCAAGGCCTCTCCCAGCGTGCCAATGCTGCTGAGGTTGAACACAGTAAGACAGTCATTTTAAACTTCTTAAAAGATCCTGAGGGTTCAAAAAAATTGACTGGCCCTGAGTCGGAGGATCCAACTGGTTGTCACGGGACAAACACGGGACGATCCTCGGCCAAAATTAAGCTTGTCACTGGTGCCAACTGAAGTTCCATATCCATTAGACAGCATCTGCGAGAGAAGGGTTTTAAGAAGAAAAAAACGTCTTCAAAGGCCTTGTCTCCTTCGACGACACAAAATTGCATGAGCACACCAAACATGGAACATTGAAAGGTGGAAGTTTTATTCTCTGGTGAGAAAAAATTGAACCTTGACGGTCCTGATGGCTTTTGCTCAAGAGTGTATTCTAATACTCCATCACTGCATTTTAGAGAGAACTTAACCAAGTTACTTTATCTGTACATAGATAGTAGATGATGATGATATATTAATACTGTGATATCACAGACTCAGGTAGATATTACTCCTCTGTATCTTTACACAGACAACAGTAGATGATGATATATTAATACTGTGATATCACAGACTCAGGTAGACGTTACTCCTCTGTATCTTTACATACAGACAATAGTAGATGATGATATATTAATACTGTGATATCACAGACTCAGGTAGACGTTACTCCTCTGTATCTTTACACAGACAACAGTAGATGACGATATATTAATACTGTGATATCACAGACTCAGGTAGACGTTACTCCTCTGTATCTTTACACAGACAACAGTAGATGACGATATATTAATACTGTGATATCACAGACTCAGGTAGACATTACTCCTCTGTATCTTTACATACAGACAATAGTAGATGATGATATGTTAATACTGTGATATCACAGACTCAGGTAGACATTACTCCTCTGTATCTTTACACAGAGAATAGTAGACGATGATATATTAATACTGTGATATCACAGACTCAGGTAGACATTACTCCTCTGTATCTTTACATACAGACAATAGTAGACGATGATATGTTAATACTGTGATATCACAGACTCAGGTAGACATTACTCCTCTGTATCTTTACATACAGACAATAGTAGATGATGATATATTAATACTGTGATATCACAGACTCAGGTAGACATTACTCCTCTGTATCTTTACATACAGACAATAGTAGATGATGATATATTAATACTGTGATATCACAGACTCAGGTAGACATTACTCCTCTGTATCTTTACATACAGACAATAGTGGATGACGATATATTAATACTGTGATATCACAGACTCAGGTAGACATTACTCCTCTGTATCTTTACATACAGACAATAGTAGATGATGATATATTAATACTGTGATATCACAGACTCAGGTAGACGTTACTCCTCTGTATCTTTACATACAGACAATAGTAGATGATGATATATTAATACTGTGATATCACAGACTCAGGTAGACATTACCCCTCTGTATCTTTACATACAGACAATAGTAGATGATGATATATTAATACTGTGATATCACAGACTCAGGTAGACATTACTCCTCTGTATCTTTACACAGACAATAGTAGAAGATAATATTAATATTTTCAGACTGAATTGATAAATTAATTGCTCTTCCTCAGGTCGGTTGGAGGTGTGTTTGATGGGCTGCCAGGACCTGTTGGAGTCCGTCCCAGGTCGTGGTCGTCAGACCAGTTTCTCGGCCACCCCTGGAAGCTTCTCAGAGGGAATGTCTCTGAAGGTGAGAGCTGGCCTGTCAGGACGCAGTGTCAATGGCAAGACAACCAAGGCTGATGACCTGTCCTGTAAGTCAACACTCCTACCAACACTTTAGTTTGTTTGGCCATTTTACTTCTCTTCATATGAATCATGCAGCTGTGTATAGACGAATCTGTGAGCGGTTTTGTGTTCTGTCATCTATTCCACCTTTACTGTGATGGCAAGTCATGGCGACAGTACTGTACTGAATTTTGGCTGTTGGACAGTCAGCGAGGACCAAATCTAGAGAATCTTTAGTAAACTGTTAAAGTCCGTCCAGTGTGTTCAGAATGGTCCATGCTGTGTATTTATGGCAGTTGTCCTTGTATTTTCTGTCTGTCAAATATCTACACTGCCTGTAACAAGCTGTTTTGGTCTTCATCAGGATGTGTCTTTGTGTTTGTGTGTCAGCGGAGATAAGTGCTGTGCTGAAGGTGGACAACAGGATGGTGGGGCGCACACACTGGAGACAGCTTGGCAAAGAGGCATGGGGCCAGAGCTTCAGCATTGAACTGGAACGGGTCAGTTTCATCTTAACAAGCAACTCACATTACAACTGAGCCAGAGCTGCACTTCTCAAATGAATACTCGACTAACCTTATTTTAGGATGACAGAAATACAGACTGAGTCACTGTCCCTCGACTCCTATATAGTGGTGTTACAATAAATCAATTTCTGAAACTTCTCTGTGCCTCCAAAAGAGCATAAGGACACTTTATGCACTGTGTTAGCTGTTACCACAGAAGGTGACGTTGCTGTCTGCCTCTAAAAAGCTAATTTTAGAAAAAAAAATCTACATTTTGACACCAATTTAGAATTCCATTTGGCTGATGACTTCACCATTTCACCACTTCACCATCTTCACCATTTTGAACAGGAGTGAGGAAATTAAATTGAATTCACCTTTTTAGGCCCAAATTTTAGCCAGCACACTGAAATTCTGTGAAAAGTCAGAAATTTACATTTTTTTTTTCTGTTCCGGAATGACAGCAAATAACTGGAATTTAATCAATAAATACGTACTTTGATATTTTTTCTGCTTTTTTGTAAAGCAATAACTGGTGTCATATCCTGTACAGATTGTAAAGCCCCCTGAGGCAAGTTGATAATTTGTGATATTGGGCTATACAAATTGAGTTGACTTGACTTGACTTGGGATATCATTTTGATTACTGATGGATTAGCGATTACAGAAACATTAAAGATATGTTGGTTGCCCCCCTTGGTAGCCAGATTGTTGAAAAAGTGCACTAAATTGCTCCCCCTGGTTGGCAGACACACCAAAGTGCCCTTTTGGGTGGCAAAAATGCAAGCTTAAGAGCCCTCAAAAACACACCAAACAAGTAGTTCAGAACAAACTGTCACCTCAGTCCTCCCTCATGCTGAAAATCTGTTAACAGCTCAAGGACACTGAGCCCTGACTTGTTAATGGCCAAGTATGTCTTTGATACTCTGTCAGCCTCCTGCTCTACTCATGTAATCCCACTGCTAATCCTCTCACATTTGCTCTAATCTGGCTTTACCCACACAGCCAGCATCCCTGCTTAAGACTCTTGTTTTGATTTATCGTTCAGGGGAGGTTTAATAGTGCGTACAAGTACTGTATGTGTGTTGATTCAGTCCAGGGAGCTGGAAATCGCTGTGTACTGGAGAGACTGGCGAGCATTAAGTGGTGTGAAGTTCCTGCGACTGGAGGATTTCCTAGATAACCACCGGCATGGCATGTGTCTGCAGCTGGAGCCTCAGGGCATCCTCTTCATTGAGGTTCATACTTTATTTTCTCTTTTTTTCTTTTTATTCCTCAACTGTTGTTATAATTTTTCGTACATGAACCTTCACTGCTTCCAAAATTACCACCCATGACAAAGAAAAAGTGCAATAAAAATGCTAAGTTTAGAATTTTTTTGTCTGGTTTGTGTTTTTATTCTCCCATCTAAAATGACTGTTTTTGTCAATGGAGTTTTATGGCTTTGAGAGTGATGGAGTGAAGTATTAGCTGCAGTTCGTCCCACTGTGAAGCTATAGAATGACATAAGAACATAAAATGTTAAGGCCTTGCAGTTTGCTCCAACAAACTGTGCCTGCATGTCTCATTCCAGAGTTGTGATTAAAGTAATCCCAAACAGTAAATATTTCTTTCCTTGTGGCACCAGCACTGATGACTCTCCAGTCATGTACCAATCACAATCCTAACCATCGCTTCTGTTCATTTCCAGGTAACATTTATCAACCCTGTCATTGAGCGGCGTGCCAAACTCCAGAGGCAGAGGAGAATTTTCCCTAAAGAAAAAGGTAGAAGCATTTCTACATGTTGTATTGTGTCACTTGACTTACAGGTTTAGTTTAGTGGACCGCTAAGAGAAGGAGAAGAAGGACATTTAGTCAGACATTACAAAAATAACTTTCTGTACGTTGAGTACTTTTATATTGCTTATGTTTTAGATATACTGTTTTATGTGCTTTGTATCTTTTAATCATATTTTACATATGGATGTTGTTATTTTTTGTTATTTATGTAAAGCATATGTGCTGTTGTTATTACTATTTTTATTTTTTTTAAATGAATAAGTAGTTTATTTCAGTTACATAACATTATATCTATTTTGACTTATGTGCACGCAACAGATAAAACATTATCATTATCATATCATACATATCATTATTATACATATTTAAACTAATCAGTCTCACATAATAAACAAAAAACATAATAGCAAACTCTGTAACCGAAAAAGCAAAAGACTGAAGCCGAGGCTTATTTTTGTCTATTCCATGCCTTATATAAAATAACCTGATTATCAGCAATACAAAAATCAAATCATAAAAAGGCGACTCAGACCGCATTTTAAAAGTATTTCTTCTTCTATTTGTTAATGTTGCACCTCACAGGGAAGCACTTCCTGCGTGCCGCCCAGATGAACATGAACTTTGCCACATGGGGTCGTTTGATGATGAGCATCCTGCCTCCCTGCAGTTCCCTGGAGCCCATGAGCCCTCCACTAGCAGGCCCTAACGCTGCCCCCCCATCATGCATCACTTCTCCACCACGGTAAGGCTCTGTGGCATGTTAGATACTGTGACACAAAGACGTCTCTTTGTCACATCTATGAAAGAGCTGTTACAAAAGCAGCCTATTAAATTTTTCTCTTAGCTTTCCACGGTGACTGGAAGCTGTTTTTCTATCGCTCATGATATTTAAGACCAGAGAGACTGTGCCTTCAGTGCAGCGCTGATAGAGACATTACCACTGACCTGGATTCACAGTTGTATAATGAAAATATTTAGGCTGTAAAAATGAGCATGACTTAAGGATAACTCCATGTGCAGAGCCAAACCCACAATAAATGCATCTGGTTCTATGAATGGGTTATTTCATTTGTTTGTACTATTACTTGTTTTTGGGGTTGTTTCTTCATAAAGAAGGAAACCAAGGCACACCTGTATTTCATATTGTTGTTATGTCAATATGGTGGAGATACTGCTCAAAGAAATTTAGAAACTCGAGGTAGATCAGTGAAAGGGGTCTGCAGCACGGCTGTAAGACAGCACTAAAAACCATCCTGTTGTTTCAGAGACTCCAGCAGATCTCCACATGACACAAGAAAGAGCGTGAAAGACTCTCCTCTGGTAAGGAAGTCACATGGTCTGTCTCAGGGACAAATGCTTGAGCAGACTTTGTGTAATATTAAAATGTGTGTAATAATTCAGATAATGTTATGTTTCTGTTGCTTTCGGGGAGCTGTGGATCAGTGGTAATGCTCGGCCGCCAGTCTGAATGTATATGTGCCATGGTGTCCTTGAGCAAGATGCCTATCCCCAAAGTGTGTTTGTGAAGTTTGTTTCCTCTGCACATCAGCAGTGTGTGAATGTGGTGTCCAGCACTTTGAGTGGTTGGATGAATAGAAAGGTGCTATATAAATGCACTCCTACTTTCCAAATCATTTTTATTCATTTTTATCCACATTTTTCCTTGTTTGAATGAGTCAGCTGATGTGTCAGTTTATCTCTGTTGTCTGTAAAAAAAAAAAAAAACAGAGTGAAAACAAGACCCCAAAGCCCAAGAGACATTCCACCCCGCCCCCACAGTAAGTTCTAATTAATGTTATCAATATGTTGGTTTTATTCGTGATATGTACTGTATTTCAAATAGGCAAGGCAACAGTAATGAAACAATAAAATAACTGTAATAATAACAATAATAAATATTTTCAGTATGTACAAAAAATGGGTTCTCCATAGCAAATGTCTATCTATAGTTATGTTACTGTGCAGCCAGAAGATGCTTTTTGAGTTGTGGTCACTGTTGCTCTTATACAGGAGGAATGAAGGGCTGCAGATGGAAGACTTCAACTGTATTTCAGTTCTAGGGAGAGGTCACTTTGGTAAGGTACGCATCTACTCGTACTAGTTCTACCTGTAAAAAATATCAGTAGCTGCACTTTGAGCAGAAAAAGCACCAAAGTACTCTGCGGGGAAAAAACCTGGAAGGTTAAGGGAAGAGGTACACCATGCATCACATCCCAGGAACCTTCACCATCTCTCTGCTCCCTCTTCTCCTGTTAATAAGCATCAAATGTCCCTCCTGCAACTTTTACCTGATCAAAGGTGCTGCTAGCAGAAAACAAGAAGTCAGGCAAACTGTATGCCATCAAAGCCCTGAAGAAAGGAGACATTGTGACACGTGATGAAGTCGACAGGTAAGAATTCCCTCAGTAATAATCAGAATCGTGAAAGAGGTACTTCAGACGATATTAAAAGATATAGTAAATTCTGTGTGCGTGTGTTCAGCCTCATGTGTGAAAAGAGGATCTTCGAGGTGATCAACACATCACAGCATCCTTTCCTGGTCAACCTGTACGGCTGCTTCCAGACTGCAGACCACGTGTGCTTCGTGATGGCCTACTCTCCTGGAGGAGATCTCATGACACACATCCACACCAGCATCTTCACTGAGAAACAGGCCAGGTTAGCTCAGCTCTCACAGTCCACTGGCATGATGCAGAAACACAGCATGGGTCCGTCACACACTCTCTCTCTCTCTTTTTCTCTCTCTCTCTCTTTCAGGTTTTATTCCTCATGTGTGCTGCTCGGCCTGGAGTTTTTACACCAGAACAAAATAGTTTACAGGTGAATCCTTCTCAGGCTTCTTTCAGATATTCTGTTGCTTGATGGGAGAAGGAGGCATAATGTGATTTCTGTGTGTCTGTCTGTCAGGGACCTGAAGCTGGACAACCTGCTGATGGATGCAGATGGTTTTGTTAGGATAGCAGACTTTGGTTTGTGCAAAGAAGGTAAGATCAGTATGTTATTGAAGTCAGTATGTGACTTACATACAGTATGTGATGTAAATGTTTTTTTTTTTTTAATCAAAATCTTTTTATTGAAATTTCAAATTACAAAATAAAGTCCCGAACAGAGAAGGGAGAAAACAACCCCCCACCCTCCCTCCCTCCACCACTGCCAGTGAGCCTAACGAGCAAACACAGATCCGCCAAACATACCTGAGCAAACAAGTCAAGAACTGCATTCAACACCAACCAGAGTTGGAAAAGGAAATGAAAAACAAATGAGTAGATAACTATAACAATTGCCTCAAATGGAATGGAATGCATCCAAAAATGGGCCCCACATATCCTCAAAGCTTCTTGTTGAGAGTTTGAGAGCACATCTGATTTTTTTCAGTTTTAAGCAGGACATCACATCTGCCATCCACTGCGAATGAGTGGGTGGGCCGGGGTCCCTCCATCTCAACAGAATCGCCCGCCGAGCGAGGAGCAGGGCAAAGGACAGCGAGTGTCGTCTGTGAGCGGGTAGATGGAAACCTGAATCAATAAAACCAAATAAAGCAGCCAGGGGATTGGCCTCCAGACTAATATTAAAAATCTGAGAGAGCGTGTTGAAAACATCTGTCCAGTATTTGTTAATAAGGGGACAGAGCCAAAACATATGGATGAGAGATGCTTCAGCATGGTGGCATTTATCACAAAGGGGGCTGACATCCGGGTAAACGTGACAGCCTGACCTTAGAAAGGTGGGTTCTATGTACAACTTTAAATTGAATAAGACAATGGCGAGCGCACAGAGAGGTTGAATTTACCAATTTAAGGATTGAAGACCACGTATCTGCTGGTAGAGAGAGATCTGGATCTTCCTCCCACACCACCTTCAGTTTGTCGGTGGAAGTGAGCTTTAAGCCCTGCATCCTGTCATAGAAAATCGAAATAAGCCTTTTCTTAAAAGGGTTAGAGGAGAGGACAGTGTCAAGAAAGTTTTCTCGAGGCAGTCGAAGAAGGTTGGGAGACTGAGAAAGGATAAAATGTCGAACTTGTAAGTATCTGAAAAAATATGATTTAGGGAGGTTAAATTCTTC
This sequence comes from Synanceia verrucosa, assembly GCA_029721515.1. Lineage (NCBI taxonomy): Eukaryota > Metazoa > Chordata > Actinopteri > Perciformes > Synanceiidae > Synanceia > Synanceia verrucosa. Next base: position 2,453,456 of record CM056564.1, on the reverse strand, counting down.
ACTTAATTCATTGAATGAAGCCAAATTGTTGACAATAAAAAGGTCTTTAAAACGAACAATCCCCTTCTGGTGCCAAACTTTAAATACAGGGTCAAGGATAGAGGGCAAAAATAAGTGATTTGGAGTTAGAGGGCTGAGGAGAGAGAAGTCAGTTAGGCCAAAGTGTTTCCTAAATTGAACCCAAATCCTTATTGAATGTCTAACCACAGGATTTTTAATAGAGTTGGTTGGTGGGAGCGGTAGTTTAGAACCAAGAAACGCAAGAGTGGAACTGTTATTGTCTGAATGTGATTCTATGGTCACCCAGTCTGGGGGGTCTGGTCGGCCATGAAAATAAGACCAAAATGACAAGCATCTTATGTTTGCAGCCCAATAGTAAAAGAAGAAATTGGGTATTGCTAAGCCACCATCCATCTTGTTCTTTTGAAGATGGGCTTTATTGAGTCGGGGGCATTTACCGCGCCAGATGTAAGAGGAGATGAGAGAGTCGAGTTGGTTAAAGAAGGACTTCGGGATAAAGAGCGGGAGAGCCTGAAAAAGATATAAAAATTTGGGTAGAATCATCATTTTAATGGAGTTAATGCGCCCCACAAGAGAAGTTGACAAAGGTGACCATTTTGTTAATGTTTGTTTTACCTGGTCCAGCATTGCACCCAAATTTTCTTTAAATAGGTCTTTAAACTTACGAGTAATTGTGATCCCCAAATATGAAAATGTATAGCTCTTAATTGTAAAAGGGAAGCTGATGAGAGCAGTTGTTTGTAATTTGCTATTAATTGGAAAAATCTCACTCTTGTTGAGGTTTAATTTATATCCTGAAAGTTGACCAAATTGGTTAAGCAGGGACAAGACCGGAGGCAGAGAGGTGGTTGGGTTTGACACAAAAAGTAAAATGTCAGCGGCATAAATCGCAGTCTTGTGTTCCCGTTTGGCCCTAGTAATTCCTGAGAAGTGCTCACATTCACGTAAAGCAGTGGCGAGGGGTTCAATGGCTAAATCAAAAAGTAAGGGGCTAAGAGGGCACCCCTGGCGAGTGCCACGGTGCAAGCTGAATGACTTTGACAGCTGTGAGTTGGTACGGACAAAGGCTAAGGGATTAGAATATAGCAATTTGATCCAGTTAATAAATTTTGGTCCAAACCCAAATGAGTCCAGGACAGCAAAAAGGTATCTCCACTCTACGCGATCGAACGCCTTCTCAGCGTCGAGAGAGACCACGCATTCAGGGACTTCATCCGAGGGAGAGTACACCACATCCAAAAGCCGGCGAATGTTAAAATAGGCATGTCTGTTTTTTATAAATCCAGTTTGATCTACAGAGATTATCGAGGGAAGAGGGGTTTCCAGTCTACGTGCTAGGAGTTTAGCTAGTATTTTAGCATCTGTATTTAAAAGGGAGATAGGCCTGTAGGAGGCACAATGAGTTGGATCTTTCCCTTGCTTAGCTATTAAGGTGATACAGGCTTCAGAGAAGGAACTGGGAAGTGAGCCTAGCTTACAAGAGTCCAAGAACACCAAACATAAATATGGAGATAAAAGTGAAGAAAATTTCTTAAAAAATTCTGTGGGAAGACTGTCGGGTCCGGGGCATTTACCAGACTGCATGGAAGAGATAGCCAAGCTGACTTCACGCTGGGAGATGGGCTCCTCCAAGTTTTGCATGACATTAGGTGAAAATTTGGGAATATTAAGGTTATTTAAAAAGTCAGAAATTTCTTTGTCATCAGCCTGACACTCTGAGGAATAAAGTTGGTTATAGAAGTCTCTAAAAGCTTTATTGATTTCCAAGTGATCGGAGGTAGTGTGACCGTTTGACAATTGAATGTTAGAAATGCTTTGTCTGGCACTGGAGCCTTTGAGAAGGTTTGCCATCATCTTGTCAGATTTATCCCTGTGGACATAAAACATGGTCTTCTGCTTTAAAAGCAAATATTCTGCAGAATAAGTAGTTAACAGGTCAAATCTGGTCTTAAGTTCCAGTCGTTTTTTATGTAGTTCTGGATCTTTGCTTTGTGCATATTGTTTGTTGATCTCTCTAATTTGCTGGGAAAGATCTTCCCGCTCCTTTCCAGCCATCTTTTTAATTTGAACTGTATATGATATTATTTGCCCTCTAAAAGCAACTTTAAAAGCATCCCAGACAATAAGATTGGACACTTCAGGGGTAATGTTGGTAGTAAAGAAAAAGTTTATCTCCCTCTCCATGAATTTAACAAAGGTGTCATCTGAAAGTAAAGTTGAGTTAAATCGCCACTGCCTATTCTTTTGTGGAATGTTAGGAAAAGATATTTCCAAAACCAAGGGTGCGTGGTTAGAAATGACAATATTCTGGTATGTACAGGCGCTGACCAGCGGGAGGAACAGTTTGTCAATGAAGAAGTAATCAATTCTGGTATATGTGTGATGGACTGGTGAGAAAAAGGAATATTCCCTGTCATTAGGGTGCAATGTGCGCCATACATCACAAATGCCATAATCAGAAAGAAAAGTTTTAATAAAGGAAGCAGATTTACTGATTGCCTTTATATTGGTTGACAACCTGTCTAAAATTGGGTCGAGCCAGTGATTGAAATCACCCCCAAGTATGAGATGGTAGGTGTTAAGGTCCGGCAGGATTGAAAGCAGTTGTTCAAAAAAAGGTACATTATCTTAGTTAGGAGCATAACCATTCACAAGTGCCACCAGAGAGTTATACAATTTACCACAGACCATCACATATCTCCCAAACCTGTCAGAGACCACACTGTGCGATTCAAAAGAAACGTCCTGATCAATAAGGATTGAAACCCCCCTGGCTTTAGCTTGGAAAGAAGAGTGAAAATGTTGCCCGCGCCATCCTGACAATAGACGGCCATTATCTGAATTACGGATGTGGGTCTCCTGCAAAAAATTATTTCTGATTTAAAATGTCTGATATGTGAGAGAATCTTTTTTCTTTTAATTGGGTGATTTAGGCCCTTAACATTCCAACTCAAAAACTTCAAATGGTCAACCATAATGTAAAACTAAATGAAGAGGCTGTGGAGTATGAGAGATCAGTAACATAGCAACTTCAAACAGAGACTGCAGTGGACAAGTGCTGGCAGATGAGAATAGGCAAAAAGACAAAACCAAACTGAAAACCCCAGCATCACTGGCAGTGGCGATGCCCCCACCCCTCCCACCCAAGACAGCTGTTACAGAAACAAACAGCAAGCTCTTCAAAACATTCCTTGTACAAAGAATCTTCCTACACTAACAAACTTACCAATAACTCTGGTATCAAAATGAACATATATATAAAACAAAGTGCCCTGCGACAGTCGTATGTGTCGAAACGTGGCTACATAAAGTGACTTTAGATTGTGATGTAAATGTTTTACCTACAGTGTTTGGTTTAATTATTTATCTGCCACTTTTTAGAACAGGAGGGTCAGGAGGGCTGGAGCCTATCCCAGCTGTCTTAGGGTGAAAGACAGGGTACACCCTGGAAAGGTTTCCAGTTCATCACAGGACACATAGAGACAGACAACCACTCACACTCACATTCACACCTACAGTCAATTTAAATTAGCCAATTAACCTAATCCCCATGCATGTTTTTGGATGGTGGGAGGAAGCCGGAGTACCTTGCATGAGGAGAACATGCAAACTCCACACAGAAATGCCCCGGGCCGGGAATCGAACCCAGTACCTTCTTGCTGTGAGGTGACAGTGCTAACCACCACACCGCCGTGCCACCCCCTTTAGGGGCTGCCTCTTGCTTTTATTTCAGTTTATTTATGTTTTACAAATGCACAGTTACAGGGGTGATTGCAAATTTCATTTCACTGCTGTTGTACATGTACAAATATGCATATGACAAATCTTTTGACTGTTGAAAGTGCATAGCAGTAAGTATACAGTGACTGTCAATAGTTTTGTGTCATAACTGCATGTTGACGTCATGCTGTGTTAGTGTGTAATGTACCAGCACTGTGTGCAGGTATGGGCCATGGAGATCGCACCACAACGTTCTGCGGCACACCAGAGTTTCTCGCCCCAGAGGTGCTGACAGACAACAACTACACCCGCAGTGTGGACTGGTGGGGACTGGGTGTCCTCATCTACGAGATGATGGTGGGGGAGGTCAGTACAAATATGTGCCAAGCAGGCGTTTGAGTAACACTGACATAGTATCACCTTTTAGTTGGTATGGTGAAGTAAAGCCTGCCGCAGTCTGAATTCTGTTGCTCCTCAATGGTTTCCTTATTCTCTGAAGGGTCCTCATGTCACATGATCACATTTTTTACCTGGTCTGTTCATACTTTCGTAAAAACTATGATCACAGAGGCTGTGGCATGGCTTTTGCATTTTTCCTATAGAGGTGTTAAAATCTAGTTAAAATACAATTTATATTATCAGGGATTCCACATGTCCTGGAACACCTGGAAAATGATTGACCAATTTTCCAGTCAATGGAAACATATGGAAAATGAGGGAAAAAAGGTCAAATGTCCTGGAAACGGATAAGTTAGGCTGGAAAGTTATTTATACCAACAGTTTAAAAGTAACTTTTAACCCGTTTGCATAAGTTGCTCACAAGGCATAGGAAGGATAAATCATTTTCCAGGATAACTTAACAGTTTCCAGGATATTTGACATTTTTTTCTAATTTTCCATGTTTTCCATGACTGGAAAATTGATCTGTCATTTTCCAGGTTTTCCAGGACACGTGGAAACCCACTGTGAGAGCATTTTTGCAGTGATCTAAATATTTCAGCCCAGCTTGTGGAGGTACCAGAGCACATCCAGCTTAATTCAACAAAAGATTTCCTGCAGTGTAAATTTTTTTAGAAATCTGGAAGTTTGGATTTTTGAATCTGGAGTGGCTTTAGGAAGGATTATCTTTGTCTTTATTTGTTTAGCACAAATTATGTTACAAATCTGTGCAGGGTGGGAACGAAGCCTTTACAAGCTTAAGTCCCACACCTGGCCAAACAGAAAACATATTACATGCAGGCTAAACCCCCCAAAAAAACAGAACTATATTTTGGTTCCGAAATACAGAGAGGAAAAGAAAGCAAAATTGGTCAACGAAAAATCGTCAAGATCAATCGAACAAGGATCAGTGAGAGTTCAGGTTGATAGTAGATATTTCTTCAGATGTTTTTTGAAAGTTGTGTAAGAGGACGTAGATCTTAGTGGTTAACTTAATTCATTTGATATGTATGAACATCTGAAGTAGAGATAAATAAATTCTGAAGGGTGTCTGGAAGACCTTTGCTTCTGACTCTGTCTAAAAGTGATTTTGATATACTTTGTATGCATTATTATTTGATTTTTATGGGAATCATATTCAATAACTATACAGTATGACCTGTAGCATCACCACATTGAGCTCAGACACATCTCACCTCATGCTGCTGATACCACAACACTAATTTTGAGAAAAAAGTTATTTAATGTATTTTTTATGACGATGTTTAATACAAGAAATGGATAAATGGACTGTTTGTTCAGTCATCCATCCATCCATTATGTACCTCTTATCCTCATAGGGTCAGGGGAGCTGGAGCCTATTCCAACTGTCTTAGGGTGGAAGGCAGGGTACACCCTGGACAAGTCTCCAGTTCATCACAGGACACAGAGACAGACAACTACTCACACTCACATTCACACCTAAGGACAATTTAAATTAGCCAATTAACCTAATCCCCATGCATGTTTTTGTATAAATAAACGTTTGATATGCATATCATATCTGCTAGAGTGGGATATTTCTTCTTTATAGTACATAATTAGTATTTCAGTGCATGAGCAGTATTTCAGTGTGTGCTCTGCTCTTCCTCAGTCTCCTTTCCCTGGTGATGATGAGGAGGAGGTGTTCGACAGCATTGTGAACGATGATGTGCGCTACCCTCGCTTCCTCTCTCCTGAGTCTGCGTCCCTCATTCAAAAGGTAGTGATTGCTCTCTCCAGACTGAATCTGTCACTGAGTTGTGCTCTCATGATCTCCTGTCTGTAGTAACTCCTTTCCATTGTGCTCACTGGGTTTTAGCTTCTGCAGAAAAATCCTGAGGTGAGACTTGGAGCAGGAGAGGAAGATGCCTCGGAGATCAAAAGACACAAATTCTTCCAGGTGATTGTGCCGACACATCATGATGCCACACTGTGACTCTTGACCAGGCCTCAGCTGCAGACAAACAAGACAGCTGTTCTTCAGCTTCTATTCAGCTCACACATTTTAACTCTCAGAGCTCTGGTTGGTTTGCAGAGGTATCTATCTATCTATCTTGTTGAAGTAAAGTCCTCTTGACCACCTAACGTGTAGCTGGCGACACATCACACATGAGCTCTGGATTACCATAATTATGTTATGGTTTGTGCTGTCAGGAAAAAAAAAATCCATCAGTTTCTGAAAGCTGAGACGTCACTCTTTACAGCCAACATTGTGTCATTATGGTAGTTTCATTCATGCCTCTCCTGAAAGCTAGAGAAGCACCCTCTTTGTTCCCTGTGGTAAAAAAAAAAAACACCTGTATATAGTTTCCATTTTATGGATAATTTTTGCGCATTGAGAGACAAAGACTCACCAAATTGTATTCTAAATAGTTTTCATACAAATTTCAACTTGAAAATGCAAAATCTGTTATTAATGTTCAATCGCATCATTTTCATTTTGTGTTTTTCATCATTTTAAATTGTTATTACACTCTAATAACATGCAGTAAATTGTAAATAATTGCCAGATATTCTGATTTCCTTCTGGATAAGTAAAAAAAGGCCCAGACTGAAATTTTGAGGCTCAAATGAAAGTGTCAAATAACTAGAAATGAAAGTGTCAAAAGCAGCAGAGTTGTCCATGGAGAAGAGGAACGCTGTAGCGTGAGCAGCAGCTTCACTGATCCATGAGTCGCAGCAGTGGACGCCAGCTGTTCACAGCTGGCTGATTAAAGTGGAATCTGTTCTGTCAGACATGGTGACATGGATGAGTGAAAGGCCTCATGTAGACACACTGGAAGAGATGAGAGCAGCTGAATGCGATGTACTGAGGAAGAGATAACATGTATGCCTTCTGTCCTGGCATTTTAAATGTGCTACTGGTTTTCTAGACGACGAACTTGACAACGCCAGCCTGCCACCAGGAGCTGATCACACACTGATGGCTCATCCTTCAGGAAGTCTTAAGGGTTCAGTGTCTTGCTTAAGGACATAGCCAACCTGCATCCTCAGCGATGCACCGTCCACAGAACACAGCAGCCACTTTTCTCTGTCACAGCAGTTAAAACACATTAATGACAGCTGCTGTGAAAACATACCATTTGTCAAATATAATACAGAGCTTAATAAATGTATCAGAGCAGCATCATCTCCTTCACTTTAACTGGACTCTCTCTTTCTCACTGAGTTCACTACTCTTCACCATTTTGAACAGGAGTGAGGAATTTAAACTGAATTCACCTTTTTAGACCCAAATTTGATCCAGAACACTGGAATTCACTGAGAAGTCAGAGAATCAATCCAGAATAACAAACAACCACTAAAACATGTTTCTGTTCAGGAATGACAGGAAATAACTGCAATTTAAATCTCAGTCAATAAATAGAAATAATGAGATTTTATGTTTTCTGCTTTTTTGTAAAACAGTAAATTTTAAAATTCATGTATAATAATAATTATATTTCAGCATTGAAAAATATCATTGTGATTAAAGAGCTTGCACATACTGGTGGATTCACCATTTCAGACACATTGAAATATTTTGGTAATCAGTACTACTGTTAATTTAGAGCAGCAGTGGTGGTGAGCACCTGACACTGGGTGGGGGAATAAATAAATTTGTTCTCTGTACCTCTGTATTTTTTTCTTTGTGCACAAACTTGATCAACAAGGTGGCCGTCCCACAGCTGTGACTGTGGACTGAACATCTTCTTTTTGTCAATTTCTGTTCTCAGGGAATGGACTGGAGTGCTCTACTGGCCAAAAAGATGAAGCCTCCCTTCCTGCCGGTTATCAGAGCGCTGAAGGACGTCAGTAACTTCGACGAGGAGTTCACTCGCCTGCAGCCAGTCCTCACCCCCCCACGAACACCCTGCATCCTCACCGCCGAGCAACAGGAGATTTTTGCCGACTTTGACTTCTCCATCATCAGTTGACCAAAGTGTCCCCCTCTGATCGCTTCATCAGTGTGAATGGCTGCTAGTGTTCGTACCCATTTTTAAAGGCCATAAAGCTGAGAGACTCTTGTCCTGCCTTCTCCATGCAGCTCCAGGTTCACATCATCTCTGAAGTTGCTTTCATGATGCAGCATTTACTTTTTAATAATTTATGTCAAAACAACAAATGGATCAGTTTTGAACTGCCAACTTGTTAATTTCTGCTTTTGTTATCTTAAAACAATGTCATGAAGATTATGCTTGTATAGAACAAACCAGCCTGTATGTGAAGTGTAAACTACATGAAGGAATATTAATGAATAAATGTATATCTGCTGGACTTTTAATGAGCAGGAAACTCTTCATGAAACATGTATGAATTGATGTATTTCAAGAGTAGTAAAAACATGGCATGACAGTATTGCATTATAAGTTAGAAGTACACAACTTGAATTAAATGTTAATTCATATAAACCACAGCTCTCAACTCAGTCCAGCTGGAGGCATGTTGTCCTACACCACTGCTGGACGTCCACTTCAACGCCACATTTATTGCCTTCTTCCAAGGTTACTATTGCACAAGGAAATGTCCAAATGGAAATACCAAACAATGTATTGCACTCAAAGCTCCCTACTGATGGTTACTCTTCCACTTACTTCATTTAAAATAGTCATACAAAAATCTCAAAACATATTCTGGTTCAAAAAGTATTCACACAATATAAAATAGCTTGGAATGCTGTCTGTTGAAAGTCAAAGCTTCCTGGTTGTACTAAATGCTGGGACCCTGTTAAACCTTGCATATCTACCACTGAAAAACTAACCACTGCAATTCATCACCTAAAACCAGAACAGAGTGAAGCTTCCTATTCTAACAACAAAATGCACTATTTCTTTTATGTACTTCTCCAACAGGGAAACCATACCACGCACACGTCTGGATTATCTACACATGCATCTAAAACTATTTTAATCAAACATTAATGTCATTATTTGACATGTATTGAAATCAAACTGCAAACAAAATGGATCAACAGTCCATCAGTCAGGTTATCAGTGTGTCACAGTACAATCAGCAGCACTATGCTCACAGAGAGGTGGGATAGGGAGCGATAAGGTGGATGTGGCTGGATAACAAACACCATCTTGAGTCAGCAGGGCTTAAAATAGGATAGTAAAGTGCCTGTCTTGAGGAAACTGTGCTGTAAACATCTGTTAAATAAGGGCTGTAGTGCTGGTCACCTCTTGACTTAGGATTAGGAAGGAAATATAGCAGGACTGAGCAGAGGACAGCCGTTGGAAGGTCAACAACAGAACAGTCTTGATAAAGGTAAACTGCACACAAGATAATTCATCTCCACACTCTGGAGTCAACTGATCCCAAAGTCCACAGAGGTTGCCCATGAGGGAAATGTGAAACGTTGTGAAAATACTTCTAGACTGGGTCGCTGCCCTCCCTGAAGTACACCTGCTCCCACACCACGGTGCCCCACACACAGAAGAAGCCCCACAGGTTGTGGAAGGTGCCGCGGTCGAAGGGGTTCTCGTCAGTGCCGCAGTGTTTCAGGTAGGAGATGCGGTGGCGTGACATGAACTCCCAAGTGGTGGTGTTGAGGGAAACCAGGTAGAGGTGGGAACCGAGCAGGAGCAGCACGATGAGGGACAGCAGAGACACCAGCAGGGCCACGGCCAGCAGCATGCCATTGGTCCGCAGCCACAGCTGCCAGGTAGAGGCGTAGCTGAAGCCCGTCCTGGAGAAACAAGCAAGAACAAGCCACGTGTGGAGATTCTGCAGCTGCAGCACAGCTGGTGGTGCTGTACTCACCAAGCAATGTGCAGCCCCCACAGCAGCACCAGCAGCTGGACAGCGAGGTACAGCACAAACCAGCGGTGGTTCCTCTCACCAACACAGTTCTCGATCCAGGGGCAGTGGTGGTCGTAACGCCGGACGCAGTGCTGACAAGTCTGGCAGTGCTTTGATCTCATTGGCTGCTGCTTGGAATGAAGGGTGTTGTGTTTAGAGAAAAACACATGTATTTTCATACTTTTTTTTACTTTGATCATTCATGCTCTGTGGCCCGGAGGAGTTACCCATACGGAAAAGAAACAGGAAAAATCTTATTAAAAATGTACTGAAATTCATGATTTTCTCTTGAAAGTGGCCACTTCTGCATTCTTTTCATACAAGATAATAAAAAGAAGTATAAGGATATTGTATGTATCATTACTGTCATACACTATTCTGATAAATACCCAAATCATACAAGTTTCATCTGTTGTATACTATACATACAACAGTGAATGATACATCCACTCTTGGATTGAGTGTTTTGATACTTTCAGAATATTTAGGACTTACACCTGCTTTATAATTAAAAAAAATACATTTTCACAAAATAGGACCCTTGAACTTAAGTTAAACTTGAGTTTACATTTAGCTCATGGATAGTGATATTAATCAGCTTGAATGCAAAAAACAGGTGACTCCTGTGCTTGTATCATGTGATGTTTTGTACGTACTGGAAGTAACTCATACATAGTTACGGTGTGTAACATTGCTCAGCAACCCATTTGTTATTCTATACCACTGAGAGACCTTAGACGTACTGTAGAACTTCAAGTGTCACATTTCTGCCTGAGAGCTACACTGGCATCACAAACACCACAACAAAAAAAAAACAAACATCAAAAAAACATCCATAGTCGACACAGTCCTCCCCAGGTCAAACACATGATAATACTTGGACTGAGTCATCCTGCCCATGAGAAGCTGCTGAAAGGCCTGGAATGTTTTTTGCTTGAACTACTGTTTCCTAAATCGATATTGATCTCTCACACTCAAATACAACAAGATGAAAGTATGAAGTGTGAAAAGCCAAAATGAAAAAGTTTCTGATGGTCCCCCTGTCTGTGCTGTGGTATCTGACTCCTTTCTATCTTCAGCACCACTGGTCCTTCCTTGGACCACTTTTGATAGATCCTGACCACTGCAGAGCAGGAACAGCCACCAGAGCTGCAGTTCTGGAGATGCTCTGATCCAGTCCTCTAGACATCACTGTTTGCTTCTTGGTGTCAAACTCCTGAAAAATCCTGACGCTGGAACATTTTTCCTGCTTCTAACATCAACTCTGAGGACTAGATGTTAATTTGATGCCTTATATATCCAGGAGTCATTATGAAGAGATGATCAGTGTTATTCCCGTCACCTCTCTTTATGTTGTGGTTGATCACTGTATTTTGATCCTGAAACCACATGAGCTCAAAGCAGTATGACATGGAGTGTGTTGGGTACCTGCAGGAGACAGTGGCCACAGCGGCGCTGGCGCAGGGATTTGGTGGTGGGTGGGATCATGTCCTGCTGCTCCTCCGTCACTCCCAGCGTGAACTGGCACAAAACACCAGACAAGAGAATAATGTATGAGAAGTTTTCAGTTCAAACAGTTCATTTTATCCCCATAAGAGACACAACAATGACACCAATCAATGTCTCTCAGGCTTTGTGTAAGGTGCGGAAACAACATTATTAAAGACTAGAATGAAATACTGTTTGGTTAAGTTATTGCAATAGTTTATTTAGACTACAAATTTTGCACTTTTTATATTATATTGTATACATTGACATACAGTGGTGTGTGAAAAGAAAAAAGACACAGTGTGTTGTCATCACTGAAGAAGACACTTAAGTTCAGTGTGGTTTTGAGGGTACTTGAGTTTTTGAGGACACTTAAGCACACAATTTTGCCACCCAAGAGAGCATGTTCTCATGTTTTTCTCAGCCAAGAGGACAGTCTAGTGTGTTTTGCCAACCTGGGGGGCATCTTAGCACATTTTGCCTCCCAAATGGGCACTTCAGTGCATGTTTTTGCCTCCAAAGTTTTTCAACAATCTCCTCTTTCTCCTCCAAACATATTGCTGGGCATTGTGGCCAAACAGCTGGATTTCTGTTTGGTCTGACCACAGAACTTTCCTCCAGAAGCTCTTATCTTGTCCAAACTTCAGTCGAGCCTTCAGGTGCCACTTTTGTATCAAGGGCTTCCTTCTTGCACGGCAGCCTCTCAGTCCATGGTGATGTAAAACACGTTTGACTGTGGACACTGACACCTGTGTTCCAGCAGCTTCTAATTCTTGACAGATCTGCTTTTTGCTGGTTCTCGGTTGACTCTTCACCCTCCTGACCAATTTTCTCTCAGCAGCAGGTGACAGCTTGCATTTTCTTCCTGATCATGGCAGTGACAAAACAATGCCATGCACTTTATACTTACAGTTGTTTGCACTGTTGTTCTTGGGACCTACAGCTGCTTTGAAATGTCTCCAAGTGACTTTCCTGACTTGTCAAGTCAATGATTCACTTTTTCAGATCCGTGCTGAGCTCCTTTGACTTTCCCATTGTAGCGTTTAGGGCGTTTGTATCCAATGAGCCCTATTTAAATGGCCTCAGAGAAGTCACCAGCTGTAGTTACTCATGGTCACTCACAAGAAGTTAAGAGGCCATGCTATGAAGCTCATTTCATTGACACAACTTTCTAAGTCATCAAAATTGCTAATTAATGTTGCTGTATGTATATTTTTGACCCAGCAGATTTGGTCACATTTTCAGTTGACCCATAATAAAGTCATAAAAGAACCAAACTTCATGAATGTTTTTTGTGACAAAGAAGTATCTGTTCCAATCACTCTATCAGAGAAAAATCTTGTTGTAGAAATAACTGGAAACTCAAGAGAGCTATGACATGCTCTTTACAAGTGTATGCAAACTTTTGACCACGACTGTATCATTCCATAACCTATACTCTTATACATGTGTATTCTAATTACAAGATGGTTCACTTTCATTTATTTACTCTTTTTGCACGTCTTCCTCGTCAAACCATTACAGCCACTTCTTTGACTTGACTTGTGATGTGCCTAATGCCTGTCAGAGACATTTATCAGGATCATTAATACCTGTAGATCACTGTCATCAGACAAGATGAAGCCAGGGTCCATCAGAGAAACAGCGAAATAGAGCAACACGGACACCAGCACCAGCAGGACGTAGAACACAGGCTGGACGAGCTGCCCCGTCTCTTCCTGCTTCCTCAACTCTGCAAGACAAACCACAGAGGAAGGTTAAAGGGCAACTACAACCATTCATCCAAATCTCTCCCAAATTAAAAACGAAGTGCTTATGGCAAGCCATTTTAACATTTAATAGCTAGACTGGATATGTATTACAGATAGCTGTAATTCAGTTTTTCCTAGTCAAAAAGAACATTTCAGATATCCACAAAGACATTCTTCCTAGGACAAATGATGTCACTTTTGCCATTCATGCGTATTGGGCTTTCAATTTCAGATATCCACATTTACATTCTGGATATCTAGAATGAACATTCTGGATATCTGCAATAGAATTATTACGAGGAAAAACTCTCGTTTCAGATATCTTCAATTGTTACTAGTCATAATTTTCATTCCAGATATCCAGAATGTAATTTCTGGATATCCAAAATACATTTGTGACTAGTAAAAATGTCATTACGGATATCCACAATTCATATTATGACTAGTAAAAATGTAATTTCAGATATCTACAATTTGAATTATGACTAGCAACAATATCCACACATCTGTTTTCATTGTGGATATCTGAAATGTTCTTGAAGGAACTGAATTACAGCTATCTGTAATATACATCCAGTCTAGCTATTAAATGTTAAAACGGACACTTACAGGTTTTAAGATATCTAACGTTTAGTTTTGACTAGTACAATCAAAGTTGTAGATATCTTAAAATAACATTTCTACTAGTAAGAATGTTATTGCAGCTATCTTTGATGACCATTCTGACTAGTCAAAATTATATTTTGACGAGGAGAAATGCAGTTATGGATATCTAAAATGTCAGATAGGAGTGTGGTTCGATTAAATGTTAATACGACTTGCTATAAGTGCTTAAAGTGACGCCACACAGTGACGTCACAGAGTATACGAGCTGAAGAGGAGAATGTTCTGACAATATGGGAACATTTTCTGTTCTTTTCTGTACTGGAGCAGAATTAAGCTCAATTGGTAGACTTTATACTTGATGACATCGACATCAACGACCTCTGTACCCTTCGAGCTTGGCTGGTGTTCCCCTCAGATTTCAGTAGTGTAGGTTAAAGCTTTCTTCCTCACATAACCTCAACATTGTGTAGCCACTACCTTGTGGCTACAGCCACATACAATGTACCGTTAGTGCTATCATGTGTGGTAGGCTTACCTGTATCATGTAGGAAGAGGATTAACGTGGTGACCCATGTCAGAATCACATGAGCTGTTCTTACCAGAAACCCTGAGCCAAACACATTCTTGAACATGATCCTAGCATCACTGTGTGCAGGAGGAAAAGGACGATGTTAGCTAACGGCACAAGGATGCCCAGCACTTAAACATAATAGCAACAGCTAACGCTAATGTCGCCGGCGCATTAACGGGTGCAGCGCGAGCGTCTTCAACAACACGCCACAGGTTCCGCGTGACTGAGCTGAATACTGAATTTAATGGCAGATGAAAAGCATTATATTTGAATTTCAGCTTCGCTCTGATGCGTTTGTTTTCTTGCTGTGAACCTTGTGCAGTTTGAGTTGTGATTGGCCAGCGTCGGTCACGAGACATTCCAGCATAGAGTGGCCGCGAGGGACATTCAGCGCGAGGACTGCCCCTGTGTGCAACGGTCCGAGCGGTCTGTACAGTCTAGTCCCTACTGTTTCTATACCTGTTCCCACTGTGTCTATACATTCTAGTCTAGTCCATACTGTCTCTATATAGTCTAGTCCCTATTGTTTCTATACATGTTCCCACTGTGTGTATACATTCTAGTCTAGTCCGTACTGTCTCTATACAGTCTAGTCCCTACTGTTTCTATACATGTTCCCACTGTGTGTATACATTCTAGTCTAGTCCGTACTGTCTGTATACAGTCTAGTCCCTACTGTTTCTATACATGATCCCCCTGTATCTAGACATACTCATCTAGTCCGTACTGTCTCTATGCAGTCTAGTCCCTACTGTTTCTATAAGACTATGATCCCACTGTTTCTATAGAGTCAAGGATCCCACTATTTCTTTACAGTCGATGATCACACTGTTTCTATACAGTCTGTACGGTCTATGATCACACTGTTTCTATACAGTCTGTACAGTCTATGATCACACTGTTTCTATACAGTCTATGATCACACTGTTTCTATACAGTCTGTACGGTCTATGATCACACTGTTTCTATACAGTCTATGATCACACTGTTTCTATACAGTCTGTACAGTCTATGATCACACTGTTTCTATACAGTCTGTACAGTCTATGATCACACTGTTTCTATACAGTCTGTACGGTCTATGATCACACTGTTTCTATACAGTCTATGATCACACTGTTTCTATACAGTCTGTACAGTCTATGATCACACTGTTTCTATACAGTTTATACAGTCTTTGATGACACTGTTTCTATACAGTCTATGATCACACTATTTCTATACAATCTGTACAGTCTATGATCACACTGTTTCTATATAGTCTATGATCACACTGTTTCTATAAGACTATGATCACACCGTTTCTATACAGTTTGTACAGTCTGTGATGACACTGTTTCTATACAGTCTATGATCACACTGTTTCTATACAGTCTGTACGGTCTATGATCACACTGTTTCTATACAGTCTATGATCACACTGTTTCTATACAGTCTGTACAGTCTATGATCACACTGTTTCTATACAGTCTGTACAGTCTATGATCACACTGTTTCTATACAGTCTATGATCACACTGTTTCTATACAGTCTGTACAGTCTATGATCACACTGTTTCTATACAGTTTGTATAGTCTATGATCACACTGTTTTTATACAGTCTATGATCACACTGTTTCTATACAGTCTGTACAGTCTATGATCACACTGTTTCTATACAGTCTATGATCACACTGTTTTTATACAGTCTATGATCACACTGTTTCTATACAGTTTGTACAGTCTATGATCACACTGTTTTTATACAGTCTATGATCACACTGTTTCTATACAGTGTGTACAGTCTATGATCACACTGTTTCTATACCGTTTGTACAGTCTATGATCACACTGTTTCTATACAGACTATGATCACACTGTTTCTATACAGTCTATACAGTCTATGATCACACTGTTTCTATACAAACTATGATCACAGTGTTTCTATGCAGTCTGTACAGTCTATGATCACACTGTTTCTATAGGACTATGATCACACTGTTTCTATACAGTCTATGATCACACTGTTTCTATAGGACTATGATCACACTGTTTCTATACAGTCTATGATCACACTGTTTCTATACAGTCTGTACAGTCTATGATCACACTGTTTCTATAAGACTATGATCACACTATTTCTATACAGTCTGTACAGTCTATGATCACACTGTTTCTATAGGACTATGATCACACTGTTTCTATACAGTCTGTACAGTCTATGATCACACTGTTTCTATACAGTCTGTGATCACACTGTTTCTATACAGTCTATGATCACACTGTTTCTATACAGTCTGTACAGTCTATGATCACACTGTTTCTATAGGACTATGATCACACTGTTTCTATACAGTCTGTACAGTCTATGATCACACTGTTTCTATACAGTCTGTACAGTCTATGATCACACTGTTTCTATAAGACTATGATCACACTGTTTCTATACGGTCTGTACAGTCTATGATCACACTGTTTCTATAGGACTATGATCACACTGTTTCTATACAGTCTATGATCACACTGTTTCTTTCCAGTCTGTACAGTCTATGATCACACTGTTTCTATAGGACTATGATCACACTGTTTCTATACAGTCTATGATCACACTGTTTCTTTCCAGTCTGTACAGTCTATGATCACACTGTTTCTATACAGTCTGTACAGTCTATGATCACACTGTTTCTATACAGTCTGTACAGTCTATGATCACACTGTTTCTAAACAGTCTGTACAGTCTATGATCACACTGTTTCTTTAAGACTATGATCACACTGTTTCTTTAGTCTGTACAGTCTATGATCACACTGTTTCTATACAGTCTGTACATTCTATGATCACACCATTTCTAAACAGTCTGTACAGTCTATGATCACACTGTTTCTATAAGACTATGATCACACTGTTTCTTTAGTCTGTACAGTCTATGATCACACTGTTTCTATGCAGTCTGTACATTCTATGATCACACCATTTCTACACAGTCTGTACAGTCTATGATCACACTGTTTCTATAGGACTATGGTCACACTGTTTGAGTGAGTCTGAGCCAATGTTTATTTACATTGGCTTTCTGTTCTCTTGTGAAATGTATTACTTTCAATGAATGCAAGATTTTTCTATTTTTCGTTAAAAAAAAAAGCATACATACCAAAAAAAGTATGATAGATAGGTGTTGATTGGTTGAAATACTAGTGAATGATGAAGAAATAAAAGTCTGAAATATTAATTAATTAACATTAATTAATATGTTGACTGACTACTTCGTATGTCTAGGTAATTCATAGTATTTTTTGGAAAATATACGTTTGTGAAAGGTTCATACTAACAATCTAAACAGATGAGAGGTAGATTGGTGTTGGTAGGTTGAAATTCCTGCGAGCTATTTCAAATAAAACTGAGAAATATTCATAAATAATGGTCAATGATTACTGACTGTTACTAAGATATTTTAAATATGATTTTATAGGAGATAATGGTTGTGAAAGATCAGTACTGACCTTAAAAACAGATGAGAAAAACGTTGGTGTTGGAAGGCTGGAATTCCTGAGAGCTATTTCAAAACAAAACCAAGAAATATTAATAACTAATGTTGACTGTACAGTTTTTCTTTCTGGAATATTTTATTTTTTTCTGAGAGATAATGGTTGTGAAAGATCTATAATAAGCTTAAAAACAGACAATATTTGTGTATTATTGTTATTTTCTTTGAATGTCCACCCTGAAAAATCAGATTTTTAATTTTTAGAAGTAATCAAAATACAAACATTTAAGGCACGTTGTTCTGTTTCACAAAAAATTACAATGATGGAATGGCTTAAAAGAAGAGAAAAAAGATACATAGAAAAAAGAAGGGAATAAAGAAAATAAGCATGTGGGGGTTCATTCAAGCAGAGTAAAGAGGTCCATTAAAGAAAACAGTTTTTGGGCATTTTGGTTTGTCATGTACTACAATGATTTTTTTGTATAGCTTCAGATCATTCTTCGAACCATTGATATGGGGCTTAGTCTTGAGGTATTTGCATCTATGAATAAAAAGCTTTGCAAGAGAAATTAAGTTGTTCACCAAAAAGTCCATGTTGTTCGCCTTTAATTGAACTCCCAGTTCAAAGGGTTCAGCGTAATTTGTTTGGTTAATAACCAGCTTTGAAAGGATAACCAGAATTCTGAAACATGCTCACATTCAAAGAAAATATGTTCCACTGTTTCAATGTCTTTTTCACAAAATCCACATGAGTTGTTGTCCCAATTAAATCTTGTATGTAAGAAGTGGTTAGATGGATAAATATCATTCAATATTCTAAATGAGACTTCTTTAGCTTTATGAGGAACTGGATAAGTGTCACTTTCTTATCTTTCTTGCCTCTGCAACAGAGTAGTCACGTCGAGCACATTTTCTTTTTCATTAGTTAGGATAGTAGTGTTCATTTAAAACCCTCCTAATAAATTTATTAGAGAATTGTTTACGACCTAAATTGATTCCTTCCACACAGAGTGAACTCATTTCAGAAACATTAGAATGTACCACCAACTGGTGAGTCATTGCTTTAAAGGGGGTTGGAATGGCTTTTATCATTTTATTGTACTCTCTAGTTGAGCACTGAAAGTTGTATTTATCACAAAGGTTCTCATGATTTATAAAAAAATTACCCTGTTCATCCATTAGATGAGAAACAGCCCAAATTCCTTTATCCAACCAAGATCGTAAAAACGATGACTTACGATTGGTCGGAATATATCTGTTATTCCACAGGGGTGAATTGTGAGGAGTAAAGTTGTGTTTATTCATCAAGTTACAGTAAAGGAGAACTTGCTGGTGATAGTCTGACAGTTTCACAGGCAGTTTATGTACATCATAATCATAGCACAAAGGAAAGTTGATTCCACCCATTTTTTTAAAAATTGCATTGATAATGGTAAACCAAAAGGAATCTTTGTGCATAATAAATGAATTGAGCCATTTTAATTTTAGAACACCATTCATAGCAGAGAAATCTATAGCATTTAAACTACCCTCTTCAATAATCTTGACCACATCAACTCTTCTAATATACTGGCATTTGTTTTTCCAAATAAAATTGAAGTTTATGTTATTGATTAATCTGGTAATTTGTCTGAAATTTCAAGTGAAAAGACAGGATAAATAGCTCTTGACAGACTTTCCATCTTAGAAAGGAGGACCCTGCCAAATATAGTAGTGCCCCTCTGTAACCAAGAGTTCAGAGTAGATGTACATTTAACTACATTTTCTCTTTCCCTTAGTTCTTTATTTTTGGTAATAACAATGCCTAGATATTTGACTTGAGTTTTAACCGCAATGTTACACATTGAGAGTGCCAGTTGATCATGAAGGGCAAATAATTCACATTTATCAATATAATAATATTTTTTTTTAAATAATGTTGTATCATCCGCAAATTTACTTATTAATTTACTTATTATTGGTGGAGACAGAGTCCTATGAAACTATGCTCTGAAGGCTGAAAGGCAAAGAGGAAGAAGGGAGGAGCTCTTGGGAACTTTTTTGGAGCTACACAAAGCAGACCAGAGACTAAATGCAGCACCCTGTATTATTTACTTGGTGGACTTGTTTTCGTTTCCTGTGGATTCCTTATGTGTCATGTTTGTTTGGATTTTGTAATCTCTCCTTTTGGTATATGAGAGGATGCCAACACCAAAACACACCAAAAGAAAATCTGTGTATGTGTATCTTAAACCTGTACTTATTCTTATTTTTATGTTTATTTTTCTGAAAAATTCAATAAATATTTGAATGACAAATGTCGAATATAAAACCAGCTTCACCTCGCTTTCGCATATTTTTATCTGCTGCAATTTACATGAACTGGAAGGGAACTTTCCCCTGACTCGCAGCTATCACTACCCGATCCGTACCAGGAGTGGGGTCTAGCTGCAGTCACAGCCAAGGTCTCATTGGGCTTTGCCTTATTTCTTTTAAACTCACAGAGAACAAAGAGTACATCCTCCCAAAAAAGTTTAAAATCTTTATCACCATTATTAGCAATAAAATTGCAGACATCAATCCAAAAGCTTTGGACAATAGGGCAGTGCCAAAATAAATGAGTCACTGTTTCAACAGCCACAGAACAGAAATTCCATTTCACATTAATGTCTTTTTTGAATCTTTTAACAATATAATCATTAGAGGGGTAAAACCTATGAATCATCTTAAAGGAAATTTCTCTAACTTTGTTAGTCACCAGGTATCAGTTAGGTAAAAGCCAGACCTTTTTCCAGTCAATGTGTTCCACATATTTATTCCAGTATGAAATCTCATATGGAACTGTAATGACTTCCCTTTTAAATAGGGAACTAATAAGTTTATTGTTCTTGCCATGGTTACAGGACAAGCAAATCTTACCAACTGTAGCGTCAGTCAAGGACAACAAGGATAATTGTTGGGTTTCCACTCTTGAGATCTGAGATCTAAATAATATACAAATACCAGAAGAGATTGCTCCAAAGACTTTTGCATAGTCTCCAGGTGACACAGGGATATTGTATTCTTCTAGAAACCCACAGTAGGAGTACAGATGACCAACCCTGTTAAATAACTGAGCAATGTGTATCATGTTATTATTTAACCACTGTTCGATAAAAAGGGATTTGTGTTTAAATAATATGTCCTTGATGTTCCAGATATAATATTTATGAGGTAAAGAGTTATGTTTGAAAATAAGAGACCATGAAAGGAAGGCCTGATGGTGAAAGGATGACATTTTTATAGGGACTTTACCAATATTGTAGTTACAGGTACGGAAAGAATTTAACCCGCCCAGTTTTGACATGATATGGAAGGGTATGACATTCCATATAAAGTTAGGGTTTTTAAAAAAAATGTTTCACCCAGTTAATCTTAAAAGTGTTATTTAGAGTACAGAAGTCTGGAGAATTTAATCCACCAGATTTCTTCACATGATGAGTTCTATTTTTCCACACAAAGCTGAGGAGTATCTTATCGATCTCAGCTATCAGTTTGTTGTCCAAATGCAGAGATAAGGATGCATAAGTTAAGCGTGATATACCTTCTGCCTTAGAGAGAAGAATTCTACCTCTGAGAGAGAGATCCTGTAAAAGCCACTGGTTTAACTTTTTTTAAAGTTCTTTCGATAATAGGATTGAAATTCATTGGCATTCTTTTTTGCTGGTCCTTGGCAATTATAATACCCAAGTAAACAAGTTCACTTTTGACTGGGATACATAAAGAATTTTATGTACAGTTTTTGATGGACATAATTTCACATTTATTGAGATTCAGATTTAAACCAGAGGCCTTGGAAAACTTATTTATAGTACTTATAGCAATAGAGACTTGGAATTCATCTCCTAGAAAGAGTGTTGTGTCGTCTGCCAGCTGAGTAATAGTAAGCTCTCTACCTAAAATATGTATACCATTTATCTCACTAGATTTGATATGAAGCGCCAAAAGCTGAGCCACCAGGTAAGGTAGGAGGTAAGGTGAAGCTGGACACCCTTGTCTGATGCCTCTAGAAATGTTAAATCTAGGAGACATACCACCTGCTAGTTTAATTGAGCTTTTACTGTTTTGGTATAGAGTTTTTACGGCTGAGAAAAAATACCCCCCAAAACTGAATTTCTTAAGGGACTGTAGAATGAAAGGATGTTCAACGGTAGAATATCTAGAATATCTAAGACTAGCCTAACATTATTTGCTATATGCCTCTTACTCATAAACCCTGATCGTGTTTCGTCTATGATAGAGTCCAAAACGACCCTTAATCTTCTGGCCAATAGGAGAGCCATACTTTTATAATCATTGTTAAGTAGGCAAATCGGGCACCAATTATCTAAGAGCAGTTTGTCCTTGTTTCGTTTAGGATTAAGACAGTTATTCCTTGGGTCACAGTAGTTATTAATACATTCTACAAAAACTCTACGTAAAAAGGGAATGAGTTCAATAGCAAAAAATTGATAAAATTCAGACGACAGCTCATCAGTTCCTGAAGATTTATTGTTTTTTAGGTGATTTATAACTTTCTGTGGGGCGGCACGGTGATCTAGTGGTTAGCACTGTCGCCTCACTGCAAGAAGGTACCGGGTTCAAGTCTGTGTGGGTTCTCTCTGGTACTCTGGCTTCCTCCCACCATCCAAAAACATGCATGGGGATTAGGTTAATTGGTTAATTTAAATTGACCGTAGGTGTGAGTGTGAGTGGTTGTCTGTCTCTATGTGTCCTGTGATGAACTGGAGACTTGTCCAGGGTGTACCCTGCCTTTCACCCTAAGGCAGCTGGGATAGACTCCAGCCCCCCTACGACCCTTTGTAAGTGGTAGAAAATGGATGGATGGATGGAGATTTTAGAAGTTCCCAGTTAAGCCCATAACAGTTTCCTTGTTTGCTTTAGACCAGTAAGTTGAAATCATATCCTTAATCTTATTTTGAACTTCAACCATGTGTAGCAATGTATAGTTAAGCTTCCAGTAGCTTGAACGTGAGGTGAGTGTTGGACCAGCACAGATATTAACAGATATGCATATGGCTTTATGATCAGTTAAAGGCGTTGGGCAGATGAACATCAAAATTATCCTTGTTTAACCTAGGATAAACAAGGGGGTGGCAATAGCTCAGTCTGTAGTGACTTGGGCTGGGAATCGGAGGATCGCCAGTTCAAGTCCAGGTTGGACCATTCCAAAATGTGGAGAGTGGACTGGTAGCTGGAGAGGTGCCAGTTCCTCCTCCTGGGCACTGCCGAGGTGCCCTTGACTGCTCGGGGTGCCTAGATAAGGGGCAGCCCCCTCACTCTGACACCTCTCCTCATGTGTTTGTTTCATAACTTGTGTGTGTAATGTGCAACTGAAAAATATACTACTAACAGAGTGAAAAAAATGTAATTTCCCTCACTGAGGGATCAATAAAGGAATTCTTCTTCTATTGTATATTAGCCAAAAATCTAGACGAGATTGCCTAGAGCCAGTCTTATTGCTCCAAGTATACAATCTGCTATCAGGATTCTTCACTCTCCACCATATCTACCAAATTAAATCTTCTTATAAAGTCAGTTAAATATGATTCTGTACTGTTTTGCTGAGAGGGTGGTAGTTTATAGATAGATAGATACATACTTTATTCATCTCACAGAGAAATTTACAGAATCCCATCCCCCTCCGCTGTGTCCATTGTTCAGTGTAAGATGCTGTTGTCGACCTTGCAGCAGCTGCCTCCTATTTATCTATAGTACCATCCAAAATGGTGTTGAAATCCCCTCCTAACAGTATAATTGCATTTGGGAATCTAGCCAACCAGCCTGTAAAAATATCTTCAATGGACAACAGAAGGTTTACATTTTCTTTCTTTGTATTGTAGCCATAAATATTGGAAATTAAGTACATCAAGTCATTATGCTCAATAATTTGGCAAATGAAATGACTGTCTGGATCACATTTTGTGGTCAGAACCTTTCCTTTAAATCTGTTATTTAAGGAGGCTACCCCAGCTGATCGCTCTGTTCCATGGGAGAGCCGTATAGTGTTACCCCACTGAGATCTCCAAACGTCATTGTCCTCAGTAGAGAGAGATTCTTGAAAATAAACAGTCTGATTTGAATTGTTTTACAAATAGAAAAAGTGCTTTCCTTTTAATGTTATTACGTAACCCCCTGGCATAATAAGAACAATGAGAAAAAGAACCAAAACCTGGATAAGTCTTGGTTAATTATTAAACAGTAGTGCGGTTAAGTAATAAGAACTGTCAAGATCAACATCATGTCAGCAGTATAACTAAGCACAAAAAGATGATGTTATAATAGTTTATGTGTATAATGGTATACCTCTATTGCTTATATAATGACGCACATAGGTAATTTCCCAAGAAACAAGAACTTTACATAAACATTATACTCTTTTGGAATCAGCAGGTATTTCACCTGATATGTAAACAAAATAACACAACAACTTAAACCTTAGAAAATCCTGTGTAAAACAACTCCAAGTAAATGCCCTGAATGACTATGAACTAAGCACAAGGCACTTATTACCTACTTATCACCTTTTCCTCTCGAGCTTTCTTTATGTGGGGCCACAGTTTCTGTCTGTTCTCTCTGTCCTCCTGGGTTAAATCTTCTGTGAAGCGTAGACCCTTGTTCTGGAGATAGATAGATACTTTATTTGTCACATATATATCGCTACATACATGAAATTTGTCCTCTGCATTTAACCCTCAGGGAGCAGTGGGCTGCCATGTAAAGGCCAATTTATAGTACTCCGTAAAGTGCCGTATGTAGAGACGGAGAGCCCTCTGCGTCGCCGGAGAGCCTGACAGAGAGCCTCTCCGGGTGCAGGATTTTTTTTTTAACTGTCCGTCAATCCATCAAGGGAAGACGTAGACGAAAGGGGCTGTGATTGGTCCTCTAGCTGCACCCTGCTGTGAAATGCAGCCCCTCTCCCTACACAGAAACAGACAGGTCACCTCGGCAGCAGCACAGACAGGACAGGAACTAAAGTATTGAATATCCTTGTGAAAGGCAAATCAAACACATTCAACCTGCTCAAAAAATCTATTTAATTCAGTTAGTAATTATGGCTGGGGTATATTTCCACAGGGCTGGGGTATATTTACGAGGGCTCGACTCCGTAGTTAAGGAGACCCCTCGAGCCCTCACACTTCTCCGTCATGATGCGTGTTGTGCAGCCCTGCGCTGAAATGCACCCCCTCGGAAAGTGAAGCAATTCACCTTAATATCGCTGATAAAAGCAGGAGAAAATACCATTTTATGATTTAATTATTTGTGAGGGAGATAGAAGAGAACAACATTGATTGCTTTCAGTCTTTACAACTCCTCTTCCTCTTTCTTTTCAACACAAAATCGGATAATAGCGAACGCAAACCAACAACTTTCAGTATGTTCTGTGTAAATATACCCCAGCCATAATTACTAAATGAATTAAATAGATTTTTTGAGCAGGTTGAATGTGTTTGATTTGCCTTTCACAAGGATAATCAATACTTTAGTTCCTGTCCACGCTGCTGCAGAGGATAACTGTCTGTTTCTCTGGGGGGGGGGGGGGCTGCATTACACAGCAGGGGTGCAGCTAGAGGACCAATCACAGCCCTTGTTGTCTCTGTCTTCCCTTGATGGATTGACGGACAGTTAAAAAAAATTCTTTCACCCGGAGAGGCTCTCCGTCAGTCTCTCCGGCGACGCAGAGGGCTCTCCGTCTCTACGTACGGCACTTTACGGAGTACTATAAATTGGCCTTTACAGTCACACCACACACCTGGGCTATCAACTCCTCCAGGAACCCCCTGTGTGTCATTCCAGTCTGTCCTGGGCTGAGGTGTGAAGTGGGGGAGGGTGCAGAGTGAGCAGAGTGGGGCAAGACAAAGGAGTTGGCATACTTTGCTCTGCATTACCACTGCAAAATAAATGTAAAAGAAAAATACAAATAAGTAAACAAATAACAAAGAAATCCATCTGTTTTCACATCATTTTTCCCTTCATTTTTTATTGTCTGTATAAATATTTGCCACTTACTCTTCAGCTGGATCCAGACGCTCCATGTAAATCCACCTCTTCATCTGTAAAAAACTTTCTGCTCCAGACTCAGAATCAGCATCACTGTCTAGAATCTGTTCTAGAGCTTCCTGCACTGAAAATAATATTTGTGCTAATGCAATTTTTGTTTGGAAAAGATAAAAAAAATCAAGGTGCGCTCCTGTAGATCCACCGACCGCTGTTTACTTTGAGTCAAAGCTGCCAAGTAACTGAGCTCTGAGAGATGAATCCCCCCAAAACGACCCCGAACGTCTTTGTCGTCTTTCCGGTTCAGTGTGGTATTATTTACAAGTCAAATAAAACGTTTACAATGAAAAATATCTTGCAGTAACATACATAACAGTGGTGTGTGCAATTACGCACTATCCATGTGAATTAACGGTCCTCTACATGTAAATTATTGCATTCAGAGCCCATTTTCAATCGTGTAAACAACAACTATAGTCAAAGGATATACTTATCTCTCTACGTTCTACTCTTTGATGCATTACGTGATGCTACAAAGCCGTACAATTGGATATTGGCACAGCCTGTGACGGCGCAAGATCGTCTGATTTGCCAATGAGCTGAAGCGCTTCCATGCCACCAGATGTTTCGGAAAGGCTGAAGTTTCCCCTTTTCAAGAAAACAAAAGTAAGTCATTATTTTGAGCCGCTCCGGAGATATTAGCTGTTATGTAACGCTTGTCCCTGGGCATCGGATACGATGCCGGCGACCTGTCATAGGTCCAAAAGTAAAGCCCATACCTGACGGATGCTAACGTGGCCATATTTCCCCTACCTGATGGTGATTTCAACTGTCTTGATCTAACATAAAGAGGCCATTATGAAGTGCATGGTGACAGCGCCACTGTGGAGAAATCAGCTGGGGCATTTCACTCAGTCCAGCCTGTCTGCTTTTCTTTTCACTCCCCACCCAGCACAATGCCGAGGGGTACCCCAACCAAAACCTTCTTTTTGCTAAAGCATCCCTTTTCATATGTTGTGCACTTTCTTGTTATTTGCAGAGGTGTGTCACATGTTTGCTGGTATACTCCTATCCTGCATATTTCCCATTATATCCCCTCTCCACCCACAGCACAGCAACATTAACCCTTACACTAAGTGATCATTGTTATCATTGTATATTAAAACTGAACAATCAATCCAAATATTATCAAAAGGAGCTGCAATTTTCAATGAAAGTAAAATATGACTTGTAACATAGGATTCCTTGTACGAGAACAGTCATAGCACCTTTCATCACAGAGCACACTGTTTCATGTTGGATACTTCAAGGTTCAAGGTTTCTTTATTAGTACCCTTGGGTAAATTTGTTTGCAGAAGAGTGTACAGCAGTCCAATTATAATAAAAACAAGACAAAGATAACAAAGAACAATTCAAAGACAACAGATGGCCTGCCAGTCTTCATAAACAGGTGCCACTGGCAGTGAGACCCTCTAAGAATGAAATAGCTAAAGGTGAGAGAGACCCCCTCTGTTCCACACTGCAGTCACTGCACGTACAAAGCTGTCCCTGAATCTCCTTGTAGTCCTTGGGCACCACGTATCTGCGCCCAAAGCGGTGGAGCTGGAGCTCCTTGTGTAGGGGATGGGTGAGTGTTGTCCAGGAGAATAGAGCTTGGTTTCCGACAAGTACAGTTCTGATAGGCTGAGCAGGGGCGTTTTCCCTGAAAGTTAAGCGTGAGTATATGAATGTCCTCAGATACGTATATCTGTCCACACACTGGACAGGCTGTCTGTTGATGAGTGTCGGATCCTGTGAGGGGGCCTGCTTTCTCAAATCAAAACACATGTCCTTTGTTTTTGACACGTTTAAAAGCAAAAAGGAGTAATCACACCACTTAGTAAAATGATCAATGACAGGCCCATGACCAGTTTCATTGCTGTCCAGTAAACTGACAATGACCGTATCATCGGCAAATTTTTGGGTGGGTGTTGGCACATGTAGGCTGACACATATTTGTGTGTGGTTCAGATGAGGCGCCCTTTACTTTTACTCTCTGAGTTCCTCCTGTTCAAAAATCTAAAATCCAGTCTAATGGCTAAAATGTGAGGTTGAATTGAATTAAAAACTGAAGAAAAGTCAATAAAAGAGAGTCTTGCGTGAGTTTTAAAGGGTTAAAAGTTTAAAAGGGTAATCTTGGCATCCTCAACCCCTCTGTGTGCTCTGTGAATGAACTGCATAGGGTCTAAGAGGCACAGGTGTTTCTTTAAAACCTCACACTTCACCAACTTCTCAAATGATTTCATAATCAAGGACGTGAGTGCAACTGGTCTAAAGTCATTAAAAACTTTGGCCACAGGAACAATCAGTGCTTTTTTCCACACACTGCGTACCCTCTGCAGGGTCAAGGACGTATTAAAATGTAGCAAAATATATCGCTCAGTTGTCCTGCACAGCATATAAATAAAGTGCCACAGATTTTGTCTGGACCAGAACTTTTGTTAGTTTTTAAAGAGAGGAATG
This sequence comes from Synanceia verrucosa, assembly GCA_029721515.1. Taxonomy (NCBI): domain Eukaryota; kingdom Metazoa; phylum Chordata; class Actinopteri; order Perciformes; family Synanceiidae; genus Synanceia; species Synanceia verrucosa. The sequence continues at coordinate 2,425,078 of CM056564.1, read as the reverse complement.
TCTTTTCAACGTCTGTTCGGTCCAGGGGCAAACGATGGCTGTCTTTTAATCAAACTGATCAAAACGAAGATAAAATTCATTGAAAGCATTTGCCAGTTCCAAATCTGACGTAAAGTCATCCATTTTCATGTGAACATTTTTATTTTGCTGAACACCAGTGATTGCCTTCATGCCTGTCCAGGCTGAGCTCAGTTAGTTTTACATTTGAGTTTTGGATCTCTTGGATCTATTAGGATATACTTTGATGGAACAACAGTATATTCACAAAACGTAATAAAAGAGCAAATAACATCTGCAAGTTCATCAATGTTATCACAGGAGTCTTTAAACAATTCCCAGTCTGTACAGTCAAAGCATCTTTGAAGACAAGAGATGGACTCCTCAGACCAGATTTTAACCTCCTTCTTCCTAACCTTCATCCATCCATCCATTATCTACCTCTTATCCTCATAGGGTTGCGGGGGGCTGGAGTCTATCCCAGCTGTCTTAGGGTGAAAGACAGGGGACACCCTGGACAAGTCTCCAGTTCATCACAGGGCACATAGAGACAGACAACCACTCACACTCACATTCACACCTACAGTCAATTTAAATTAACCAATTAACCTAATCCCCATACATGTTTTTGGATGGTGGGAGGAAGCCAGAGTACCAGAGAGAACCCACGCAGACATGAGGAGAACATGCAAACTTCACACAGAAAGGCCCCGGGCCGGGATTCGAACCCGGTACCTTCTTTCCTAACCAAATAATAATCTAATCAATTCGATTCAATTCAATTCAAGAATTTATTGTCATTGTCACAAGAATAATGAAATTATGTTTAGAGCATCAAAAACTGCATAGTTTGTTGTAAAGTGCAAGAGGGTGCATAAACCCCAGATACCCCCATAAATAACCCAGTGTAAACATTTAGCCCATTATGCCATCATTGCACCACAGTAGTAGTCGTTACAGCAGCATCAGCAGGCATAGACAGACTGTCAGACACATGTAAATAGTGACATATTGCAGCAATGCAGAGTCCAGTTCAGTACTATTGTTCTGGTGGATGTGGTTGTTGTCCATGGGAGGGGGGCAGTGTTCAGTAGTCTTACAGCCTGTGGATACAGACTGTTGGACAGTCTTGTAGTATGGGCCTGTATGGACCTGTACGTTCTCCCTGAGGGCAGCAGGTGGAACAAATGATGAGCAGGATGATGGCGGTCACACAGGATCTTCTGCACTCTGTTGTGTCTGTAGTGTTGTAGATGGTACTTATCTCTGGAATGATGATGATAAATGATTTTCCCCGCTGTTTTCACCACTCACTGGAGTGCTTGCTGGTCCGCCTTAGTGCAGCTGGAGAACCACACTAAAAATCCACATGTCAGAACACTGCTGATGGCACAGTTGTAAAAATTCACCATCAGAGGTCTTGGGATGTAGCTGCTCCTCAGCTTCCTCAGGTAGTAGAGGCGTTGTTGGGCCTTCCCCACAGCTGAGGCAATATGAGTGCCCCAGGAGAGGTCCTCCGTCAAAGTTTTTTCTTTTCTGGTCAAGCAAGTTGCATACTGATAAAAGTTTTTTAAGGATTTTTTTCAATGCCACACAATTGAAGTCGCCAAGAACAAAGTTTGGGGCATCTGGTGAGATTATTATGACTGATAGGCACCAAACATCAAGCAATTAACTGAGAAGGAACCAGGGGTGAGTATGATTGTGTTAATTTTTTTGTCAACATTTTCTAACAAACTTGAAGTACAAACATATACAAGGATATTTACACATATCCTCACCTAACATTTACCTTGCATGTCTTTCAGTCAGATTGATCAGATAGAACAGTGCCTCCTGAAAAACACTGTGGTCATTGTGAACAACAGACTCGAACAGAAGGGAAATGTCAGGAAACCTCTCTCTAAACCGCTGCTCTACATGACATCGGTCTTGCTCTGATGAAAATGGGTTAGAACCAAAGGCAGAGACCCAAGTCAGGGAGGACCAACTCCTGCTCATACATATGTGCTGCCTCAGCAGGACTGGTGGAATTCTTGCTCGACAGCCACCAGCAGCAAGTTGGTTTGGTATCCCTCTGCCTAAAATGAGTTAAAAATCATTATAGTTTTGGACAATTGCTCAACTTTTTTACACTCATGATCATTATCATAACTTCATATCATAACACCTCTGCCAAGTCCAGTCCGACTCACTTGACATGTCATGTTGGAGACAAAATTTGGTTACATTATCCTGCATATCAAGCAGCTCTTGATCCAGCAGGTGAATCAGGGCCTGTTTTATGGGGTAGTTCACCCAATTATTGACCTCTGGCCAAATTCTTTCCACAGAAATATTCTGTTGACACACAAGAAGAGATTTGAAACTGATTTAAAATGTTCAGCAGTTCATAAAACATATTTACAATCAGAAAAAAATTGGTGTAATGCGTAAAATAAGCATACAAGCACATTTTTACATACTTTGCCAAGTTTTTCTCTGTTCTGTCGTTTCTGTGTTGAGACAGCTTTTCTTGCATATACAAGGTCAAATAAAACTTCCTGCCATGATCCACTCCCATCTGCTCCCAAATGCCATTGTTGGCAACTGCTGTCCTGTAATAGAAAAGAGCCTGTATTCAATGGATACATACAGTATGTAGATGTGATGGATTAGGATTAATTTCACATTGAAATCACACATGTAGCACATACTAATGATAATAAAATAAAATAATAATAATAATAATACAGATGTTGTACAATAAGGGGCGGCACAGTGGTATAGTGGTTAGCACTCACAGCAAGAAGGTACCGGGTTCAATTCCCGGCCCGGGGCCTTTCTGTGTGGAGTTTGCATGTTCTCCTAATGTCTGCATGGGTTCTCTCTGGTACTCCGGCTTCCTCCCACCATCCAAAAACATGGATGGGGATTAGGTTAATTGGGTAATTTAAATTGACCGTAGGTGTGAGTGGTTGTCTGTCTCTATGTGTCCTGTGATGAGGTGGAGACTTGTCCAGGGTGTACCCTGCCTTTCACCCTAAGACAGCTGGGATAGGCTCCAGCCCTACTGTGACCCTATGAGGATAAGAGGTAGAAAATGGATGGATGTTTTTGTTCTCAAATATATATATATATGCATAGGTGACTTACCTGGCAACGTAGGTCATTATAGGGTTGGTGCACCTCTCTCAGTGTCCTTCCCACTCTCATCCCCACTCATAACAATCCTGTCATTCTGTCAAGACGGAAACATTTTTTTATTAAATCTCCTTAACTTTCATTCAATTTTCTAATTACTAGTCCTGCTTAAAAACATATTAAGCTTGATTACAGATTGACTATAAATTTGCAAAAAAAAATAAAAAACCTCACACACACCTTACAGTTCCTAATGGCTCTCTTTGTTGTAGTCAGATGTATACTGGGATGATTATAACCTAGGCCGAGCGTTTAACTTTGGCTACAATTGGGCCCAACATTACTGTGCTTGAACCTAAAGATCTGTTTCTGGTCTGATATGGCACAAGCAATATGTCTAATGTAAAATGATGTCAGTCTTCTGTGTTCTAATATTCTGCATCATTCAGTCTTCAGCCTAATATACTCGTTTTCAACCGACGTCATCAAAAGTAGGCATGCACACTTTGGAGCTGGAAGTACCATTTATTCTGCACACGATTTTTCTGTATATGCCATACAAGCAAACAGGTGGGTTTGCAACATACTGCACACTACATACTCAATATGTGTACTATCATTCAACATACTTTTGAGTGAATAAATGTAGTATGCATCTTTTCCAACGCACTGCTTTGTGCGGAAGTGATGCACTTCCTGAGAGCCTCTTACCGGGTTGATTGGAGACACGTAACAATGGTAACTTGTAACAACCTCAACTCTACCGGCAATCTGCAATATTAATACATCTAATAATAATAATAATCTAATAATACATCCTTGATATGCATCCGATAAGAAGCCAAACAATAATTGTTAATAACGTAACAGCTCTGTGTTGTTGTTGTTGTTGTCGTCACTGCTGCATTGCATGTATGTCCAGTGCTTGCATACTGTAACATGAAACGGATTGGGTTCATGCTAAGGTTTTGGACATACTAAACAATCTCCCATACTGTTTTAACATACTCAATAGCATGTTAGTATGGAATTTCAGAACTGGAAATATAACAAGCACATTAACCTATTGCTCTAATTAATTTCCTAAACTTAGAGACGTGCCTGGCACGCACCTGTGTTAATAACAAAACATCTCAATGCAAACTAAAATAATTCGTTTATGTTAACACTTACCTTATCTATTGAGGATATGATCGGCATTTCCAATTCTGCATCTGAAACGTGTCTTTTGCTCCTGAGCCCGACTTAATTACAGAACCTTCTGACTGACATTACTGAGCATTTTGGGACACCCAACTGCTGAAGCATGCTGGAGATCTCACCATGCGTTTTTCCATCCTCAAAAAGTTGAATAATTATGTCAGCACTGTCCTCCAATCTGGACATTTTTGGTTTCTTAATGGAAAAGAAGAAGAAGTTCCCTTCCGATTCACGTAACTTGTGACAGGTGAAAATATGCAAATTGGATGAAACGCCGAAATCGCCCATTATCCGTTTTCTCCATTTTCAATTTGTGCACAAAATCAGAAATCGGAAAAACGAGTCGTTACCAGTTTTTTCATTTTGGTTTTGGGAACGAATATTGAGAAAACAAGTCATTATTTTGTTTTTTTAGTTTCGGTTTTATTTTGAAAAACGAACACGGTGATACACGGATTCCTGTGTATCATATGAACATAAGAAAAATATATGGAAAAGTGACCAAAGGTGTACTTATGTCTCCCTTTACATATTAAAATATTTTGTTACAGTGTGCTAACAAATGTATCCAGACAGACTGGAAGTGAAGCAAATTAGTTTTAACAGTACAAATTCCCATTTGCTTCAGTATGAAAATTTGAGATGAGCTGCTGTTTGCGCTCAGTTCACACTCCTAAATATACTGTATGTTCGAATTAGTTGTAAGTTGTGAAGCCCTCATCTCCTCCCTGTAGGTTTTAGAAATGATTGTTAAAAACACTGCAGGGTGTTTTTCATACTAGGAGTCACCAAAAGACATTTGAAATTTTCCACATATTATAAATGTTATGTTCATGAGATTTTTTTTAATCCTGAAATATTTTATTGTCTACAAATTGAGTTATAAATAATCTTTACACCCAACTAGTTAAAAATGTAAAAATGTCAAGCATGTCATCCACCGTCTAGGGCTGAATGCTTGTAATACACCAGCTGTCAGATGGGTAAGGGGGCACGCAGTGAGCTGCTAAAGCTCAAGTCTCAAACACGTTGGCATAGGAAGCTTTGAGGAACTGGATGTAGTTCTGCAGGCTTCGGTTTGTGCTGTCTGACTGCTCCAGGCGATCCTTCACATCCTGTAGTCGGCTCTGGTACCTCTGCTCCACCTGGGCATCACAAACACGCACCTTATAGCCCTACCGACACAGCTGCTGACACATACTAATGTGAGAGGAGCATTACTGGAGGCCTTCACCTCTTCTTTGCTGCGTCGCAGTTGGTTGATTTCTGAGGTAGTCCTGCTAAGTTGAGCCTCTAGGTCCAGTATCTTGGCCTGGGTGGAGCGTTCTTTACTGGCAACAAGTCCTCTGGTCTCTGACATCTGGAGATGAATATAACACAATTAACTTAATTACTGGGCAACAAAGGGTGAAACCATAATTGATATATCACTTCTGCAAGCAGATGGGAGCTCAAGTTTTCCCTTTTGCAGGAAAACCAACACTGCATTTTTTTTGTCAAAGAACAAACACACCTTTATGAATGAAAGTGGACCTGTAACCACTGGTCAGGGGTAACTATTCTGTGCAAACTTCCCTGCTCTGACATATGGAGAAGAGCCGAGCTGAACGCACCCGAACAGACCCGATTAGTTCCGACGGAAGGACGGAGCTGCCCCTAATGCGGCTTACTTGCCTGTCTAGTGCTGCATACATCCTAGTCGGTTGTGACTGCGCCGAACCGATGTCCGTTGTGCGTGAATACCGAGTAAGTCTATAGTCACTGTCTGTTGTTGTGTTAGAAACTATACTGTTCTCTCGAACACGTGCATAATTGTTTATATGAGATAGGCCTGCATTACTAGTTTGATTACTATGTTCTCATTTCCTTATGTATATACGTTGTACACGTTCTTGACACAATACTAATTTGTATGTTAAATACTGTGACTGGACTCACAGACACCAATATTTGTACATTTATCATTGTTACTTAGAATTATATTGTAATGACGCAGTTAGGAGCACTCCCGTGTGGCCATTATGAAGTACCATTCCAACCTTAATTTGTACTGCGTAGTATTGTGTTTCTGATTGGTACTTTGCAGTCATAATACTTTATTGCTTTATTGCTGTTTATTATTTCTGTGATTCAGGAGACCACAACAAGACACATCTGTATTTTGTTTGTGTGTGAAATAAAGGAGGGAAACATCTATCTGAAGTAGCTGCAGTTTTTCTAACTGGAAACTGAAGCCAGACTGTGTACGCCAGCGAACAAATATATTCCACATATTCTAACTAAATCATCAAGGACCTGTCCAAGGTGAACCGCACCTTTACCCAATTAATATCAGGTTGGACCGTCATGTGTCTTGAACTTTGACCCTTTTGCTCATAAAGCCTGGTTTATGCTTCTGCGTCGCGGCGACGGCGGCGCACCAGCGTAGACTCGACACTGTCGTTGAGCATTCGAAGCTCTGCGTCGAGGGAACGCGTTGTTCTGCAATTCACTGCCAAGCTGCTAGGGGTGTGTGGCTGTGTCTTTGTGTGGCTTCTGGGGGCTCATATCGGATTCCTTGTTTTTTTTTCCGACAGTAAACAATGACAACTGAGATGGAGCGGGTGTTTCTGGAGATGGAGCTCATTAAATTGAAAAAGAAATGCTGTTGATGTTGACGCACGTTTGCGGAGGTGGTCTGTCCGACCATTCCGTCGCACTCGTATCGCTCCACAAATAGCTGTGTTTTTGAGCTGTTGACCGGAAAAGCAACTGCCGGAAATTACGTTCTGAGTGGACCAATCACAGTCCTTGCCGTTCGCGTCTCAACGCGTTGACGCGACGCGTAGTAAGGCTTTTTTGGAGGTGTGCATCGACGCCGTATCTACGCCATTGCCGCGACGCAGAAGCATAAACCAGGCTTTAATTTGCTGTGCAGAAGATAGTGGCCCAGAATAGCCAGAAAGCATGCTAGCTAGCAGATGACAGACAGGTCCTGTAATGAACCTGTAACCATGTGACAACAGTATATCACATCTGTTACAAGGACAGCGAGTGGGCACAACCTGCAGGTCAACAGCAATAGAGAGGAGGATGTGTTTTTGGAACCCACCATTTGTAGTTATTTAAGAAGAACAAAATTTATGCCATTCACCATTTGTGAAGTGCCTCGTAAGCTGCTGTTCTACAAAGCAAGGACTCTGTACGTGGGTAAGTCTCTTACACTGACTTCACACTTGGCAAGTATATTTCTGGGGACCAAAGTCGACCAGGTTGGACCAGTTTGAACCAGGCTGAAATTTGAGTGCAGTGATCCGCACTGCTGATGCAGCGCACACTTACAATCACAGCGACAACGTCCATGTAAGTCAGGTCAAGTCATCTACAGACATCTGAATTCCAAAAGAGAAGCAGCAAATAAATGTAAAGGGAAACAAGGAAATGAGAAATAAAAAGTTAAGTATTGAAACAATGTTGAGACTATGTCAGTACATCACATTCATAAACTGATGACATGCAAGGTGCCAACATGAGCCACTTAGTGGATGAGCTACTGACTTCATGCTTGCTGCCACACACAAGCACTGTCAAGCTCTCTTGAATGTACTCAAGCACAAGCATAGTTTACTTGTTTTGTAACATATCTCACTTTTAAAAACACAGAATAGATCATTCCCAGAGGCCTAGGCCAAGCTAGGAGTCTGTCTCCTACTACCGTAATAACTGTTAGTATCTCCAAGCTGTAAATGTCCCTGAATTTCATTGCAGAAATGTGGTCACCTTAATTAATGATCCAGACTTTCTCACAGGAGTTTAGTATGTTGAGTTAAAGTGGACTTTAATTTAGTTCCACATTGCTCCAAGTGGTGAAGGCTGATAAACAGTAACACTGCTGGTTACTGGTGTTTTATGGGAGCCCTGTAACCTGGTTATTTGGAAGACATAAGAAGACACAACACATTCTGAAAATAAAAACATAAAAAGTTCTAACCACTACACCACCGTGCTGCCCGCAACATAACAACAAAAATCTCTGCATTGTTGGTCCTGTGGTGAAGAGGAACCCCATTATGGACCAGGGTCATTCCAGCCCAAGCACCCCCCCCCTCCCCCCCCAGAGCCAAAAAGCTGGGGGAAACCCTGAAAGGTAATGCACTCTGGTACTGTGGAGTCCTCCACTTACCAAGTCAACAGTATAGTGTTTAGCTAACAGGAGTAAAGTGGGTGTGATTATTTAATCCTAACAGCTCCTGACCATGTACCCCTGCAGAGGTCTCACTTGAAATGATTGAGGCAGCTTGTTTTCTGATGCAGAGCTCGAGATGATCCACCACTGTCTTTAACCATAGACTGTGTGTGTTTAGACCTGTTGGCGAGCATCACCCAGGGCCTCCTCCAGCTTCTGGCTCAGCAGGGAGCATTCCCTTGTTTTTTCTTCCAAACGGCGCTGATTGCTATTGATGGTGTCTTCCCGTCTGGCAATGACTGCCAGCAGGTCACTGTTCTGACTGCCGGCCTCCTCCAGCTTTCTGCAGAACAGCAAAGTAAATGGTTGACCAGGGCACTGACACTTTCATCGTGTACAGGCACCCATTTGAGGATATTTAAAATACTTACTGCTGTAATTTGCATCAAGGTGGCACCAAAGCAGACAAAGGTAGAAGTAAGTACTGACCTTTCCAAAGTCTCCACTTGCTGCTGAAGCTGCCTGTTCTCCTCCAGCAGCACCTTGTTCTTCTGTCGTAGAAGCTCTACTTGACTGCCCTGGGTCTCCAGCTGACACACCACAAGACAAGGCCTTTATCACTTGACTAACATCAGCTGAGATTCAAGGCAAAAAACAAGCTCAACAATAAATTAGTTGGCGATAAATAGCGGCTTCTTATTGTTTTCAATGATACTGCAATTCAGAATTTCCCATAAATCGTTCAACTTACTATTCACTTACTATTCTCCCCTGTTAGAAGTTATTTTTGTATCTGCCATTTTTTGTGCTAAAAGCATAGCTCTTACATCCCATTTAGTTCCACAAATCTCTACAATCAAATCAGATTTATCTAATCATCTTCTCAGAGTCAGTACTGTAATATTTTGCCTGCACAGTACTGCTGTTACCTTCATGTGGAGCTCAGTCAAGGTCGTGCTCAGCTCCATGCTGCGTCTCTCCTGGCTGCGCTCCCTGGCCCGAGCCTCCTGCAGCTTCCGTTCGGAGCATCGCAGGGCTTCTGGAAGAGGCTCCAGCTCTGTCAGCCGTCCCAGCAGCTCCCTGCGCACCTCATCTATTTCCTGCTGCAGCTCCCTGCGTACCGCCTGGGCCTCCAGCTCTGCCTGAGCCATCCGGGAATGGTACTCATGTGCTTCAGCCCGGGTTTTTCCAACCTGTGCGGCATTGGTCAAAAGAAAGAAATGAAACCAAGGCTATGCTATTTACACCCCGAATACTAAGGCTCCTTCCCTCTCTGAGTTTATACATTCATATAAATATCTGGGCATTTTGGAAAAAAAAGCTTAACCCTTAATCTTAACCCTCATGCGTCACTGTTTGAGCAAATTCAGTCTTGGAGATATCAAAGATTAGCCAAAATATTGACTTTGCACTATTGTGTTTATTTGTGCAGCATCTGATTTAAAATGTACTACCCTCTTGAGTCATTTAGGGCAAAAATTTCCACTTCCACTTAGATTAATATATATTAATACTATAATAATATAATTTTTCTGCATTTTTAGGACTAGCCCAAATATTGACTTTGATGCATTATCAGTTTTTTCTACCCTCTTGAGTCATTAAGGACAAGGATGTCCGCTTCCAAAAACTGCTATATAAAGAGGACTGTTGTGGCCCCAGCCCTTTGCTTTGCTGTTTTTAGTGTGTGTGTGTGTGTGTGTGAGTGAGTGAGTGAGGATGAATGAAAGGATCAATGGAGACAAGACAGACCAGACGAGCCCCTGCTTCAGCCAATCAGTGATAGACACGACCAGCATCCGATGACGATCAGGGCGAGCCCAGACGGCAACCAATCAGAGAGGTCCACTATAAGAAGTCATCCATCGGTACCCCCCGGGGCGCGCATTTTGATGAGACGCAGCGCCTGGTGCTCCATTGACTTGTTTATCCTCGTTTGTAACTTTGTTTAATCTTATTCGATCCCTGTTGTTTTGTGTTTTATAGGATACCCGCTTCCTTAGAGTGGGCGTAACAAGTACAGATTAATATTTTTCAAATTTGTGGTTTTAATGGGACATTTTTGTCCTTAATAAGTCAAGAGGGTTAGTAAATCACAAAATGCCTGGCTACCCTCGCTTCGGTCATTCTGGATCTCAGCATACCAATGGCCTGCTCCCTCATGTTTGCTGCTAAGCGTGGCATGGTGACCGTCTGTGACAGCTTGCATTTTTCCTCTGGGTTTTTAAAGCCTTGACCAGTTGAGCTCAAATCACCAAAAGAACTCATTGAAAGCTTTCAAACAATGTCCTAACGAATCACACATGCAAAAACAGGGAATGGTACCGTCTGCCACGTTCATTTATTGTTTGAGCTGAAAAATGTGGCTCCATAGTTTCAATAGCCACGAGTGGTAGTAAACAAAACATTCTTTTGTATACAAAGTAGTTGTATCCAATTTTATTTTACATTGATTTTGTTGCCTTTTTAATGCCTCTTTTCAAATCATATTAAATGTCTGATTAAGGGCTTATTCCTGTCTTAGCTAGACTATGGCCACGCCATTTACAGATCTGCTTGTCTATTTTGGTCTGACTTGACCCACTTAATCATTCTGTTTGGAGGTCTAGTTCAGACGCAGGCTTTGGGACATCTTGTAGAAACTGGTTGGATGGTCTTCATAGGATGCAGCACTGGTATTTTTACAAAATGCCTACAATATTAGGGCCAATAACTGGCTGGGCTTTCAGATGCCATCTGTACAGAATGAGACTAGAAAAATTATCGTATTTCATCATGGCCCCCAGTCGTGGAATGATCTGCAGATTATAAAACTTGGCCCTGATTTCACTAGCCAGCTTGAAACAGAAGTTGTTACAAGTCTTCCTGCTACAAATGCTGCAATTTTGTCACATCTTGTTGTTGTTTTACTTTAGGTATGAAATTGCATAAAAAATTTCAATGCATTTTATGTTGTTAAATAAAAATCTGGGCTTCATTTACCTGGATTTTGTAGCTGTCCAGCAGGCTCTCATACTGTTGGACTGAAGCTTTGACCTGCTGCAGCTCTGACTGAGACAAGGCTAGCTTCTCCTCAACTGCAGACAGTAAAGCCTGGCAGGAACACATGATGTGTTATTACTGAGCACAAAGACAGTCCATCGTCCTAATGTGACAAAAGTGAAGCTAGGAAAGACAATAGCCAAAAAAAAAAAGCACCACGTGTCAACCTTTTGATCAGGATTTGGTCTAGGAACAGGAACAATCCTGTTTTTTCACTTCCGATACTGTTACTGTCGACCGATACCGATACAGAAAAGCAGCAAACTACGTCTCATTGTGTGGAAAAAACTGGGATCATTCTTTTGTTCAAGGCAACATCAGACTTGACTTAAACATTTTTTCCTATTTTTAAAAAAAACAAAAAACAAAAAAACAAATAAACAGATATAAATGAACTGACTTACTTACGACTTATCTACTCGGACAAACTGCCCAAATTGCTTTGCCAGAGACATGCTCATTTTGACAGCCCTAATATAGATGAATATATAGGTATGTTTCTCCATTTCCTGTTACAAATGAATACTTTAACGATGCTCTTGGGTGGTTTATTTGTTTGCTGAATTACAGGAGAAGCTTGGACAGATTCAGAAAAGATGCTTAATCTAATTTAATCAACATGTTTGATTTTGTTGTTTGAGTTATGACTGCATTGTTAGTTTCCTTGATTTGATTTGAATGGAGTTCTGCTTCATAACCTGCCAGCACATTTCAGGCAGTTTGTTCAAGTAGAGCTGCCGTCATGTTGCCAAGTTTGACCGTATGGATCGGTCCCATTGTCACAGATACCCGATCTAGAATTTTCTTCAATATCGGTATACCTGATACCAATATCGGATCGGTGCATCCCTAGTTTGGTCAAGTTTTCGTTCAGTGAAAATGAAATGTTGACACATTGGGTGTTTCACCTTGAGGGACTGCTTCTCCAGTCTGGCAGCAGTGCTTTCTGTGGTCAGTCCATGCAGTTTATCCAGGAGGGCTTCTCTCTCCATTCTGCCTTTATCCCCTGTGCTCTGTAGCTGCTCCGTCATCTGTGCTATACGACTGCCCCACACAACACAACAGTTGGGACATTTGCGCTTATATGATCAAAATACCAGTAACATTTAACTGTCATGTCATGACAAGCTCAAAGAGCTCCATGTATTATTTGAAACACTTTCCATCATCAAATTGCTTAATGATTACTGCAGGTATAGGGTAGATAAAAGAGCAGCATGAATACAAAACCTGATGACTTGGTGCATTGATATAAATACCACTTGTACAAACAGCTGCCTTGACTTCAATGAGAACATGTCACATTCACTAACTTCATATGTCTCTATATATAAACAAATTCACATGTTGTCCAGAACTGTTGTCTGACTTTGTCAACAGGGTGAAAACACTAGTTTCATAAAGAAGGAGTGAGACCAACCACACATTTCATTATTACAATGCACACTCAAAGCCCACCAGTTATATTTCTAGGCATTTTAGCAACAGCTTAAATAAAAATACCCTGCAAATTTAGTGATGTCTGGACAAGCTGTCAGTGATTTAGTGCCAATTTTGCACCAGGCCCGTGCACACGTTCAGAACTACTGGCACTCCCTTTTGAGCTAAACTCTATTAGAGAATATATCCTGTGAGTTTGTACTGATTGGACCAAACATTTCTGATTTATAGGCAGACTTTTGTTATGCCGTGGACTTTATTTATACATTTTTTTTTATCTTTATATCTCTTTACACTTCATTTATTGCTCAGCATTCATTGTGGATACCAAAGGAAGCATTTCATTGTGCAGGGAAACATGTTTCCTTACTGTTCACATGACAATAAACACTCTGACTTGAATCTGAATGACACATTCAGGGTATGTCTCAGGTACTATTGAGGACATATCCCTCATGTTTTGTGACAATGATTTCAGTCTATTGTAATTCAGTGGAGTTCGCTGATCACCTACATGTTAGTGCAGGGAGCAGATTTTCCTGAACATGTGTTCCTCTCTCTGCTGCTGTCAGCTGTCATTTCAGTGTCACATCAGTGCAACCCTCCTACACTTTATTCATCTCCTGTTTTCATCACTACCCCCTTAAAATAAGGATGTAATGATGGAGTCTAATTGCCTCCTCTCAAATTTATTAAAATTTCTAATTGTAGCCTGACAAGCCAGACAGCAACGAACTGCTCTGTGGTATGTGACTCCTTTCTATGTTCAGCAGCATTAACTTCTCTGGTCTGTTGGGTCAGACCACTAGGACCAGCCTTCACTCTCCACCTGCATCAATTTTTGATATGTTATTGCTCATCAGTGTATACTTGTCTGCAGCCATAACAGAGCTGGAGTTACCTGTTCAACAGTGATAATTCAATCTCCAGTTTATTCTTCTCTTTCACTTCTTGGGCATGGCGACTTTGCCAGGACTCAGCTGCTGACAGCGCATCGACCACCTGCTTCTCCTGTTAAAGAGAAAGAAAAGCTGAATGTTCTTTTCACAGTTGATGTAATGTCACAGTAATCTAACCTAGTGAGGATGACACAATCAATTATATGAACCTCACATGCCTGTCATGTGTGTGATTAATCAGTGTAAATCTCCAGCCTACAATCCTACCATGTCCAGCAGCTGAACGCTCAGCTGGCCTGCAGTGTCCTCGCTGCGCTCAGCTCTCTGTTTCTGGGCTCGTGTGGCTCGTTTTAGAGCCTGTCGGTTGACACTGGCCTGCTGCCTCAGCTTCACCAGCTGCTCTGTCAGATGCTCCATCTCCGCCTTCTGCCGATTGGCTGCTCGCTCCAGGTTCTGTACCAATGGAAGGGACAAAACCACAGATTACAGCTGGGTTCACTGCTCAAACGCCATTTAAATCTCATATAATTATAATACCCATTAGATAGTTATGACGCTAGGACAGACAGGTGCCATGTCAACCTTTATCTGCACATTAAGCCGCTCGTTCTCAGCTTCTTTGCTCCGGAGCTGTCTTTGTAAATGCGCTCTTGTTGACTCCAGACTCTTGGATAAATCAGCTGTGCTCTTTGCATTGTCCTACATTCTCAAAATACAGCACACATTAATTGGATACAGAGTGTGGCAGATCCATATTTCCAGCAGAAAGCATTATACACTGTATGCCGACAGCTGTGCTCACCTTTTCAGCATCTATACGTTTGCAGAGTTGTTTAACCTCTCTCTCCTTCTCTTGAAATTTCACCACAAGATGCTTTAAAAAGAGAAGTGAGGAAATCTTAACTGATAGAGCACATCTCCCACACAGGAGGAGTGAAATCAGATTAAACACTTAAGAACAATTAAAAAGTAGATTTAGTGTCACACTTACAGCATTTTCTGCTTCTGTGTCTGCCAGTCTCTTCAGTAATGCATTTTTCTGCTCTGATACTCGGATTGACTCCATCTGCTCAGAAATAATCACACAAGATATATATTTACATAAATTACTAACTGTTAGGGGCACTATCATTTATACTATGGTAAATCTGACCTTAAACGGACACTATGTAATTTTTTCTCCCATCTAGTGGTTAAATTTGACTTTGCATGCATTGCAACATGGTTGGAACTACGGTAAACGGAATGGGTCAACTCCTGGGTGGCCACTATCGCCGCGGATCCCCAGCACCCGACCAGTCATTTTTCCCCGGACCTCCACAGCCCTCCTTCGGTCCGGAGGACTTCCCAGTGGGCCCCGGCCGGCCATGGGGCGCTCCCGGGCGTTCACTCACCGCGGATCCCCAGCCCGGAGCTCCGGTCATTTTATGGCCCTTTTACGCTTTTTTTGGCGATGAGGATTCGGCGCGGCATAAGTATGGTCTTGTATTATGACCAAAAGTGCACTGCAGATTTTAGTTTAGTGCTGGGTAAGTAAAACCAGCGTCTCCACCTTGTTTCTCTGTGAAAAGTGAATCGCAAAACAGGGAAATGCATTGGTGCTAGCAGGTAGTGATTTATGTCCCTCTCGGCAGTTCGTAGTTTTTGACAGACCAGAAAGACATGGAAGCCTCCATATGAGCGACCCGCTCGATGTAAAGACAGATTACTGATTCTTCACCCAGGAGGATAAGTCAGATTGTTGGCATATGTTATTTTACACCAACGAGGATCTATTTAAGAATGAAGACATTGATTTGAGGTAATAAAATACTTAAAAATTACATAGTGTCTCTTTAACATATGTATTTTAGGCTTTATGGAAATATCTGATTTGTGATTGTGCTTTTTTGCAGTTAAGAAGTCTTAATTTGTAGTGATTTCAGGTCAGATACTACAAGCCGAACTTGTCGAAATTATATTATTATATTCACTACTATCATATTTAGGGCTGCCGCTGCATTAACACGATCCACAGCGGCATGCACAACGGTAAGTCTAATTGGATAAACTGCCTGAAATGCGTAATTAAAGAAGATTAATGCAGGTCATCAAGCAGAACTCTATTAAAAAAAAATCAAGGAAACTAACGATCAAACATGCTGATAAAATTAGATTAACCGTCTTTTCTGACTCTGTCCAAACTCCTCCTGTAATTCAGCAAACAAACAATCCACCAAAGAACATCGTTAAAGTGTTAATTTGTATCTGATGTCACATCACATATATATATACATATACGTGTGTATGTATATGTATACATATATATATATATATATATATATATATATATATATATATATATATATATATGTATACATATATACGTGTATATACGTATATCGCAGTAATGCAGTAATGTATACGCGCATATTACGTGATACGTGTGTAATGCAGACGTGCATAATCGTGTAATGCTGTGATAATGATAATGTATATACACGCAGTATACGTGATACGTATAATTATACGCCAGATATCGTATACATATAAACACACGTATATACGTGTGTATATATATACACACGTATATATATATGTATACGTATACATATAAACACACGTATATACGTGTGTATATATATACACACGTATATACGTGTGTATATATATACACACGTATATACGTGTGTATATATGGATACGTATACATATATACACACGTATACATACGTATATATATATACATATATATATGTATATATATATATATGGATATGTATATATACAGTCATGGAAAAAATTATTAGACCACCCTTGTTTTCTTCAATTTCTTGTTCATTCTAATATCTGGTACCACTAAACGTATAATACAATGAACACGACAAAAAATGCAGCTGGTCACATAATACTTTATGTCCTATTTGACATTCTTAAGCTTAATTGATTCCCAGGGTATATAAGAGGCCATTTCATGTCACAAGCAGCACTGCACATGCAAAGGCCTAGAGTGGTTTCCTGCTTACATTCAAGCCGTAGCACAACTCAGAAGTTGTCAGCTCTCACATAATGCCTAAAACAAAAGAATTATGTGAAGCAACAAAGGCAGCCATCTTGGCACTGCTGGAAATTGGCATGAGTGAGAGACAGGTAGCGAAAAAACTGAAGATCTCCAAGACAGCCGTTCATTACAACAAAAAAACAAGCTGAACATGGCACTACCAAATTGCTACCTGGCCATGGCAGGAAACGTCTTTCTACCCCACGAGACGACCGTGCACTCATCCGCTCCTGTGTCAGGAATCGCCGTCAGACCTCCAGGGACCTTAAAAATGAGTGGGCACTGTCGAGAAATGTGACTTGCTCGGCAAGGACAGTTCGAAACCGACTTGTTGAAGCTGGTTTGAAGTCACACAGAGCACGCAAGAAGCCCTTCATCAATGAAAGGCAGAGGAAGGCCCGGTTACTCTTTGCTCGAGACCACAAGGATTGGACTGTTGATGATTGGGCTAAGGTTCTCTTCAGTGATGAATCCAATTTTGAATTGATGCCCACTCCAGCCAACTTACTGGTTAGGAGGAAGCCTGGAGAAGCTTACAACCCAGACTGTCTTGCCCTTACAGTAAAACATGGGGGTGGATCAGTCATGATCTGGGGTTGTTTCAGTCTGAGTGGCTGGAAAGCCTGGATGGAGAACCACAACATTCGCACCATGCCTTGGCCTGCTCAATCACCAGATCTTAATCCAATTGAAAACCTGTGGAAAATCATCAAACTCAAAATGGAGAACCACAAGCCCAAAAACAAAGAAAATTTGTTTGAATTTGTCCAACAGGAATGGGCTGCTGTGACAGCAGAACAATGTCAGAAGCTGGTGGAGAGCATGCCAAGACGCATGGCTGCAGTCATCAAAAACAATGGTTATGCAATCAAGTATTAACTCTTGTGTGTATTATGTGTTTAAAGCAAACAGAAAAGAAAACATGGAATGCTTAAAAGTAGTGTTTTTGGCGGTACAATGCCATAGCTATTGATGTAAGAATTTAAGTAATTTTGGTTATTATCAAGAAAACCATGGAAAATGAATAATCCTTAGTTCTTAAATTAAACTCTCATGAGCTATTTTTGTTGTTATCATTATAATTGTCCAAACAAATGTACCTTTAGTTGAGCCAGGCATTAAAATTAACAAGAAATTGAAGAAAACAAGGGTGGTCTAATAATTTTTTCCATGACTGTATATGTGTGTATACGTATGTATATATATATATACGTATGTATATACGTATATATACATATACGTATATACATACATTTAGGGGCGACTGTGGCTCAGTGGTAGAACGGGTCGTTTAGTGATTGGAAGATCACTAAACGACCTGCTCTGCACAGGAATCCCGGCTCCCCCGGCTCCCCCGAGGTGCATGTCGAAGTATCTTGAGCAAGATATCTTGCTCAAGATACTCAAGATATCTTGAGCAAGATACTGAACCCCAAATTGCTCCATGGCATCAGTGTATGAATGTGTGTGTGAATGGGTGAATGGGAAATGTAGTGTAAAAGCGCTTTGAGCTGTCGGTAGACTGGAAAAGCGCTATACAAATGCAATACCATTTACCATACATATATATATATACACACACACACACACACACACACACACATATATATACACACACACACACACACACACACATATATATATATATAGACAGATAGACACACACACACACACACACAGCAGTGGCAGACTAAATACTATCAGAAAAAGAGAAAGAAAGGAAATGAATGGCACATCCAAACGACCCTGTGTTGCCACTGTACCTGGGCCCTGTGCTGCTCTCTGAGAAGCTGCCGCAGAGTTTGGTTTGTGGCCTCAAAGGTCTCCAGCTTCTGCAGCAACAGCTCCTTCTGATGGGCTAAGACTGAAGACTCAGAGCCAGACAGCCTCTGCAGCAGCAAACAAATAGACGGGCTTACCAAAGAAACTACTTAATTGAATGACACCTGTTGCTTCCTATAGCACCTATAGCTTCAGGCTTGAAATAGGAGCAGACAGGGAGCGATCTTAGTGGCAAACACAAAGTTAATACTCACACTGCCAGCAGCAGAGCAGAGTCTGGAGACAGACTCTCTTAGGGCTGAGACCTGCCTGGCAGCTGCTGTCCCATCCACCTCAGCCTCCAACAGCTTCCTGTGCAGAGCATCTGTGTCGTGTTGCAACATGTCCCCATCATGTCTGAAAGGACAAGAGTCCAAAATAACACTATATATATATATATATATATATATATATATATATATATATATCTATATACACACAAAAATAGCACTGAGGACTGAGCAGTGTCTTGAGGTTAATAACTGGACACACTGCAGACAGTGTGTTTTCATGTGTCCTGATGTAGTAATGTACCAAAGCAGAGAATGCACATGCAAACCAGGCAAAACAATTTCTGCAGTCTTTTGCACACAAAATCTGCACAAAGTGTTTTCTATTTTATTCCTCATGGAGGGTTTTAAACATCATTGCTGCATCTGTATGTGTAACATATTCAAAATAAGGCACCACTACCTGGAATCATTAAAAAATGAGTTAGGTGAGTCAAACTGTCTTATATACATTATTATTATATATTATTATATTATAAGCAATGCCAATATTCATTTATAACCTAGTATGCATGCACAATGGTTCTTTGCTATGTCAAATGAAAACAAAACCAAAGTTGTCCTGTTTGGTCGCCCTGACCTCGTCTAGGTCCTTGCTGGTTCCCTTGGCACACTAGCACCTTATATAAGATCTCAGGCTAGGAGTCTTGGTGTCCTGGTTGATGGGGCTTTTAAACTGGACAAACAAGTCAGCTCAGTGGTGAAGGCTAGCTTCTTCCGGCTTTGACTTCTGGCCAAAATGAAACCATATCTGAGAAGGGCTGTCCTTGTGTTTAATCATGTATTGTATTATTTTCTGTTAGTAATCTGGTCATGTAGTTTGTCAAATAAACATTTATAATTAATAATTATAATTATATCATTTATAAAGAACTTGGTTATTTGATTTGTGTGTGTATATAAAGCAATTGAATCACTGTACACTAGGTCAAGAACTCTTTTGCTACCTGAGATTAAGAGACTCTATTAATTAATGTCAAATTCACAAGTTTTCCCTGTTTTAGCAAAACTGGGTGGTGCCCTGATAATTTCTGCTATTAAGAGTAACAGTGGGTTATACTTGAAGCTGAGTGTCATCACCCTGTTTCACCTTTTATGACAATTCATGGTTTATGATTCCATAACTTAAGAGTTATTGGTTATAAATACATAATTTGATTTGAATTAATGATTGAGTATTAAAGCTTCTCCAAAGTATTCATGCTACATTTGCATCATTAGAGCAGCAAAGTGGATAGAGCAAGGATAACAATACGGGCCTACACAAAAAAAAGTACATCAATAACCAGGAAGCATATTGAACGTACTGTATTTTTGTGATTTTTTTCTATTCAGCTTCCT
The DNA here is from genome assembly GCA_029721515.1 of Synanceia verrucosa. Lineage (NCBI taxonomy): Eukaryota > Metazoa > Chordata > Actinopteri > Perciformes > Synanceiidae > Synanceia > Synanceia verrucosa. Next base: position 2,404,720 of record CM056564.1, on the reverse strand, counting down.
GTTTTTTATGACTGGCTCGTAAGCTTAGTATCAGAAATTCCTTTGTGCGAACTGCCTGTGAGTGTACAAATGGCAAAAACTTCTTGATTTTTGAATAAGTAGGAAAACATGTCCCAACTAGAAAAGCACTCAGAGAGTACAGACCTCTGCCAAGGTGGTGGCGACTTTTTATTATTTAAAGTTATCCCCGCCACCAAGGAGGTTATGTTTTCACCGGGGCTTGTTTGTTTGCTTGTTTGTTGGTTTGTCGGTTTGCAAAGTAACTCAAAAAAGTTATGGAGGTTTTTTTTTTTTTTCAGGGTTGGTCAGAAGTGGCCTAACTTAAAACATATTAATTTTTGGTGGTGGTCGGATCTGATTCAACATCACCAAAAATTAATCAGTTATCAAACAAATAAACAAACACCAGTGAAAAGATAACCTCCTTGGCGGGGGAAAAAAGGAGGAAACAAAGGAAAATAAGTAAAGGATGTGTGTGACTAATAACCTGTTTAAATAACAATGTTTAAATGAGCAACAAACTAGGTGAAAAACTAAGTCATCTTACGTCATTTTACAACAATAATTTCTGCATTTCAAGCTTAGAAAACTAAAACATCATCATTATTTCTACTCTTTGGCTGAGAGTGTTGTAAAACAACATTGACTTTATTATTATTGATTGTACTTCTCATCCACCATCTCATATGAAGCTCTAGAAAAGTGTTTGGTGTAATGTTTGCCTGTTGTAGTCTCTGTCCTCCAGCATCTTCTCCATGGACTGGCGTAGTTGTGTGTTCTCCCTCTCAGTCTCCTCCAGCTCCTTGGTGACCTCAGCCAGCTCCTCCTCCTGCTCAGCGATCACCTGCTGGGAGACACTCAGCTGTCCCCTCTGACGGTCCAGCAGCTGCTCCTTCTTCCTCAGCTCCACCTGTACATGGCCACATGTGGACAGACACTTACAAACACTATGTTAATGGGGTTTGTGTTTCACAAACATGTTCAATCTCTCATTGTTGCAAGAAGTCCATTACGGAATCTACCATCACCCTAGCCATCCACACCTGGACCACAGGCCCTGAACCTGAGGCTGAAGGCCAATTTATAGTACTCCGTAAAGTGCCGTACGTAGAGACGGAGAGCTCTCTGCGTCGCCGGAGAGCCTGATGGAGAGCCTCTCCGTCCTCTCCGGGCGCAGGAATTTTTTTTTAACTGTCCGTCAATCTGTCAAGGGAAGACAGAGACAACAAGGGCTGTGACTGGTCCTTTAGTTGCACCCTGCCATGAAATGCAGCCCCTTGACCTACACAGAAACAGACAGCCAGGTGTTGGTTTGCGTTCGCTATTATCCAATTTTGTGTTGAGAAGAAAGAGGAAGAGGAGTTTTAAAGACTGAAAGCAATCAATGTTCTTCTCTTCTATCTCCCTCACAAATAATTAAATCATAAAATTGTAGTTTCCCCTGCTTTTATCTGCAATATTAAGGCGAATTGCTTCACTTTCCGAGGGGGTGCATTTCATGGCAGGGCTGCACAAAACGCATCGTGACGGAGAACTGCAAGGGCTCGAGGGGTCTCCGTAACTACGGAGTCGGATAACGTATTATCGATTCTGAGGCTGAATAGTTACAGTTTTTAGTTTTTATAGGCCTACCTTGTAATGTTACACTATCCACTTTGCTAACGATGCAAATTTCACCACATGTGGGACAGAAAGGATTAACATCCACTCTCTTTTTTTCCCCCTTCACTTTGTCTGCATTGATTCCCACTGTTAAACACCACAAAAAGTGTCAACCTTTTATGAGATTATGCATATTTTAGTCTTGCAGCAAAAGCTATTAATATTTGGTGCGTGTGTGTGTGACCATCACCAGCCCTCCCTGGAAACTAAGCTTACATTATTTATTGGAATTTCCTGTTATAAGCCAGAGAGGGAGGTGCTACACCTGGGTAACAAGAGGGGGAAATAAATGACAGACAGGGAGATAAGACAAAACAAAAAGGGAAGTTTACAGACAGGCAGTGCTATTGGAATAAAAGAATGTAAGCTGCTGTGTCATTCCTAACACCTTCATCCCAACACCCAATGGTACTGAACACCAGAGTTGTGGAAGTCCTGACAGTATGGGCCACCAGAGAACAGAAGTGAGAGAGGTACACTATATTGCCAAAAGTATTTGTTCACCCATCCAAATAATCAGAATCAGGTGTTCCAGTCACTTCCATGGCCACAGGTGTATAAAATCAAGCACCTAGGCATGCAGACTGCTTTTACAAACATTTATGAAAGAATGGGTCGCTCTCAGGAGCTCAGTGAATTCCAGCGTGGAACTGTGATAGGATGCCACCTGTGCAACAAATCCAGTCGTGAAATTTCCTCACTCCTAAATATTCAACAGTCAACTGTCAGCTGTATTATAAGAACGTGGAAGTGTTTGGGAACGACAGCAACTCAGCCACAAAGAGTCACAGAGTCCTGACCTCAACCCTTTGGGATGAATTATGGTGCTTTTCCACTACACAGTAATGGCACGGCACGGCCCAGTTTTGTTGCTTTTCCATTACAACTGAGTACCTCCTCGGCATGGGCGGAACTGCTGTAACTTCATTTGCATGCGACATAGACAACCGGGAAGAAGAAGAACAACAACACAAACAATGGAGGACAAGGAAGTGATCATGTATTTGTTGCTCACTCTGTGACTTTTTGTCACGCACAAAGTGAAAGAAGAGAGACAGAGAAGACTCCAGGAAGTGTAAAAATAGCAAAACAGTTGCTGGTTTTAAAAATGGCGGAGTCTTGTTGTGTTCGGCTTTACAGTCCAATCGGACGTCCTGCATCCAATGACGCTTCCAATGACGACAGTCGTTGGCCAATCAGTGGAAGGCAGTTGGCTGACGTCGCGTTTTAGTATCACTTCGGCTCGCTTGGAAACAGGGCTGAGGAGGTACGACAAAAGTACCTAGTACCAGGTACGAGTGGAAAAGCGCCACAACCGTGTAGAGCCGTGCCGTACCGTACTGTGCCTGTTGAAAAGCGCCATTAGTGCAGAGACTGAGAGCCAGGCCTTCTCGTCCAACACAATGTGTGACCTCACAAATACACTTCTGGAAAAATGGTCAAAAAGTCCCATAAACACACTCCTAAACCTTGTGGACAGCCTTCCCAGAAGAGTTGAAGCTGTTACAGCTACAAAGGGTGGACCGGCGTCATATTGAACCCTATGGATTAGGAATGGGATGTCACTTAAGTTCATATGCGAGTTAAGGCAGGTGAGCGAATACTTTCGGCAATATAGTGTATGTGTAGAAGGCATGAGTTTTGTGAGAAGTCAGATGAGTGATTTGGCACATTCTGGTAGTTCACATCAGTACTCAGCAATGTGACTTGGAAGGAGCTGGTAAGATCTGGATAACGCATGCATGTGTGAAAAACACAGAAGCCCAGAGCGTCTACCATGACACGTCATGACGAGACCGGCCAGGTGTCCACAACACCCCGAGGGAGTGGGAGCACCGATAATGCCAAACCCAGAGAGCCACCAGGGCCACAGAGAACCGTGCAGATCCAACGACCAGGAGGAGATAGAAACCACCACCCCCAAGGAGGCCAGGACACGCCCAAGGGGTCAGGGACACGAGGGCCCGCTCATCCTCAACCACCCCACCATCCAGGGGGCAACGCACCAGAGCCCCAGCCACCGATAGTGCTGACAGCGCCACAGAGACATGCATCCACAAACAGTATGCCCCACAACCCAACACCACATGCCACCCCATCACAGGAACGCCGCATGCAGAGCGGACCAGACCCGCCCCCGATGGGCACTCGGGGGGGAATCCCCCCTATATGTGTCTAAAAGTGACTATGTACAGATAGAAATGGGCATAGTCCCTGAAGCACAGGGCCCCCATGACCGAGAGGCGAGGAGCCAGGGAGAGCCCACACAAACCAGCAGGCCCCACCAACACCATGACCCTCAGGAGCCGAAGCCCCAGAGCAGAGCCCAAGCAGCGAGCCAGCCACACACATTAATTAGGGGTGCAACGACCAGCCAACATAGCCATAGAACTGACTACAGAACCCGCCACTGACGAACCCACCCACTGACAATTGCCGACGACGCCATCAGATGCGCTCCACCAGCCGGGAACCAAATACGCAAGCCAGCGCGACCGGCAACCGCCGAATGGCAAGGAAGAGAGAGAGCATCCACTCTCCTTATCCAACAATCTTTGGCCAAATTCTGAGTAGAGTCCCACCTTTAAGTTGCTTGGAATGCAGATATTTTCTCTCAGGTTCTCATGGCACTAAGTTGGGCTGCAACTCATGATTATTTTAGTAATCGATTAATCAGTCGATTATTTTTTCGATTAAAGCTATAGTCTGTCATGCTAGAGGGCTAGCAAGATTTGAAAGTGGCACTTCCCCTCAGCCTCCTCTAAGCTCCTCACTCTCCTCCCCCTCCCATTAGTGCTCCGTCCAAAGCTTCACCCCCTCAAACTTGAACATCTGACAGTAGCATTCAGCCGGGAGAGGAGAGCTGTTATGCTACATGTGTAAAACGCCCCATTCACTCAGTATAACAAAAAATGCTTTTGAATAGAATAGCTATTATAGAATAGCTTTATTCAATAATTCAGATAAAAAAGCATTTGGATTCAGTACCTCAGTGATGCCACACATATAACAGAAACAAATATATCTGTTTGATCCTTGAGCAACAAGGACGAGCCCACCCTGCTCAACCCGTTAGGATTTTGTGTATGTATTTAGTCAGATTGTAGCTATAATTTTATTAGCATGACTTTAAAAATCATATAACCAGAGGCATAGCTTAAATGATGGTTTTTCAGCTGCACGTAAAAGCTGCAGACTGGAATTATTTCTCTTTTTAAGGTCACATCATTCTCATCTTACTGCCTAGGTCTTTCACACTCAGAGTGCATAGCAAAATTACGACGTATTCTTCTCCAGACTCTTGTTGATTCAGCCTGTACAGTTCCTAAGCATTTTGTAACCAATAGATTTGTGCTCATTGCGGTTATGTATCTCCAGGAGACGATAGGAAGGTTTCACACAGCAGGAAAAAGAGGTTCTGTTTTCCCTAACATGATAGATAGGCCCTGTTGAGATGTGAAAGGTCATGCTTGTGCTATTTTATGATTTGTTTTAAGCATAGACATGTTTACTAGTTATGGTTTGTTTTAATTATATGCACACGTTATGATGTATTCAGTCATATACAGTTTTACTAGTTGTGAGGTTTACCATTTTATTCTGATAAATATGTTGAAATGCTTTATTAATATAATAGTAATAGTATAATAGTAGTATAATGAATAGTGTAAAAGTAGTTTCATGGTTTTCAGACAAAGAACAGAGATTCACAGAGGACAGGAACGTGTCCTTATCTCCTTTGGCCGGAGATATCTCCGGTGGGCACACAATAACACTTTGGAGGTCCAGTGTGCCGCCTCAGGACGCCCTGTTAAGTATTGTTCTCGAGTGTGGGAAATTAGTACTGGAATACCCCTCAAAGATAGGAAAACCCTACCCAAGAGTGTGGGAAATTAAAGTACCTCGTGGGAAGTAATATTACCTCTTGGAGTCAGAGAGTGTTCCATCTTTAGAGTTGCGGGAAACTAATATAAGAGTACCTTGTGGGAAATATAAGAACCTCTTGTAACAAGCACAACCACCCGGAATTTTCTTTCTATCTTCACCAACATACTCAAAGCCAATTGCCTCGACACTCAGGTGCTCACTTTGTAGGATATAGGAAAAGAGAATATGTAATGTCCATGGCTGTGACAAAAAGAAATAAACTTTCCTTTATAGCTATTGCTCTTAAATAGTTGTATTAATGTCTAATAGAGGCACTGAAAGTAAAGTGCCATTGCAAGAATGCAAAATACACCAAGCCTGACACAGTGGTGGCAGCTGAGACACAGAAGAGCTCCACAGTACAGGAGATGTCCTGGCATCTGCATCAAGAGGAACATGTCCGATGCCACCGCAGAAGCCCAAGCACAACCAGCAAAGGGTGTAATTAAATGGCCTAAAGATGAGCAAAAACTACAAATGGTACCTACTAGATCAAGATCCTGAAAAAGTTTTTGCAGGCACACAAGCCAGGACAGTTGAACGAAAACTATCAACCTTTCCAACAGTCCCACTCCTCAGTATAGCGTGCGAGATCTTCTTTTGTGCTGGCTAACAGGATGAGCTCATACATGACTGAGTATGGTTACATGGAAACATCTATCCAGGACAGTGGGCTAACAGGCTTCTCTAGAGGCTTGAAACACACCAGAGTCCTCAGCCAGATGATAAGAAAAGGAGATCTAACACTGACCTGCCTGTATTTAGTTAACATGTATGGATCAATCCATAACACCCCCTCTACGCAGCAGTAAACTTCTGCCAAACCCCTTATGACATGATTGGCTGAGATCAAAATGGAAATGGAGGAGAAACTGACCTCGTTCTTCAGAGAGCTGACTTCGCTCATCAAGCTGTCCATCTTCCTCTCATATGTGCTGATTCGACCGTGAAGCCTTTCTTCTTCCTCTGATGTGAGGTCAGCTAATCGCAGCACAGACTGGGAATGCTCAGGTTGTGGTTCAGGTGGAGGAGGTGTGATCTCAAGGCAGTGAGTTGGCCCCTAATTGCAAAGAACATTTTCTATATATCTTTCTATTAACAATATAATTTTCCCACTTTCCACAATGCTGAGACAAACTTGACAGTGGATGTGATGTAGGTGTCATTACCTCCCACTTGTAGGAAGCGTCCAGTATGGAGGCCTTTCCTGGTGGTATCCATGGCACTCTGGTTTTGACCTTGGCTGTAGGACGTAGGATTCCTCTGTCCACTTTGATCCTTCCCTTTAAAACACAAAGTGTGTGTTAAAGGGAACTACATTGTATTAAAAACAGTGTGTATTATGGACAGCAGAGAGTGATGTGAGTTTCCAGATGCCATTACTACTTGATTATGAAATTTAAACAGAGAAAACAGTAAAAAAAAAAAAAAGACATCACCTTGACTGACACTCCAAAAATAAGTAGATCTAACCTGAAGCGACTAACCTGCGATCTAACCTGACTTGTCTTCGTAGGACTCATCTTCTCAGGACTGGTCCTCTGGCTCTTCACATGCACATGGACTGGTGTGGTATCATTGATGTGCAAATGAATTGGAGGTGAATTTGACCGAGTTCTCATCGCTCTCCTCTGTGAAAAGATTGTGTTTAGCATCTCCAACCTACTTAACTGTTCACAGAAATTAAATTGAAATTAGTGTTAAACTGGTTGGCATTCATTCTGATAGAGTAGGGGGGTTAAATATATTCATCTATAGGGAATTTAAGAGTTAAGATATACCATATGCCAGCTTTTTCCTCTAAATTAAGACGTTTAACGTTTCTGTTGGCCAGCATATTTACAACCAATGGTTTACTGGGGATATATTTGCAAGATAACTGAATAATAGGTATTATGTCAAACAGGGATGAAGGCAATTGTTCAAAATGCTATCGACAAAATCAAGGAAAACTGTAGAAATGTTTGGCCAGTTTAGTATGTATTTTTGTATAACATCAATAATAAACGCTATTCCAACCTAACACACTTACACTGACGATACACCTGAAATTCGGCAATACATCAAGAGAATTTCGGTGGCTGTGACAGTCTTGGAGATTTAATCTAAAAGCAACGTTGTTCATTATGAAGAACTATAAGCAAACGTTAGCCTGACATTAGCTTTAGCTTAGATTACCCGACAGCAGCCTGTCTAACGAACGACTGAGGCATTATCTCTTACCATATGAGAAACCAAAATGCATTCGTCAAGTCTTTACAGTGTTTTCACTGCCAGAGCAGCGCTTTTTGTTTTACAGGCAAAAAGAGCGCTAACGTTAAGTCTGTTGAGTACAGGCTTGGATAAAATTCAACAGATAGTGCAAACGCGACCGAGTCTCTGATTGGTCAGTTTAAATCAGGTGACGTCTTCCTCTATTAGCGATTGGACCAACTGACACTCTAACGTTCCTTAGCAACAACTCAACAAGCTATGGTACTATACACTAGAGACAGTTCAGAAAGGAGACGACCCCCTAACAGAGAATCTCTAGCCACTGTTCTCTACTCACTATCATAGGAGTTCCTTCAAAGATACTTTATCTGTGACCTGTCGCTGGTTGCTCTGTGTAGAACTTTATAAAGGACTATACAGTGATCTCACGAGGAAAGTAAGATCACTTTCGGACAATTGGGTCATTCTCTCTGTATGTTTATGGCTTTTATTGAGACAGGTAAGAACGGTAATGTTAACGGTAGGTAGCCTAGCTATGATGCTAACCGGAGCTTCGGAGCTGCTATGGCTGAGAACTCAACCACGGTAGCTCTGAACACCGGTATGCGTTTTCATCATTAAAGTTACTTCTGAGGCGAGAAAGCAACTGTTAAGATATAAAATGTATTGATATTTAAGAAGCGGTAATATAGGAGAAGCATTATTATATAAAACATTAAAATTTATTGTGAGGAGTGTATGCTGAAGTCTGAACAATACTTGTGATAGTGTAATTTTTTTTAAATTTTGTATTCCTTTACTGGTAAATTTGTGCATGTTTTTAATTAATTTAATTTAGCATGTTTCTTTATTTATATATTTCCCTATTTATTTATTCATGATGTCTTATTCTATTGTTGGTGATAATTCCTGTACTGCTCCCACTACTGTTCTTGTGAGGGGATGGTTTCACTTTGAATTAGTGAGAGTCCGTGTGTGCAACCGACTAAAGCAATCAGTAAATATTTTTTTAAAAACCTTTATTGTTATTGTATAAGAGTGCAGCATTCTGTGATAGTTTATAATCGCGGTTTTAGTTAGGCTTACTTCTAGATAAAGTGTCTGTTATAAGGTGTGCAGCACAGAAACTAACAGGCAATTTCCTCAAACTTAGTATTTCAGATCAGCTGAGCGAGTAGAATGATGACTGTTAGACCAGTGGAGATGCATGACGGTAAGTTTCCTTTTAAGGCTTTGTAGATGAATAGAAATGTTCATTATGTCTAATTGTTAAAGATGTCCACCTAATCTTCCCATACAGGATGCAGTGACAAGTGGAGTAACTGTCACCAGTAACAAATGCCAGGGAGGAAACATAAACTGATCATGGGAACCTCACTATGTGTCTGTACAAATAACCAATTTTCTGATTTACTAACTGACTGACTGTGTGCCCTGATCTAGCCAGATACAAAGATATTTATACTGTGATACTCTCTCAATAGTTAGTGACCATTTAGGGTTACAATATAAACCATTATCAACATAAATAATATCTCTGCCTCTGGAGAACATCATGTATTTGCATTCAGTGTTAGTTTTAATTAAAAGAGTTGTACGGGTTGGCAGTAGCTCAGTCTGAAGTGACTTGGGCTGGAAATCAGAGGGTCACCGCTTCAAGTCGGACCAAGTGTGGAGATTGGACTGGTAGCTGGAGAGGCGCTAGTTCCTCCTCCTGGGCACTGCCGAGGTGCCCTTGAGCAAGGCATCGAACCCCCAACTGCTCGGGGTGCCTAGATAAGGGGCAGCCCCCTCACTCTGATACCTCTCCTCCAGTGCATGTGTTTGTTTCATGACTTGTGTGTGTAATGTGCAACAGAAAAATACATTCTAGCAGAGTGAAAATGTAATTTCCCCCATTGAGGGATTAAATAAAGGAATTCTTCTTCTTCTTGTAAGTTGGAAGATTTGCCTGGCTGAGTGTGCGGCGGTAGAAACACTGGGCTGTGCCGAACAGAACAATATCATCAGCACACAGATGGACATTATGGAGTGGATGATGCAACTACACAATTAATATTTATGTAGTTTGATTTCTACATTCTGAACTTGTGTAGACATACTATAAATATACAAAGCAGCACATAAATACATGTTTCCCAATTGCAGAACAAAGACACTTTTTGATCCTTTTATGAAGCCAACTTCTTCTTTTTCTTTATTGGCTCCATCTGGCAACACAGAAAATAATCCCAAAAAAAAAACATCTGATACATTAACTGATCTCAATCGGTGTAAAATGGGAATGCAAGAGAACACCAGTCTTTGGCACTTTCTATTCTAAACAAACATGCTGCTTACAGAGAAAATCATCTGTGCATTGTTTAAACTGAATGAAACATATTTGATGGTCTGACACTGAAAATCAAATGAAGCATGTCACATGTTATAAAGGCTGCACACATCTTTTGAACATTTTACAAGTATAAAAAGTAGAAATGACCCCTGTACATCTGGAGGAGAGAGCAGGGTTGATCAGTCATCAGTTATTTGTTCCCAAGGGATGTCGACATGCTTCTACATGAATAGTGGCTCTATTAAATGGAGCAGTGGCTTTTGTGCTTGTTTGAGTCAAAAACAAGTTTATTTCTTGTGCTCTGGTGGATTCTAACATGGTCTACTACTATGACTGTTGAACCTTCAAATCCTCCCTGTTGTTATTTTCTCCATCAAGATTATGTTTAATATCACTTTCTGTGAGGAAACTTCCCTATAGCTGCCTGACACACCACTCAAATCATCTATGTATTTCTAAGTCATGGAAATAAGAAAAAGACAACAAACTCCGGTACAGGCCCAGGAAAGGAGGAAGGTACTCCAAATAAAAAAAAAGGCTTAAAATCAGAGTGAAACTGTCATCCACTAAGGCTGAACCAGATTACAATACAACAATCAGCAGGAACATATCTTGATGTTGATGATGATGTTGCTTTATAATCAGATATGATATAATACAAACTCTGCAGAATAAAATCACGCTACTGCACCATGATCCACTTGCTGCTGGGTAGGTTTTGTGAAAAAATAATAACAGGAAATACAAAACAAATAATCTCACACACAACACACAGCACGCAGAGTTAGTCTGTGAGGGAATAAAAGCTCATATAAATTAATTTTCTTTCCCACTGGTGCTACAAAACAAATTTGTTGTGTTCATGATCCTGTCTTAAATATGAAGTACAAAAGACGGCATGCAGCAAGCGGTCTCCACAGAAGTTCCTTTAAACGGTTTCTCCTTTATTTGTTTCTTTTATAGTAATGATTATGATCAGAGAGTCACTACACTGCTGGGGTTATTTTCCATATAATAATGCATATTTGTGCCACATATTGATATTTTCATTGAGTCTGATTTCAGGGAACACACCACACATTAACCTGTTATAAACATATAAACAACTTTTAAATAAATGCCTGTTCAATCACCGTTTACAGCTGAAGGAGGTGGCTGAGTCTGTGGTCCACTGATGAAAGTATTGCAATATTTACATATTTGCAGTTTTACAAACTGGTTGTCTGTGGTGGCATTCCTGTTAAAAATGCTGTATTATGAAGCAGTCACACATGAAATTAATATTTGTTCAATCTCATTCTATGTGACCATACCCTTAAAGTTTTTCTCCATTGTATACACACACAAAACTGTTGAACTATGCACACAATTCTGAAAACAAAAAGACTCAAGACACACATCGTTTGCACAGAATTTCTAAAAATTCTAAATCAACCAGGCAATATTTGACATTTTAGATAGATTTCTTTTTCTGTCCTGATTGATAGACCTGATTGATAGAAAATGTTAGTTTTGTTGTCGCTGATATTCCTTTGAAAGTAAAAATTAAAAACTGTGCAGAACAGAAGTGTATCATCAGCACACAGACTGACATTGTGTTGTAATCTCATCGACAGCATTGTCTTAGAGCACCACTGGCTGTAAAGCACAATGGTTTCTAATTCTTCCACACATATAAGTCAACATGCTATTGCTGCACGTTCAACACTTTGGAAATCAGCCAACATGTTTTGACACATTTCAGTAAGGACTGTTTAAAAAAAGTGACGGTAGATTTTTCCAAGAGGAAAACATTTGAAATCACTGACTCACACAACTTTTACTCTTTGTAAAAAGGAAGGTCACCAGTGTGAAGGTCTGGCATGGAGGACACTCACATGGGAGGATTTTCTATTTTTTTCCCTACAGCATATCAACAAGATCATAACAATATTAAACTTCATAAAGTGCAAGCCAACAATATCTTACTCGCCATAACTGTAAACACAAGGGAACATGGAGGCTGATATTAACATGAAACTAAAGGAAAATGTAGAAACGGCTCACTTTCCCAGACAAATGGAGTAAAATGGAGAAAACAGCGGTAATTCTCCTCTGCATCTCTTCAAGTCCTTGAGAAGTTGGAATGTGACATATTTAAAAAATAGCCAAAGAACAAACTGCCCTCATTAACATTTTGCTCCTTCTTAAGTTCAACAACACTACATATTTTGTAGACTCACTAAATACTGAACAAACAAACAATCTGTGCCAAAACATTGCCTTACATTATCTGTACACATACTCTAACAATGTCAATATAGTACATAATAAACACTAAGAAATAGCACTCTTTTTTCAGGAGTCAATTCAAAAATCTTAATCCCAACCAACCGGCTTGGCTACTTCCTGCATCGCTGTATCACATGAATATTTGGGGGCAGTTCACTGTGAGTTTCAGTTTCAGTTTCAGCATCACTATAATGGCCTGTGCAATTGTGCTGGTGTCAGAAAGAAATGATGAACATTCTGACTTTATATATCTGCCTTCAGCTTGTTTCTACTTTGGCGTGTTAAAGGTCTTAACTATGGCTGGCAGAGCATTTCTGTTGCCTCTCAACATGGTGGCGGCTGAGTCGTCTCTGCTTAGGTTAGCATCCCTCCTTCATATCTTTGCATCAAAAAATAGTTGTTTGGTGCTTTTTAATGCTCTGAATGTTGAATTTAACACCTTTAAGTTGGAGCAACACTCAAAATGTGCAACTGTTCAAACAAAAATTTGAGCCCTGAGCAAGCAGCCTGAGTAGTGCTGGACAAAACCATGCTCATACTGACAATCAAGCTTTCAGCTCTTCAGACCACTGATGTGGGCTTTTAAAGAATAAGGTTGGTGGTATTCTATCATTTTATTATCAAAAATCCCCAAAAGACCAAAACCAAAAATGAATGTATTCTAACAGAGCTCCATTGTCAAAAATACCACAAAAACAACACAGCTTGCGTGACGGCAACTGTACTTGGACAAACTGGCAGGTCATGAAGCAGAACTCCATTCCATAAATCAATGAAACTAACAAGACAGCCATAACTAACGATCAAACATGCTGATAAAATTAGATTAACCATCTTTACTGAATCTGTCCAAACTTCTCCTGTAATTCAGCAAACAAATAATCCACCAAAGAGCATCGTTAAAATATCAATTTACCATAACATGAAATGGACGAAAAGGAAAAGAGAGAGACGTTCTTTTCATGAACACAGAGCTGATTAGAGCTCATATGGTGTCACTATGATTTTAGCAGCATATACAAATATATACATGTACACATACACTATATTGTCAAAAGTATTCACTCACCCGCTGAGGCATTAGCATTAGGGGCCTTGCCCAGCCACTGTACTATCCAGCTGCTATACGTATATATACGTGTATATATACGTATATATACGTATATATATATATATATGTACACTCACCTGCCTTGACTTGCATATGAACTTAAGTGACATCCCATTCCTAATCCATAGGGTTCAAGGCAGGTGAGCGAATACTTTTGGCAATATAGTGTATCTTACAAATTGTACCTGACAAATTCATGATCTCCTCCTGTGTGAGTAACGTTTGCTAAAAACTACAAAGACCAGCTGTTTAAGGAAACTGCTGAACATTTAAAAAACCAAAACAAAGGAAGGAAACTATTAATATTTATAATAAAGATCAGTGTCTTCAGAGGGAACCAATGGGCTTGGTGGAAACATACTGAGAGATGGATTAATGCATCATTGATCTTGGTCTTCTCATAATACAAATGAAATGCTGTATGCCAGCGGGGAATATCACTACAATCTGCTGCTTAGATTATAAGATATCTTTTGTGCATATTAAAATTTGGGTCTAAAAAGGGCACTAAATGTTATGAGGGTTAAGGTTAACCTAACCTAACACTAACATGGACAGCCACAGCAATATGTGGACATTTGATAATTAGTTGTCTTTCATAATATTTCGCTTAATGTCTCACTATAGGATGCATGCCCCTGCTGCAGCCCTCAGAAGCACATGTACATCTGCCCCGGAGATCCGACCCACCTTAAATAGTGGACGCTAACGGCACCACGTCATTCAAACACCTCTTCTCACTCTGAGCATATCTCGTGCCCAGGGCTAGCTAGCTAAACTGTCCCCAGACAGACTTAGGCACCATCCTTGACGCCTCACCACGGTGCCTAAGCACCGAGTATAAACACACCAGTTGTTTCTCGTTTTCCTCATGGTGCAAACCGTGCTAAATGCCTCAATTTCCTGCACGCACACCAGCTAGCTAGGAATGGAGGCTAGAACCCCTCACACCAGAGGGCTCAGAGACTCCAGGGCTTGTCCCTGTCGCTGTGGGAACAAGATTTTGAGCAAAGAATCACACCAGGTCTGCTTGCCTGGGGCTGGAACACGCTCATGTCAACACTGTGTGGTGTTCACTACCAAGAGTCTCCGCAGACAGCTAGCCCGCCAGGCTAGCTTGTCTGGACTTGACTCATTTCTCCCTCCCGACGGCACCCCCGTCAAAGGTGGAGAGGAGATGGTGGTTGCTGCGGCGGCGACACCGGAGGTTAGCGCCAGCTGGGGCTCCCAGTCTGACCTCGCCGTGGATACCCCTCATTAGGAAGATGTCCTGGAACTGGACTATGGGGACGATGAAGCCTCGGAACTCCTCGTATCAGAGGATGAGGATGAGGTTAGGACATTTTCATCATTCCGGCCCGGGCTGCACAGCCCGTGTCCTCCATCACCTCTCGGGATGGGGAAAGCACACCAGCTTCTCCCCTCCCCAGCTTGGACATGCTCGATGTGTGCAAACGCACTGCTGCCCGGCTGGGAATCCCTTGGCCCACTGTCGTAGTCGAGACCACCAGATCCCGCTACAAGGGGAAGAAATTGCCCCTGGTTAAGAGTGCGACCAAGCAATGTCTCCCTGTCTTCCCAGAGCTGCTTGATGAGGTCGCGCGCTCGTGGAGAGACCGCCCTTAGAGCAGCAGGAACCCGATTCCTGGAGCCTTGTCCCTCGACTGTGAGGCGATGGAGAGCCTGGGTCTGCTCCGCATGCCTCCGATGGATCCACTCATTGTGGTGCACCTTCACCCCCGCCTGTCAGCGGTGTCCTCCCGGAGCCGCAGCCTGCTGTCCAAGTTGGACCGATTTCAGTCAGGGCCCTGAACACAGGCGTGGACTTATTGTCCAGGAACACACCAGTATACAGGGATTGGACTCTGGACCCGGAGATTGTTGAACAGATATGGGCCTGGTGCAGTCGGGCTACGGTGGATCTGTTCGCGTTGAGAGAAAACGCGCAGTGCGTGCTGTTTTACTTTCTGCATAGCATGGATGCTCCCCTTGGCGTAGACGCTTTAGCACACGCCTGGCCGCACAAACTTCTTTGCGCAATTCCCCCCCTGGCCTTGGTGTCTCCCACTCTGTCCAGAGTGCTGGAGCACGGGCACACGCTGATTTTGATAGCTCCGCATTAGCCTGCGATGCACTGGCTAGCGGAGATATATCAGTTACTGTGCACTGCTCAGCCATGGCAGCTCCCGCTGCGCAGGCACCTGTTATCGCAGGGGAGAGGGACGATCTTCCACCCACACCTGGAACGCCTGGAACTATGGGTGGTGGGACTGCCACAGCATGTGATTTCCACTATACAGAGCGCTCGTGGCCCCTCCATTAGGTCTTGACTGTAAGTGGAGAGTGTTTGAGGGGTGGTGTCACAGAAATGGCCATGTTCCTTTTCAGTGTCCGGTGGGGGTAATATTGTCATTCTTGCAGGAACTGATTGACAAACGAAAAGCCTTCTCCACAATTAAGGTCTACTTGGCAGCTATCGCCGTCTGTCGTGTGGGGTTTGGGAATCAAACCGCGAGCCAGCACCCACTGGGTCGCAGTTTTATGAAGGGAGTACGCAGGCTTCTCCCTGTCTCCAGACCACAGGTACCACCATGGGATCTGGCTGTGGTTTTGAAGGGACTTAAAAGCCCTCCTTTTGAGCCATTGGAGGGAGCAGACTTGAAACACGCAGACTTAAAACTGTGTTATTACTCGCTCTGGCTTCGGCTAAATGAGTTAGTGACATCCATGTGCTTTCTGTGCATCTGTGATGCGTTCAGCTCTTCCCAGGGGATGTGAGGATGATTTTGAGGCCCAACCCGGCTTTTGTGCCTAAGGTGGTGGGCTCATGTTCTCCTATTGATCTTGTGGCTTTTGCTGCCTCGACAAGTGAGCAGCAGTCGCATGCGTTATGTCCAGTCCGTGCAGTGCACACTTATATGGGCGGGACTAGTGGTTTCAGGAGGAGTGATCAGCTGTTTGTCTCCTGGGCTAATCCTCATAAGGGAAAACCTGTCACAAAGCAACGCCTGTCCCACTGGGTGGTGGAGGCAATTGCTTTGACCCATACAAGTCAGGGTTTGCAGCCATCTGTGGGTCTGCGTGCGCACTTGACTTGGGGCTTGGCCACATCCTGGGCCTTATTCCGGGGAGTTTCTCTTCAGGACATATGTGCTGCTGCGAAGTGGTCTTCGCCTCTCACATTTGTCTGCTTTTACAGGCTGGACGTCTCTGCTCCGTGCGTGGCATGCACGGTTTTGTTGTCTTGATTGGAACAGTTGAATAAGCTTGTCTGGCGATACGGAAGCTACCATATCTCATAGTGAGACATCAAGCGAAATATTATGAAAGGGAACTATAGGTTATTTACATAACTCTGGTTCTCTAAGTGATATGAGTGAGATGTCTCATCAGACAACCCTTCTTGCTTGGGCGAGTGAGAAGAGGTGCTTATCTTGAATGACATGGTGCCGTCTGTGTCCATTATTTACCACCGGGGTGGACGTACACATTCACCTGCCAAGCAGGATTGGCGTAATGAGATTAATACTTCTGAGGGCTGCAGCAGGGGCGCGCATCCCATAGTGAGACATCTCACTCATATTATTCAGAGAACCGGGGTTATGTAAATAACCTATAGTTTTAGAGGTTCTTGTCTTGGCCCAAATGTTTAGGCAGGCATGAACATCTTGAGGAATCTACTTTTCAGCAAATAATCTATTTCCTGTTGATTCCATCCCAGTAATTTCAGACAGTACTTGAAATAAACTTGTTGAAAGTACTGGACGCAAACATGCTGACAGACACTGCCATCTTTGACCGATGATCTAATGTGCTGCCTCAGCAATGTCATGCTAAACAAATAATCCACCAAAGAGCATTGTTAAAGTATTAATTTGTAATGTGAAATGGATAAAGAGAAAGAGATGTTCCTTTCATAAACACACAGTTTATTAGATCTACTGTGGTATCGCTCTGATTTTAGGAGATTGTCCAAGTAGAGTTACCGTTGCACAAATTAGCAATAAATTTGTGTCAACGTGATTATCCGGTTTCGACAGCACTGTTTTTATATTATTTTTTTCTTCCTTACATGCACAAACCACCATGACTAAGTGATGAAGCAGAACAGTCTGTGCGTATAATCATTGTGGACATGTACTTAAACTGCAGCAAAGGGACTCTCAGGGCGCACTGACACTGGGGCCATCGTACCGCGCCCAGACCTGTTTGCCGAGTCCGGATTCTGTGGGTAGTATGAGTGCAATCGGGTAGTATGAGTGCAATCGTGAGTGTGGGCCAGCGGGGGAAAGGGGAGGGGTGCAATCAGGCTTCGGCACAGAACAACTGGCCCTAGTGTGAGTGTGCCCTCACTTTGATTTTGGCTTTTAAAAAAAAATCTTCAGACAAACTGAAAAAACATAAAGGTCATGGTCTCAGTTGTCAACAGTTACAGTCAGCCATGGGGACAGCTGCACCCAGCATCCTCTCCTTTCAATACTTTGGATTTCTTGTAGTGGAAAGATGGGAGCTTCTGTCAGCTTGAAGCTGTGGATCAACAGGAAAAGTAAAAGCATTCATGTGACCGGCAGCATGATAAAAGCTATCTTGAGTCAATTTATGGAGGAGTTTCTGTCATTCAGTAACGATGATTAATGCAGGTTCATGTCGTCAGTGTGCACACCATGCTGGCTTCCTTGGCCCCCTCAGTTATCAAACTCGATTGTCTTCATTTGTTGACATGACTACACATACACAGGCCCATGCAACACATGCACTAGCTCCTTTTTCCCTCCAAACCCACCCCACTTCAAAATCTGTTGGTGGCCATTTTTTGTTGATATTCAACAAAATGGATATATCACTTCTTTTCCTTTTGCATGCAACTACAGCACAGTGATATGGAAAAGCAATAACGACCACTTTCAAAACACACGGCTGAAGCGACGGACGATTAAAGGTATTAGATGGACTGCTGGGTAATGAGCATCTACAACACACAACAGAAGGTGATGTCATGCACCTCAACCTGCTACATTTAGGCTGTTATTACAGCAAGCACCCATGTCAGTAATAACATTTTTGGTGAAATCTTTTAAATACCAACCTTGTATACAAGTACTGTGCTAACATTATATTTGTTTTTAATATTTACTGCTGCAGTGAAGGGTTTAGTTTAGCACTGCTCTCTCTCAGCACCACCCTGCCTTTATACAGACAGATAAATTCACACCATTTTCTATCCTTAAGGCTTACACAACCTCCACACCAATAAACAATGAGAAATATATTTTCCTTTTAAAAAGAACAAAAAAAAACAAGGCTTACAACATTAATCTGATGAGGAATCTAGTGCGAGGCTGCAGCTTGTAACCTTAAAAGTCTCCTATTATACACTTTTTCTGCAATTTTATATAGGTCTCAGGCGTCCAACAATATTGTATTCAAAGCTCTGGTCCTGAATTCCAGCCAGTTAAAAATCAGTGTATTGAGCTCTCGCTCTCTCTCTCTCTCTCTCTCTCTCATACCGTGCGTACTGGCACTGGCAACAGAGGATAATGTTACTCTGCAGTGCATGGACAGTACCGTTAACAGCAGTCAGAGTCACCCGAATTACAAATAAGTGTATAACATTAGCTTTAAATGAGCTTTGTGCTCACAGAGTTTATGTTGAATGTCTCCTCATAGCATGTTAGCACTGCAGCAAACGCAGCACCGTTAGCTGCAGTGCTCAGTCTGTAAACATGGCCCTGTAGCGTTAGCACTGCAGCACTGGTGACGTCAACGGGAGAAAACTTCAACTTGGCTGTTTCTGCACACATTAGCTAAGAGGAGGAGCAAGCAGGGGAAGGAGGTGACAGACTTTTTTCACTCCTGGGGCTCATTCATAGGGACACATACCACTATTAGAACACCTTTATAAAGTGAATTTTGCATAATAGATGACCTTTAAAGTTGGATGGAGAATGGTGAGTAGAAAAGGTATTTGCAGCCTCTCATTGTTTCTTTACTTGTGTTGCACATGATGCTTATATTGACAAGGCAAGCCAGTGACACTCAAATGGGGAATCTGTACTAAACTGTGTGGCTAAACAATGCGAACATTTTAAATGCTGCACTACATTTGCTTCAACAAATAACACATAAATGCAGGGTATGACCTGTGTGCTCAATCAGTTATTTCATTACCTGTAAAAAGAAATAAAAGACAACTGTGAGGGCTCTGGCAGTTCAGTCTGCATGTACCAGTCTGCATTTGCCATTTTGCCCTGTGCAAAGATGTTAGTAAGCTTCCAGTGGATCATCCCAAAATAGGCTCTGCACATCCAGCATAGTTGCCAGCTCCAAAATATGCTTCTGTAGAAGGCTGCTCTCCACTGTGTCCTGTTTAGGGAGCTCAGGGTACGACTCTGGGAAGCTCTGGGACTCCTGCAGCACAACAAACACATCTGACTCAGATACACTATATAAACACTGGTGACTGAGAACAGTCAATCTATCACAGCAGCCCGTTGAAATATACATGGAGTTGACCTCCTGTCTAATACAGTGTTGGTCCCCCTGTCTGACATTGGCCCCTGAAGGTGTGCTGTGGTATCTGACTGCATGCTATCTTCAGCTGCATTAACTTCTCTGCTCTGTTGGATCAGACCACCAGGACCAGCCTTCACTCTCCACCTGCATCAGTGATCCTTGTCCTCTTAGGACCCTGTCTCTGGTTCTCCACTGTTCCTTCCTTGGACCACTTTTGCTAGATCCTGACCACAGGATCCAGGAACAGACCACCAGAGCTGCAGTTCTGCAGATGCTCGGATCTAGTCCTCTAGACATCACTGTTTGCTTCTTGGTGTTAAACTCCTGAAAAATCCTGATGCTGGAACATTTTTCCTGCTTCTAACATCATCTCTTAGGACTAAATGTTCATTTGATGCCTTATATATCCAGGCGACATGATAAAGAGATGATCAATGATATTCACTTCACCTCTCAGTGGTCATCATGTTATGCCTGATTGGTGTATATATGAGTCACAGAAAGCAAAACGACTAATTGTTGATAGAGTCCTATTCATATTACTCAGCGTACATGTAATTTCTTACTCTTTTATTTTAAAAAGTTTATTATTATTATTTAATTATAATGTTTTCCATGTTGTCATAATGATCATAATGTGTGTTGAGTTTTGAAGGAAAAAAATAATTACAAGGTTGAGAAATATGATGCTCTTCACCCCCTTGGACATTTTTCATACAATTCTATACTGTATGTATTAACTGTTAATATATGCATTAATATGTTATATGGAGTATTAATGTGTTTTTCATTGTTGTCACTCTGTACACATAGCATCTATTGCACATCTGTCCATCCTGACAGAGGACAGAGGGTGTCATATCCTGTGCAAATTGTAAAGCCCTCTGAGGCAAATTTGTAATGTGTGATATTGGGCTATACAAATAAAATTGACTTGACTTTGGTATTCAAATAAAGAATGTAACTTGCTGCAGAAATCCACAGTAGCAGTGACTGACCCGGAAAAGTTTATGCAGCCTCAATGCAGCTGAGCAGAACACAAAGCGGATCAGCAGCAACCGAAGGAACTCGTCACTGAAGAACTGCAAAAAGGCTTGATCTGCAGAGAGAAAAAATAGAAAACTGTTAGTGGTGGAACAACAGTTCTGGTTGATAAACATAAAATTCATCTAAAAATATGTGTTAATCCAAATACAAGAAGAAA
This sequence comes from Synanceia verrucosa, assembly GCA_029721515.1. NCBI lineage: Eukaryota > Metazoa > Chordata > Actinopteri > Perciformes > Synanceiidae > Synanceia > Synanceia verrucosa. The sequence continues at coordinate 2,383,483 of CM056564.1, read as the reverse complement.
AAGTAAAGCTGCCATCGTTGTCTCTGGGGATTTTTCACACGTACATGATGAGAACTGTCACTGTTGCCATGGTACTCAGGGCACCTCCTGCATGCCTATGGCATTGTAAACTGTACGAACTAGCCAAGTGGCTGGTGGATTTTAAGTCACTGCATCTCCCGACAGAACAACAGCAGATGAACTCCAGCCTAGATGCACGTTTCTTCAGCTTATCATTGTTGAATTAGAGTAGCTGATGAGCAGTGAGAGCAACAGTGCGCACTGTCACCTTGCTAGAAGCCATCAACACTCACGTCTGCAGGAACAAGCCTAGATACACCGACCCTGTTAGCATTTCTTTTCAGGTCAGCAACAGGTAGCAGGGAAGAAGACAGATGGCGAAATCAGCAGCCAAATCAATATAGAGGGTAGAGATGTTGTAGTAGAAACAGTCCACAACAACAACAACAACAACAACTGACCCTGACTCCGAGATGTTGACCTGGTGTGTTAGCTACAGATTACCAAAGATAGCAACAGTCAACACATACTAGAGGTCCTACTAGAAAAGCCATGGGTTACACAAACTAGGCAAACATGAAGTACACGCTACAAAGAAGGAGGAACCTGGAAAACTATAGGGTATTTACATAACCCCGGTTCTCTAAGTAATATGAGTGAGATGTCTCACAATGGGATGCACACCCCTGCTGTGTCCCACCACCTCAGGCACAAAAGCCGGGTTGCCTGCTGCAGGTGAATGTGTACGTTCGCCCCAGTGGTCCCATCCACCTTAAATAGTTGATGCGGACAGCACCACGTCATTCAAGATAAGCACCTCTCACTTGCCCAAGCAAGAAGGGTTGTCTGGTGAGACATCTCACTCATATTACTTAGAGAACCAGAGTTACGTAAATAACCTACAGTTCTCTTTCACAATATTTCGCTCGATGTCTCACTATGAGATATGGTAGCTACCGTATTGCCAGACAAGCTTATCTAGCGCCCACCAATCCACAGGGAAGTAGACTGTTCCAATCAGGACAGCAAAACCGCGTGTGCCACGCACAGAGTGGTGACGTCCAGCCTGTAAAAGCGGACAAACGTGAGAGGCGAAGACCAACTCGCAGCAGCACATATGTCCTGAACAGATACTCCCCGGAATAAGTCCCAGGATGTGACCAAGCCCCGAGTCGAGTGCGCACTCAGACCCACAGGTGGCTGCAAACCCTGACTCGTATGGGCCAAAGCAATTGTCTCCACCACCCAGTGGGACAGGCGTTGCTCTGTGACAGGTTTTCCCTTACGAGGATTAGCCCAGGAGACAAACAGCTGATCTCTCCTCCTGAAACCACTAGTCCTGTCCATATAAATGCGCACTGCACGGACTGGACATGATCACCTGGCGAGGCAGCAAAAGCCACAAGGTCAATAGGAGAACATCTCAGGCACAAAAGTCGGGTTGGGCCTCAAAATCATCCTCACATCCCCCGGGAAGAGCTGAGCTGAGTGCATGTCCTGGGAATGACGTTAAACTACATCCAGGTAGTGGGGGAGAGGTCGTAGGTGGGGCCAGGAAGTCCCAACTGGCTTCCACGAAGTACCCACAGAAGTCCATTTGAACCCCTCACTACGACTGGCAGGTTTGCCGGCGACAGAAAACCGGCTGGGGCCCCTTTCTGGCAGCGGGGGGGAGGTGTATGTTTCTGGACGATGTTCTGGTCATGAAGACACCGGCGAGTATGCATGGGTGCCTAGCGGAAGACCTCGGCTTTTGGAGGCAACGGTAGGGACCACAAGCCCAAGTGAGATGGGTACTGCGGGGCAGCTGAGAAAGCGTCCGGCCGTACGACCCCATGTCGTTCACCTGGCCCAGGTTCCTCTCAGCCCAGAGAGACTGGCTCGTTATTTCCTGCACAAGGCCTGTTGGTCTGTAAAACACTGGTGCAAGTCATACTGCGCACATTTTCTGTTAATCCAATAAACCTACTTTCACTGCTGACATATTACTGTGTCCATCAGTTATTTGCTAGATCAAAATGAAGTTGTGGATCCAAACACCCAATGATTTATAAATGAAAATAATGGCAATTGTCAAGGGTTCACAAACTTTTTCATACAAACGTAGCTGATCTCTTCTCCTGAAACCACTAGTCCTGTCCATATAAGTGTGCACTGCACGGACTGGACATAACGCATGTGACTGCTGCTCATATGGTGAGGCAGCAAACGTCACAAGGTCAACAGGAGAATATGAGCCCACCACCTTAGGCACAAAAGCAGGATTGGGCCTCAAAATCATCCTCACATCCCCCGGGAAGAGCTGAGCGCATGACGGATGCACCAAAAGTGCATGAATGTCACTAACTCCTATAGCCAAAAGCTAGAGCGAGTAATAACAAAGTTTTGAGAGACACATGTTTCAAGTCTGCTCCCTCCAGTGGCTCAAAAGGAGGGCTTTAAAGCTGGAATCCTTGATTCTTTTCAGAGGCACTTTTTGTTCTACTGGGTGAAATGGTCCTTCCATTCTGAGAGCAATCAGTACATTATGTGTTCAGGAAAAGGAATGGAAAGTTGCTACAGGACTGTAAAAACAATCAACTGCCTCTTGAAGCGAGATGGGAGAACCAATAGTCTCGTCCTGCTTACATCCCCCTCTGTCCCTCCCTCCTCCCCGCTGTTGCCGGAAATATCCAGCACACTAGTCTGCAGAAATATAGACATAGCAGGAAATCCCTTCTGTAGGGAACAATGGCAGAGAAATGCAGCCAAAAATACCACTTCCAGCGTTACTTCTGACAGCTCACCCTGCTAAACAGACAAAGATAAGAGAGAGGGAGACAGAAAAGACTGAAATACAAAACTCTGGATAAAGCTAATAGGACAAACCAGAGTGAACATCGGTAGAGACACTGAGACATCTTAAGGGACTGCAAAGTGATGTAGAAGTTTCTGCTTTCGTGCCGCTGGACAGGTAGTTATTTGTTTAGTTTCGGGAGGAGTTATTATTTTCATGAAATATGTAATGTTTGCTAACTTAGCCACTATTATAGCACGTATTAGCCCGATGCTAACGTTAGCTTTTCTGTGGGTTTAAGCTGGTCGTCGGTGTGGCTTGTATTGAAGAGGTTACAGTATATGACATTTTGATCATATTGCAGAGTCATAGTCAACAGTGTCTGCATTATTAAGGTGCTCACAGACTCCAGCAGACTGTGAGTCTGGATGTCCGTTCAGCTCAAAGCTTCCATAGTGGAGTGCTCTGCCGCTAGCCGTTTCCTGTGAAATTTCTGTGAATCAGTCACATTTAAAGTGGGTCGATGTGAAAAATAGATGTTTTGTGAGACAACAGTTTGGAGCAGAGACCGTGACCGTCGCAAAATTTGAGCTTTGCGCACTCCATGTACATTCCGCAGAGTATGTTTGGGCCTTTAGCTGAGTGCTAACTTGCTCATGCTAGCTTATCTGTGCTTGTAAACTAGTCTCCATGGACTCCAGCTTTACAGGCCCTCCAAAACCACAGCCAGATCCCATGGTGGTACCAGTGGTCTGGAGACAGGGAGAAGCCTGCAGGCTCCTTTCATAAAACGGAAACCCAGTGGGTGCTGCCTCGCTGTTTGATTCCCAAACCCTACGACAGGCAGCGATAGCTGCCAAGTACACCTTAATTTTGGAGAAGGCTTTTTGTTTGTCAGCTCCTGCAAGAATGACAATATCACCCCCACCGGACACTGACAAGGAAGGTGGCCATTTCTGTGACACCACCCCTCAAACACTCTCCACTTACAATCATATAAGCATACAGTCATAACATACAGTCCGAGAGCCCTGTATAGTGGAAATCACACCCTGTGGCAGTCCCACCGCCAACAGATTGAGCCACTCGGGGGCCAAGCCCACAGCGCCAGGCGTTCCAGGTGCGTTTCTCTCCCCTGTGATAACAGGGCCCTGTGCAGCGGGAGCTGCCAAGGCTGAGTGCACAATAACCGATATATCACCGCTTGCCAATGCATCGCAGGCCAATGTAGAGCAATCAAAATAGGCGTGTGGCCGTGCTCCCTCACTCTGGACAGAGTGGGAGACACCAAGGCCGGGGGGGAGGAAATGCATAAAGGAGCTAGTGTGGCCAGGCGTGTGCTAAAGCTGCTACTCTATAAAAATAAAACTTGATCAGTAATAGAGTTGTTTCGATTCCGATACCAGTATCGGAAATTCCTCCGATACTGCGGAAAATGCTGGCATCGGTATCGGCGAGTACCGGAATCTAGTCAACGATCCGATAGCACGTAATTTATTAAAATAGGAACCTACATGCAGGGTTTCGCGCAGCGCTTTATACACTAAGAGGCATTAAAAACGCAACAAAGTCAATGTAAAATAAAATTGGATACAACGACTTTGTATACAAAAAAAATGTTTTGTTTACTACCACTCGTGGCTATTAAGCTATCATGTCTATGCCACGACGATCACACAAGATACTGACATTTGTAATCCATGTTGATTAATTTTTCTATTGTTGCTTTTGTTCATCCATGTTCAGTATCATACCAAGTGAAGTCGCCCAATAAATTATGAAAATTCAAATTAATATGGAAAAAAATACAATGTTGCGCTTTTAATGCCTCTTAGTGTAGTGAAGGTGGCCACCTTGACAACAAATGCCCCCTGCTTTGACTACGTCCCTCTGAAAAAGAAATAAATAACTTCTGCATCCCTGCATGCACAGACAGCTGGCTAAAATAAGGCTGCATCGCGACGAGGCTGAATAGCAACATCTGTGCCATCTGTCGTCTGCTATACTATGCGGTCAACATAATTTTTTCAATCGGGAGGGAAGATGTTCAGAGATGACCACAGATGTCCACAGATGACAACAAGAGCCACTGGTGATGAAGCGAGTCCTGCAGAGATCCAGCAGATCCAGACAGAACCTGCAGCCACTCCTCACTTCCACCCCTCCAGGAACGGTGATATACTGCATATACATCTTATAAATAGTAAAGAGTTTGATGATTAGACGCTAAATTAAATGGCCTGAGTTTAGGGCTTAATCCAGCAAACTTAATAATATTTATTAAGATATCAATAAAATACTAAGCTTAAATTCAAAATTAGTAAATTGCTCCACATCTGATGCCTCTCAAACTCTCAACTGCTGAACACCACCAAACCTAAACCAAATTTTGGTAACAGACTAACACTTAATTTGGTCTAGATAACCACCACTGAATTGAACTGGTCACATTGAATTAATTAATCAGATATTCATCCTTTGAACTTTGCCTTTGTTTAATCATTCATTCCAATTTTGTCACAGTGAGTCGATGCCATGTATCTTCCATCAATCTTCCTTTATTTTAGTTTCATTTTTCTATTTTATTATTTCTGTTAGTAGCCTGGTTATGTCGTTTGTCAAATTAACCATTTATTATTAGTTATTTTCTTTTACAGTTGTAGTCTGGTTATAGTTTGTTAAATAAACATCTCATTTATAAAGAACATGGTTATTTGATTTGTGTGTGTATATAAAGCAATTGAATCACTGTACACTAGGTCAAGAACTCTGTAGCACCCTGAGATTAAGAGATTCTATTAATTAATGTCAAATTCACAAGTTTTCCCTGTTTTAGCAAAACTGGGTGGCGCCCTGATAATTTCTACTATTAAAGGTAATTTTTGTTTTATGATCAATAACTTAAAGATATTGTTCATAAATACATAATTTGATATTAATTAATGATTGACTAATCTGCTCTAGACTATTTATTATATTTTGGCGCCTCATGCGGGGCAAATTTGACACAAATTTGATTGTTTTATTGTACACACAAATTATTGAAATCAAAGAAATTAAATAAATAAATAAATAAATAAATTAGGAGCTTCAGTGGGTATCTATCAGACACTGTAAAAAAAATTTAGCATGTCTAAAATATGGCTATCAAAATTAAATTCGTAACACGTTAGAATTACATGCTCTAGGTAGAAAACACCGGCAACTAAGCATGTGAAAAAAATTCAAAGAATAGTATAAACAGACCTAAATACTATTTAAAACTACAGCATAAACAGATATGGTATTAATACAAAGTAATCGAAAGTATTAATACTGTAAGCAAGTAATGTTAATTAAATTAAATGGGAGTCATAACTGCAGAAATGGCCCCATACATTAATCTGCGATGCAGCTTGGCTGCCTGTTCTGTGTCAGTGTCAGTTTGTTATTTGTTAAGTATTAGCAAGTCTTAAAGTCTGTTATCTAAGTCAGAACCTGAGACATTAAATTTGCCATGGTAACGCCCTACTGGTAGTGAACGACAAAAGAAAGACTACAGCCTCACTAACTTGTACCTATATTTATTTGAATTTACAGGCAGAACTGCACGCTCATCATTAGGCCTTGCTTAAATTGATTGCTGCGTTGTACCAGAATCAAATATTCGTCCCAGATATTGTTAAGTCTTGCCGCTGGTCTCCGGAAGCTTTTATCTAATTGGGAATCTCTGCTGTTAGGATGAGCACACCGGTAATCTGCTGTAAACCCGATGAATGTAAACATTAATGTGTAGGCTGAGCAGTCTGAATCAGGTAAGCATGGGGCCCTACTCTCTACTGTTTGTTGACAGACCTAAAATAGTATAGACTTATCAGTCTGAATCACAGAAGCAACACCTTAATGAATATAATAAACTAAACCTACCTAAAATGGAACAGTAAAGCCTTAACTAAAATTAAATGAGATCTAACTGAATTTAATTTTGGAGTAGAGATAAAAATATGCACACTAAATGCTGTCGTGCCCTCTGCACTGTTTTTTTTAAACCAACTGTGCTCCTTCCTTACTCCAGCTCATGTGTCTCCAAACCTCTCACTGAGAGGGCCTGGCAGGTCAAAGGTCAAAGATAATTCACTGGGGAAGCCAGTTCTCACAGAACACTGCAGTAAACCTTGTGACCAAAACTTTATGAACTAAATGCAACCTTGTGAATTGGTTAAATGATCATTTGGGTTTGATATAATCCTACTCTTAACAGAGGATTGGTCCCTTTGCTACACAATGCATCACAATGCCTGATTAATTCTCAGTCCATTGAGATACATTGTTATTAAAGCAATGATTGGTTAAAATACTAAATATATTCTAAAAAATGAAAAATGAAAATATGACACTGTGTCTCAGTCTAAGTCTAATTAGTTAGCAGTGGGACTCTTGACTTAGAAACTACTCTAAGACACAAATGTTGAATCTAATTTGGAAATTTTAATTAAATACGGCCCGTATAAAGTAAGACCATAATAAAAAGTGATTGGCACCCAATCAGAGCTGAGAGTTTCTTGAGCATCATGACAAAGATGTGTTTCTGTTGTTCAGTGGAAAGAAAAAAAATAATTCTAAAGCAAATTAATCATATGGAATTTGATATGTTGTCCTGAAAAAACATTTTGTCTTAAGCATGTACAATTCAAAACTGTTGAAAAAAAAAAGTTACTATAGTAATTATCATTTGTCAACCTGATAGGAACCAGAACTTTGTTCTTTATGGCCACGAGGTTGTTTAAGACCACGGTTAATAATTTCAGTATGATAATGCCATTTACTTTATTTTGTAACTCTTGGATTTGTATATCTTACGTCTTCTTTATAATGCATGGACCCAACAAATAACCCACATTAAAACTTATTAAGAATGAACCGCAGTTCTTAAAATAATTAAAATAACATCATCAACTCTAATCTGAAAAATGTATATGCATGTCTCTACCTGCGGGGGTGATCATCAGGCTCTAAGATCTTTCATAATCCAGCATCGGGCTGGATATGAATGATCTTGGGGGGAATATGTAGTATATCAATGAGCATTAAATAATGAACTTAACTCTTCTCATTTCTGAGTATTTCCCCAGGAATCCATCTGACACTATGTGGCACCTAAGTGCTAAAGGCTTAAGTTTTATGACTGGCAGAATAAACAGATAAGACCAGTTCCTCCTCTCTGACCCAAGGAACTCCAGGACATACACCAGGAGGAGAACTTTTATGGCCCACATTCCAGCTTTAATCCTGCCAGACACATCCAAAGCTTAATGTGGCCTCCTCCTTTCTCCCTCCCTGGAACAGGACGTTACATTAAGATTTTAATGGTTAACTATGCTTTCATTTCTCAGCTACTGTCATATAAGTATCACTGTTACAATGTCAAACATCAGTCTCCACATAGATCCTCTTCCTTTTCCTCCTTCTGATAAGGACTAAATGTGACATGTGGGATTGGTTGTGGATTAAGTCTACAGACACAATCATACACAGATCTGCCTGTTGTAGTACACCTTCCTACATGCTCTGATACCATGGTTCATCTGTGTGTTTAATTTGTTGATTAATTTTGACTCAATTGGTCAAGCTTTGTTAATTAATGATTGACTAATCTACACTATTTATGCTACACCTACTCTGGGTGGCTTGGTGTCATTTTACAGCTGAGAGAGAGAGCTTTCACAAAGAGAAACTTCAATTAAGTAATACACAACAGTATTAACATTAAATAAGTTAAAAGAATATCATCTCAGTTAACTTGGCAGATGGGGAGGGACCAGTGATCACACCCCCACTGGACCTTCAACACAGATCATAAAAAGCCTCAGCTGGTCTGAGTGCTCTCGTCACTCTTCTCCAGCCCTTCAGTCAGTCAGGTTCTGGTCCTCATCCTCTCCACTGCATCTCTGTTCTCCCTCTCCCACATGCTGGGAGGGGGAGGGAAACAGTGATGACGCAGAGACAGAGACATGCTGTCCCACCGCAGGCCCAGCGCCTCATGGCATGAAGAGCAACCTCTCCAGAATCTTCAACCTGCTCCAGATATGACTGAAAGACTCTGAATGCTGCCTCTGAATGGCCTCCTCAGGACCCAGCACCTCATGGCATGAAGAACAGCCTATCCAGAACCTTCCAACTCTGCATCCTGCCTCAAGACCATCTTGTCTCCTCTCTCTATTCCTTTGCCCTGAAAATGTGAGCCAGCTCCTCTGCTCAGACACAGGCTGCAGAAAATGACTCCAGCTGTCATGAAGAAGCTTAAAAGAAGACTGTCGATACGTTGGTGTGAATCCAGCCAACCTCCCCCACCAACAAAGGGGGGGGGGGTTGAAGCAAGGGCACAGAGACTATGCTGGAAAGAGGAGAGACAGACGGAGAGAGACTGAGATGGAGCCATGTCAACCAGAAATGTTCAGAGACTACCAAAGATGTCCAGAGATGACCACAGATGTCCACAGATGACAACAAGAGCCACTGGTGATGAAGCGAGTCCTGCAGAGATCCAGCAGATCCAGACAGAACCTGCAGCCACTCCTCACTTCCGTCCCTCCAGGAACGGTGATATACTGCATATACATCTTATAAATATTAAAGAGTTTCATGATTAGACGCTAAATTAAATGGCCTGAATTTAGGGCTTAATCCAGCAAACTTAATAATATTTATTAAGATATCAGTAAAACGCTAAACCAATTCTGAATAGTAAATTACTCACAGTCTTCTCTGATGCCTCTCAAACTCTCAACTGCTGAACGGTACACCAAACCTAAACCAAATTTTGGTAACAGCCTAATTCTTAATTTGGTCTAGATAACCACCACTGAATGTAACTGGTCACATTGAATTAATTAATCAGATATTCATCCTTTGAACTTTGCCTTTGTTTAATCATTCATTCCATTTTTTGTCACAGCGAGTCGATGCCATGTATCTTCCATCAATCTTCCTTTATCCTAGTTTTATTTTTCGATTTTGTTATTTCTGTTAGTAGCCTGGTCATGTAATTTGTCAAATTAACCATTTATAGTAGTTTAGTTATTTTCTTTTACAGTAGTAGTCTAGTTATAGTTTGTCAAATAAACATCTCATTTATAAAGATAAGATAAGATAATCCTTTATTCGTCCCACAGATGGGGAAATTTGCATCGTTACAGGATGTGAGGCTGCTGGCCCAGCAGACCACTCCATAAAAGATGGCTGATGCCACCACAGAGTCACAGAAGGTCCTCAAGAGTGACCCCTGCACCCCAAAGGACCTCAGTCTCCTGAGCAGGAAGAATCTGCTCTGATCCTTCTTAAACAGAGCACCTGTATTATCAGTCCAGTCCAGTTTATTGTTTAAGTGAACACCCAGGTACTTATAAGATCTGACGACCTCAATGTCCATTCCCCGAATGTTCACTGGTGCAGGTGGAGAGTGTTGTCGCCTGCCGAAATCCACCACCAGCTCCTTGGTTTTACCCGTGTTGATCTGGAGGAGGTTCTGCTGGCACCAGTCCACAAAGGCCTGAATCAGTTCTGCAGGTGACAGTTTTTAGAGTTGTGGGTGAAGTCCGCTGTGTAGACCATGAACAGGAAAGGCACCAGAACTGTCCCCTGCGGGGCCCCAGTGCTGCAGAGAAGTGTGCTGGACACACAATCCTGTATCCTCACGTACTGTGGTCGCTCTGTGAGGTAGTCCATAATCCAAGTGGTGAGGTGGTGGTCCACCCCAGTACGGTCCAGCTTGTCCCCCCAGCAATGTAGGCTGGATGGTGTTGAACGCACTGGAGAAGTCAAAGAACATGATCCTCACAGTGCTTCCAGCCTTTTCCAGGTGACTGAGGGAGGACTGTAGCAGGTAGACGACAGCGTCATCCCGATGCCAGGTTGATAGGCGAACTGCAGCGGATCCATAAACGGGCTCACCAGCGGGCGCAGGTGGCTGAGGACCAGTCTCTCCAAGGTCTTCATGAGGTGAGACGTCAGTGCCACCGGGCTGTAGCCGTTGAGTTCCTTGGGGTGTGGAGTCTTTGGAACCGGGACCAGACAAGATGTTTTCCACAGCTGTGGCACTCTACCCAGCCTCAGACTCAGGTTGAACAGGTGCTGAACAATCCTACAGAGCTGGTCAGCACAGGACTTGAGGAGCCTGGGGGAGATGCCGTCTGGACCTGCTGCTTTTCTCGCCTTCAACCTCCTCAGTTGGTTCCTCACCTGGAGTGAGGTGAAGGACAAGTTGGAGGGGGTGGGGGGTAGGATGTCAGAATGTGCAGAGGAGAGGGGAGGGGGCAGGGCAGGAAATGGTGTAGAGGTGATGACTGGAGGTGAGCTGAGGGTGGAGGAGGTGCAGACAGTAGGGGGGGCAGACAGGGGGGGTTGCCAGAAAGGACTGGACGGGGGGAGGGGAGGCAGATACCTGGTCAAACCTGTTGAAGAGTTTAGGTTTAGGTTTAGGTCCTCTGCCCACTGTTGGTCTCCCCCAGGCTGAGACTTTGGTTCAGTGAAGCCTGAGATAGTTTTAAGTCCTCTCCAGACTCCGCAGATGTTATTTTGCTGCAGCTGAACCTCCATCTTCTTCCTGTAGCTGAGTTTCCCCTCTCTGATCTTCCTCCTGAGCTGTTTCTGTACAGACCTCAACTCCTCCCTGTTGCCTGATACAAAGACTCTCTTCTTCTCCTTCAGGAGAGCCTTAATATCAGGAGTAATTCAAGGTTTGTTGTTGGAGAAGCACCGTACAGTCCTGGTGGGTACAGTGCTCTCCACACAGAAGTTGATGTAGTCTGTCAGGCAGTGTGTGAGCTGCTCAATGTCCTCCCCATGGTCATTACTGAATACATCCCACAGCGTTGTGTTGAAGCAGTCCTTCAGAGCCTCCTCAGCTTCATCGGACCATCTCTTCACTGTGCGAGTGACAGCTGGCTGCCTGTGTACGAGGGGTTTATACACAGGCAGAAGATGTACCAGGTTGTGGTCAGATCTGCCCAGGGGAGGGAGAGGCTGGGAGCTGTATGCCTCCTTAGTATTGGCATAACAGAGATCCAGTGATTTAGTGTCTCTGGTGTGACAGGAAACATACTGGGTGAAGGTGGGCAATGTGGAGGATGGAGAGACATGGTTGAAGTCTCCAGAGATGAGAAGGAGGGCATTAGGGTGTTGCATCTGCAGCTTGCTCACTGCTGAGAGCAGGACATCACAGGCCGCATCAGAGTTAGCAGAGGGAGGGATGTATGCTACTATTGCAATAGCGTGTGAGAATTTCCTCGGCAGATAGACGGGCCTCATGCTAACAGCTAGCAGTTCAATGTCCTTATCACAGTGTTGCTCCTTGATAGTGATGTGCCCAGAGTTAACTAACAAACACTGCCAGTCCTCCTCCTTTCCTCTTACCGCTGTCCTTCGTCCTGTCCGCCCGCAGGAGCTGGAATCCGTCCAGCGCGACGGCTGTGTCCGGAGTTAGCGCAGTTAGCCATGTCTCCGTGAATAGCATGATGCTACACTCCCGGTATTCCCTCTGATGCCGGGTTAGCGCCGCTAGCTCGTCCATCTTGTTGGAAAGAGACCTTACGTTTCCCATGATGATTGAGGGAAGGACAGGATTGTAACGTCTCCTCCTGACGCGGCGCATAACACCAGCACGGCTTCCCCGTCTCTTTTCCTCACCTCACGGGGGACATTGGGACTTTCCTGGGGTAGCAGCACCGCCGTGCTACGGAGTGCTAACAGCTGGTCCCTGGTGTAAACAATGGAGCCATGGCAACATGTGGGATCTCCGGACACGGTTGAAAACAAAGCCAGCAGGGTAAAAACCAGTGCGAGTTGAGAGAGTGACACATACATATTTACAGTAAATACGTTAAAGAGGTAAGACTAAAAAGTATAAAACAAGAATGGTAAAAAAATGAGAAAAAGCTCAACGGTGAGCAGGAGCTGCTGAAACAGGCTGCCACTCGCGCGGCGCCGAAAGTAGTAAGAACATGGTTATTTGATTTGTATTTTTGTGTGTGTGTGTGTGTGTGTGTGTGTGTGTGTGTGCGTGTGTGTGCGTGTGTGTGTGTGTGTGTCTATAAAGCAATTGAATCACTGTACACTAGGTCAAGAACTCCGTAGCGCCCTGAGATTAAGAGACTCTATTAATTAATGTCAAATTCACAAGTTTTCCCTGTTTTAGCAAAACTGGGTGGCGCCCTGATAATTTCTACTATTAAACAGGTGGCTCATCTGTTCAGACAGGGCACGGAGGGTGGTATTGATCAAATATGAAATAGGAACAATCAAATTCAGAATCAGCTTTATTGGACAGGTATGTTTTCATATATGAGGAATTGGACTCCGGTTTAGAGCACTCTCTTTGTCCCAAAATAGACTAAAAAATACAAAGTGACAGACAGCAACATCCATTGTAAATAAATAAAATGTGTAAAATAAACTAAGGTGGTAGCTAGCTGCAGGGGCGGTCCTAACCTATTTGGTGCCCTGGGCAAACACCTCCTGTGCCCTGTGCAGCCTGCTGTTTTAGAAGGGCGAGGAAGAACTGAGCTAACTAGTACACAACTAGTGCACATTAATTTTTCTCATAAATGTTCCTGGATTTATTTAGCTAAGCTGCTGTTGCACCATTTTTTTTATTTATACTGTTCTATTTAAAAATAAATGGCTTCAGTTTGTTGTATGCATTCATGTTTTTCAAAGGTTTTAACCTGAGCCAGGCCTCACCACAGTGATAATCATATCACAGTCATGCACGCGTAGTATGATTTTTAAAAAAAAAAAAAAAAAAAAGAAAAAGAAACATACTGGTATCAGTACTCCGTATTGGCGGATACCCACAGCACAAGTATCGGACTCGGTATCGGGAAGGAAAAAATAGTATCGGAATATCTCTAATCAGTAACATGTTATTACGTGTTATGTTTATTGTTAGAATAATATATTTTCACGAAATAACGTGATAATATTTATTGTAAGAATGTGAAATGTTTCATGTTATAACGTGATAGTTTGTTATACTGTAAAAACGTGATCATTTATATTGTAAAAATGTCATAAGTTTATAGTAAAAATGCAAAAAACTTCAGGTAATGTGATGAGGAAGCAAGGAAACAGTGGAGTGGATCAGTGGAAGGAAATTACGGAAGCATACTGCTGCCATTCTATATAAATACAAATTGATCAGTAACACATGATTATGTGTTATGTTTATTGTTAGAACAATATATTTTCACGTTATATCGTGATAATATTTATTGTAAGAATGTGAAATGTTTCATGTTATAATGTGATAGTTTATTATATTGTAAAAAAGGGATAATTACATTGTGAAAACGTGCTACTTATATTGTAAGAACGCAATAAGTTTATTGTAAAAACATGATAAGTTTATTGTAAAAATGAGAAAAAATGTGATGAGGAAGTAAGGAAACAGTGTGCAGTGGAGCGGATAAGTGGAAGGAAATGGCTCATTTAAGTGACTTAATTAAGTTGTACTTCATGCTTGGAATGAGACATGGCGATATTCTCTTGTTATTGAGCACAATTTCATCACGTTTTTACAATAAACGTATGACGTTTTTACAATATAAATTGTTACGTTTTTACAATATAATTATCATGTTTTCACAATATATTTATCATGTTTTTACAATATAACAAACTATCACGTTATAATGTGAAACGTTTTAACGTTCTTACAATAAATATTATCACGTTATATCGTGAAAATATGCTGTTCTAACAATAAACAGGCTCTCCCCGGGGAGAGCCGCAGCCTGTCGCCGGAGGGGGATGGGGGGGAGAGCAGGTGTTGCCACAGTGCTGCTTATTGTGACAGGTTTGGCTGATTTTATTAGCTGTGCCCTCGGCCCCTGGCCTAGATGCCGGAACACAATTTATTCTTTTTAAGAAGCATTGTGTGTGCGTGCGTTCTTGTGGACATGAGAGAGGGCTGAACCCTCTGCCATCAAATGTCCATCCCCCCCGGCTCGCTCTGGCACGGTCCGAACCTGGCGGGGCGGGCTGGAGCCTCATCTGTTTCGGGATTTTAAACTTGAGAAGCAGCCTGCGTGAAGGTCTTACGCTGTGCAGGTGAAGAGGGAGCTCGGGGCATGCGAGGGAGGCAGAGCTGGAGAGCTTTATCCTCCTTCTGCTTAGCTTCGCACCGCCGTTGCATCGAGGCTAATGCGGAACCGAAGATCCCCTCCGGTACAATAGGTATGTCCAGGATTTCCTCCCTCTCTCTGTCTGACAGGTTGGCGAGGTTGAGCCATCGCGCTCGTTCCTGCAGAATCATGGTCCTGAGTGCTTTTCCCGTGGCCTGGTCCACACAGCGTTGGAGACAGAGACACAGGTCGGTAATGACCGGTATCTCGTCCCATGTGGCTGGATCCTGTGTCTGCACAAAATCCTCGCACAACTCAGCCTGACAAGCCGTGAGCAGGGAGAGGACATTGAGCACTCTGGCCGAAAGCGCAGCCGCTTTGTACGCCTTTTCATTCAGGGCTGACTGAAATCGGTCCAACTTGGATGGCAGGCTGCGGCTCCGGGAGGACACCACTGACAGGCGAGGGTGAAGGTGCGCCGCAACGAGTGGCTCCATTGGAGGCATGCGGAACAGACCCAGGCTCTCCATCGCCTCACAGTCGAGGGACGAGGCTCCAGGAATTGGGCTCCTGCTGCTGTAAGGGCGGCCTCTCCTCGCACACGACCTCATCAAGCAGCTCTGGGAAGACGGGGGAGAAATTGCTTGGTCGCGCTCTTAGCCAGGGGCAATTTCTTCCCCTCGTAGCGGGATCTGGTGGTCTCGACTACAACAGTGGGCCAAGGGATTCCCAGCCGGGCAGCAGCGCGTTTGCACACATCGAGCATGTCCAAGCTGGGGAGGGGAGAAGCTGGTGTGCTTTCCCCATCCCGAGAGGTGATGGAGGACACGGACTGTGCAGCCCGGACGGAGTGATGAAAATGTTCTAACCTCGTCATCTCCCTCTGATATGAGGAGTTCCAAGGCTTCATCATCCCCATAGTCCAGTTCCAGGACGTCTTCCTTATGAGGGGGGATCCGCGGCTAGGTCAGGCTGGGAGCCCCAGCTGGCGCTAACCTCTGGTGTCGCCACCGCAGTGACCACCATCTCCTCTCCGGCTTCGATGGGGGTGCCGTCGGGAGGGAGAAATGGGTCAAGTCCAGACAAGCTAGCCTGGCAGACTAGCCGTCTGCGGAGACTCTTGGTAATGAACACCACACAGTGTTGACACGAGCCGGCAACCGATAGCTAGCTGAGCGTGTTCCAGCCCCAGGCAGCTCGAGCAGACCTGGTGTGGATCTTCGATTGAAATCTTGTTCCCACAGCGACAGGAATGGGCCCCGGAATCTCCGAGACTTCTGGTGTGAGGGGTTCTAGCCTCCATTCCTAGCTAGCTGTGGGCAGTTAGCATGATATGCACTGTGAGGAAAACGAGAAAACAACTGGTGTGTTGATACTCGGTGCTTAGGCTTCGTGGTGACGCATCAAGGACAGTGCTGACCAGGCTGTGGAGGACGAGGAAAGCACTGAATTCAATCTGATGTGACCGGCAAAGCAGAAAAAAACGTCCAAGGCTAGCAGCCCCTGGAGACAGAAACCAAAAGATCCTTCTGTGGACAGTCTAGCTAGCTCGTCCTGGGCACGAGATATGCTTCTTTTTTTTTGTAATAAGTCTTTATTGGAACTTTAACAAGAACAGAATATAGAAACATATACAAAAATATCACAAACAAGAGAAACAAGAAAACAAAAAGAAAAGTGGTAAGACAGAAAAAAAAAGTAATTTAAGCCTGCAAGAGTGTATTTCCTGGAAATAAGTCTAATAACTGGCAGACGTTGACAGTTTTTAAGGCCTTCGCATTTTTGGATGAGGAAATAGTCCTTAGATAGTGTTTTTTAAATATAAGGAAGTCAGGTTTTCTGTTAACAAATTTGCATTTGTGTATATGAAACTTTGCCATTAATAAAAACAAGTTTATAAAAAAGAATGCATCATTGTCTTTGTGATCAAATTTGTGAAAACCCAAAAAAAATTCTTATAGTAAAGGTTAAAGTTAAAAAGGACGTAATCAGCAATAAACTTGTGGAAGTTCCTCCAGAATACATGGGTTAACTCACAAGACCAAAATAAATGAGTACAAATTTCAGGATGTATTTGGCAGAAAGAGCAGCTGGTATCTATATCCTTTTTAAATTTTAATAGATATTGACTTGTAGGATAGAATCTGTGTAACAATTTGAATGAGATCTCTTTTACTTTGTTTGTTAAAAAGAATCTTTGTGATAATGTCCAGACTTTCTCGCACTCAATATCAGGCACAACATTTGCCCAATAGGAAGTTGCTGGTGGGATAGAAGTTAGGTCATCTTGAAACATGGCTCTTATTTTGGGATTCAGGAGCTTAACAGATGAAAAACAGATTCTACCAATACAAGACTGTGAGACATCAGGAGGATTAAATGACAGGGGAGGAGAGCTGTTAGAGCACTTGAATAACATGCATAGACCAGCAGGAATGGCATCGAAAACCACTGAGAATTCTTTGGGTGTTACTGGTACATTATATCTCATAAGAAATTCAGAGCAATTATATAACAGACCATCTTTTTTGAATAACTGATTCACCAAAACAATTCCATTGTTAAACTATTTATCTAAAAACAGAGTTTTGTTTTTATAGACAATAGTACAGTTGTTCCAGATAAAGCAGGTCTGTGGTGAGAAATTCTGTTTGTACATCAGACACCACGCTAAAAGAACCTGTTGATGGAAGTGAGAGTTTTAGTGGTAACTTTGGAACGGTGTAATTACAAAGCAATAAGAAACTGAGGCCGCCCAGCTTCGAGAACACGTGATGTGAGATAAAATTCCACATGGATATGGAGTTTTCCAAATACCTTCTGATCCAGTTTACCTTGAAGGTATTGTTAAGAGCACCAAAATCAATAAAGTTTAGGCCACCTTTATCATAAGAGCTTATAGTAACACTTTTTCGCAAGTAATGGGTTTTGTTTTTCCATAGAAAGTTATGCAACATTTTATCAATTGACTTGCAAGTTACATTATCAACATATAAAGACTGAGAAGCATAAGTCAGATGAGAGATTCCCTCAGCTTTAGTAAGCAAAACTCTCCCCCTTAAAGATAAGTCTCTCTGCAGCCAGTGATTAAGGATCTTTTGAGTTTTTTCTATAATAGGAGTGAAGTTCACAGAGCATCTGGACTTTACATTCTTTGTAATTTGAATACCAAGGTATGTTACAGAGTTTTTCACAGGGATTCCATAAATTGAGGACACTAAACAGTCTTTAACAGGCAAAAGTTCACACTTACTAAGACTGAGGGAGAGTCCCGAGGCTTTCGAAAATGATTGGATACTGTCGATTGCCACAGACACCTGTGAGGCATCACTGATAGGCATCACTGATAGCTTGATGATGCTCTTCATCCCCTTGGACACTCTCATACAATTCTATATATACACACTGTATATTAGCTGTTGTTATATTGAGTTGGACATTTCCATACAATTTTGTATGTTAGTGTTAATGTGTTTTCATTGTTGTTATTCTGTACACATGGCATCTATTGCACGTCTGTCCATCCTGGAAGAGGGATCCCTCCTCTGTTGCTCTTCCTGAGGTTTCTTCTGTTTCTTTTTCCCTGTTAAAAGGTTTTTTTTTGGGGAGTTTTTCCTTAGTCGATGCGAGGGTCATTGTAAAGGACAGAGGGTGTCATATCCTGTACAGATTGTAAAGCCCAATGAGGCAAATTCATAATTTGTGATATTGGGCTATAGAAATAAAGTTGACTTGACTTGACTGAAAAAAAGAGCAGTGTCATCTGCTAGTTGACTAAATATATTAAATATATAAATATAAATATTTCTCTATTAGCAACAACCATACCTTTTAATGAGCTAAGTTTGACATGTAAGTTAAGAAGTTGTACAGAAATAAGAAATAAATACACTGATAGGGGGCACCCTTGTCTCACTCCACACTTTAGAGAAAATCTTGGGGAAGTACAAATTTATTTAAAGCAGTAATAATAAAATCATGTTCGAACGAATCAAATGCCTTATAGAAAACCAAAAAGAGAATAAAGCTGTTATCCTGCACAAATTGTGGGTAATCTATAATATCTAAACCTAATCTTATGTTATTTGAAATGTGACGACTCTGCATAAATCCAGTCTGACATTCATCAATAACATTATCCAAAACACATTTTAATCTATTTGCAAGTATCAGTGCAAGAATCTTATAATCATTGTTTAGTAAGGTAATCTGACGCCAATCATCGAGGAATAAAGGATCCTTTCTCGGTTTGGGAATCAGAGTGATAAGACCCTGATATAAGGTGGGAGGGAGAGCACCCCTATCAATGCTTTCCTTAAAGACTCCTAAAAGGAAGGGGACTAGGGAGTCAGAAAACTGCTTGTAAAATTCTGCAGTGAGACCATCTGTTCCAGGAGATTTATTAACTTTTAAATGCTTTATAACATCTGAAACTTCACTCAAAGAAATTACCCTATCACAAAATTCACTATCAGCTTCACTCACTTGAGTAATGTTAATTATGGAGCTGAAAAAATCAGAGGCAGCCCGAGGGCAAAATTTGGAAGAATAGAGATTGCTGTAAAATTCAGCACAGTATTTTGCTATGGTAGTTGTATCACTAGAGATTGTCCCATTAATATTGAGTTGTAGAACTGAGTTAGTGTTGGATTGGTGTCTTTCAAGTCTGAAAAAATACGCTGAGTTCTGCTCTCCTTCTTCAAGCCATTTTTTATGAGACCGAACAAATGCTCCTTCAGCTTTGTGCTTATAAATCTCATCCAACTTATGCTGCAAGTCAATCAGTTCTGTCTTATCAGATTCACGAGGGCCTCTACTGGTGTGGAAGTTAAAAAGGCAATGTTACATATTACTTTCTTCAGCCTTTCTCCTCTTTGCTAAGTCAGCAGTGTATTTCCGAAAAAATTTACCAAGTTCATATTTCAAAAGCTCCCAGTTATTACAGAACATATTTTCAGCTAGAGCCTTGGTCCAATGACGTTTTATTTAACTATGAACTTCAGTAATTACTTCGTTATGCCCAAGAAAAGTACTGTTAAGCTTCCAGTATGATGCTTTAGCACCAGAGGAGGAGAGTGATAAAGGTATTGTTAAACGAATTGTTTTATGATCTGAAAATGGCATAGGATAAATATCTGTCTTAACTCCTTTCAAATCTTTTGAAATAAGCCAGTAATCAATGCGTGAATAACTGGTCTGTGCCTTGTTACACCATGTATATGCTCTTTGAGCTGGATGGAAATCCCTCCAGGAATCAGTTAAATTACATCTCTGTGCAAACATCCTTACATTCAAGTTAGATGAGTCTGACTTCCTAGAAGGCCACCTGTCCATGTAGTTATCAAACACAACATTAAAGTGTCCGCCAAATATTAAAGAAGGGTGTGGATATTTAGATAGCCAGTGCAACAAACGATTTTCCAGCTTATTAAAGTAAAGATTATTCTCTGTTAGATTGTTGTATCCGTACACATTAACTAAACTGTAGAGTGTGCAGCTTTGAGAATTAGAAAAATAAAATGACCATCGTTATCACAATCAGAAATCAGAATTTCACCGTTAAACCTACTTTTAAGAATACAAACACCCGCATTGCGCTCTGTACCATGGGACATCCACAAGTCATCACCCCACTGCGACCTCCAAAATGATTTATCTTGTTCAGTAGAGTGGGACTCTTGTATAAAGCAAAAATCTGCACTATACTGCTTGCAAAACAGGAATAAGGCTTTACGTTTAATATTGTTTCTTAAACCCCTCGCATTTCGTGAGATAATGGACAAAGACATTAGATAAAGTCAGAGAAAAAAATAAATAAAATAACAGAAAAGTGAAAGCTTAGACCAAAGAAGTGAAGAAGTGGTTAAATTGAAAACCTGTGGTCACTTGAGTACTGCTGAAACTGAAAACTGCAAACCCTGGATAAGGGATGTGTGAACTAGAACCATAACATAAGTAAGTAAGAATATAAGTCTTAAAATAAATAAAATAAAAGAAAAGTCTTTTTTTCTCTCTTTCTTCTTCCTAACTCACTCAGAGACAATCACCATGTATGACATGAGTCTCTAAGGTACAGTGCATAACCGAATTGGCAATGAGAACTAAGAAATATGTAGCAGCTTAACCCTGATCGACTTTTAGTCGCAACTGAAACATAGGATCAATTTAGAAAACAAAGGGGAAAGAAACCAATGCAAAAGATGGGTAAAAACAACTGGATCATGTATCACTTCAATTCGAACCCTGTTTTACCTCAGAGTACGTTATTGCGGTGGAAAGATTTCTTTTCCATTGAAAAACGCACAACTTCCAATGAAGAATGCCAACTTGTTTTCCTTAAGTGCTTTCTCCACGGCTGGCCAGAGTCGGTTCCTTCGGTCGCGGTCATCAGCTGACAGGTCCTCCACCAGCTTCAAGTTGTTGTCCTTCAAAAAAGCAGACTTCTTGGTGGAGCGCCAGACAGCATCACGGTAGATCCTGGATGAAAACTGCATGATGAGTCCTCTCGGCTGGTTGCTGTTGGGCTTCTTGGGACCTAGTTGGTGCACCGTATCCACGACGTCTGGTATTTTCTCTGTCGCCTCCGGCAGAACAGTTTGGCAGATCCGAATCACCTCTCGCCGCACGTCCCGATTCTCTGTCTCGGCCAGGCCGTAAAGTTTCAGATTCCAGCGGCGTGAGTAGCTCTCCAGGTGAGAGCTCCTCTTCTCCTGTGCTTCAATGTTTTTTTTGTAATTTTCAAGCTGCGATTCCATGTTGACAACTCTGTCTTTCATAGCATTTAACTCGTAACAGACACCGTCAACTGACTCTTTCACTGCTGTGATGTGTGGTGTTCTCCTGGACCGCTTTCTTCATCTCAGAGATTTCAACTGAGTTTCCACTGACCATTTTTTCGAGGGTATCGGATCTCGAGTTAATCAACTCGGTGAGCGACGAGAGTTGTGAGAGAACAGCAACTGTCTGACCTCTGTTTGACGGCAGGAGAGGAGCCCGGTGTAAGAGGAAGTGAGGGAAATTCTTCATCCATCAGGGCATAATGTGCTGGTTCGGAAGCAGCTTCCAGATAGTCATGCATGGAGTCGGAAAGAAGATTTTTAGCGTCTGCAGGCTTGTCTGGCAAAGTTTTCGGGGGTTGGCTAACACTAGCGTGCTTGCTAGTAGAGCCGCCGAAGTTAGCTAGCGACTTCTTCGTATCGCTTTTTCTCTTTTCGGGCTTACTCATTTTTAGTTCGTTGACGGCAGTAGCAGGTACAGCAGGCAATAATAATCAGAAAGGTAGAGAGAAAGTTCTTGTTCACCGTATCTGGTTGTGAGAAAAA
Organism: Synanceia verrucosa; assembly: GCA_029721515.1. Lineage (NCBI taxonomy): Eukaryota > Metazoa > Chordata > Actinopteri > Perciformes > Synanceiidae > Synanceia > Synanceia verrucosa. The sequence continues at coordinate 2,361,287 of CM056564.1, read as the reverse complement.
AAGTTGGGTTTGCAGAGCTCAATAAAGTGTGCCATCTTGGCTCCCCAGGGCACGAGATATGCTCCGAGTGAGAAGAGGTGTTTGAATGATGTGTTGCCGTATGTACCAGCTATTTAAGGTGGATGGGACCACCAGGGGCGGATGTACACATTTACTTGTGCACAGTGCATTAAAACTTTGTAAGCGTGAAGAAGTATTACAAAAGCATCAACATGATGAAACAGTTACAAAAAAAATCAAGTTTATTTATTTATTTATTTATTTAATTTCAAAACAAAAGCACTCTGGTGTTTTGTCTGTTCATAGAACTCCATTTGTTGGCATGATGCCTTTATTTTGACATACTATGCATGACATACATGCAAGCTTGACTAGCTTTATGTTGAAAGACAATGAGTTATCTTGACATGTAGAGTTTATTCTGAAGGACTAACCGGAAGTATGGACATGCGTAAATATGCTGGTATGATCAAGTGCAGACTATAGAGCTGTTAAGATTTATTATCTTCATTAATTACAGGTGCAACACCTCCACAAGCTCAAACTAAAGCTGGCAGCAGGTTATAATGTCACTGTTGAAGTTAGTGACTCCTCCTCTACCAGCAGCACTAATGTTATCTACAGCAGAACATGACAGGAGGGAGAACTACAGTAATAATGAATGATAACTGTGGTCAATCTTTATAAACTTTACTAACATTTTATTTAAGAGATATTAATGAGTTTATATAGTGACCTTGCCGTTACAACATTACAGTTGCTGATTAGAAACATTTAGCCTAGTTACATTTAAAACATATGGATAGTTTAAAGTCATTATTATTATTTAAGTTATTACTGAAACCAATAATAATCAATATACTGTATTTATATAGTCTTACACTTACAACCATCCCTCTGAGGGCGACCATAACACTAATGTGGCCCTCGATGAAATTGAGTTTGGCACCCGTACTAGACAATGGTCTGATGATGATCAACAGACACAGGCTGCTACCAGTTCCTGTTTAGGACCCTGGGGAGTGAGAGTTTGCCTTATGATGTGTTCACTGGAAGTCAGAACTTGGAGCTCAGATCATCATAACCTCAAAGTTTAGTGCTCCCAGCTCTTCCAGCCTTACAGATGTACAACAAAACATGTAGCTACTGTTCAGTAGCAGATAGCATGAACTATGTCTGCTTGGTGAAATTAATCTGACTTTGTGAGTTGGTGATCCGACTTCAGATTTAAATTCTGACTTGAAGTTTGGAAATTCCGATATTCTTGAATACACCATTGAGATAAACGCCAGGCTCCCAATGCTGCTGCAATGACATTAATGCCGTTTTATCAGCAATGTTTGTTGTGTGCTGGGAAAGTGGGAGGATAGATCGGAATCAGTATGAATCCAAAGGGGACATGTCCCCCTGTCCGTAGTGACTGAGTACATAAATCATTTCCACTACACTTTTCACTGGACATTTTCATCATGCACTCCTCATGCAAACGCCTGTGGGGATTTTTCAAGTGCTGGTAAAAGCTGGTTGTGTTTCCGCTAGCTGTTACAACTTTAGCGTGACAGGTTTTCCACACAGTACCTGTTTCTGGTACACATCAGCAGCCTCAAACCTGAAATACTTCCTAATGACTGATGTGCTGTTTTTCTTGGAGATTAAATCCCCTAACTCCATTTCTGGTTCCACTAAAGCAATTTCTGAACATGTTAATGTTACAAAGCAGGAGGAGCAGGTTAACACTGATTGGTTAGTGTGCCCTGTCCACGAGTAGCAAGCCGCTTCTGACTGGTGAGCTTTGCAGGATGGTAGTTGATGCAACATTCTTTCATGTCTGCTACTGTGTGATGAAAATGAACAGGAGAGTTGTTACCTATGGTCCGTGATCGAGTTATCATCTGGCCAATGTCTCGATAGACTTTACGAAGGAACTCCTGAGCCCTTTCCCACAGGCATCGCTGCACACTACTGAGGCCGCACACAGAGGAGAAGGCCAGGAGAGGGCTGTACAGGAACAGGGTGAAGAGACTCCCACGCTGGGACTGATCTGGACAGGTGAGCACAGACATGGCACAAGTGAGTGACAACATGAGACACCTTTTATCTCCACACATTAACAACTCAAAAACTGGTTAATAAGACTGGTTTTCTAAATGAAATATTCAGTGTTTCTGTAAAACAGCAAACTAATAAATAAATACAGCTTTTTGTTTACTTAAAGTGTATGCTTTGTGATACTTTGTATTTTTATATTACCAACAACGACTGTACCTACGAATGCACTGCCGGCACTCTGTCTGTCTAGCGACGATGCAGCTTTTGTATTAAAAACATCCAATGTTTGACTAATATGTTCTCTGTGGCTGCCCTGATGTTCATGTGTTGCTGATCGAGGCTTCCTGAGCAGTTCAGGAGCTCCCACAGTCGCCAAACATCAGCGCCCTGACGCACAAGTATAGTGGAGCAGAGTTGTGTTGTTGAAACTGTTGAAGGTGTTTAATAAACATGTTCAGTGCAGATATATTCCCTAAAAACACAGCGCTTATGAAAGGTAATGTGGTGTCGCTCTGATTTTAGCATATCCATCCATCCATCCATCCATTATCTACCGCTTCTCCTCATAGGGTTAGGGGGGCTGGAGCCTATCCCAGCTGTCTTAGGGTGAAAGGCAGGGTACATGGTGGACAAGTTGCCACCTCATCACAGGATACATAGAGACAGACAACCATTCACTCTCACATTCACACCTACGGTCAATTTAAATTAGCCAATAAACCTAATCCCCATACATGTTTTTGGATGGCGAGAGGAAGCCGAAGTACCAGAGAGAACCCACCCACCACCCGGTACCTTCTTGCTGTGAGGCGACAGTGCTAACCACTACACCACCGTGCCACCCGATTTTAGCATATGTTTATGAAACATAGAGAGAACATCTCTTTCGCGTTTCTTTTACATCCATCTCACGTTTCAAATTAATACTTAAACAATGCTCTTTGATGGATTATTTTCTTTGATGAATTACAGAAGAAGCTTAGACAGAACCAGAAGAGATGGTTAATTTTATCAGCATGTTTGATCGTGAGGTACGACTGCATTTTTACTTTCCTTGATTTATTGAATGGAGTTCTGCTTCATGACCTGCCAGCACGTCTCTGGCAACGCATTTCAGGCAGTTTGTCCAAGTAGAGTTACCATCACACTACTTTTGACAGCCCTACTTCGAACAAAGTAAAAGTAAACTGCATTAAGCTAAAATTTGCATTTAGCCTCAACTTCTTTTGAAATAAATAATGTATGCCTCACGCCTCCTTGCAACACCGTATCCAGAAAACATCACGTCCCCCTCTCCCCCTTGAGATCGCTTGCGCCCCCAGGGAACCACTGTACTAATGAGTCCCAAGCTCGACTGTTTTCTGGAAACTATTGAAAACACATTAATGAGCTTCACTGTTTATTCTGACTCAGCCCACACACACAACTGTGCTGCTAATTCCTCACTAGAGGACCAAATGTGGATTAATCCACTGCTGAAAGTAGTCCCCACTATTTCCTCCTTTTTGAGTAATGTTGGATAAAAAACAGTGACCAGCTGTTTAGGAAACTGAGTCTTTAAAACATATTTTCACATATCTGTGACCTGTTTCTTAGTTTTTTTTGTCTTTATTATGAACCAATGGACTTGGGACTAAGTGGGGAAGTCAGGTCAGAACATACTGAGGGTAAGAAAACATAGAATATCACCAGATGTATTTAATGAACGCTGCACCAGATCGACACACACCTTGCACACTCTTGGGATATACTGTAGGCGATAGTAGGCATACCAGAGGCTGGCCAAACAGATTCGGGAAATGCTATTAGGATAAACAAAAGACAAAAAAAGTCATATTAAATATAAAGGTATACAATACAGTCACAATAACCTTGATCTTAACATACACACAGCATGTATTCAAACTATGTCAATGGCCATTCACTTTACTATAAAAGAAGTTATTATTTCTATAATTTGGGGCTTTGGTGGATTACGTACCTTGTAGGCTGTGCTGTTTGAAGAATCCACAATGATGAAAAGTGGCTTCCGAGTGAAAGGGAACAAGTCCCCAGGATGAAGGCTGCAAAATTAGAAAATTAGAAAGCTCTGGTTCTATCCCACTAAGTCCACAGTGAGCGTAAGTTATGACACATGGTTTGACATTTTAAGCTCGTTATTAAGAAGACAGTTTGGGTGTTTCTCCATAGCTCTATGAGGTACTTCTCCATAGTAGGACTATTAACTGCAGTAGATGCAGTTTAGGTCACAGTCGGAAAATATTCAAATCACAGTTAGGGCTTTGGGCTGTATTTTTATTACCACGCTGAAGTTGAAATTGAACTCCAACTGTTGCAATGCTTCTGTATTTTATGCCTGTGTATTGTGTGTTTATAACCAAGAAATAATTAATAATAAGACAAATAAGTGACAAAAAAAAAACAGCGTGAAAAGTTTTATTTCTCTGCATAGCTTTAAAAAAAGATGGTCAATGATTATAACCAAATATTGCTGTTTGTATTTCATATCAAACACCATATGCACGCCTGTAACTTTCACCAGCAAATGGCTCAACACTGCACATTATTATGGTGATTGATTGATTGATTATTGGTGATGCTTATTGTCCCAGCTCCACATAGCGTACATTTAAATGGACATTGTCATTTTTTTCTCCCATCTAGTGGTTAAATATGACTTTACATGCATTGCAACATGGTTGGAACTACAGTAAGCGGAATGGGTCAACTCCCGGGTGGCCACTATCACTGTGGATCCCCAGCCCCTGGCCCAGAGCTCCAGTCATTTTTCCTCGGACCTCAACAGCCCTCCTTCGGTCCGGAGGACTTCCCGAGCGCTTCCGGGTTCCGACCCAGAGCTCATTTTATGGCCCTTTTACGCTTTTTTGGCGATGAGGATTTGGCGCGGCATAAGTATGGTCTTGTATTATGACCAAAAGTGCTGTGCAGGTTTTACTTTAGTGCCGGGTAAGTAAAACCAGCCTCTCCACCTTGCTTCTCTGTGAAAAGTGAATCGCAAAACGCGGAAATGCATTTTGTCCTATAGGTACTAGCAGGTAGTGCTTTATGTCCCTCTCGGCAGTTTGTACTTTTTTTGTAGACTGGAAAGACATGGAAGCCTCCGTATGAGCGACCCGCTCTATGTAAAGACAGATAACTGATTCTTCACCCATAAGTCAGATTGTTGGCATAAGTTATTTTACATCAATGAGAATCTATTTATGAATGAAGAAGATTTGAGGTAATAAAATACTTACAAAAATTACATAGTGTCCCTTTAAAGGAATATTATTCTATTAAATGGATATAGATGTCATACACAGCACACTGTATTACTTTGGTGGACATACTTCAGTCTGTTTCTCCTAGCTGGTGGAGTGCAGACAACATCTACTGTAGGTAGCACACCCACTTAGAAACACCCATGCTATTCCTTTAACACAGACAGTGGGCAGCAGGCAGATATTTCTTATTTTCCTCTTGGGTTAGGACCACATGATGCTTTCTTCTGTTACACATTTTAACATATTTAAAAAAATGCCTTTCCTAAAATGTTAAATTAACTCTGTGAAAAATGAAAATAAATATATAAAACAAGTCACCAGTGCATTTCTTTCTGGGCCTGATTCCTCTTCTGCACCGTCTCTCCGTTCACCAAATCTCGATTTGTATTAGTGAGAACTCCTCCGAAATCATACGCTCCTGCAGGAAATGTTCAAAGATGAAAACATTCTTCATCATGACATAGGGGATTATAAACAAGACTTCAACTCTTCAGTATTGCTCATTGGATGACATGGTAAGTAAGGGTTGGGGTTAGTGTTGCCTAAATTTATACTTTTTGTGTGCTATAGACAAATTAACAATCTCTCTTAATGTTGCATCTGTTTAAAAGCAAAAAAAACACAAATAATTAATTTTGTCAGAAGATGAAGCCTGTGTGTCTGTATGTACATTTTTTAAACTTTTGCTTTTATATTTTCTCTGTTTTTATATTGCAAATATGGGTTTCCAGTTCTTGCTGTTGCTGCAACATAATTTCCCAGGTTGGGCTCAATAAAGTAATTCTATTCAATTCTACTCTATATCTTGACGTCTGAGGTCAAGGGGATCCTGTCGAAAAGGCAATGCCAATTTTTCTGAACCAGAGCTTAACCAGAAGCTTAACTTTGGATCATTATCTAGCCTAGCTAAATGACATGAAATGGTTGGTACCAGTACCTTCGCTAAAGCTCTAAAACTGATCCTGGGACAGCCTCCAGACAGCAAAGTCGTCGGGATTGTGGTCAACCTCACAGGTTTAGAGGGTTATGGCCTTTTTAGCAACTGCTCCAACGTAACTGTGGTGACCAGCCCATGATTTATATACATGTATAGTGATAATTTTGGCCTGGGTCAAACACACGTTGCATATCCCCATAGTATAGCTAACAATAAGTACGGTATAATTTGAAAAATAATTAAGGTTATTTATTAGATTGCTGTGACAAATAACATAAGCCTGAGACAAGCCTTTTTAGACATAGAAGGGACATAAGAAAGGGAATAATTTCTTTCATGCTTTCAGAATCAGAAGTAAGTTTGTACAAACAAGGAATTTTTCTTACATTACATAATATTATGGGTTTCATCTGCCTGTCTAAATGACACAATTTTGTTTTTCAGTCAGACATATGCATTACCCAAATGTTTGTTACAGCTGGAGCATCTACTATTAACTAAAATCACATATGGTGGATTTGATATTTTACCTTCATAATCTGAATGTCCAGAAGGGAAGACTCCAGTGGCCGACAGGTAGACCAGCAAAACACTGTTGGCAGGCAATTCCTGAAAATCAAGTCAAAGTGGGGGAAAAAATAATGTGGCAAAGCATGGGGCCATTATTACAAAGAAAAACTATTTGTAAATGTGTGTGGAGCGATGCGTAAATGTGAAAAACAAATCTGTAAATGTGTATATACACCTGTAAATGTGAACATAAATCTGTAAATGTTTGCATAAATTTGTAAATGAGTATACAAATCTGAAAATGTGTACATCCATCTTTGAGTGCCATTGACATATTTCAACGTTCAAGTGTTTTTCAACAGCGGGTCAGTAAAATAGAGAATAGACTTCAAGATACTACTTCTCACTTATAAGGCCCTTCATGGTCTTGCCCCTCCCTACATCGCTGAACTCCTTTATCCATAATCCACCTCTAGACCACTGAGATCTTCAGAACTAGGCCTAAGGGGGACTGTACCTTTGCCGTCAGGGCCTCATCCCTCTGGAACAGTCTACCCCACTCTGTCAGAGCAGCTGAATCTCTACATGTCTTCCAAACACTTCTTAAAACCTACCTCCTTCTTAATGCATTTCCTATGATTGAACGGTAATTTTCTTTGCACATATCTGTAGATGTTTGGTGAATTTATCTTGTGTTTACTTTTATGTTTATTTTTGTGTTTTAACTTGATTATGTTTTTACATTTTATTTACTGTACCTTGTACAGCACTTTGCAAACTTTGATTTGAAAAAAAAAGAAGTGCTATGTAAATAAAGATTAATGAAAATAAAAATTGCCATTGTCCATCCACTCTTTACATACAGTCTATGGTTGACTGTGTAGAGACTAGTCAGCACACTAAACTACAGCCTGTCACTGTGGCAGTACAGTCTACATACCACCTGTAAGCAGTACTGCTCCCTCCACATATATTTGCAAATAGTTTTATGACAATAACGGCTCCACAGCACAACAATACAATTATGCTAGATCGGAGTGCTACATGCACTTTAAATGATGACATGTAAATTGACAAATAGAAAATATAATAATTGGTAGGGGGTGCAGAAGAAAACCTAACCAAACATGAGTCCACACTATATATATATATACAGTCATGGAAAAAATTATTAGACCACCCTTGTTTTCTTCAATTTCTTGTTCATTCTAATATCTGGTACCACTAAACGTATAATACAATGAACACAACAAAAAATGCAGCTGGTCACATAATACTTTATGTCCTATTTGACATTCTTAAGCTTAATTGATTCCCAGGGTATATAAGAGGCCATTTCATGTCACAAGCAGCACTGCACATGCAAAGGCCTAGAGTGGTTTCCTGCTTACATTCAAGCCGTAGCACAACTCAGAAGTTGTCAGCTCTCACATAACGCCTAAAACAAAAGAATTATGTGAAGCAACAAAGGCAGCCATCTTGGCACTGCTGGAAATTGGCATGAGTGAGAGACAGGTAGCGAAAAACTGAAGATCTCCAAGACAGCCGTTCATTACAACAAAAAAACAAGCTGAACATGGCACTACCAAATTGCTACCTGGCCGTGGCAGGAAACGTCTTTCTACCCCACGAGATGACCGTGCACTCATCCGCTCCTGTGTCAGGAATCGTCGTCAGACCTCCAGGGACCTTAAAAATGAGTGGGCACTGTCGAGAAATGTGACTTGCTCGGCAAGGACAGTTCGAAACCGACTTGTTGAAGCTGGTTTGAAGTCACACAGAGCACGCAAGAAGCCCTTCATCAATGAAAGGCAGAGGAAGGCCCGGTTACTCTTTGCTCGAGACCACAAGGATTGGACTGTTGATGATTGGGCTAAGGTTCTCTTCAGTGATGAATCCAATTTTGAATTGATGCCCACTCCAGCCAACTTACTGGTTAGGAGGAAGCCTGGAGAAGCTTACAACCCAGACTGTCTTGCCCCTACAGTAAAACATGGGGGTGGATCAGTCATGATCTGGGGTTGTTTCAGTCTGAGTGGAACAGGGCAAATGCAATTGTGTGAAGGCCGAATGAACCAGGTCAAGTACAGGACTACCCTTGAAAACAGTCTTCTTCCATCAGCTGGAAAACTCTTTCCTGCCTCGAATGACTGGATTTTCCAACAAGACAATGCCCCTTGCCACACGGCAAGGTCAGTTAAAGCCTGGATGGAGAACCACAACATTCGCACCATGCCTTGGCCTGCTCAATCACCAGATCTTAATCCAATTGAAAACCTGTGGAAAATCATCAAACTCAAAATGGAGAACCACAAGCCCAAAAACAAAGAAAATTTGTTTGAATTTGTCCAACAGGAATGGGCTGCTGTGACAGCAGAACAATGTCAGAAGCTGGTGGAGAGCATGCCAAGACGCATGGCTGCAGTCATCAAAAACAATGGTTATGCAATCAAGTATTAACTCTTGTGTGTATCATGTGTTTAAAGCAAACAGAAAAGAAAACATGGAATGCTTAAAAGTAGTGTTTTTGGCGGTACAATGCCATAGCTATTGATGTAAGAATTTAAGTAATTTTGGTTATTATCAAGAAAACCATGGAAAATGAATAATCCTTAGTTCTTAAACTCTCATGAGCTATTTTTGTTGTTATCATTATAATTGTCCAAACAAATGTACCTTTAGTTGAGCCAGGCATTAAAACTAACAAGAAATTGAAGAAAACAAGGGTGGTCTAATAATTTTTTCCATGACTGTATATATACGTATACACACACGTATACGTATATATATATATATATATATATATATATATATATATATATACGTATATATACGTATATATACGTATATATATATATATATACATACACACACACACACACACACACAGATGCCACACGCCTGCAGGCACGTTATGCACAGACATAATGTGCAGGTTATGGACTGGCCGCCTTATTCCCCGGATATGAATCTGATTGAACACCTTTGGGACAATCTGGATCGCCGTGTACGGCGTCGTATTCCACTGCCGGTGACGGTTGCTGATCTCCGCACTGCACTCTTGGAAGAGTGGGAAGCGATTCCAGTGGCCGAAATCAACGCGCTCATCATGTCTATGCCACGGCGATCACACAAGATACTGACATTTGTAATCCATGTCGATTCATTTTTCTATTGTTGCTTTTGTTCATTCATGTTCAGTATCATACCAAGTGAAGTCACCCAATAAATTATGAAAATTTAAATTAATATCGAAAAAAATACAATGTTGCATTTTTAATGCCTCTTAGTATGTGTGTGTGTGTATATATATATATATATATACACACGTATGTATATATATATATACACACACACACACACACACACACACACACACACACACACACCACCAACCAACACTGACCTTAAAAGAGGCAGACAAGAAAGTGAAAAGCTGGCTGAATGTTGGCTTGTACAACAAATACTTGTGAGGGTTTTCTCTTTTAGTCGGCTTCTCATTGGGTTCCTGTGGAAAGAAATATTAAATATTAACATACTTACTGGACTGCTCATGGTAAGGGCAGGGGAACCAGTATTCTTGGAGGCAATTTAATTTTCATGTGTTCTTCACCCTGTCACACTAAATTAGTCCATCCCCAGTGGGGTTGACATGATTACAGGCCAAATGGCTGTATACAGGCATTTACTACTGACTGGTGCTGAGAGACTGCATCATATGAGGAAAAACAAAGCACTGGCACTCACAGGTAGAAGATATTTCTCAGTATATTCTGGTCCAAAAACAAAAACGTGTTTCAGTTGTCAGTGTTATCACTTGGACAGGTAAAGAGGTCACATGATTACATGTTAAGATTCATCTGTGCGTACAGCACCAGGAAACTAAGGAGGAGTAACCACAGCAGCCAGAAATCTATACAAGCAATACAATACAAAATATTTTGAATGCTGGAAAAATATGACGATGATAAAGAGCCATATCATACAAACAGAAATGACAACAATAACAATAAAGTTATTAATAAACTTGAAAACTGTTCATTTGTTCCTTGGTGCATCATGTGACGTAATCATGTTTTCTCTTCACCTGTTTAAAACTGGCATTACTGATTGAGTCATTATGCTGATGATGGTTTATGACTGAAACACTAAAACTTTATTTACCAAGAATATCGAGGGAACGAGATACGTATGTCGTTCCCACGAGATACTATCTCATTTGAACAAGAAAAAAAAAAAATCTCCTTGGGGTCTAGAGGGGCTCCTTAACAAAGTGCAACATCAGAACATTAGGAGCAATGTTTTCCATGGAGCACCAGGGATGCATCATTTTGGTAAAAATATGGTTGTAGCCTCACCAAAACTGCAGAAGATATGCTTTAGATCGTACTGCATTTGACATGTTGATCCAAGAAGTTGGAAATCTGCTAATATCTTTCTAACTTTAAAGACATTTTTACAACTCCTCCTCTACAAAAACACATTAGAATATTATGACATTAATCTCATAAAGTTATGAATTTACTCTCGTAAATTTCTGACTTTTTTTTCCTCAATGTGGCCCTGATACTCTGTTGTATAATCCACTCCATTACAAGTTTTTTCCAGACGTGACACCCACCAGTGTTCCTTGTTTCGAGGTCTGTGTGGCTAGGTTTACTGGTTCCCTCTCCAAAGCTTGAAGCATGCGGAACATATCGATGGTTAACTCACTGAACTTCACCTAGTGAAGGAAGAAAACAACACTGAGGTTACCTTGACATTCCAAGAAAGAAGATTATTTTTGAATAAGTAATTTAGGCATTATGGTTTGACAGCTTTTTAGTACAGAGGAAAACTATTGACGAAATGACAAAGAAAACCAGGGCAGCCACATTGGTAATAACTGAGCAAAAAACTGTAATCAGTTTATCACACTTCACACATCACACTTTCAGTTCTGAAAGGACACTGAGGTCCACATGTTGAACAAAAAAAAAAGAAAGACCTGAACACAGGTGCTTCACTTCCACAACCTCCTAAAAAGCGTAACAAAGAGACACTGTACTTTTAGTTGAAGTTATTTACAGCATATCAAAAAATGTTAGCTTTATGTTTTTGATTTCTTATCTATCTGCCATTGAGCAGAGAAAATATTACTTTAGCCATGTCAACATGAAGCTGCACATGACTGAAATGAAGAGGGAAAAGGACAAGGGGATGGTAATGGATGTTATATGCTGAAAAAATGTTGTGCTGTTAAAGACACAACAGACACTGGAAGCCTGAATCCATTCTAGTACAGGTGATGTTACAGTGTTACCTGTTGGAAACTATTCTGGCCACAAAGTTATGGATACAGCAGCTACGGCAAAGCTAAAGCTAGGCTGCATGCCTTTGTTGGTTGGACCTGTTTAGGTTTAGGCAGGAGAGAGATTGGTTTAGGGTAAAATATCACAGTAAACCTGTCTGTTTGAGTAAGGTTGAGGATAACGTCTGCATTTTTCAATCTGTGCCCTATTTTCCCGTGTTTTTGTGTCTAACACTGACAACACTTCTTAACATACCATAAGTCCAGTATTGAAAGAGAACCTTGCAGCTGCCAGACAAAGCCAGTGTGGCTGCAATGTGAAGGATTCTGGTAAACATGCCACCGTCAGTACACCTCCATTAAATGTTCTTGTTTTTGCCACTGACAGGCTAATATTTTTACTGTTAGTTTGCAGAAATTAAACTTTTGCTTAACTGTTTGTTACTGTCTCACTCAGCAAAGCCTCATCTGAAACCTCACATTGGATTCATTCTGTCAAATTCAGCAAAATGACAATCTATCACTTCGATATCACTGAGCTACGTTTTCCATACTACAAAAGAAACTTTGACAACACCAGTGTCCTGCAGTGCTCCTCTCTGCAACTCTCACTCACATTTCTACCATTGTTATGTGGCAACAAGTGACGTGACACAATAATAAAAGAAGGAGAAATGTAGGGATGTGCTTTTGTTTTGTTTGTTTGTGACTGTCCATCAACCACAGTAGGTTCAATCCTCTACTCCTACATGTCATTGTGTCCTTGAATGTAAATGTAAACAGACTGTACTACCAGGGTCAGACCAATTAATTGGACGTTCAATTTAATCGGCTAATTATAATTCTTTTCAAAACAATCAACATTGGCCAGAATTTCGCTAATTTCCATAAATCAATGCAGCATTAAATAGTGTCCTAGCACTATTTATTCAGTAGATGGAGCACCACCTGTCACAGTCTGCACCACCATTCTTCCACTTTAGTTTCACTCAGTCTCTGTACTGTCGTACAGAGGGTCTGACATTCCTCCATTGAAAACCAATTTCAGTTGGGAGGCGTGACCTGTGTTGAAGTCTGAAACGATTGGATCTGATTTTAACCAGTCGCTAACGTTTGGTGGTGAACTATGTAATGCGCCACTAGCATTCAGGCAAGCCAACTCCTCGCTAATAACGGAGCTAACTGAAAAATAAGACTTTTCCCGAACCCAGTGGGGAGTAAAGCCACAAATCTCTTGCTCCTACTTGAATTTCTGAATATTTGGGAGCCAAAACGGATTGAATGGCTTCCTTCACTTCTGTCTCCGCTGCCATTGTTGCCAAACTACAACCAGCCAGACTACAACGCAAATGCTGTGCATTCGACATTGTCATTAACACCCGCCTCCCCCCATCCCCCACCTTTCGCTGATTGGCCCAGTTGGAATTCATTCGGAAAAAATGTGTCCAAGGGGAGCAAACCCAAACGTAGTCTGTAGGGAAATGATAAGTGAGCGGAAGATTATGGAGGGCTACGGCCAGGCTAGGTAAAGAATGATGGAGCAGAGAAAACGTGATTTAACGGCTAAGGGTGCATCAGTGGGCTGCTGAGATCAAAGGTTTGATTTTCACATTGTTATTTATTTATTTTCTGAGATTTACTGCAAATTTGTATGCTATTTTCAATTCTTTGTTCTTGAATGTTGTAAAACTACAGCTATATCATTGTTGCAAGGGCTGAAAAATCTTTTTTATTATTATTATTGGCAAATAATCAGTTATGAGATTTCTTCCTGCTAAATACCGATATTGGCATAAGCCTCAAAAAATCCACATCGGTTGGGCCATGCTTGCAACATATCACATGTGGAGTGAGACGCTGGGTGCTATGCATGACAGATTAGGCTAAGGAATGGGATGGGACATGCAGAGGTCAAAACATGGGGAAATAGACCCCATGTTATGCTGAAGTTATCCTTTAAGATCACCTGGGCCTTCCAGAATAAAAGGCTGCTAAATTGTTTGGCTTTAAGTATGCTATTTGTTTCTTGCTTATTACAGTGTTACAAACTTATTTTTGGATAAGGATTTACTTTCCTGCTTAGTCTACTGTGTATTTATGTCACTGCTTCATTTTTTTATAGACCCTTACTTATGTTGCTGACTATCCTTGCAAAATACCTTTGCTACTGTTACGTTGTAAATGTCCCCATTGGTGGGACAAATAAAATTACATATTATCACTTTTTCTGCAATTTTATACAGGTCTCAGATGTCCAACAATATTGTATTCAAAGTGTATTACCGCAAACTCAGCCCTGGTCCTGAATTCCAGACAGTTAAAAATCACTGTATTGAGTTTTGCTGAGAACAGGCTGTTTCTGTGTCTGTACCTTTAAATGTTCCTGAGCTGTGTCTGACCACGCCCTCTCTCTGGAGAGAGGAAGTGACTCTCTCTCTCCCTATCATGTGCATATGTTTACTTCTAGATGTGTACTGGCACTGGCTAAAGAGGCTACCGTTAACAGTAGTCAGAGTCACCCAAATTACAAATAAGGCTCAAAGGCAGTGTCCTCTACTGAAGGGAGGGGCATTTCACCATTCTACGTCAGTAGCCGAAAAATGTTCAATTCACCTGTTTCAGCACACATTGGCAAAGAAGAGGAGCAAGCAGGGGAAGGAGGTGACAGACTTTTTTCACTCCTGGGGCCTCATTGACAGGCTATGGGGACACATACTACTGTTATAATACCTTTATAAAGTGAATTTTGCTTAATAGTTTACCTTTAAAACTGATTTGTGTTTTTACTATGTGCTACATGTATGATGACACGTACAACAGGCCTGAACTACTTGAATTTCATGCATACGTCAGAGAAACTTCTAAACATGAGAAAGCTTAGTGTGTCTGTGCTCTGTAGTGAACTACACATAATCAAATCATGTACCGCTGTTGTATCAAGTCACTACACACACAACAGGACAGGTATCACTGATCAGTTCTGTATTGAAAAGGTTTGTTTGATATGGTTTGTTTTCTTCAACAGGGCTGGTCAACAACAGTGCTGATGTGTATCAAGTGTTAGGAGATGTGATTTAGAATTAGTGGGTTAAAACCTGGTTGCTACAGTTGCCGATGATTAGTGCGTCTGCAAGGATGAGCTGCCCAACCACCATGCCTTGTTCCAGCGGGGGCACACTCCCCTCCTGCAGCCGGTTGCTGGTGACAACGACAGAGCTGTTGTCATTCAGGACAACCACTGGATCTGCCTGTTTTACAAATGAGAGAAACAACAATGAGCCACAGGTGATCTGGCACACAAGACAGCACACAACTCATAAAAAGGACTTCTTTAAGTACTTGCCAGTCAGTCCAAAAAACGTTTTAATGTCAGTAACTAACCTGTTATAACTCTGTTATAGATTACACCAGTATTTTTACTGTCCTTTTATAAGATCCATCAAGAACTGTGAGCAACGCAGGGCAATCTAAACAAAAAATATGTAAAAAGCATTATGGAGGATGAGTTACTTCTACGAAAGCTGCCACTTCCTGCAGAACCAAGTTCCACTCCAGCTGGTCCTCTGTGTTGAATCTCTGTGTGTAATCTTCAATCTCCTCAGATAACTCCTGTAGGGAGAAAACAAGCATCGGACACCAACTTTTTCACTCTACTGTCAATATCTGACTTGTGCTAATTGATAAAGGAGAGCTTTTCAGATATGCCTGCCTCAATAACATAAAAGCAAGTAAATATAATGAGTGTGTATTTAGCTGTTTGACAAAGAGCACTGCTAAAAACAGTCCAGATAGCCCGCTACAGCAAAACCAGAGGTGGTGCATATAATTCAGACCTGCTGATCCACTTTAAAACAGCGCTGTAACACACACTATATTGCCAAAAGTATTCGCTCACCTGCCTTGACTCGCATACATTCAGAGTTCCTTTCACTGGAACTAAGGGGCTAAGCCCAGCTCCTGAAAAACAACCCCACACCATAATTCCCCCTCCACCAAACTTTACACTTGGCACAATGCAGTCTGACAAGTATCGTTCTCCTGGCAACCACCAAACCCAGACTCCTCCATCAGACTGCCAGATGGAGAAGCGTGATTCATCACTCCAGAGAACGCGTCTCCACTGCTCTAGAGTCCAGTGGTGGCATGCTTTACAGCACTGCATCCGATGCTTTGCATTACACTTGGTGATGTATGGCTTGGATGCAGCTGCTCGGCCATGGAAACCCATTCCATGAAGCTCTCTGTGCACTGTTCTTGAGCTAATCTGAAGGCCACATGAAGTTTGGAAGCCCATAGTGATTGACTCTGCAGAAAGTTGGCGACCTCTTTGCACTAAGTGCCTCAGCATCCGTTGAACCCGCTCCGTCAGTTTACGTGACCTACCACTTCGTGGTTGAGTTGCTGTTGTTCCCAAACACTTCCACGTTCTTATAATACAGCTGACAGTCGACTGTGGAATATTTAGGAGCAAGGAAATTTCACGACTGGATTTGTTGCACACGTGGCATCCTATCACAATTCACTGAGCTGACCACTCACTGAGAGCGACCAATTCTTTCGCAAATGTTTGTAAAAGCAGTCTGCATGCCTAGGTGCTTGATTTTATACACCTGTGGTCATGGAAGTGATTGGAACACCTGACTCTGATTATTTGGATGGGTGAGCGAATACTTTTGGCAATATAGTGTATATACAATATATGTAGTGCATATATAACATATATACACACAGCATTTATATGTTCGTATGTACATAAATATCATAATAAATGAGGAAAAATACTTTTTTTCCTCTTGTTAACACTGTTAGGCAACATATTTGTACTATGGAAAGTTGTGCAAAAAAATAAAAAAAATAAAAATAAAAATTCTTTCCATACCTTCACCAAAACTTTGACGAGGTCCATCTTGTTCAGCAGTAAACAGACGACTATGTAGCGGGCATAATATCGCAGCTTCTTCACTACTAATTCTGGCCTGATAAAACAAAAAAGCAGTATGAGCTTTAAATCAAACGAATCCACATTAAAGTATGGGCACAAATAGAGCCTTGTTCATTAAGGCTACTGGTGACACTTTTTATTCCTGTTTCAATGTGGATTACAAATAATCATCTTAGTTTGCTGCCAGTGTCTGCAGTATATTCTGCAGTATATTTTTCTTATTAAACAGAACAAAAGAAATCTTAAAAGCCTAATGCACAAGGAATTTATGAAATGGTGATAAAGGGCATCTACTGACTGAAACAATAACTCACAGAACTTTATGAAACTTATTTTTAGAACTCACCTGTCCTCTTTGTTGACCTGGAAGTAGTAGGAGCGCTGACGGATGGCTGAGTAGAAAGAAAAGGCCTCATTCAAGTAACTTGTTTCTGAGGTACGAAGACTGTCAATAAAGAGTAGAAAGAAGGTGCGTTACAATCATTTCAGGACAATAATACCATTTCAGTTCACTTCAGGCAAATGTGTGTGTGGGTATTTCTACCAGTGTAGCTATTATAGAGTAGAATACAATACTGCAGTTTTTATTCATCCCCATTGGAGGAAATTCATTTGCTACAACAGTGTAAACAAGTTATAGTAACAAACAAGCTTACAATAAACAACAATAAGAATAGAATAAGTAAAAACATATATATACAGGAGTTGGACAATGAAACTGACACACTGGCCAATTTAGTGTTGAAGGTTTCATGGATAAATTTGACCAGCCTGGTGGCCAAACTTCATTGATTGCACATGGCATCAATAAGAACAGAGTGTGAAGGTTCAATTAGCAAAGTAATAGCACAGTTTTGCTTAAAATATTGCAATGCACACAACATTATGGGTGACATAAAGAGTGTTTAGAGTTCAGAGTTTAAAAGAGGACAAATTGTTGGTGCACGTCTTGCTGGCGCATCTGTGACCAAGACAGCAAGTCTGTGCACCCAATGGTTCAAACATTGTATCCTGAAGGCGGTTCTGTGTATCAGGATGATAATGCACCAATACACACAGCAAGACTGGTGACAGAGTGGTTTGATGAACATGAAAGTTAAGTTGAACATCTAAATATTTATTGAGCCACTTTGGGGTGTTTTGGAGGAGCGAGTCAGGAAACGTTTTCCTCCACCAGCATCACGTAGTGACCTGGCCACTATTCTGCAAGAAGAATGGCTCAAAATCTCTCTGGCCACTGTGCAGGACTTGTATCTGTCATTCCCACGACAAATTGATGCTGTACTGGCTGTAAAAGGAGGCCCTACACCATACTGATGAATTGTTGTGGTCTAAAACCAGGTGTTTCAATTTCATTGTCCAACCCCTGTGTATATTTACAGTATGCATTAAAGAAAGAAAAGATTTTTTTTTAATGGCAAACGAATTTAACTAAACAAAATCAATAAAATGTGTTAATACTATTTGGACTATGGATATGGATATACATAAATCAAGTATAATAATATACATTAAATGAAAATAATGCAAAGTTTGCTGTGCAAATTAGTACAATTAGGAAACCCTGAGTCATTCGTAGTCTGGAGGAGGATCCCTCCTCTGTTGCTCCTCTTGAGGTTTCTACCATTTGTTCCTTGTTTAAGGGTTATTTGGTGAGTTTCTTTAGTCTAGGTGAGGGTTGCATTGTAAAGGACAAAGGGTGCTGTACCCCGTACAGACTGGAAAGCCCTCTGAGACTCACTGTGATTACTGATATTGGGCTGTAGAAAAAAAATGGACCGCGACTTGCTCCACTGGCAGAAACTTTTTGGTCTCCTCCAGCTCACCAACAGGAGGCCAGTTAGCTATTAAAGAAAGAATACAGCTGTTATATATTATTTAGTAAGCCCCAGAAAGATGTCCTATTCTTGTATAATTGGCGTCAGATTTCATAGCGAGAAATGGCGGCATGGTGGCGTTGGGGGCCTGGCGTTTGGGTGGTCTGCCTCGTGGTGTGTTTGGGTGGTGCGGAGATGTCGGGGTTCTGGGCGCCGAGTCAGAATTTGGGTCACTGCTTTTGGCAGTGGCGTGTTGCTTTTTGGTCTGGGTTATCAGTGGAGTACATGAGTTGCTTTTTGAGTAGGGTGGCTGGTGGCAGTGGCTGGTTGGTATTTTTCGGTGGCCGGCTTGGTGCTGGGGGCGCGGGATGGATGGCCCTCGTGCTCCTGGCCCCCCTTGGGCCTGTCCGGGCCACCTCGGGGGTGGTGGTCTCTGCCTCCTCTTGGTCGCGGGATCTGCAGGTTCTTGGTGGCCCTGGTGGTTCTCTGGGTTTGGCCTCATGGGTACTCCCGCTTCCCCGGGTTGTGGGGCGCACCCGGCCGGTCTGGCCAGCTCCTTTTAAAGTCACATTGTTGAGTACTGATGTGAACTGCCAGAAAGTGCTCACTAAACTCATGCCTTCTACACATACAGTATCTCTCTCACTTGTGTTCACCAGCGGCATACACTGTTCTGTCAGGACTTCCACAACTCTGGTGTTCAGTACTGTAGGGTATTGAAATGAATTCGAGCAAGATGGCTGCCACTGTTTTTCTCTGCTCAAAGGCCTTCTACAATCCGTCAAAAAACACCAAAATAAGGTGTCATCCGTTCACAATGAAATCATTGCTGCAAGCACAATATTGATTTCGATCTACTGTATATTTTTTGAAATTTTTTAAAATCAGGGTTCTGAATGCAAAGGCGGAGCAATTGGTGGTTGGAAACAGAGCAGTGTTGAGCCTACTCAGAGAAAATGTTTTGTTTTTCTGATATAATCAAAAACAAGATGTCAACTAATATCAAAATGTTGGCAGAGGAAATGGCAGAGATTAACGGCTCTCTTAATTTCATGTCTGAGGAAATCAGCACTGTAGTGAAGCAACAAAAAAAAAATCCGTGAGCTGAAAATAATTATCAAGCAAAGGGACCAGAGGACTGAGTTCTTGGAACAAAGGGTTGAGGACTTGGTTGAGCAGTATTCCCGATCCGACAACCTTTTAATCTCTGGACTGGAGACTAAACATCAAAGCTATGCCAGAGTAGCTTCCTGTCTAGTAAAAACATTGATCTGGAGAGTCACCAAATCTCATTTTGCCACAAAAAATAATCCCATAATTGTGATCAAGTTTGTAAATAGGAAGTACAAGGTGGAAGTGTTGAAGTGTTTCATTTGCCAAGCAAATGAAAGGCACTGGGGTGTATATAAATGAGCACCAAACGAAGAAAAATGCTGAAATAGCAAGGAATGACCATATTCTAAGAAAGCAAAGCAAGATCCCAGCAACCTGGACAAGGAAAGGTGTATATTCGATTAAATGGACCCCCAGAGCAAGCCAAAGTGGTTGTGGTAAGAAATCTGAGAGACCTGGATCGATTCAAGTGACAACCATTTTTTTGTTGTTGTTGTTTTGTTGTTGTTCTCTCTATTTATGTTGAGATTTCTTTAAAAAAATCTGGGTTGTGGAGTAAGAATGTAATTTACAAGAAAAGTGACAGGATATGAATTATTTCTGTTGAATGACGGACACATTCAACAGTCAGGGTTTTTTTAAGATCTGAGTACACGGAACATAGAATATATGATTTTGAAAATGATGTGGATCCAGAGAATCAGTCACATCAATGTTTTCGGTCACATCAATGATTCTTGTAGATATTATACTGATGAACATCTTAACGATAATGTTGAGCTTGACAATACCTTATCATTAATACATTTCAATTGTAGAAGTTTACCAAAAAATTTCACAAAAATGAATGGATTTTTGGACACATTTAAAAATAAATTCAAGTTGATAGCTCTATCTGAGACATGGATAAATGAAGAGAGGGAGATTGACTTGCATATTAATGGTTATGATTTATATGTCACCAATTGGAGTGGATGAAAATTTAACTTGTATATAACATATTACTGCAATGAGGTGGAGACTTGTCCAGGGTGTACCCTGCCTTCCGCCCTAAGACAGCTGGGATAGGCTCCAGCCCCCCCGCGACCCTATGAGGATAAGCGGTAGATAATGGATGGATGGATGGATATAACATATTATATGTTAAAAAAAAGTTGTCAAAGAATATTTTCATTTTGAACAAAGTCAAGTATGTTTTTGATTGTAAAACAATGAGAATGTTGTACTGCTCACATAAACTACCTTACTTTAGTTATTGTGCAGAAATGTGGGGTAAAGCGGGACAGCTGCTGTGAAACGCTTTCATTAAAGTCAATGAGTCAATTTAAACCGCTCACAAAACTGCACCGTAACTGCAGTGTTCCCAGAGCGTATCACGCACGGCTTCGAGAGAGACGCGCTGGTTCTATTTCCAAGCCGTGTCACGGCCAAAACGCGACAATCTCCAATAACTAGATCGAGCAGACAGGAAGTCAGGCACCAGAATAAAAGAGTTTCCGGTGTATTATCAAAATAAAATGTCACGTGTGAACTCCGGCTACTTCATTTTAGCAGCATAACCGGCGGAAGGACAAGGAAAGATTTATCATCAAAGTGGAGAAACACAGTATAATATATGATGTCCAACATGCCTTTTATAAGACAGCAATAGAAAAGTGAATGCATGGAGAGAAATTGCTGAAGTGGTTGTGAGTAAATTCTACTGTAGTCTGTGTGTGCAATTGAATGAGTTTTCAAAAACTTGCCAAAAACTGACAAAGGGAGAGATCAGCTGTGAAATAATGAGCAGCTGTGCATAGTAAACAGGAAGTTCACTACATTATGTTGTGAATCTCGTGAGAGTGTGGAGCAGTCTTGCAGGCAGTGCTACGCTGTAAAATGCTCCTGGTGTAATATGCACGAGAAATGCTGCGCTGCAACAACGCGGGCGGTGTAAATTGGGTTATAAATACTTATATGAGTGATATAATACATTTGTTTTTATTGCAGAAAAGAGCAGCCTGAATCATCCACAAAGTTAAATTTAGAGAACATACCAACAGTTTATTAAATCAGGGTTACTAAAATTAACAGAGATAATAGAACTTCAGACATTGTTAATTATGTTCAAAGCAAAAAACAGAGTGTTACCAGAAAATCTGCAAAAGCTATTTATGTTAACTTCAGAAGATGAAAATCATAGATTTGATTTTAAGCACCAAGTTGCTCGGACTACTTTAAAAAAATGTGCATTTAGGTCGTTGGAATAAAAATGTGGAATTCCCAACCAAAAGATTCAAAAGGTTGTACAGATATCCATTGATTTAATGAAATTTACAAATTGTCAATATGCGCTTGAAACTTAAATGGGATTTTCATGACCAATTGTTTTGAGTTTGTATACTTGTATGGGTTATTATTTTTTTTTAAACTTTTTATTAGAATTAAAGTGTTCTTGATGTAGGCGTTTGAAAAATTAGTTGTATGTGTCAAGACCATCTTTTCTCTTTTATTTGTTTAAGGAGGAGTAGACCAATACAAGAAATGTTTTCTTCTTGCTGCTCATTTCCAGTCATGAAAGTGGTGATTTTATTTGATAATATAGTGTTCATGGAGGTATATATCTTGTTATCCACTTTCATGTAAGGAACAAATAAATAAATGAAATAAATCAAATGAAGGTGTTAGGAATGACACAGCAGCTTATGCTCTTTCATTCTAATAGCACTGCCTGCCTGTACCATCCCTTAATGAATCCCAATGGCTTGGTAATGGTATTTGGTAGATATAAAATAGACAGGAAAGCTCATCCTTGACATCATAGGCTAATCAGTTTAGCACCAGGTAACATTTTCTTTTCTAACATTTTAGAGAGTTTTGCAAGGCAATTGACTCAATAAGCACCTTTTGGAAATAATTTGATTAAATTGTCTCAGACTACGAAGAGACTGGAAACATATGCCACTTTTAATTTTACATCCCATGTTAATTTGAAAAATCTATTAGGTACATTTCCAGCAGCCTCTGGTCTCTATCTTGACCTATCCAAACATCTGCTGCTTCCCAAGGAAGCCTGCAAGGATTTAGAAGTTTCAGGAATTGCTGTGAAATTTTAAGTATTGCTGTTACTATAGTTAAAGTTCAAATTTCAAGAATGAGTGAATTTCAGTGTTTTATGATTGAGGAAAAAAATGTTGTGTTGCCCAGAACAATAATTAGTATGGCAGCCAGTCCCTGAAAAATGTCCCTGATTTTAGTGTTTTATGATTGAGGAAAAAATGTTGTGTGTTGCCCAGAACAATAGTTATTATGGTAGCCAGTCTCTACTCGAAAAACTGTTATTATCTCTGAGCTGGAAATGTCCCTGGATTTCATTTCAGAAATGTGGTCACCTTAATTTGTGATCCACACTTTCTTTAAGTAAAAATGTAATAGCAATATAGAAAAGCTTCATGTAAACTAGATATCCCAAAGCAGGTCCAACAGGTGGATATTTAAAGAAGTTACTTCCCTAAACAAAAGACACAAAGAGGAGGGAAGATAAAATCATGCCTACAACTGTTCATATATTTAGAATTGTCAGCTGGTGCCTTAATTTGGTGTTATCCTTTACTAGGGCTTTGTTAGGGCTGGGTTAAAACAATCGACTCAATCGATCTTAATCGATCTCCATTTAAATAGTTGATAATCGATTCATAAAATCCAAAGATCGATCCTTTAACCCTCTGATCATTTAGAAAAAATAAAACTGAACAAAAACTAGCAAACCCTCTCTAAAAACTAAATAAAACTAACAGAATTGGAGAAAAAAGGCAAAATGAAATAAAACTAAACTGTTCTGAAAAATCCAAAAATCCATTATAACCGTGGTTCCCACATCCTTACCCACCCAAATATTAGCAAAACCATTAAAGAAAAGACGGCAGGGAGACAACACAGTTTGACTTACTAGTAGTGGTAGTAAAGCTGTCCAATTTTGGATGCAACTTCCCCGATCTGCCATCTCTTCAAGCCATACCGACTGTCCAGAACCTGCCTATAAGTAAAGTAAAACATATAACACTGAGACAATGAAACAATTCAACCAGGGTATGAACATCTGGCAAATTACTCTGTGTCTGTCTTCACTTCTAACATGTACATCTGTCTTTGTGTTGATGGACTAAGAAACATACAGCAGACACTGTCAGTCACCAGCACTTTGACAAGTCATTCTACAAACGAATCATGGCACAGCCACCTAGTGAGGAAAAAAATGTGAACTCATGAGATAATAGAGAAATAACCTGTGCTGCTGCTGAAACTTCCACAGCTTTGTGTAGACGTCAAAAGTCCGTCCAAAGTAGGACTGCCACTGCTTGTGTCCATACTGAGGAAGGTCTCTGCAACAAAGAGACAAAGACAGTCAGACAGAGGGAGAAAAGCGATAACACCTATAAATGCCATCAGCTCTACCACCAACCACATAGTGATTAAAGTGGAGCCCTGACCTCTCATCTCTTTCAGGTGAAGCACATTGATTATTCAAGTTATCATTATTTGCATATAAAAGCAAATGCTTTCAAAAACTTCCTTGGTTTTATGACCTTCAGATTATTCTACATGGACTGAAGTAAATTATGCCCATTTTGCTCTTTGGGAACTCGAGGTCAGGTCTAATGTCCAGTTTGTGTTGGAAACACAAGAAGAGCTGCAACATACTGCACTAAGACACTCTTCTCTGACAGATGGTGACTAATATTTTTCATAGGGTGGATATACTGAAATGAGCTGTGTCAATCTCCCCTTCCTTTCACTCATTCATACAGCATCTCCACTGAGTGTTGTCTTAACCCGAAACCACAGCTCTACCTGAGTATTTAATCTTATTATTATTCTTATGTAACCACACTCCCACCACCATAATATGCCTGGCACAGGCTAGACAAGGGGTGGGCAAACTTTTTGACTCTAATAATACAACAAATCGCTTATTAGTCTCCTTCTCTTTTCCTTTTCATCCATTTCATGGTATACTACTCGTTTGCTGAATTGGCATGTCGACATGGAAAACATTAACGCGGCGGCAGCCCTAAGTATAATATAACTGAATTTAATAAAAATAATTTGGATAAATTCAGCGTCCCAGACTTAAAGACCCAAATGAGCCGGATTAAAAAGCCCAATACATGGCCCACAGGCCATAGTTTCCCCAAGTCACTCTGTTCGTCACTATACATCAGGAGCTGGTAACCATAGATTACACTGGGTTTTTTGTAAGTTGTCTATGTTTTTTCAACTAATTTTGGATGACTTTTCACCACTGAATCCGAAAATGACACCTGTTTCTCTGTATCAGGTAAGGTTTATGTGCTAAGTAGATTTTTAAAATATCTGATCTTCTGAGGAAATCGATTGCATTTTTGTGATTTTTGTTAATATTTATTGTCCAAAAGAGTTTTTAAGAGAAAAAAAAAAACTGTTATGTTACACAAATTATTCACTTAATGATACAAAAATAGATTTCTGTAAATTGAATAGCAGACATTGATAAAGGACATGTAGGACATGCGTCTTCAGGGTTCAGGGAACTTGCGTTTTTTTTCCGAAACCCTAGAATGCTCAGCGACAGGGATTACAGGGATTACAACAATTATGTTTTCTTGCTGTAAAACTGAAAGTTCATGATTATTTTTATGAAAATTTTACGATGATCCATGAGAACCGCTTCAAAAAGCTTGTTTTGTCTGACCACACTCAGAGAAAAGTCATCAAAATTGAGAAATATTACTGATTATGAGTCTGCTTTGAAGCAGAGCTCTGAGTAACGTAGTTAATCATGAACAATAAAACTGGACTAAATGCATGTTTTGAGCTGATGATCAAGTCATTCTGCCAATAATTCAGACATGCAGCATCAGTTCTGAATACGCTAAAAACTCAATAAACACAACAAACCAAAATCAACATAATAGTAACAGAAAATAAAGTATCTTATAGGGATGTCCCAATATCAGCGAAAAACCTAGTATCGGATTATATCGGACCGCATCTAAAATCTCCGATATAAACACTCTGATACCAGCAGTCCATTCAGAGCAGCATTTTTTATTATTTCCTTTATTTAACCAGGATAAAACTCATTGAGATTAAGAATCTCTTTTACAAGAGTGTCCTGGGCAAGACAGGCAGCAGCAGTTACAGTTACAGACAACAGAAAACATACACATGAAGACATAACCACCAAGTTAAGAAAAGTACAAATGTTCAACACATGTAGATCCAGTGACACCAAACTGACCAAAACCATTTAAAAACACCTACAGACATTAAATCTTTTCCCCAGATTATTCAAAAGCCCTTTAAAAGTGTGTAATGAGACCAGCTCCTTCAATTTCAGGTCATTTTGCACATAGTTCCAATCACAAGGAGCAGCAAACTTACAAGCGTTCTTCCCAGTTTCTGTTCTCACTGTTGGAACAGTCAATAACAACAGATCCTGCGACCTCAGACCGCACATACTCATTTTTTTTTTTTCAACTTTATTTTTATTGAACACCGCCACAGAGAAATACATTTCGGTTGCTACATTCTTTTTGTTTGTTTGTTTTTTTGTTAATATACACATTCTGTTAGATCAATAAAAAAGGACAGCAATAGCAACGAAAAAGAAACAATTATCACAATTTTTGCACTGGTATTCAGGTTGATGGACTTTAACAGTATTCCAACCTCACCTAGTCCCACTCCTCACCCACCATTTCCAGCCACGGTGCCCATCTGTCCCCAAATTGTGTGTTTTGGAGTCTCAACATAAAAGTTATCTTTTCCATAATGAAAATTCTCTTAACAGCCATGTATCAATTGTCGGAGGGTTTTTTTTAAGCCAATTTAAGGTTATTGCTTTCCTGGCTGCCGCAAGTAGTATATGCAGTAGGTATGTCTTTTTCCTAGTCATCTCTGTTTCAGGGAGTGCCCCAAGGATGGCAAGCAGTGGGTTCCTAGGCAACTGAGAACCAAAAATTTTATCCAGTGAGTCAAATATCTCCCTCCAAAAGTTGTCTAAAATTGGACACTTCCAAAATACATGTGTGTAGTTCGCAGACTCATCTCTGCAATTCCTCCAGCATGTACCTGTTTGACTGGGAT
The DNA here is from genome assembly GCA_029721515.1 of Synanceia verrucosa. Taxonomy (NCBI): domain Eukaryota; kingdom Metazoa; phylum Chordata; class Actinopteri; order Perciformes; family Synanceiidae; genus Synanceia; species Synanceia verrucosa. The sequence goes on along the minus strand of CM056564.1, from coordinate 2,334,238 downwards.
CTATTTTGGAAAGAATTAGCGGGGTTCTAAAAAATCTGTGAACTATTTTCCACTGGAACTCTTTCCATAGGTTTGCACAAGTGACTTTATGCAGTTCTGAGGAAATACTGTCCCAGACCTCCATGCTTATCTCTAGTTAAAGTTCTGCTTCCCATTTTTGTTTAATATGCAGAGTGTTTTCTCGTTTCATACTAGACAGCGCCCTGTATATACTAGATACTGGCCTCCCAGTATGCTCCCTTTTTTGGATCCCTGTCAAGTACCGCTCAATAGGTGAATCTGATTTTTTGATGATAGTCCAGTCTGGGTGTTTAGATAGATAGCTTCTTACTTGAAGATACCTATAGAAATCTGATCTTGGCAGACTGAATTCATCACCCAACTGTTGGAATGTTTTTAATTCCTGTTCTCTAATAAGCTGATGTACAAAATTTAGGTTCAGATGACTCCATTTTTGGCGTTTGTAGGTTTTGCCGCAAGTGACCTGTGGGCACGCTCGATGCCGAGGTCCTCTTCCTCTGGGAGCTTGAGAGCAGCTTTCAGTAGCCTTGCTATGAAGCCGATCATATTCTCACCACCCTCGGCGCCTTCTTTCACCCCGTAGATCCGTAAGTTTGACCTCCTTGAACGGTTTTCAATGTCTTCAAAGTGCGCTTCTAGACGACGTTGTTTACGTAACATGTAGGCCAGCAGTCGGTCCGCTCGTGCACCGTTGTCCTCCACGTTGCTCACTCTTTGCTCGGCCTCGTCCAGTCTTTTTTCACAGCCTTGTATTTGCTCCTTCACACCTTTTAGTGTGTCTTCAATTTTGTCAAACCGCTGTGTCATGTCTTTTCTCATTCCTTTTATAGTCCGTGAGTTCGGGAGCCCAGTTATCGCGCTGCCATCTGTGTATCAATTTTTATGATGATACAACTTTATTAAAGTCGTCAAAGAGGCGAATGTATTTTCCTGGCGAGTCATCAAAAAAATCGCCACAACGCCATTCAGGCGCCGTTAGTTGTAGCTTCACAGCATTCGGAATGTAGCTTCACCGACTTGTTCTTTATGTTTCAGAGGTGGAATGAAGTAGAAGTAAGAACGAGTCGCTTCCTGTTACTATGAGTAAGGCATGACATTAATGCATCGGAATGTTCAGGGCTGAGCCCCCATCATGCTCAGAAAATTTGAAGCTGCTAGGCTCGAGTATGTGAACGTGACAGCCATACAAATTTAAACGGTGAATTTGCCGTGAAGTTTAGCGAGCCCTAGCAGCCACGCCCTTTGACCTAATTACGTGCAGAGCAAAAATTTTGCTCATCTAGGTCTGGAGATGATCTGTACCAAATTTCAGGTCGATTGGATGAAATCCCTAGGACGACTTTGTTTTCATCAGAAAATAAAAAATTCAAAATGGCCGACTTCCTCTTGGAATTTCATAATAATAACAATAATATTCTGTTCTATTTTCATGCACTACAACTGTGATACCCACAGTAACAATATCATGACATAGACATCCAAAATGTGAGAGCCAATCTGACTCTGGATCTCTGGTTTGCTGAAGAACACAGACAAAGTGGCAAGTCTGTTATCTATTCTGTATTATCTATTCTGTATGTACCAGGCAAGCGGCAACCATTCCCTCCTGCTCCTGATGGGGCAACTTTTAGCTGCATACTCAGACTCCTGGGGTACATTTGGTTTCTGAGCTGGAATCAGTGTCAGCAGCACCAGTCACTAGCTAGAATAAAAACAATGACATGCAAATTTGAGTTTTCCTTTATTTAGGGTCTGGATATTGAGACAAATATACCTCACAACACAGATGTCCTGTACAAGAAGGGCCAAAGTCGTCTCCACCTGCTGAGGAGACTGAGGTCCTTTGGAGTCTGCAGGACTCTGCTCAGGACCTTTTATGACACTGTGGTGGCGTCTGCAGTGTTTTATGCAGTGGTCTACTGGGGAGCAGAGAGCACAGAGAGGGACAGGAAGAGACTGAACAGGCTGGTCAGGAGGACCAGCTCTGTCCTGTACTGCTCCCTGGACTCCATATAGGGCTGCAACTAACGATTATTTTAATAATCGATTAATCGGTCCATCATTTTTTCGATTAATCGGATTAAAAAAAAAAAAAAAACATATGTCCCCAGTATACTTTTCACGAATCTTGAAAGCTATTAGTAGTTGTTTGTTTTAAAGTCTCTTCTCTCCTGAATCATATTACTAGAAATCACACAATGCTCTGTTCCTTGCTGCACAAGAACAGACATGCAAACAGCACACTAGCAGATAAACCGTGCATTGAGTTTAAAGTGCGTTTCATGAAAGTACAACCGTTCGGAATCATAATAAAAGCATGTAAAATAAATAAGATATAATGTTTAGGGAACGTTGGATTCAGTAGCTGATATAAAGTGGTCGCTGCTGGTTCCCACCGCTGTTTACTTATGATCGCTTCCTGCTCGTTTTTATGGCAGTTATCTGTCTTTGTTCAGGATCTTTGGTAATCCAGTAAAATGATCTTCCTTTTGCTCGTCCTTGGCTGTTCCGGCATCCCGTAGCACAACAGCTATCCACCATATCTCCGAGAAACGTTTATAGGCGTTTAGCTGCAAGCGGCGAGATCCCTGGTAGTAGTTTAAACAGACAAGGTGGAGCAGGTTACCTGCAAATGCCCGGTTATTTCAATTTTGGTTTTCACACGCATATCGTTACAGCCCTAGTATTAACTTCATTATCTCCAGCTCGGAGATAATAACAGTTACCAGTCCTCTGATTTTAAAGCGGGCAGGAAGCAGAGAGCCTGGGGGAGCATGTTGAGCGCTGACCAGTGACTGTTGCTGCAGTTAATACAGCATTAACAGTCACTGGTCGCTGCTGTATTAACTGTTATTATAGCAGGAAATGTCCCCGGATTTCATTTCAGAAATCTGGTCACTGTCCATTAAACTCCTCAGTTCTGTGCCACCACTGGAAACTTTGCACTCTGCACAGCTGCAACGTCAGACTTAAATGAATAATCCTGCCACAGGGTCGACATCACTCCTGCTGCTTTCTATTTTGCTAGCACCTTAGCTCAGCTGTTGTTGTGATCACTGGGCTCTGCACGCTGCTCTGGAATGGACTGCTGGTATCAGAGTATTTATATCGGAGATTTTAGATGCAGTCCGATGTAATCCGTTACTCGTTTTTTTTAGCTGATATCGGGCCGATATCCAATATCAATATCAGATTGGGTCATCCCTACTTTTAGTCAAAGAGATGTGTCTGAGCTGAATGTGGTGATGCTACAGAACATATAATGGGGACGCTTTTAATTTTTCTTTCTCGTGTTGCGCTTTTTAGATGGTCCCTGCACTCCAACGGCTGAGGCTCATTAGGAGCAATGCTTTCCATGGAGGGGATGCATTGTTTCGGTAAAAATACGGTTGTTGCTCATCACACGTGTCTCACCAACATAGCAGAAATGCATTGTTTACATCTTTAGATCCTACTGTATTAGACATATTGATCCAGGAAGTTCAAATCTGCTACTATCTTTCTAAAGCTGGTTTCACACCGAACACGGAAAGTGCAGCACGCTGTGTGGGCTAGGGCACAACAGGCACAGAGCAGGACCACCAAGTTGCTAGTCAGTATTATTATTATTATTACTACCTTTTCTCTCCTGTCTTTATTTCAGGGGTATTGGTTGCTTTGAATAATGCATCTCACATTCTTGATTTTTAATGACACTGCCCGTTTATAGCCTTCTCCACCCATCCTATCTCATCCTGTCTATCATCTGTTTCCCCCTCAATTCACAAAGGTGCAGTACTTTCCTCTCTGGTTCATAATAAGACAATCTAATAAAGAATGACAGCTTAGTTTACAGAGAGGGATGGTGACGGTCACACACATGCACAAATGTTAATATTCTTTTCTGCAAGATTAAAATAATTGACACCTCCCATCTTGTGGTGTTTTATGATGGGAATGGGTGCTGACAACAACAAAAAAAATGATGATGATGATGATGAGGAGAGCCGCAAGAAGAAGAGTTTGGGTACATGCCACTTTGAAGGGAGTCAGAATGTGGGAGAGTTTCAGCTTGTTCAGGAGCTACAGTCCCGTGTCCCACAGCTCGGCAAATTATACAGCAAGAATCAGCCTTTCTGCCACCATTTGGACACATGTTTTTTCCCCTTTCTGTGCAGCATCTTTTTTATAGCCAAAATAATTATACACAACTGATGTGGTGCCTCTCTTGGTAACAAACTTTCAGTCAGCTTCAGTCAGGTTCTGTCCAGCCTGAGGCCATTATGTGCAACAGTTTAAAGAGGTGACATTTACTTCCCTCTCTCTCCCTCCCTTCTGTTTTGCTCCAGCGCTCGGCCAAGCGCTCGGCTCAGCTCACTCCCAAGTCATGTCACCAGATTACATCACCTGTCAAATCGTAGCCTTTGTGGTTAGAAAATCCCATTTTATCACATCACGATATTATCGCAAATGCAACTAGAAGAGCACTCAAAGAGTGCAGACCTCCGCCAGACAAAATTTTCAAGGTTGGTCAGAAGTGGCCTAACTTAAAATGGATTGATTTTTGGTGGTGACTGGATCCAACTCAATGGCACCACCAAAAATTAATCAGTTTTAAGTTAGGCCACTTCCGGCCAACCCTAAAACCAACATACAAATAAACAAACCCCGATGAAAACATAACCTCCTTGGCGGGGGTAATGAATCGTTCAGCCCTACTGTCAACCACAGGTCACTAATAAAAGCTTTGGTAGCTCAAAGTCTGACAGGTTTCTTTCTGTCCCGTGCTCACGAGACTTCCTTTCACTAAACAAGAAATACTGTCACGAATTGATCTCGCAAGATCTCGTGCCACAAGATTTTGTCACATCCCTACAATATATCAATCAAGCACCAACACTGATGTGTGCAGGCACAACAATGACACCATAGGTCATCCGTAAAATGCTATTTTTTGCTGGATGATAAAAAAGCCAAAATCCCATGGTTCTCATTTTCAATGATCAATTCAACTTGTTCAATAATTCAGCTTGGCAGGTCAGAGAGAGGCGCTCAGTGTGGGAGGATCCTGGCCCTGGTGCTAGCAGGTCTTCGCTGAGCACAGTTCCTCCATACTGGAGCGCTACGACCGCCCTCAGGTCGGCTCTCCATGATCACCGCAACTCCGCCAGCACTGCTACAATCCCGCTATTCTCTGTGATCACCATGATCACCGCAACTCCGCCACCACTACTACAATCCCGCTATTCTCTGTGATCACCATGATCACCGCAACTCCGCCACCACCGCTGCAATCCCGCTGCCTCCGCCACCCCCGCTGCAATTCCGCTACTCTCCTGATCACCACAACCCCGCCGATCACTCCTTGTCCTCTGGCATAAAATGTGCAACACAGTGTTCAGCTTTATAACATGATTTACGGCTATTTTCAATTCAACAAAGCAGCCTAATCAATTATGGACAGTTCTACATAAGAGGGGTGTGTCTGTTATAAGCACTTACTATTGAAATTGAACACCTGTTTATGCAATGCTTCTGTGTTTTATGCCTGTGTATTATGTGTGAATATATTCAATTCAATCATGAGAAGTACTGAAACCTCGAAATAAATTATGATAATATGAAAACAACCCCCCTACAGTTAACAGACTTGCCTGCTGCCGAGCTGCAGTGTGAAAAGTTTTGTTTCTCTGTCAGCTTTAAAAACAGGACGTTACTAAATATTACTGTTTATATTTCTTGTCAAAGACAATATACAGTCCTGTAACTTTCAACAGCAAATATGTAGGGCTAATTTTTTTTTTTTATTTAATATATTGCGGTGATGACGGTAATGAGCTCAACACCACGGTAAGCATCACATGACTGCGGTATTGCGTTGATGCAGTTATCATCCCAGCCCTATTCCGTACATACACTATATTACCAAATATATTCGCTCGCCCATCCAAATAATCAGAATCAGGTGTTCCAGTCACTTCCATGGCCACAGGAGTATAAAATCAAGCACCTAGGCATGCAGACTGCTTTTACAAACATTTGTGAAAGAATGGATCGCTCTCAGGAGCTCAGTGAATTCCAGCGTGGAATTGTGATTAAATCCAGCAGCTGCATCCAAGCCATACATCACCAAGTGCAATGCAAAGCGTTGGATGCAGTGGTGTAAAGCACTCCACCACTGGACTCTAGAGCAGAAGAGATGCGTTCTCTGGAGTGAGGAATCACACTTCTCCATCTGGCAATCTGATGGACGAGTCTGGGTTTGGTGGTTGCCAGGCGAACAATACTTGTCGGACTGCATTGTGTCAAGTGTAAAGTTTGGTGGAGGGGGGATTATGGTGTGGGGTTGTTTTTCAGGAGCTGGGCTTGGCCCCTTAGTGCCAGTGAAAGGAACTCTGAATGTTTCAGCATACCAAGACATTTTGGACAATTCCATGCTCCCAACTTTGTGGGAACAGTTTGGAGCTGGCCCCTTCCTCTTCCAACATGACTGTGCACCAGTGCACAAAGCAAGGTCCATAAAGACATGGATGACAGGGTCTGGTGTGGGTGAACTTGACTGGCCTGCCCAGAGTCCTGACCTCAACCCGCTGGAACACCTTTGGGATGAATTAGAGCAGAGACTGAGAACCAGGCCTTCTCGTCCAACATCAGTGTGTGACCTCACAAATACACTTCTGGAAAAATGGTCAAAAATTCCCATAAACACACTCCTAAACCTTGTGGACAGCCTTCCCAGAAGAGTTGAAGCTGTTATAGCTGCACCCACGTGGTGGACCCACGTCATACTGAAACCTATGGATTAGGAATGGGATGTCACTTAAGTTCATATGTGAGTCAAGGCAGGTGACCGAAAACTTTTGGCAATATAGTGTATCATTCCTGTGTGCTATACGTATTTCCTAAAACTAACTAAGTCGATGCTTGATAACAAAACACAGTCCAGCAGACAGGAGACAAGAGAAGAAGTAAAGACTGACCTTAACCCGTTGAAGAGCTGTTTGGACTTGTCCAGGAGATAGCAGAAATCTGTGACGGTCTTCCGTTCTCCTAATGGAATATCATCCTCTGTCTCTGCTCCAGTCATGACACTGACTTTCACACCTGACAAGAAAAGAAAAAGACAGAAATAATGAATATACACTGATGAGAGGTCCATTTATTCAGTCATCCTCCAGTAAATGCTGCTCATCTTGTTTAGGGTCTTAGAGGGACTGATCAGAGACCATCACAGGACCAACACATAGAGACCACCATAGATAGGGGTGTGCGATCTGAGGGTGTGCGATCTGACGATAATAAATTGTGAAGAATAAGGTGTAGACGATCTGCCAAAATGCAGAGATCGTAGAGATCACCTTGGGTTCATGCACTATAACTTGCATTTCTATGCTGGTCCGCCACCAAAGCAGCAGATGTATTACGTCGTCAACCTGACTGACCAATCATAGCGAATCACAGGTAGTGACGAGTTTTCTTACACGCTTCCTTGTTATGTGTGTACGTAGCAGTAGCCGCATGGAGAGCTATGGCTAACCAGAACTTGGTTTTTCTAAGCAAACCCTGACGACAAAGTAGGCGTAAGCAAGTTCATCCGGGTCACACATAGTAAAATTAACAAACAAAGAAAATATGTGTGGAATATGGCGGCAGCAGATGTTGTAGCATAGCCTGGCACAGATAAATAATGATTTGTATGAAAACAAATGCTTGCTGGTAGTCGATGATGCGATCCATGATTATTATTTTCCTTTCTGTGACATACACTTTGGTATGGCTTTGTTTTTATTTGGTGGCAAATCAACACCCTCTGTTGATGATGCATCACCCATCGATCCAACCATTTTCTACCGCTTATCCTCATAGGGTCGCGGGGGGGCTGGAGCCTATCCCAGCTGTCTTAGGGTGAAAGGCAGGGTACACCCTGGACAAGTCTCCAGTTCATCACAGGACACATAGAGACAGACAACCACTCACACTCACACCTACGGTCAATTTAAATTAACCAATTAACCTAATCCCCATGCATGTTTTTGGATGGTGAGGAAGCCGGAGTACCCAGAGAGAACCCACACAGACACAGGGAGAACATGCAAACTCCACACAGAAAGGCCAAAGGATTTGAACCCGGCGGTGGTGTAGTGCTAATCACTACACCACCGCCACCCTATGATGCATCATGGGTTCAATTACATGATATGAACACAGGTGGCACTGGTGAGAGAGAACCAAAGAGATTACCAGAGAGAAAGAGAGAGATTCAGAGAGAACCAAAAGAGAACAGAGAGAACCAAGAGTGAACTACAGAGAACCAATAGAAAACAAGAGAGAACCAAGAGAGAACTAGAGACAACCAAGAGAGAACTAGAGAGAACCAGAAGGGCACCCAGAGAGATTCAGAGAGAAACCAGAGAGAGAATGAAGAGAGAACCCATGCTACCACAGGGAAAACATGCAGACACTGCTCCTCAACAGAGTTAACTACTGTGGTCCTGATGAGAGGGACTGCATTAAAAACAGTAAACTGTGGTAACTAGACCTGTTCAGTCATGTTGATAACCACACTATCGCCTAACCACTGAGCAAACATGGCTCGTAGCAGATATCACCTTCTGACTGTCTTACTGGTGCCCTACTTGATATGGATAAAAATGAGAAAGTATGGAGGAAATGTGTCACAGGGTCACCTTTTTTTAGGTTGACTTGGGCTGTCCCAGATTCCACACTTACAGTGGCTGCAACTTCCACTTTGCTAAGAAGGATGTTCAATCAGGTCAAGGCAGCACAGTCAGGTCAAAATGTTCGGTTAATGCTGGGCTTTGTAAAAATCATTTCACTTCAAGTGAAAATCACTGATGAATGATGGACTCTCAAACCTTCAACTTACTTCCTGTGTGCTATTAGGAAGGGTCGGAAACCAAATTTCTTTGTATCCTAAAATATCAGATTGAAAATTTCTTTAGAGAACAGACAACTATCAGACAAACTATCAGTTTTGATGACAGGACTTATACACACTCGATGGGAGAAAAACCTATGGTTATAATGAGCCCTTTACAATAACATCTGCCACTCTGAGATGAGCAATATTATACAATATGCATCAATTATGAGCTAACGTTATATGTGGCAGTGGTAGCTGTTGATGGTAATGGATAAATCTATCCATTCATCCAACGTTAGCTGACTTACCAAGCTTACTTTGGCCATGAGCTCTAACCTGATAACCACCTATAAACATACTGTGTATATCTAAGGTCATTAGCCTTCTGTCAAGTCAGGACGCCTCTCCAAAATAAACATCTGGATCTTACCGTGTGGATAACAAAGATAACCAGCGCTAGCTAACATAAAGACAGGTTACACAGCGGCTTTAACCACTTCTTGACTCATTCATTCTCATTTCTCCTTACCTCTCCAGCGGGCTAACGTTGATGAACAGGAGTAAGGTTGCGTTTCCACAGTGATGCTCTTCAAAAATCAGCGCAAAAGCCAGGGCAAGCTCGGTAGGTGAAGCGTGCCTTTCTTAGCATCTCACTGCAGTGGCACTGACAGAGGACCGCTGTCCGGTGAGTCGTGTCCCGGGCAGAGAGGACGGAACTGCCACCCGCTGAAGCTTAAATGCCGCTGCTCTGTGTGAAAGGACGTTGTCTCGTGACAGGTTCAAAGGCAGGAGACAAGGTGAAGACAGCATGGAGGACAGCCGCTGGCTGCGCTGCTGTCAGCTGCTGCAACAGTCAGTCTACGGCTGGAACTGGCTAGCTACTTCCGGGTGAATATTTTCAAATTACAGGTTTCCCGCTGGCAAAGTGTTTAATATGCAAGAAAAAGATTGAATGTCCCCTATTTATATACAGTCTATGACACGTCTCAATACAAAGGGTGTCAAAAATAAAAATGAAGATTTCCTTCTACATGCATTTTTTGTTTGGGTGGTGAAATACACATAATAAGGTAATCATTACAAGTACAGTTATCATCCTCAGTATGGCAGATATTCCATGAGACATGGACGATTCACTCAGACAATAAATACATGAGTAAATAGAAAGGATACATAAATACAAGTAGGCAGCAAAAAAAATGAAAGAAAGATTAAGCTATAGGTCTTTTAACTTTCAAAGAAACAAAAGACCTTATGTTAAAAGATTTGGATTTCATTAATGTCAGGGACTTATGAATAAAAGGAGCTCGTTAAAAGTAATAAAAGCTTAATTATTAAGGTAAGATAAGACAAACCTCTTTTAATCCCACTGCAGAGGACTTTACAGTTCCACTTGGTCCATTTTCAGTCAGAAATAAAAAAAAAAAAAAACTGAAATAATGCTATTATGATCAATGGATTTGCACTTGACTATTCCATGAACTGTTTCCAGAACAACTGAGCACTGGATTATGAAACAAAGAGATGCTTTGTTGTTTGAGCATCACAGTTACAGAAAATGCATTCATTGCAGCCAACACTCAACCTTAATAATTCAAGAAAGGGTAACAAGTCATTCATTATTTTACATTAATTTATTTTGTTTCAGGTGGAGCTATTGAAATGAGGATTGTGAGCACAATATTTGTTTTTCCAGAATAAGGAATGGGCAGCAGGTGGTATAGTGGTTAGCACTGTCGCCTCACAGTAAGAAGGGACTGGGTGCGATTCCCAGCCCAGGGCTTTCCTGTGTGGAGTTACATGTCCTCCCCGTGTCTGCGTGGGTTCTCCCTGGGTACTCCGGCTTCCTTCCAAAAACATGCATGTTAATAGGTTGATTGGCTAATTTAAATTGCCCAAAAGTGTGAATGTGAGTGGTTGCCTGTCTCTGTGCCCTGTCCAGGGTGTACCCTGCCTTTTACCCTAAGACAGCTGGAATAGGCTCCAGATATTGTCATTTGCATCTAACAGGTCCGTTACACACCAAATGCATTCCAAAAGAAATGCACGCCAAAGAAAATGCTCACTGTTGCATACAAACCCCAGGAAGTGTACAAGCTTTTTACATATTGGTCAAAGGTGGGCCAAAAATGTCCACAGAACCAAGACTTCCATTGCAAACTAGACTTCCCATTTTACCCTCAGCATTAGTAGATTACTAAAAACGCACTAAACTTTGATATTTGTGTGATGACTGTGAGACATTAAATCTTATTTGCGACTATCTAACACACAAGAGCAGGTGATCATTGCCTTTGTGATAGCCAGAGTACCGCCTCTCAATCCACCATCAGCTCAGCAGATTTCTCTGGACCAGACTGCAAAATCCTGGATCAGTGATGTGCTTGTCGTCCTTACCTGTGATGAGGCCTAGTAGCAGAGTCATCAGAGAAGTTTTGCAGGTGGCCAGTGGCGTTGCTAAGTCTCTTGGGACTCCTGGGCCTGGGCCCCCACCACACCCTTGTTGTTACACTGGAGTACATTTTGGCAGCCCTAGGTGGGGGCCCCCTATGTCCAGGGGCCCAAGCAACTGCCTGGCTTGCCCCACCCCTGCAGGTGGCAGCTTGCTGTGTTGTGGTTGAAGTCTGCAGTGTTGAGGGAAAAGGAACAGAACCAGAACCATCCCCTGGGGGCCCAGTGCTTCAAACAACAGTGTCCCACTGACACCTCCAGGTCCTCATCTACTGTGGACGGTTGTCCAAGATCCACACCATGACGAGGTGGTCCATTCCTGAGTGCTCCAACTTCTTCCTCAGAAGCATTGGCTGGATGGTGCTGAAGGAAAAATCCAAATACAGGATTCTCTGTGATCCAGCTTTTTCCAGATGAAAGGGTCAAAGCAAAAAAAAAAAAAATCCACTATCATCTTTTATAATGCATTGACTGTCAATAATTAAGTCATCCTGAGTGTCAATACTGTAATTTCATGTGTTGATGCTTGAGATATGCTTCAAACATGTAAACAATATCCTATGTATATGAAATGGAATGAAAACATTTTCAATGTATTTAATCCCAAGTAGAACACGAGCATTTATGTAAAGATGTTACAAATTAATACTTTAACAAAGCTCTTTTATGGATTGTTTGCTAAATACAGAAGAAGACTGGACAGATCCAGAAAAGATGGCTAATCTAATTTGATTAAGTTAGTTATGACTGTGCTGTTAGTTTCCTTGATTTTTTGAATGGAGTTGGGCATCATGAGCTGCTTCAAGCTTCTTAAGTTCTTACACATTTTGGGTAGTCAGACCAATCTGAGTTACTGTCGGAAGCCCTAAATAAAATATAATTGAATTTAATAATATAAGTTCAGCGGGCCGTAGTTTGCCCATATCTGCTCTAATGCACTCATTTTGCAATTGTTAGGACTACATTATAACCCATAAGTGACTACCTGTCAAAAAGACTTAAAGAGCAACACTTAAAAAAATTACAAAATGGAAACAAGGTCAAGTAGAACATCCTCTACTGCAAATGTAACTATAATGCACGGTAAATTTTATTTTGAAATTTAATTCTTACACCGTATTACATTCACTCAGGAACAAAATATTTGTCCCATTTCTCTAAATTAACAAGATTATCTCAGATTTCTGAAAAAAAGTTTTCATGGATTTTTCTGAATTATCAAGATTTTTACCGAAAAACAGTTTTTCTGAATGCACAAGATTATTTTCAGAATTCTTGGAAAGGTTTTCATGAAACCCATCATTTAGTTGACAGATTCATTTTGTGAAAACAAACATATCCTCCCTGTGACGTTTGATCCAGTTTTATTTTGGTTTGGATACAAGATGATGCACCTGTCATGCATTCAAGCTGACTGTATGGTATCTGAAGATACAATCAGTTGATTACGCCTCAATTGCTTCTATTATTTATAGATACCTGGTTCAACCTCAACTGACAGAACATTTGCTCCTGTGAAATCGAGCGGTCAGGTAAATGAGAGCTTGTCTGGGGATTTTAAGATAATGTTTTTAATTCATGATACCAGGGAAATAGAATGTTACGCTTCTGTATAAAACCCACAGTTGCAGCAACAACTCGTCATACTGTCATAAAGAAGTGTCTGCAGCTACAGTTTCTAACTCAAGTCTTAAAATGATGTTTAAAGTGAAACCCACATGTAAGGCAGCTGTTTGGTCTGTGTGTAAACAGGAACAATTATTACAACACTTCCTACTACTAGTCCAGTCTTTCAAAGTGCAGCTATGAGATCACATTTCTAGATAAATAAAATATGTGTCACTTTATTTGATTGTGTATTATCGGCAGTTACCACCAGTTTAAATGTTTTATTTGCTTCAGTGGGCTACATAACATCAAAATTAAACCAATGAACATTTTTTATCATTAAAATATGAAGATATTCTAAAAGGTATCATTTTGTCACTGGGGCCAAAAAGGAATTTTTTTCCCCATTTATCACAAAAAAGGTGACAGACTGTTACTTTGGAAGAAACCCTCTGCTACTCAAGATGCAGTAGAGCTGAAAGGGAGGTTACTTTCATGAATTTCGTAAAATATGTTGCTATATTTTGAGTTGAGCTCTCCAGAAGGTGAAGAGGAGAGCGAACTGGCTGCTGTCATTAGAGGAAGTATGGTGTGGTTGTCCTGGGAGGTATGACACGCTCGGAGTCGGGGACTGCTCTGAACAGCTTGGGCTCTCGTCTATTGATGTCCTTAAAGACCATGATGGAGGCGATGTTCCCGCAGCGGTAGCAGTAGTTGGGAGCCGACCACACGGTCACCAGCTTCTCATCGAACATGAATTTGTAGCCTTCATGAACCAGCTGATGTGCACGGCAGATGAGCTTCAGGTTGTTGATGTGTACAAACTAAAACAAAACATGACCGATAAACTGGTATTAGGATTTTTTTTTTCTTCCATTGATTAGTTTTAAATGTTGATGACATGGCGTACCTCATTAGTGACCTTGGAGCCGAACAGCCAGCCTGCACCTCGTGGACTGATCGCCCAGGTATCCACGTCCTCTGGATCTGACCACACCAGGTCACAGAAGGCCCCCTTGTGGGGAATCTCCTGGTTGCGTTCAATGGTGCGGATCTGGTCCAAGGTCTTGATGTCAGGTGACAGACCACCATGGACACACAGGACCTGCTCATCTATCAACTGACAGTACAGATTAAAAGATGCTATTGGAGTGAAAATAGGACTAGTACAAGTTGGTCAAAAGCAAAGCTGCCAATTTCATTACTTTGTATTCCACAAATCAACACATACACTATATTGCCAAAAGTATCGCTCACCCATCCAAATAATCAGAATCAGGTGTTCCAATCACTTCCATGGCCACAGGTGTTTAAAATCAAGCACCTAGACATGCAGACTGCTTTTACAAACATTTGTGAAAGAATGGGTCGCTCTCAGAGCTCAGTGAATTCCAGCGTGGAACTGTGATAGGATGCCACCTGTGCAACAAATCCAGTCGTGAAATTTCCTCACTCCCAAATATTCCACAGTCAACTGTCAGCTGTATTATAAGAACGTGGAAGCGTTTGGGAATGACATCAACTCAGCCACAAAGTGGTAGGCCACGTACACTGTCAGCGGATGCTGAGGCACATAGTGCGAAGAGGTCACCAACTTTCTGCAGAGTCAATCACTACAGACCTCCAAACTTCATGTGGCCTTCAGATTAGCTCAAGAACAGTGCACAGAGAGCTTCATGGAATGGGTTTCCATGGCCGAGCAGCTGCATCCAAGCCATACATCACCAAGTGCAATGCAAAGCGTCGGATGCAGTGGTGTAAAGCACGCCGCCACTGGACTCTAGAGCAGTGGAGACGCGTTCTCTGGAGTGACGAATCACACTTCTCCATCTGGCAATCTGATGGACGAGTCTGGGTTTGGCTTTTGCCAGGCGAACGATACTTGTTCGACTGCATTGTACAAAGTGTACAGTTTGGTGGAGGGGGGATTATGGTGTGGGGTTGTTTTTCAGGAGCTGGCTTGGCCCCTTAGTTCCAGTGAAAGTAACTCTGAATGCTTCAGCATACCAAGACATTTTGGACAATTCCATGCTCCCAACTTTGTGGGAACAGTTTGGAGCTGGCCCCTTCCTCTTCCAACATGACTGTGCACCAGTGCAGTCCTGACCTCAACCTGATAGAACACCTTTGGGATGAATTAGAGCAGAGACTGAGAGCCAGGCCTTCTCGTCCAACATCAGTGTGTGACCTCACAAATACACTTCTGGAAGAATGGTCAAAAATTCCCATCAACACACTCCTAAACCTTGTGGACAGCCTTCCCAGAAGAGTTGAAGCTGTTATAGCTGCAAAGGGTGGACTGACGTCATATTGAACCCTATGGATTAGGAATGGGATGTCACTTAAGTTCATATGTGAGTTAAGGCAGGTGAGCGAACACTTTTGGCAATATAGTGTATTTGGTTATGAGAATCAAACCAGTGTAGCATTACAATCACAGCATTTCGCTCTACTAATCTAATAAATCAATCTGGAGAGCAGTTCTTTCCTACTCTGTGACAGAAATGTGTGGATGCCAAATTGTATTCTTTTCTTTTATTTAATAACTGGATACTAGTGCAATAACATGTAATATGTGTGATATCTATCTATATATACACGTATATATCTTTAACTCAACATTTAACTTAAAGTGATAGTTAATGATTTTCAACATGGGGCCTCATTTCCAAGTGAGCCGGAGTGTTGGAGACAGATTTAAAAAATTTCATTCAGTCCTCCTTGTTGCAGAGTTCACTGGTGTAAGGCTAACGCAAGTCAATGGTGCTAGTTTAGCTTGCCATTTAAAACGGTCTAACCCACTCCACAGAGCACCTGAGGCAAAAAAAAAAAAAGTTATAGCACCAGACTATCGATGTAAATGTCTGTGTTGATAGAATAATTTTAGATATAAAACTAACCTTGCATTTTGAAGGATTTATGTCTCAGCAGCAGCAGCTAGTTCGACAGCAGCGGACTGATATCAGCTAGCAGCTAGGTAATTAGAGCTATAATAGTTTGTTTATCATGCATTGCTCCTCCATCTGCATATATGTGCATTTTCCTCACTGGCACCACCAGTCTCTGGTTCTTCTGTCCTGGTTTTCTGCAGCTCCAGTGGGGACTGTCTCTACAGACACTTTCTCTCGTTCGTCCCTTTTAGCATCCATCTCTCTCAGCTCTTCGTCTGTGTATTCCAGCTCGTCCAGGTACGATTCATTGGAGAAAAATTGCTCATAGTCGTCTTCAAAGAAAGTCCTCCAAACGTAGTTAAAACTGGTCTTCAGAACAGGCTTCTCCGTGTATTCTACATCGTCTATCCATGACATCTGCTATTATAGATCCGATAACCGAGCTGTTAGGTGTTATCAGTTTCACCGCTGTCGAGCTTACTACCAGGAAGTATAGTACTCCGCAGCTGCCTTCAAAATGCAAGGTTAGTTTATGTCTAAAATGATTCTATCAACACAGACATTTACATTGACAGTCTGGCATTATGACTGATTTGCCTCAGGTGCAATGTGGTGTGGGTTAGACTGTTTTTTATAGCAGGCTAAACTTGCACCATTGACTTGTGTTAGCTTAGCACCAGTGAAATCTGCAACTAGAAGGACTGAATGAAATTTGTTGAAAACTGTTTCCACACATCTCCAAAACTCCAGCTCACTTGGAAATGAGGCCCTATGTCCAAAAACCTGAACTATCCCTTTAAATAGCTGTGCAATATTAGCTGTACAATAACTAAAAATCTTCATTGTAATAATTGTAAATATCACACTATATATTTTCATCTCAACTCTTTATGTTTTATACTACTGTTTGTTTTTATACCACTGTCCGTAAATATGTAAATCACAGAGTGGAACAGTGCTCCCAATTTGGTTGAATTCACTGGAATACAATGACAATAAAGTTTTGTTTTTTTTTTTTAATTATTTGATTGCTTGCTAGCTTGCTAATTCCACCATGCTGTCCTGCTACAGTTACAGTTACAGAACATTAAAGCACCACATCACTGCTGGACTTAGTCCAGAGGGTGACTGTAAGCCACCCTCTTAATACCTTATGCTAATTACTAATACTAATCGCTGGTATGTGGTTTGTGGTTAGGTAAGAGTGCTATAAAGCATTAGTTATGGTGGCAAAATACATTTAAAACTCTTTTAAACATTTGTGAATTTTCACAATGAACACTTACAGAAATGGTTGGCTTATAGTATGCTATGCTGAGGTTGTAATCTTCAAAAATATTTTTGTTGTTTGTTGGACTTCTCATTAAATCCTGACAGCAAACAACAAATCAAATGTGAGTATGTGACTCATTTCTGGATGTGTCTACGCTCAGTATGATATGTTGACATTCATAATGATAATTTGAGAGAGCATTGGAGGGCGGCTTTTAAGGGACAGTGCTAACAACTTGGCAACTAGCTTTTGGAGCCAGTGCTGCTAGCTACTTTCATTTAAAAGAGATGCCAACAATGGGTTAGGTTTTTTTTTGGTTGGATCATTTTCTTTAAATAACTACTGTACTATTCACAATACTATTAAACCTCACTTTAGGATCTCTGAAAGTGGCTTTGAGAGAGAATCCATGTTTACGTATCCTTTCAGTGATCTAAAACATACATGTAATTGTATGTTTAAATAAAAAGCAATGTTAGCCATGTGAAAAAATAACTATGAATGAACTTACAGCTGCCACCGTCAGCATGTCAAACACTTTTGTGCAATACCGCCAGGCGTTTGCGTTTCCATATTTTGTTTGGCACTCATCTAAAAATCAGCAGAACACACATGACAACATGGTTTGATAAGCTAGTGAAACACAAAACATTTCTGTATACAGGCAGTCATAGTGAGTCATGGGTACCTACCATAAAAGCCATACACTTGTGTTATTTGTCTGCTTTCGTGGTTTCCACGTAGAAGTGTGATACGATCTGGCCATTTTGCTTTTAAAGTTAGGAGATGTGTAAATGTCTCCAAGCTATAATATCCTCTGTCTACAAAGTCTCCCTGCAGAAGGGAAGAGAAGACGCCATCAGTGACCACAGCACAGCACTGTGCACAGACACAGTGGAATTAAAATAACTATATTAGGGAGTTGTTCTTGTCATATGCCAAATAGATCAAAATATGCATAAAAGTATTTTTTACATCAAAATCCCCATAAAATTAAATGTTTGACAACTCATTCTGCTCTCACAGCTCTGCATATTGGTGACATATTTAATTTAATGAAGAAGACTGAACTCACCATGAAAATGTAATTTGTGTCTGGGACTTGTCCTCCAGTTCTGAAGAGCTCACAAAGATCATAAAACTAGACAGGGACATCAATGAGAATTTGAAGATCCATTTGGGGAAAAAAAACAGACAACAACATGCCTTATTTTGTACTACATTGGTTATTGATTCACATGTTTTTTAGCATAGCAGAGTTTCTTAGGCTGATTGTAAAGTTGGGTTGGGACCCTTTATCAGTAATTCAATTGCCATTTATTTTTCCCATACTAACTCAGATTGTGCAAGCCTCTATAATTATATAACTATAGCAAAATGTGAAGAGTAGATGTGGGAGGAAATGATTCTTGAAGGTATCAAGATTGTTATCTTCTAAAATTCGGAATTGATTCAAGAAGTTCCATAACTTAAATAATTTTTTTTCCCTCCACAAGAAGCTAATATTACGGCTGGTGTTACAGCATGTGCGCTACAGATGTAACCACTTTAAAGAGGGATGAGCAGTTTTTGAAATTTCTACTATTTTTCCCTGTTAAAAGGTATTTTGGGGAGTTTTACCTCAGTCAGTGTGAGGGTCATTTGTTAAGGACAGAGGGAGTCATATCCTGTGCAGATTGTAAAGACCTCTGAGGATAATTTGCAAATGCAAATGAAAATAGACGACTAACTTCTAGCAGAAAGTAGTTGGCATTTTACATGATTGTAAATGTGTTTGTAAGTTGTAGTAGAGGTGAAATGCTGCCCCATATTTCTTTGGCTCAGGTATTACACAATGAACTTAAAGCCAGCTATTAAATTATCACATACATTATTTCAGTGATTTAAGTCTTCAGGTAGGATTTCAGTAATTTCAGAAAAGTCAAATTTATTTGTTAAAATGAGAGGTGGATTTCTCATCCTTGGAGGGTTAGAGCAGGGGTCCATTTCACAAAGCATCTTTAGTGAAAACTCTGAGTCTGTTAACCCTGAAATGAGAGAAACTGAGTTTTCCGTTTCAAAAAGGAAGGTAACTCAAACCAGAGAAAGAGGGCTAACTCGCTGTCCTGGACAACTAACACATTAGTCCTGGACCACTAACCCTAATCTTTACCCTAACTCTAAAAACTTTAACATCTGTCCAGGACTGTTAAGTACTTGGTGATATCAGATCATCAGAGCCAGGTAACTTAAGCTGTCGGTCAGTTACCATAGTAACAGACCCTAACCTGGTCGGGAGCAGGTTTTTTCTCTCAATGAACCTCGAGTTTCTCTCTGTCTCCGCCCTCTTTCAGCCACACACGCTGTTTGATTTCCTCATTCATTCATTCATTCATTCATTCATTCAGTCAGTCAGTCAGTCAGTCAGCAGGAGAGTTCTGCCGTCTGATAAAATGACATGTCCTTTCGTTAACGGAGGAGCAGCATTACTGCACAGAGAATTAAATATTCGTCGGCAGATTGTTATCAGACCGCTCACAGATGTTCTTGCATTTCTGAGCGGTACCTTTTCACGTCACAGTCCATAATCTACAGACACAACCTAATCCATCCTTACATTTGCAACATTACCAACCGCAGTCAGTGTGTGAAATACCCGTCAATATTCGGGGGGGATCCCCATCTCAAAATTGTTGCGCAATACAGATATTATTATGCAGTAGCCTATGCAAAGTTGTGCATTACAATGCAAGGAAACAACTGAATACATGTCAGGTATCAACACGCAGAAGTGCACTTGTTAAAGACTAGGACTGTGGACAGAGACGTGCCTACGTGCAAATAGCACATGGCTAATTTGCATACGAGCACAAGATTGACTGGCTCTGCTTGGCAAAAATATTTTGTGAACACTGAATTCCGAATATTGGACATTGTGAGCTTAGAAAACATTTTAGTGGTCTTTAAGTCAGATATCTGTTAAAAGGCTACCATTCAAACTGTTTCCCCCTGTAATATTTATGTGATTGCAAAGGACTACATTTCAACTTACGCACTGACCCGGGCAGCAATGCTCTCCCACACCGTCTCCCTCTCTTTTGCAGCTACAGCGGTGTTTCATTTCTTTCTAAAAACATGTTCAAACTCGTCATATGAGCGCATTAACATTTCTAATTCAAGCGGGATGAAAACCTCAGCCCTCCGCTTCCCCGTTACCACGGTGACTCTGCGATTCGGAGCTCCATTGATGTTGTCTTTTTATCGCTGTGGCGTACGCGCTTAACTCCAGTTGAAACTACTCCAAGTTGATTAAACCAACTGAAATCAGAACAGGAAACTCACAGTTTCCTATCTCAGAGTAGATCAACTCAGAATTCAGAGTCGCACTCAGAGTTTGTTGAACCTGCTTTGTGAAAGAGACCCCAGGTCTGCTTACCTGACCATGAATATCTCCACAAACAGTAACTGGAGTTGAGACTGGTTGAACATTTGATTCTTCAAGCAGTAAATCACAAACATAATCACATAATCTCTGAAAAGCAACAGGACAAGGGTTAGTAGCAGTCACAGTGGCAGGACCATTGCAAACTTTTGACTATTTTATACTTCATAATGTGGGAGCCTATCCCAGCTGTCTTAGGGCGGAAGGCAGGGGACACCATGGACAAGTCTCCAGTTCATCACAGGACACAGAGACAGACTCACACTCACATTCACACCTACGTTCAATTTAAATTAGCCAATTAACCTAATCCCCATGCATGTTTTTGGATGGTGGGAGGAAGCCAGAGTAAAGGCCAATTTATAGTACTCCGTAAAGTGCCGTACGTAGAGACGGAGAGCCCTCTCCATCGCCGGAGAGCCTGACGGAGAGCCTCTCCGTCGTCTCCGGGCGCAGGAATTTTTTTTAACTGTCCGTCAATCCGTCAAGGGAAGACGGAGACGACAACGGCTGTGATTGGTCCTCTAGCTGCACCCTGCTGTGAAATGCAGCCTCTCTCCCTACACAGAAACAGAGAGACAGGTCTCCTCTGCAGCAGCGCGGACAGGACAGGAACTAAAGTATTGATTATCCTTGTGAAAGGCAAATCAAACACATTCAACCTGCTCAAAAAATCTATTTAATTCATTCAGTAATTATGGCTGGGGTATACTTACACAGAACATACCGAAAGTTGTTGGTTTGCATTCGCTATTATCCGAAAAGAAAGAGGAAGAGGAGCTTTAAAGACTGAAAGCAATCAATGTTGTTCTCTTCTATCTCCCTCACAAATAATTAAATCATAAAATAGTATTTTCCCCTGCTTTTATCAGAGATATTAAGGCGAATTGCTTCACTTTCCGAGGGGGTGCATTTCACGGCAGGGCTGCACAATACGCATCATGACGGAGAAGTGCGAGGGCTCGAGGGGTCTCCGTAGCTACGGAGTCGGATGACGGATTACGCAGACGGAGGAGCTTTAAAGACTGAAAGCAATCAATGTTGTTCTCTTCTATCTCCCTCACAAATAATTAAATCATAAAATAGTATTTTCCCCTGCTTTTATCAGAGATATTAAGGCGAATTGCTTCACTTTCCGAGGGGGTGCATTTCACGGCAGGGCTGCACAATACGCATCATGACGGAGAAGTGCGAGGGCTCGAGGGGTCTCCGTAGCTACGGAGTCGGATGACGGATTACGCAGACGGAGAAGTATATTCCAGCCTTAACCAAAGAGAACCCACGCAGACTGGCCCGGGATTCCAACCCCGGTACGTTCTTGCTGTGAGGCGACAGTGCTAACCACTCCACCACCATGCTGCCCCATCCTACATACCGTTCCTTTAAATTGTGTGTATCTTTTCTAGCCTTTGTATGTATTGTCCTATAACACATTATATTGAATTCTGCAGTGCATAGATGCCTATTAAAGAGAGAAAAAAAGGGAGAAGGGGCTGTGGGAGGCAGCAAAAGGCAGTGGATCTCTGACCAGCTGGGTTAAAAAGAACACCACAGGTTAATCTTCACTTCAGAATTTACAAAAACTATCTTACATGTCTTGTTATTAACATCATCTATATATTCATATTATTGCATCAATAGATGCAGTATGAAAAATTTGACAGTCAGTATTTCTCTAAGCCAGACAGACAATGTCAATTCTGTAGAAAAATTCAATTTTAAAAAAAGTTGACGTGTTGTTTGAAAATTTCGTTCCATATGCCCTTTTTAAATTTGAGCCCCTGCCCTCCAAAGGTCTCTGCACGGGCCTGCAGTGTCTGCTATGTATTGCTAAGCATAGGTATTATTTTTAAGTATATAAGGTGGGTAAAGATCAGTGTTATAGATTGCTAATGGACCTTGGTGTCAGTCGGCTGCCGTTTTTCCGTGTTCCAAACTAATCACAGTATTTAACTGCTAGTTAGTAGCTAGCAGTTAGCATTGATAGCTTCTTCTTTGACGGTCCTCTCCTGATTTTGATCCAACTTTGTCAGCCGACGGTCGGAGACGTAGATAAAACATGAATAACAATAACAGCCATTGTTAATAGCGAGTTACAACTGAGGTTAACGTCAACCGACAATTACGTCTCAGTCACGCTCGTTGAACAGACTTTGTCCGATCATCCTTTTTGCTTCCATTGATATTAACAAACCTGAGCTTGTAGTAACGTCAGCTACAAACTCACCTTCAGATCGTTTTCCGGCAGATATTTGCAGTGTCTCGCTATTTCAACGTACTTGTCAAGGTCTAAAGGCGCCATTATAAAACCGCTGAAACCAGAGGATTGCAAAAGTAGTTAGCCAGCTAGCAGATTCCCTTTCTTCTTCCTCTACTACTTCCGTCTTTCGCTTCTTCCTCTTTGGTTCCCGCAGGCTAGACACATCCAAGGCGTATTGCTGCCCTCTGCTGTTTCTATATATTTTTTGTCAGTGCTTCTTCTTTTTTCTTTTAACGGCGGAAGCAAACTATTCCCGTCTGGAATGAAACTGCATAAGCTTACAGACTAGCATATGCTACTGCATATGCATTTGTGAAAAAAAATATTCATATATATGAATATACGTATATTCATATATATGAATATATACGTTTATGAATATATACGAATATATTCATATATATTCGCTACTGCAAATGTGAATATATATTTCTTCACATTCTTTCCACCAGGCCTGTGTTTCTTAAGAATTCAAATACAAATCTCAAATCTTATTCTCTATTGATTTTCTCTATTTCTGTAATAGTAAATACCTCATTGTTTTCTTCTATACACTCCTTCAATACTTCTTTCTGTCATACTTTCTGCATTTCGTAAAAACATGTTTTACAGTTTCTTCTTCTCCACACGTCACCTCGGCAATTTTCATGTTTTCCCATTATAAACAGGGGTTTATTCAATCCTGTATGCCCCAACGTTAGTCTCGTCACTACTGTATCTTTTTTCCTATTTCCTCCACCACATCTCATTATCCCCACTAGAGGATTAATACTAAATAACTCTTTTCCTTTCCTTACTCCATTTTCGCTGCCAGATATTCCTAATTTTCTTTTATGATTGATTTTATTTCAGCTTTCCCAAAATTTGTTGTGATTAATACAGTTTCTGATCCAAGTGCTCTCTTACTGTGGCCAAATGGTGAGAACCAGAAGGAGTTTGTTGCCAATAACGCCACCTGGGGAATTTCACCCCAGGAAATACATTATACGGGATCAACTGAAGGGCTCACAGATTCGTTACACTAAATAACAGGACGAGAGACGGACTTCCAACAAAAGAGAACAACAATTTATTGGTTAAAAATTTGATTGGTTGAAAGAGTGCAAAGGTGTATGATATTATGTAGCCTGAGGACCCAAAACAAGAAACACAAAGATTGCGGTGAAAAAAAAAAAAAGTTATCGTATTAATACATATTAGTATTTAAGTCAAAAGCAAAAAGAGAAAAAAGGGTTTCACAAATAATCCAACGAATAAATAGACCAACTAAAATAAATTAACTAGGGAACAAATGGAGATGGGGTAGCGCATGGATCGCATGGATCACTCAACTTTCAGAAGCAGTAAAAGACGGAGCGGCTACACCGGGGCTGGAGACCTGGTGTAGCTGTCCTCAGGTGCCCAGATGGCGATCACCGTACTGGGTGACAGGTGGCTGCAGCCTCCCGCAGACGGCCGAGCGGACGAGACGTCACAATCTGTAGCTTAGTAGCACAGAAAGAGTGGGAACCTTACAATAAGTTACAAGGGAGATGGATATAAAGAAAAACGAACAACAGCGTACCAGGGTAAAGTGAGCTTGACGCACAGGCTATCACAAACACCGTCCTTGAATGAAGAGCCAACACCACGCCTCAAGCACCTCTTGACTCCCATCCAGCAGCAGACCACACTAGAAAGGCAACATCATGGCTGCTGTCACACCAGATACATGGTAAATGTACAAGCATGGTGACTCATGCCTACCTTGGATCTCAGGATGAGTCAATTCTGACCAGCGGACGCCACACAGCTCGTCGGATGAACGCCAAATGACTAATTCATTCGCACGGAAAGCAGGACTAGTAACAAGACGCCTCGCAATCAGGCTTGGCAGCTGTCAATCAGGCGCAGCTGATGCCAATCAGTGGAGGTGCGGCAGTGCTCAACCTGCTACATTCGCATATCTATCTGCAAGTTCGTTTCCTTGTACCCCAGCATGTGAAGGCTACCAAACAAATTTGACACTTATTCTCAGATTTTCAATTTTATACAATTTTATAAATATTTCACATATTAGATCTTGTCTTCCACTAGAGGTAAATGTCTGTAAACTTTCTAGCGCTGATAGAGAATCTGTACATATTATTTATTACTTTAAGTGGTTTGATGTCTTCTATCCACTGCAATGCCATGATGACTGGAATAAGTTCTGCTGAAAAAATAATAAGTTTTGCTGCTTCCTTAATTCCAAGTTCAGGTATGACATATGCTGCTGACAGACGACCTGTTTCTGGATTCTTTGATCCATCTGTAAATATTTGTATGTACCCATAATATTTATCTATGTGTGACGTTGCTATTACACCATTTTCTGTCTCATTTTGTTTTCTAATTTTATCTTTTAAGGAAATATCTACATCGGCACTTGGCGGTAACCATGGTGGAACTGGTGAAATCACATTTACTGGACAAAAGTTTTTATGCTAATACCAATCCTTTCTGCCCTTTCCTCTAAGTTCCACCCAAGGCTTTTCCGTTTACTCCGTCCTTGCTCCCAAGATGGCTCTAATGCTGTTCTTGTTGGGTGACACAATCTATGACCTTGTAGTTTTGCCCAGTATGTTAAAGCTATTTGCAGTCTTCCCAATTCCAGAGGCATCTCTCCCATCTCCACCTGTAATGCAGGGATGGATGTTGTTCTTAGTGCACCACAACAAATCCTTAAAGCTGTGCTTTGCACTTTGTCTAATTTATTCAGGAGTGTTTTTGACGCTGATGCATATGCTACACACCCATAGTCAATAGTAGTCAATCCAACATATAACATTTTCATTATTTTACAATCTGCACCCCAATTTTTCCTCCAATGCATCTCATTATATTTATGACTTTTTTTTACACTTATCCTCTATCTTACCTATCTGCACCTGCCAGGTAAGTTTTGAATTTTTCCACTTTTTCTAGTATCTCACCATACAGTTTAAACCTCATTTCCTCTTTTATTTTCTTTTGTGTAAAAAATGTTGTTTTTGTTTTTTCCACAGAGAATCTAAACCCCCATTTCACAGACCATGATGCTACTACATCAATAGCTTTTTGAAGCCTCTTCATAACATGCTCTGTACTTCTTCCTCGCTTCCACATTGCTCCATCATCAGCAAATAAAGATCTTCCAATATCATTGTCAACTGATGAATAAATGTCGTTTATCATAATAGAAAATAAGATTGGACTTATTAAACTCCCTTGTGGAATTCCAGTTTCTACTTTCAGAAAACCTTGAATTAATTCTCACCTGTATTTTTCTGTCTTTAAGAAAATCTTGTATCCATTCAAACATTTTACAAGTTATCCCCAACTTTTTTTATTTTAATCATTATTCCTTCCTTTCACAACATGTCATAAGCTTTTTCTACATCAAAGAAAACTGCAGTTATTGTTTCTTTATTGACTTGTGCTTTTCTAATGTCTGACTCTAGATGTATTATTGGATCTAGTGTGCTCCTTCCTTTTCTGAAACCACTTTGGTATTTTGACAGCAAATCTTTTGATTCCAAGTAAAAATTTATTCTTTCAACTATCATTCTCTCCATTATTTTGCATAAGTGTGATGTTAGAGCTATCGGTCTGTAATTTGTTGCTAATTTGTTGCTTAGGAAGTTTGCCTTGTGACCATATTTCATTATATAACGCTAATATTATTCATAATGCATCATCATTTAACCATTTTAACATAGCATAACTAATCTTATCTTTCCCAGGAGATGTTATTTTTGCTTTCCTTATTGCGCTTTTAATTTCACTTAATGAAAACCAAGTATTTAGACTATTGTCATGTTCTTCAGTGTTTTCTGTACTTTCTATATACTGTCTTTTTGTTTTTTCCCTTTCGCTTTTTTCCTGTTCTGTGACATTTTCATTCCTATGCACTTTTGCTAACACACTCACCATTGTATTAGCCTTATCTTGGTCATTTATTGCCAACTTATCATTATTTTTAAGAACTGGATAATTCCAATCTTTCCCTATGCCATTCATCTTTTTAACTACACCCCAGGCTTCATTAACAGATGTATTTCTCCATAGTTTTTCACAATATTTCCTCCAACAGTTCTTCTTTGCTTCTCTTAATTTTTTCCCAGTCTGCTTTCTTAAGGATCCACCTTTCCACACTATTGTTTTTACATTTTTCCTTATCATATCCGACCCTTAGGGCGGCATGGTGGTGTAGTGGTTAGCACTGTCGCCTCACAATAAGAAGGTACCGGGTTCGAATCCTGGGCCCGGGGCCTTTCTGTGTGGAGTTTGCATGTTCTCCCCGTGTCTGCATGGGTTCTCTCCGGGTACTCTGGCTTCCTCCCACCATCCAAAAACATGTATGTTTTGTATGTTAATTGGCTAATTTAAATTGACCGTAGGTGTGAATGTGAGTGTGAGTGGTTGTCTGTCTCTATGTGTCCTGTGATGAACTGGAGACTTGTCCAGGGTGTACCCTGCCTTCCACCCTAAGACAGCTGGGATAGGCTCCAGCCCCCCCGCGACCCTATGAGGACAAGCGGTAGATAATGGATGGATGGATGGATCCTACCCTTATCATAATTGGATAGTGGTCACTACCAATTGTTGTTTCTTTTTCCACACCCCATTCTACTATACCTGCTATATCCTGTGAAACCAACTTCAGATCTAATACTGAGTTAGATTGTGTTCTGTAGCTAATTCTGTTTTATGTACCATCATTTAAACATATTAAATTCTTGCTATCCATCATTTCTTCTACTACCAGACCATTTTGATCTGTTTTATCTCCTCCCCATAATGAACTGTGCGCATTAAAATCACCACACCACAATACTCTATCTTCATTTTGGCCCTCTATTTCTTCCATTAACTTCAGATCAAGCTTTTTGCAGGGGTTATAAAAATTTATAACAATGAAATTCTTGCTTTTGATCCACATTTCTATTGCATTGTATTCTAGTTGACTTCCTTTCCCTAGTACTCTGTAAGGTACTCCCTGCTTGATAAAAGTCACACATCCTCCTCCATTACCATTAACTCTATCACTGCGTTCACAAACATAACCATGTAAAACAAAATCCAGATGTGGCTTTAGCCATGTTTCCTCGATGCATATAATATCTGGTTTACTTCTTTTTTCCTGAATGAAACTTTTAAATTCTTGACCATTAGCGATTAAGCTTTGTGCATTCCACTGAAGTAGTAACATTTAAGCTACTGTTAGTCCTGCGACTGTGAGACTGCATCCTCCTCCTTACTTGTCCTCTCTCTCCTCTTCAATTCACCATATACTTGTTCCCATGTTATCTCTTTGATGTCAAGGTAACGAGCTGCACTTTTCACAATTAATTCTGTTTTTTCTGATCGGTGTTTAGCTTGGTACGTACAGTTTATGAAGTACAGGAAGTTTTCTTTACTGACAATCATTGTGTCATTTTTACTTTACACCATTTTCCCATGTCTTCTCGTCTTACCCTCATATTATTTCCTTGGTTTTCATTCACTCTCTTTGCTGCCTCAGCATACGAGATTTTACTCTCATTTTTAACTTGCTGGATTAGCTTTTTTCCTGGCCTCACATTCCTTGTAAGCCACACTATGTGCTCCTCCACAGTTTGAACATTTTACCTGAGTTCCTGGTTCACACTTCCCATACTCATGTTTGCCACCACATTTCCTGCACGTTTGCTTTTCTTTGCAGTATGCTGTAATGTGTCCATATTTCTGACATTTGTAACATCTAAGCGGAGGGGGAACAAACTCTCTTACATTGTACTTCATATATCCAATGACTACAAACTCAGGAAGGCTCTCACCCTTAAATTCAAGCACCACACTTGTACTGTCCACTTTTTCTCCCTGTCTCCATGTTTTAAGCCTTCTCACATTTGTCACATTTTTCCCTCTTACACTCTGCATTAGTCTTTGTAAATCTTCTCCAATTGGGATTCCGTAGATGATTCCTTTTACTGTTTGCCTGTTCTCTAAAATCTCTCCAGAGCTGACTTCCTTCTTGCAAATGTTCGTTAATTTAAGAACTTTGTTCTTCTGATCCTCGTTCTTACATACAATCAACAAACTTCCATCATTTAATACTTTTGCTTTCTCGATCTCTCCTCCATTTCCGTGTAGATATCACGAAAGTGCCACTGGTCCTACTTTCGGAATGTCATGTCCCTCTGAATTTATTCACAATCCTCACTCCCTCCTCATTTATTTTCCTACCCACTATCCTCTCATTTTCTTTCCTGTCATCTGCACTGCTGTCACTCACCCCTCTTTTCCTGATCTTCTCTTTTTCTTTGCACCTAGATTTTAGTTCAATCCAATCCTGTTCTCTTTCCTCCATACTCTCCTCACTACTGCACCCTCCAGAGCCTGCCATCTGCAGATCATTCACAGACCTTTATTTGGTTTTGTATAGTGATTTGGCCGGTTAGCCAAACTCACGCTACCGACGTTGGCATTTTCTCCACGCGCCACCGAGTCCCAGAAATGACCTCCTTAGTTCCTCGTTGTTCGTCTCTGTCGCAACGCCACTCTTCAGCATCTGTAGCTACACTTCCACAATCAAAACAACTTCCGCCTGACTCCTTTCGTCAGTGCTGAATCATATTCTGTGGTATATCCCAATGGAGTACTGCAGCAACTTCTCTGCATTATTCCAGCCTTCCTAATCCAGCAGTGTGCTCACATCAAAAACAGTCTGCCCAACCGCTCCTAGATCTCTGAAGAGTTTCCTATTTTAAGATGAGCATCTCTTGCATTGTGGAATTATGCATCACAGTCTCTGGCTCTCCACGCTCACATTGTCCTTGTTGCGTGTTCCCAATCAGAGCCTCTCTGAGGTCTCTCCTGCTGCATCCAAAGCAATTATTACCTCTCCCAATGCTTTTTTGTATATTGTAATACATCCTGCCTTTGCTTTCCTTATCCTGTGAGTCCTGCCACATTTCATTTGCTACCTAGTTTATTGCAAATGAGTATTCTGGTGGGCCATATTCCAATTCCAAATTTACTTTTTCTGGCTTAGTTGCATCTTTAGCTACAGCGTCTACTTCCTCACTTCCCTGTATGCCCACCTGGGCTGGTATCCAGAGGAATCCCACTTCACACCCAATTTTGTTGATTCTATTATTAGGCACATCTCTGTTATTAGGTCAGGTCTGGATCTGGAACATGCCTCTTTAATAGTCTGTACAGTATAGTTGCTGCTGATTCACTGCATGTGACTGCATACTTTGGTTTATTGTCTTCCACCCACTGGAGAGCCTCCATAACTTCCACATCTCTGCTGTGTATACTCATTTTTACCTGTGGTAGTCATTTCTACCTGTCTCTTAGACCCCATCCCAACTTCACTGCTTAAAGAAGTTTTACCTTTACTGAGCACCTCTTTATTAAACATGATCAACTTATCTTTGCTGTCAGGCTACGTACCTCAGTCATTTAAAGTAGCCGTAATCAAACCTCTTCTGGAGAAGCCCGGTCTTGATCCAGAGGTTTTAGCCAACTATAGACCAATATCCAACCTTCCTTTTCTCTCTAAGATCCTTGAGAAAGCAGTGTGCAGTCAGCTGTGTGACTTCCTCCAGAACAATAATCTATTTGAGGACTTTCAGTCAGGATTTAGAAAATATCATAGCACCAAGATTGCTCTGGTGAAAATTACTAATGACCTGCTAATTGCGTCAGACAATGGACTCGTCTCAGGACTTGTCTTGTTAGATCTTAGCGCTGCTTTTGATACTACTGACCACCATATCCTGTTGCAGAGATTAGAACATTTAATTGGCATCAGAGGAACTGCTTTAAGCTGGTTTAAATCCTATTTATCGGATCGATCACTGTTTGTTC
This sequence comes from Synanceia verrucosa, assembly GCA_029721515.1. Classification (NCBI taxonomy): domain Eukaryota; kingdom Metazoa; phylum Chordata; class Actinopteri; order Perciformes; family Synanceiidae; genus Synanceia; species Synanceia verrucosa. Next base: position 2,303,590 of record CM056564.1, on the reverse strand, counting down.
ACGTTAATGATGAGTCCTCCATGCAGTCCAAAGTCAGTTATGGAGTTCCTCAAGGTTCTGTGCTTGGGCCAATTCTATTCACTTTATATATGCTTTCTTTAGGCAATGTCATCAGAAAACACTCCATGAACTTTCACTGTTATGCAGATAATACTCAGCTATATTTGTCATTCAAGTCAGACGAATCCAGCCAGTTAGCTAAACTCCAAACATGTCTTAAAGAGATAAAACTTGGATGACAGACAATTTCTTGTTGTTAAATTCAGACAAAACTGAAGTTACTCTAATTGGCCCCGAAAATCTCAGAAATAAACTATCTAATGACTTATTTACTCTAGCTTTGCACCAGCCTCAAGCACCACTGTTAGGAATCTAGGGGTAATTTTTGAACAAGATATGGCCTTCAATGTCCACATGAAACAAACAGCTAGAACTGCTTTTTCCCATCTGTGTAACATTGCAAAAATCAGGCATATTCTCTCTCAAAACGATGCAGAAAAATAAGTCCATGCATTTGTAACTTCTAGGCTGGACTATTGCAATTCCTTATTATCAGGCTGCCCTAATAAGTCTATCAAGACTCTCCAGCTGGTCCAGAAGGCTGCAGTACGTGTTCTGACCAGAACCAGGAAAAGAGACCATGTTTCTCCGGTGTTAGCCTCTCTGCACTGCCTCCCTGTAAAATCTAGAATAGAATATAAAATCCTCCTCCTCACCTACAAGGCACTGAATGGTCAGGTACCATCTTATCTTAAAGAGCTAATAGTGCCCTATAATCCCGCTAGAACTCTGCGCTCTCAGAATGCAGGACTATTAGCGGTTCCTAGGGTTTATAAAAGTAGAATGGGAGCTAGAGCTTTCAGTTATCAAGCTCCTCTTCTGTGGAACCAACTCTCTCTTTCAGTCCGGGAGGCAGACACCATCCCCTTACTCAAGAGTAGGCTTAAGACTTTCCTTTTTGATAGTGCTTATAGTTAGGACTGATTCAAGGCTGACTCAGGCTACCTTGGATCGATCCTTAGTTATGCTGCTATAGGTCTAGACTGCCGGGGGACTTCCTCTGACACACTGAGCTTCTCTTCTTCTTCATTTGGATGCCTCCATTAAATCATTTTACTAATTCATCTTCTTCCCTGGAGTCCCTGTGCTCTGAGCTCCCAAGTGTCCCTGACCTGAGACTACTTCGTGGGAAGGAGGTGGTGTCATCCAGCCTTCATCTGTCGTGATGGTAGTGAGATGGAGAGAGGCGATGCTGCTCAGGTTGTATCTGTTAGAGTAGTGGAGAAGAGGATGTGTTTACTCTTCCTCCCTTTAACACATGCTGCAGATTAGTTTTGTGACTTGTAGTCCCTGTGCGTTCTCATCTCACAGGAATCCATGGATCCAGTCTACCTGGTGGAGTAGTGGTTGTGCAGACCAGTCAGGCTTCATCTTCTGGTGCTGAGTGACATGGTGGTGACGAGGTCATCTTGCGGAGGCTTCTCCTGTTTGGTGTGGTGCAGTGGAAGAAGTGCTGCCCAGGCTTCTTCTGGTTGGTGAAGACGTGCTTCTCATCCATTGCTGATAGCTTGATGATGCTCTTCATCCCCTTGGACACTCTCATACAATTCTATACACTGTATATTAACTGTTGTTATATTGAGTTGGACATTTTCATACAATTTGATATGTAGTGTTAATGTGTTTTCATTGTTGTTATTCTGTACACATGGCATCTCTTGCACGTCTGTCCATCCTGGAAGAGGGATCCCTCCTCTGTTGCTCTTCCTGAGGTTTCTTCCGTTTCTTTTTCCCTGTTAAAAGGTTTTTTTGGGGGAGTTTTTCCTTAGTCGATGCGAGGGTCATTTGTAAAGGACAGAGGATGTCATATCCTGTTCAGATTGTAAAGCCCAATGGGGCAAATTCATAATTTGTGATATTGGGCCATACAAATAAACTTGACTTGACTTGACATGTGATCTCAAATCGACCTCAGGTTCTGTAGACAGCCATGGTCCCCCCAACAGACTGGGGGGCACACTCTCTTCTCTGCCTATTTTCCCTGTATTATCCTTCAGGTATTCTGAAAAATTAGCTTTGGTCTTCCTCCCACCCACCCCCCAATTTCCCAGTGAGTTTTTGTTGGAAAAGACTCATCTTGCCCTTTTGTTTTCATCATATATCTGAGACAAGCTTAACCCTTATTCCACCAATAAGGCTGACATTGTGGTATAGTTGTGCGTGTTGCTGACCCATACACCATACACCCATAGTCTACAAAAGATTAAATTATTGCTCTGTAAATCATCAGCAAAGTTTCTCTGTCAGCCCCCCAATCAGTTCCTGCCAGACATCTTAAAATATTCATTACTTTTTCACATTTCACCACAGTTTTCTCTATATGTGCTCTCCATGTCACTCTTTCATCCACCCATCCATCCATTTTCTACCGCTTATCCTCACATAGGGTCGCGGGGGGGCTGGAGCCCATCCCAGCTGTCTTAGGGCGAGAGGCAGGGGACACCCTGGACAAGTTGCCAGATCATCGCAGGGCACATAGAGACTGACAACCACTCATACTCACATTCATACCTACGGTCAATTTAAATTAGCCAATTAACATAATCCCCATGCATGTTTTTGGATGGTGGGAGGAAGCCGGAGTACCAGAGAGAACCCACACAGACATGAGGAGAACATGCAAACTCCACACAGAAAGGCCCCGGTCCCAGGATTTGAACCCAGTGCCTCCTTGCTGTGAGTCAAGAGTGCTAACCACTACACCGCCCTTTCATCCATCTACACTCCAAAATATTTAAAAGTCTGCACTCTTTCTAGGTGTCAGACCTGGCTCAGGTATCTGACAAAAAACAGCAAGAGGGAAATTGCCGGCAATAATATTTATTTACAAAAACACAACAACGCGGTTTTAGCGGTGTGGTGCTGCCCCCTCCAAAATGCACAATGGAGACTCATGAAGCAATCAACCTGGAAAACGATTGTGTGTCATAGCACACACAAAAATAGACAATGCACAACTGACACAATACCCCTCACTCTGAGGCAAAGGTGCCTTAGACAAGGCATCTGCCATGGTATGTGGCGCATATCTAAATCATGACCTTGCAAAAACAGAGACCACCTGACCAGCCTCTCTTTTGGAGTCTTTAAGGAACCCAAGAATGTCAAAGCGTTGTGGTCTGTATAAACAACTAGAAGTGCCGTCCCACCCAAGTAGACCTCAAAATGCTGTAAGGCCAAAATGAGTGCCAAAGCTTCCTTTTCTATGACTGAATAGTTGACCTGATGTTGACTGACCTTTCAGGTGAAGAAGCAAACTTCAACAACCAATCATCCCCTGGACGCAGGATGGCACCGGCCCCGACCTGGCTGGCATCTACCTGCAAGACATGGTTTGTCAAACTGCGGAGCTGCCAACACAGGACAGGAACACAGTAAAGATTTTACATTATCAAAGGCCTGTTGGCACTCACTAGAGCACACAAACTTCGCTCCAGCCTTCAATAACTCAGTAAAAGGAAAGACAACGGTTGAGAATTTTATATAGCATAGAAGTTGCTATAGAATTTCTATAGCAACTTCTACAACACCCCACTAGACCCAAAAAACAATGGCGTTCCTTTTTTCTGGCAGGCTGTGGAAAGTCAGACACAGCTAGCACCTTGGCCTGCACAGGAACAACATTACCCTGAACAACCACACAGCCCAAGTAAGTAACAGTGGCTCTAGCAAACTCGCATTCAGCCAGGTTTACCGTCAGCTGTGCCTCAGCCTTTAACCCATGCACAACCTGATCAGCCGCTGAAAAATGGAGCTAAGCGAAAGTTCAGACAGCCTCTTCCCAGTTCTCCCACTATCCTCTCACTGCACCCTCGTCAAATTTAAAAGTGATCTCTCTCTCCACTGTCTTGCTGTCATTCAGCTGAAACTCGTGTTCTGTTCATACCTGCATGGCATGCGCTTTTCCTCTTTTCTGCTGCATCCTGCTGCTCCTCGCCTGCCCGACCATCGTGACTCGGATGATCCTCTCGAGGGTTTTAATCCAAGCAGCGAGCTCATTCTGGAGGAAGCACAGTCTCTCTCACCCCAGGAGCGCTCGCCTCGCCTCATCTCAGCCGGAGTTCAGTCTCTGCTACGATATCTTTTTTCGAGTTTCTTCAGCCCCGGGCTCCAGCTGTCTCAGCTTCAGGAACTGGCGAGCCTCAGCGATTCCAGCGGTTCTGTGCGGCTCTCCAGTCGCTGTCTCACGGCCACTACTGCTTCTGCTTCCGGTTCTGCTGCTACGCCACCGCGGTGTCTACCACTCCGGCTCTCCACCCTCCTCCTCCACTGGCCAGCGTCAGTCCCACTCCTCCGGTCCACGGCGCCTCAGCTGGTTCACCCACCGTGCCTCACGCCTGCAGGCACTGACCATGGAAAAATCCTGCATTCACCAGCATCAGCCTCGGTCTCCGTCTGCTGCAAGGACTCCAGTGCTCATCCTGGTTATCATCATTTTCCCGTCACCACAATGCGATAAGTAACCCTCCCCTTCGATTTCACCATACCGCTACTGCTATTAAATCAGCTGATCCTCGTTAATCAGAGATCGGTCTAGCGGGGAATTCCTAGTTGCATCTGGGATCTTCAGAGATGTGGTGTTTCTTGCACACTGAAATACTTTATGACCACGTAAATCGGTTCTTAACTTCATTGTTTTGCTTAGCTGCAGCACATGAGCCCTTCACCTTCTCTTGTCGTCCTCTCACTCTCCGGCACACCAAACAGAATGTCAGGTATTTTCAAAATAAAGTTGACAGCCCTCTTAGGTACTGCGAACACATATAAGGCATTTGAAACATACAAAAGACAATAATATTCAACAGAGATAAATTATGATTATTTGCTGCACCAACTGGCTTCATGCGTATTTGACACTTATCCGTGATTTTAATCTTATATATAAAAAGAACTTATCTTATCAATACTCTACAATGCTCTACAATGAACAGTCAAACACACTAACTGGGAAATCCTGGACTCTAAAATTCCCCTCATGATCAGTGTTGGTTCTCAGACAGTCACCTGTACACATGCGGGAACGTGGGCCTCAGGAGCCCCCGTGTCCACATCTGCCTTTCCTGCTGCTCCATGATTTCCTCTGACAACTCCCGCTGCATTAAGCCTGGTTTATGCTTCTGCGTCGCGGCGACGGCGTAGCTACGGCGTAGACCCGACGACGTCGTTGAGCATTCTAAGTTCTGCGTCGAGGGAACGCGTTGCGCTGCAATTCACCGCCAAGCCGCTAGGGGTGTGTGGCTGTGTCTTTGTGTGGCTTCTGGGGGCTCATATCGAATTCCTTGGTTTTCTTCCGACAGTAAACAATGACAACTGAGATGGAGCGGGTGTTTCTGGAGATGGAGCTCATAAAATTTAAAAAGAAATGCTGTTGCTACAAATGTTGAAGCACAGAAGACGTTTGAGGAGGTGGTCGAATCGATGCTTTAAATTAAAAAAAATGCTACATCCACCCCTCTCACTGGCATCTGTTCGGCATCAAGTGGGAGTTAGTGTTGGACTAGTCCATGTCTTTTAACATGGTGGCACAAGCCTCTGCTGGATCCTCCTAAATAACATCAGACTTCATCTACGCTCAACTTCTGGATGATTTTCTACTATTGTTTTCCCGCACAATAAATCAGGCTCCTCACTTGCAAATTAAAGCACCTGTTCAGTTACGTACATCACAAAGCAGCAATGCATCCTGCTGGGGCACAATTTTGCCCCATTTTTCGTCATACATTGATACTCTCCTCATAAGCGCTTTTCTATTAGCTTTTACAGGGTTTGAGGTTTAGGGAATTCACTTCCTCTTCAATGCATTTAATCTGTTTTTCAATCTGACCTTCATTCTCTCATTATTGTGTGCTCTTAATCACTCCTAAGGTAAGGGAGCTCGTAACACCATCATCGCTCGCACCAGCTTGCACCAGCACAAACTGGTTCATGCAGCATTTTAGGATGGGTCTATGTTTTCCCTCCTCATCAGTTTTCAGGTTTTCAGCCACTGCAGCTGCCATGCAGGGCATCTCATCTGCTTCACTTCAGCAAATAGGGCGTGGTCATCTACCATTTATTCTTCCTACATTCATCCAGATTCTAATTCCATACTGGCTGCTCTGCGATCTCTGAAGCCTTAACCGTGATAAACATGCATATCTCTGGTGGTGGTATCTCCATTTTGTGGTTGCCTCTCAAACTCTGTGAATTCAGGGCAAGCATTATGTCTCTATCCTCTCTCTCCTTAGCATAGCATTGCTGCTTCTACTGCATATCGTTGCCGTCTGTTAACTCTACACAGCATAGTGTAGTGGTATGAGGTACCACTGCCATATTACACTTCTCTGGCTGGCTGAGCCAATCATTGTTTAGGAGAGGGGATAAAGGTAGGCCCTGTGCCACCTCCCGCTTCCTGCCTCTTCGGCCCGTCCCCTTCCGGGTCGTTGTGTCCGCTGCGTGCCTCAGAGCACAGGTAGGCATACCTTAGCGTGTTGTCCGTGTTCATTTATTAGCATTCTTGTAACTCAAACTGTAACTCTTTCATAGTTCCGACGTCTCCATTGTGGCGAGGTAATACATTGCAGTTGCTTACCCCCGTCCACCAGAGCATAGGTGAGTTACAGAGAGCTTCCGGCATTAATTATTGTTAGCCAGGCACTAAGCCCCCTTTTTGTTTTCTTTTGCTCCTCTCCCTCTAATAGTCTGCTGGTCGTGTGAAATGTGGTGGCTGTTTCCCCCGCTGTGCTGTTCCTCTTCACCCCTCTCCCTCTTTGGAAGGAATGACAGGTAACCGGGCTGGGAAGTGAAGTTTATGGATGTTAACGTCAAGTTAAGAGCGTATTGAACGATCATGGCTCTTTATTCACGGATACTTTGTCTCGCTGTTACTCTGCCACTGTTGCTGCTGCGCGGCCGGGAGCTTTGCTACTATTGCTGCTCGGCTGCTGGTCTGCTGCTGCTACTCTATTACCGCTGTTACTCCATTATTCCTGTTACTCTGTTACCGCGGTTACTTCATTATTGCTGTTACTCTACGATTGTTGCCACCCCAGTATTGCTGCTTCACTGCTCACTTTGAAATCTTGTCGGTGGCCTCTGGCCGGCTTGCTTTCTGGTGCTGACCCTGTTTTTTTCGCTGCTGCGTGTGTGTGTGTGAATGTTTTAAAGGCAATCTGTAGGCGTAGTGCAGTTTTGTTTACTTATTTCTTTTAGTGATAGGATTTCTTTTGGTAAATTTTGTTTGTATTTTGATTGTTTTGTTTTGGCAATCTGTTTACTTTGGGGAGTCTATTGTATATGTCTATATCTTTTATTTTTCATTATGTAGGGGAATTTCTCCATTTGAGCCCCCTGTATTTGTGTTTGTCAGGGATTATGGTTAACTGTTGAGTTAATATCTGTGGCCAGAGTCTGTTTAATTTTCTGTTGTTAGGTTGATTCAAATTAATATTTTGCAGTTCGTTGATTGTTTTTCTTCTTTTTTATTAGTTTGTTAATATTATGGGATATTGTTTGGTTGTATTTGATGGTGTGCCCCTTATCTTTTCCAGAGCTGAAGGTCGCAGGTGGTGGTGGTGGTTTCCTCCGGGTGGTGGTGATCCCCCTGTGTGAGTGTGTTGTTCGTTCCAGATTTTCTTTGTGTGCACTTCACGTTTCGTTGCTGTGTGAGTGGGGTGCTCTTTTTGTTTTTGATGTCACCATCCCCTGTCGACACCTCCCCCAGCTGGTAAGCCTCAGCCTATACCCCTTTTTTCTTTTCCAGTTGGGCTCTTTTATTTTTTTGTGTGTGTGTTACACTGTTTATTTAGTAAATAAAATGTTATCTATGATAATTGAACTCCGTCTCTTGCTCTCCCTGAGTGACTGAACCTGAGCGTCCTTTTGTAAGGGCTGACAGCTGATTGACAGTACGGGTCTTTGGGCCCTAACCCGAGGTGGCGTTGTCGATAAAGTTAACTTAGTATTAACCCTCGTATCGCCACAGTAGCATTGCTGTTTCTACTGCATATCGTTGCAGTCTACGCTCCCTCTCCACCACTCAACATCACGATTTCCTCTTCATAACTTTGCCAGCGTATTCTCCCCATTTGCTGCGCAGTGTTTTAGTAAGCAGGCATATCTCTGGTGGTGGTATCTGCATTTTGTGGCTGCTTTCCCAGCTGTTTCTATGGCTTCACTGCCTCCTCTATTCCCACTCTCCTCGGTGTTGTTTGAGGTTTCACTGCGTAGCATTGCAGGCTCTATTCTCTCTGTCCTCAGCATAGCATTGCTGCTTCTACTGCATATTGTTACTGTCTGTTCCCTCTCCACGGCATAGCATTGCTGCTTCTACTGCATATCGTTGCAGTCTTCCGACTCCACAGCATAGCATTGCTGCTCCTACCGGCTATCGCGGCTGTCTGTCTCCTCTCCTCATCATAGCATTGCTGTTTGTATTGCATATCGTTGCAGTCTGTTCCATCTCCACAGCATAGCATTGCTGCGTGTACTGCATATCGTTGTGGTCTGTTAATTATCCATAGCATAGCATTGCTCTTCCTACTGCTTTACATTGCAGTATTATCTGTCTCTGCTCCGCACAGCTTTGCGGTTCCTCTGAATATCATTGCATTCTACTCTCCATCTCCGTTGCCTCAAACTCACAGATTCCTTCATAACCATGCCAGTCTATCCTCTCCATTTGCTGTGCAGTGTTTTAACTTTGTCTGTTATTTTTTGTTTCATAGATTGATTCTTTCCAAATCAGGTAAGGTATGCCTTTACTTTATTTTGGGGGGGAAGATCATCTCTTCAGATGTCGGCATCTCTTCTCGAGATCAGTCACGACGCTGATGCGTCTGAGCGCCAAAAGTTTTATTGTGTGCAGAACAAATGCATTTCACTTAAGTCTATGCATGCTATCATTGTACATGGTGTCAGGCATTTCTCACAATTCTCTAGGTGTTAACTGTTATATGGAATTGGATACTTTCATGTATTAACTGTTATATGGAGGTAATATTGCTTTATCACTGTTATTCTGTACACATGACATCTGTTTGCACGTCTGGCCATCCTGGAAGAGGGATCCCTCCTCTGCTGCTCTTCCTGAGGTTTCTTCCATTTCTTTTTCCCTGTTAAGTAAAGGGTTTTGTTTGAGGAGTTTTTCCTTAGTCGATGTGAGGGTCGTTTGTAAAGGTCAGAGGGTGTCATATCCTGTACAGTCATCAAGCCCCGAGGCATTCGGCATTGTAACATCGGGCTACAATAAATCGTCTCGTCTATACCTTTCAGCCATCTCTCATTTTATTAGTCTGTCCTGATTGAAGTGGCCGTAGCGTTCTTTAAACTAAAAGAAGCGTAAGAGATGGAGCAGGGATATGGCATGTTTTAATATATGCAGCCACCTCTTTCTTGGCCCACGGCCAGAAACAGTGTTTCAGCACATGCCGATAAGGTTTATGCACCCAAAAGTGACCACTTTCATCATGTGCAGCCTTCAAAACTTGGGAACGAAAATCCTAAGGCACCACCTGAAACACAGGAGGTCCTACAAGATACCCATCACAAGGCATCCATTTACAGACCAAGATCCCATCCTGAACGAAATAGCCCTGAGCTACCTTCCCAACCTGGTGACACGGCACAACCTGATCCCACAGCCTGGACAACGAAACATCTGAGCCAGGCAACCTAACTTGTTCCCCAGATGCCACGGCCTCCGATGGCGCAGACACCTCTTTACTCTAAGCATGCGTCATGGCACAAACAGAAAAAAGCTTTTCTTGAGCTGTCAGACACCACCTCTAATGGCTCGGACACCACCACGGGTGATTGGGAACCACCGCTTCCTCCACCGCTTAGTGGTAATCTTTTGCTGTAATTTTGACAGCCTTAGCGCCTTTTTTTATGACTAGAAGAATCCTCATCTGAGTAGATCCTAGTGTCATTGTTTCCCTTAGTTCAATATTTTTTGTTCTTTAGTTTATCCCCTCCTCTAGAGTAGAGTTGTAGGTGTGTTTGAGTTTGTAGTTAGTTATCTTTCCCTTGACCCCCGTAGTTCTCTTCCCTCCTTTTCCCTTATGCACACAGCGGTAACTTTTGTAGCCTTAATATATATATATATATATATATATATATATATATATATATATATATATAGACACACACACACATACATATGTATGTATGTATGGATATATGTATATATGTGTGTATGTGTGTGTATATATGTATATACAGTCATGGAAAAAATTATTAGACCACCCTTGTTTTCTTCAATTTCTTGTTCATTCTAATATCTGGTACCACTAAACGTATAATACAATGAACACAACAAAAAATGCAGCTGGTCACATAATACTTTATGTCCTATTTGACATTCTTAAGCTTAATTGATTCCCAGGGTATATAAGAGGCCATTTCATGTCACAAGCAGCACTGCACATGCAAAGGCCTAGAGTGGTTTCCTGCTTACATTCAAGCCGTAGCACAAATCAGAAGTTGTCAGCTCTCACATAATGCCTAAAACAAAAGAATTATGTGAAGCAACAAAGGCAGCCATCTTGGCACTGCTGGAAATTGGCATGAGTGAGAGACAGGTAGCGAAAAAACTGAAGATCTCCAAGACAGCCGTTCATTCCAACAAAAAAAAACAAGCTGAACATGGCACTACCAAATTGCTACCTGGCCGTGGCAGGAAACGTCTTTCTACCCCACGAGATGACCGTGCACTCATCCGTTCCTGTGTCAGGAATCGTCGTCAGACCTCCAGGGACCTTAAAAATGAGTGGGCACTGTCGAGAAATGTGACTTGCTCGGCAAGGACAGTTCGAAACCGACTTGTTGAAGCTGGTTTGAAGTCACACAGAGCACGCAAGAAGCCCTTCATCAATGAAAGGCAGAGGAAGGCCCGGTTACTCTTTGCTCGAGACCACAAGGATTGGACTGTTGATGATTGGGCTAAGGTTCTCTTCAGTGATGAATCCAATTTTGAATTGATGCCCACTCCAGCCAACTTACTGGTTAGGAGGAAGCCTGGAGAAGCTTACAACCCAGACTGTCTTGCCCCTACAGTAAAACATGGGGGTGGATCAGTCATGATCTGGGGTTGTTTCAGTCTGAGTGGAACAGGGCAAATGTAATTGTGTGAAGGCCGAATGAACCAGGTCAAGTACAGGACTACCCTTGAAAACAGCTTCTTCCATCAGCTGGAAAACTCTTTCCTGCCTCGAATGACTGGATTTTCCAACAAGACAATGCCCCTTGCCACACGGCAAGGTCAGTTAAAGCCTGGATGGAGAACCACAACATTCGCACCATGCCTTGGCCTGCTCAATCACCAGATCTTAATCCAATTGAAAACCTGTGGAAAATCATCAAACTCAAAATGGAGAACCACAAGCCCAAAAACAAAGAAAATTTGTTTGAATTTGTCCAACAGGAATGGGCTGCTGTGACAGCAGAACAATGTCAGAAGCTGGTGGAGAGCATGCCAAGACGCATGGCTGCAGTCATCAAAAACAATGGTTATGCAATCAAGTATTAACTCTTGTGTGTATCATGTGTTTAAAGCAAACAGAAAAGAAAACATGGAATGCTTAAAAGTAGTGTTTTTGGCGGTACAATGCCATAGCTATTGATGTAAGAATTTAAGTAATTTTGGTTATTATCAAGAAAACCATGGAAAATGAATAATCCTTAGTTCTTAAATTAAACTCTCATGAGCTATTTTTGTTGTTATCATTATAATTGTCCAAACAAATGTACCTTTAGTTGAGCCAGGCATTAAAATGAACAAGAAATTGAAGAAAACAAGGGTGGTCTAATAATTTTTTCCATGACTGTATATACACACATACACATGTGTATGTATATATATATATATGTATATACGTATGTACGTACATACGTGTATATGTACATATGTGTGTATATGTGTGTGTGTGTATATATGTATATATACACACACACACATGTGTATGTGTGTGTATATATACGCACAGACGCACGTATGTATATACGTATGTACATATATATATATATATATATATATATATATATATATGCAAGACTGTGTCACCAATGAATCTGTCCTTCTCCAAGCCAATCTCCCCAGCATCGAGACCACCGTGGCTCAGCATCGCCTCCGCTGGGCAGAACATCAGAAGAATTGCCCACAACCTGACTCCCCCGCCAGATCATGTTCTCACAAATCGAATCTGGCACATGATCCAGAGGTGCCCACAAGCGTCGATTTTGCGACCAACTGAGGGATACACTCCTTCGCTGCGGCATCGACCATACCAACTGGGAGTCCCTCACCAAAGACTGAAGTGAGTGGCGGCGGACCATCACCCAGGGAACAGCCCATATGGAGGTTCAATGATGCTCCAAAATAGAAGTCAAGAGACAACAACGGAAAGAGCAGCTCCTCCGTCCTCGATCACCACCCACCCTGCCCTGCACCAAGTGTTCCCGACTATTCCGATCTGCTCTGGGCTTGAGCAGCCACTTAAGACATCCACATCCCAAGAACAACAACAAATGAGGATGATTCTGTCACAAACCTTAATGCTCAAATACGAGCTACGGCCAGGACGATGATGGAAATGAAACTGGACCAGATGAAGCCATGGTCTCCTATGAAGTCAGTTCATTTCACCTGCATTCCAACCAAGGGAGCATTAAGCTGGAGATTTTGGGTGTTGGCCACTCTGCTTCTTCCTGCTGTGGCATTTTGGCATTTGCTGTTATGGACAGTGGGAGTAATTTTTTTTTGTGCCACTTTAATGGTAGTTGTTCACTGGATAAGTTAATCTATTTTCAGTTAGATATTTTATTTTCTTTTATTTTCATTGTTTGTTATGAATATGCAGCAGTTACATTCTGCTTTTACCAATGTTTGGTAAATATAATTTTGTGTGGTCATCAGATTCAATTTGGGTTAATTTGTAACTGGGTTTTGTAATTTTTTTTGCCATTGCTCTGTAGAAACAGAATTAAATTGTAATTTTTTATATAATCTAATTGCTGATAAAAAAGATTTCCCTCATCAGACATTTATTTGTATATATTCAATGCAAACCCACTTGTTTATCACAGTATTCATTCCTTCCTGTTCTGTGGTGTAAATTAAGGTGCAAGGTTTCTTGGAGGAACCCCTGTGGTGTCCTTCCTTCCAGGCAACTGTTTAATATACATTTGAGAGACAAATGTCATTTCCTTATGTCTGTCTGTAACTTCAACCCTGGTCTCTCAACTGGACCCTCAGATGCCCCTTCCACACCCCTCCTCAGAGATTACTCCGAATACACGTTGGATGTTGTCTCTCCCCCTGTCCTTGCTGATCAGAGACATTAAACCGTCACCTTGCTGTTTCCTGTTGTCCTGTATATAATGTTGACCAGAGAATCACTCTGGTCAGAGAGAATTCTACAGGCTTGCTGTGAACTTCTGTCTCCACTGTGCAGTGAATAAAACTCATCTGAACCAGCCAAAGAATTGGACCTAAAGGAATCTTTTTTCTTCCACACTGATATGTTGTGTAATTTGATAAATATGGTTTCTTTGTGCCTTAGTAATTCATTTTTGATTATTATTGCACTAACTGTTTTCCTTTGTCTCTTTCATTGTGTGTGTGGTTAAACCTGAGTGCCTTGTTGCAAGTAAAATTAGAAAATTCTTTAAAGTAACTTGTAACCAGTTTCACATTTGTTCACAACTTTCACTTTTTTTCCTCATTTTCCATACATTTTCCATGATGGGAAAATTGCTGTCATTTTCCAGAACACATGGAAACCCTGCACTAGCCTTGTAACACTTATTTTGTGCTGTACTTTGATTTTTTTTTACTCCTGACTTTTTTTATATTTGTATTTAGTGCCAAGTGGAGCAGCGCTTCTAATGCAGTAAAGCCAGTTTATATCATTCCCAGGCCACATATCCCATCATGTAGGACGTTCCTTTATAACTTATTTACTGCATATAAGAATAACATCCTCCTCACACTCTGGAACAGTCACATTTATCAGGCACAGACTTAGCCATTAAGTACAGAGTTGGTTTTAAACTAGTACGTCCAAGTCTTAGTCTGGAAATGATTGCTCCCTCACTTCTGCATGTCCCTTTCAAGATTGACAGACTGATAGATAAACCATTTTTGTCCCTTTTTCTGCCACAAATCCTTCAATGCCTATGATTATTGACTTTGCCTCACCTCTTCATTCTTAATCTGGTAGCTCTTCCCGCTGCTTGTAGTTCAAGTTCACTCTCAATTTTTGTTACATCTAAATTCAACTGTTCTCTTACAATCCTTCACCATGGATGGCAGCTCCATCCTGATGTGTTAAGCAGTTTCACCCCTCTGTACAGCCCACAGTGGAGCTGCTACTGCCTTATAGACGGTGATGAATCATGTCTGTTCTAGCAGTGAGCAAAATGTTAGAAACACCTTTCATTATAACACAATCCAAAACTGTTCTGACAGTTTCTATTACAGGTAACCAACACTGAATATTATAAGCTAAATTAAACCGCTATGGACTGAGTGAAAAGTTGTACATTTGAACAAATAAGCAGTTTTGTTTGTATGCAACAGTTAAACATTAAACATTAAGGGTCATCATTTTTAAATGGTATTTCCCATGTCCATTAATACATCATCACCCTGAATTCTGTGTGTAAATCTTTAAAACCTGGTGCCGAACCTGTCATCAAGCTCCTGCGCCACCCAGCTATTAGCCAGTGCAGTCGTCCTGTCGGAGGAGTTTCCAACAGTCAGCACATGAAGCAAGGCATGATGGATGGATGGGCTTGGCCCTTTAGTTCCAGTGAAAGGAACTCTGAATGCTTCAGCATACTAAAACATTTTGGACATGCTCCCATGCTCCCAGCTTTGTGGGAACAGTTTGGAGCTGGCCCCTTCCTCTTCCAACATGACTGTGCCCCAGTGCACAAAGCAAGGTCCACAAAGACATGGATGACAGAGTCTGGTGTGGATGAACTTGACTGGCCTGCACAGAGTCCTAACCTCAACCCGATAGAACACCTTTGGGATGAATTAGAATGGAGACTTAGAGCCAGGCCTTCTCGTCCAACATCAGTGTGTGATCTCACAAATACGCTTCTGGAAGAATGGTCAAAAATTCCCATAAACACAGCAAGACTGGTGACAGAGTGGTCTGATGAACATGAAAGTGAAGTTGAACATCTCCCATGGCCTGCACAGTCGCCAGATCTAAATATTATTGAGCTACTTTGGGGTGTTTTGAAGAAGCGAGTCAGGAAACGTTTTCCTACAGCAGCATCACGTAGTGACCTGGCCACTATTCTGCAAGAAGAATGGCTCAAAATCCCTCTGGCCACTGTGCAGGACTTGTATCTGTCATTCCCAAGAACAATTGATGCTGTATTGGCCGCGAAAGGAGGTCCTACACCATACTAATGATTGTTGTGGTCTAAGACCAGACATTTCAGTTTCATTGTCCAACCCCTGTACATCTCATTACTCTGTGACATCAGCTGAGACACTGTTAACAGCTATTTTCACGAGCACAAATAAGAAATCCTGTACTTTGAAACAACTATTCTGCTTTGGAAGATAAGAAAGCTAAATGAAAATAAATTTGTCATGATTTTCTTTTTTTTTTATTATTTCTTTATTTAGGAAAGGTAAAACAATTAATACAAAAAGAAGTCATTTCTCTTTCCATTTTTAGGAGATAAGCCCGGGAAGAGCGTTGCTCAATAAATCAAGAATTTCAAACCAGTTGCATGTTTTAAGTCCCCCTTTTCAGTCTTTGCTTATCAAACAGGGAGCCCACCCTCCATCGATGCCTCAGGTTCCATATCAGTTTTCGCATCACCATAACAAATCAATCATATTGTGTTCATTGTGGCATGTTGACAGGTGAGGGAGGCATTAACTAGGGGGACTCCTCACACCCATATATGGTCAACTCCAATACTATTTAACAAAACAATTATTTACAAGAACTAGTGGGGGTTGTCACTGTCACAGAAATAATAAAAAATAAACAAATAATCACATAGTGGTATCAATAATCCAGAACATCGGTGAGGTCATACAAAGTCTGCTCTCATTGGGTTTATAAATCTTATCCACCTGTTCCAGATTTGATAAAATTGATCTCATTGGGTTCTTATTAAGTATGTTAATTTTTCCATTCTAAATATTTCTAGGATAATCCCAATCCAGTCCTCCTGTGTAGGTGGCATTGGACTCAGCCATCTTCTAGTGATTGATTTTTTACTAACAGCTTTCTATCTCTCCTTTCAAAGTTTCAAAGTTCAAGGGTATTTGAATGCCAAAAAACACCCCTAATGAAGCCTGAATACCCCTCTAAAAACCATTCACTTCTGAACGATCCCAGAAAATATGATAATGGTTAGCCTTAGATGAGCCACATTGTCTCCAGCAAGGTGCATCAGCTCCTTTATATCTCTCCTGGTATGGTGTCCTAAAATATCTGATAACGTTTTTCCAACAATGCTCTCTCCAGTTCATGGAATTAGTTGTTTAACACTGAAAAGACCAGATATCACTCCAGACCTCAACAGGTAGCTCAACCCCTGCTTCTCTTTCCCATTTTTCTTTGACATACAGAGTAGCATGAGCAGTTAGCATGAGGCAGAGCAGTGTAGACTTTGGAAATGGAGTTGGAAGGGGTCATTGTCATAGCAGATTTCACAATACGGTAGAATTCCAGTTTGACATCAGAGACCTCAGTAAATTTACATTTATGTTCAATATAGGATCGTAGCTGAAGATCACATCACAGCTTGGATGGGGTGTTGAGTTGACAGATTAGACTCTAGCTCCTTCCATCTAGCCACATACAGTATGTATCATTACACCAGTATAGCACAGGGGCTACTTGTGCAGCATAGTAATATTTTTTTAAGACATGGAAGACCCATCCCCCTATCTTTTTTGGCCAATTGAAGGGTAGCGATTCTAATTCTCAGTTTCTGGCCCTGCCAAATGAATCTGGAGATCCATTTATTCCACTCACTGAATTGCTTATCACATAGGCAAATTTCTAAAAAGGTAAAGTAGCTGAGGAAGGATATTCATTTTAACAGCACTTATTCTGGAACTGAAGCTCAGGAAGGGGACCAAATCCCATTGGCGTAAGTCTGCTTTTATTTTATTTATTTATTTTTTTTTTTTCACTTTGTCTGCATTGTTCTCATTGTTCAACACCACAAAAGAGTGTTGACCTTTTATGAGGTTATGCATATTTTAGTCTTGCAGCAAAAGCTATTAATATTTGGTGTGTGTATGTGACCATCACCGGCCCTCCCTGGAATCTAATTTATTTATTTATTGGAATTTCCTGTTATAAGCCAGAGAGGGACGTGCTACACCTGGGTAACAAGAGGGGGAAATAAATGACAGACAGGGAGATAAGACAAAACAAAAAGGGAAGTTTACAGACAGGCAGTGCTATTGGAATAAAAAACACCTTCATCCCAACACCCAACAGTATTGAACATCAGAGTAGTGGAGGACCTAACCGTATAGAGTAGGCTACCGAGAAGACAAATGAGAGAAGTATGTGGAGAAAATATGAGCTTAGTGAGAAGTCGGACGAATGATTTGGCACGTACTAGCAGTTCACATCAGTACTCATCAATGTGACTTGGGAGGAGTTAATAAGATCTGGATAAAACATGCATGTGTGTAGAACACCGAAGCCCAGAGCGTCTACCACGACCCCTCATGGCCAGATCGGCCAGGTGTCCACAACAACCCGGGGAAGTGGGAGCATCGACGATGCCAAACCCAGAGAGCTACCCGGGCCACCGAGAACCACGCAGATCCAACGACCAGGAGGAGACAGAAACCACCACTCCCCAGGAGGCCAGGACAGGTCCAAGGGGCCAGTGACACGAGGGCCCACCCATCCCCAACCACCCCACCATCCACCCCCATCCCCAACCCCACCCCCCGCCCACACCCCCCCAGCCACCCCAACACCCGGGGAGACAGGAGGCCACCGCCGCCCATGAGGCAAGACCCGCGAACCGAGCGCTCCCCTCCGGAGGGAGGGGGGACGAGAGAGAGAGGGAGCACTGGGCCCGCATGCAGCCATCACCGGGCGGCAGCCAGAAGGCGACCGAAGCCGGGTCCGAACGCAAACCCATGGGGCCAGTGTGGGCGAGTAGGGAAAGGGAGAGGGAAAAGCTGGGGGACGGACCAAGCTGGGGGACGGACCAGCGCCAGTATGAATCCGACAGGGAGCCCCACCCCACCCACAGAGACAACCGAGAGCACGGGCGAGAGCAGGCCGAAACCACCTATCAAGGAGCAGCAACCGCACGTGCCGACCCACTCACCCAACCCCCGGCCAACAAAGAGCCCACCATCAGCCCCCCAACCATACCGACCAGCCGCCACACCCCCAAAACCTAGCTGCCGTGGCACCGCCACTGAGGCTACAGCATCAGGGGGCCCACCATAGCTGCAAGGGGACCCCCCAGGCCCCCAACCCCCCCCCCCTCGCAGCCCCGAGATTTGAGGGGGCAGGGTCCCACCAGAATGGCCATTAATTTAGTTTAGTGATCCCAACCTATTTATGGGCTTCCCCGGTTCCAGACGAGGAAGCCTATCACCCAGAACGTGTTTAGTGCTACCCTGTGTGTAATGTGGTGCATTAAAAGTTGGAAGGGCAGGAGAGGCTGCAGGGGAAGAACAGAGGGCTGCAGGATAAGGGTACCTGCAGCCAACCCTAATCCATATCCCCAAGCCAACCCAAACCCCCCCAAAAGTGTGAGTGTGTTTACTGTATTAAAATGGAAGAGCAGGGGGGCAAGTGGGTGGGAGAGGGGGAGACTACAGTGCCCTGGAGCACTGCAATTCGCACCACCAAATCTCCCACCGTCCTCACCCCCACCTGTCTTCAAAGCCCTATGTGTTGAGTCCCTATATGTGCCTAAATGTGCCTATGTATAGTGAGGTGCAAGATATGTGAAGTGCACATTAAGAGGCAGTCTGGTGTGGACCCGGCCCATGGGAACAGAGCCGCGAGGGGAGTAGAAGAGATGGGCATAGCACCTGAAGCACTGGGCCCCCAGGATCAAGAGGCCAGGGGCCAGGGAGATCCCACACAAACCAGCAGGCCCCACCAACACCATGACCCTGAAAGCTGCAGCCCCAGAGCAGAGCCCCAGCAGCCACGCAGAATTGAGATGCAGCGACCAGCCAGCACAGCCGAAAAGAATCGATATGCACTCCACCAGCCGGGAGCCAAATGCGCAAGCCAGCGCTGTCCGGCAAACAATCTCCCTACCGGCAGACCCAGATTGCTCCCCCCCAAGCCCCGGGATGCCCCCTTGTGTGAGGGGAGGCCCCCCCCGACCCACCGTAACACTGATCCGCCCCCTCACCCCCCCAGCACGAGGAGACAAGCACCTCTGGGAACGGAGCAAGCCCCCATCCGGCTTGGCCCCATCACAGCCCAGGAACGCGTCGGACCCGGATCGAGGATCGAGCAAGCTGAGCTTGGAACTCCATTGGTGATATGCAGGCCCAGGCGATTGCCTGAGCACGTGCGGGCCAGAGCACCCACACCCACCCACCCCCCTCCCCCCAGAAGAGAGCCCCCGGCCCCCAAGCCAACCCCACCGGCGACGAGGACCCCCAGACACCCCGAGGGCGGGAGAGGGGGGAGGAGGAGCAGGCAGGTAGGAGAGAAGAGAGGAGGGGACGCGGGCAGGAAAGGAACTGGGAAGCACCCTCCCGCCCCACACCCCCCGAGCCAGCCAGACCGCCACGAGGAGATAGGAGCAACTACCTCCCCCCGGACCAGCGAAGGCCCAGAAGCCATAGGGCCCAAAAGGAGAGACGTCGGACACATCCACCCCCGGGGGGAGTGGCCACAGCCGGGCAGGCCTCTCAGAGTCGTAGAGCAACGCCAGGGACAAGAGGAAAAGTAATCCCCTTGTGCAAGCACCCAGCCCCTGGATCCATCATTCCTTAATGAAGAGATGGTTATTCAACTGTAATATAAGAGATGAGGAGACAAGTTCGGGATCAGAACAAAGGCACAGAGAGAATGAATATTTTCTGGAACAGCTCAAATTTATGAGGGGGGTCGGCATATGCTAACAGACAAGAGCAGACTATGAATTTATATTAAGAGCTCTAATAAATAGAGATTATTCTTCTGCCAAAAAATGTAGGACAATGTTTAAAAAAAAAAAAGGGAAACAAGAATAGACTATAGATTTATATTGAGAGCTCTAATAAATGGAGACCATTTTTCTGTAAAAGATGGGTCAATTGGTTCTTTCGGGAAGCAGATATTTTCTCCAGTGAGATATGCTCAAAGAGGAAGTTTAGCCAATGGGTAATGTTGATTGCTCCTTCCAATTAACCAAGATGGTTTTCTTAGCGATGGCGAGAGCTGCAAGCGTGGGTTGGAGGTGAATGACTGGTACTGTCGCTGTCGTAAAATCGCCAATTAAGCATAAGTTTGGAGATTGTGGGATCCTGCAGTCCAAAATAGAAGAGAGTTTCTGTGTTACTGTTGCCCAGAATTGAAATACAGGAGAACATAGCCACAGTGCATGAAAATAAGTATCGGTAGTTTTTTGAGTGCATTGGGTGCACAAGTCAGACTGTGAGAAACCCATTTTATACATTTTATACTGCGTTACGTGTGTTCTGTGGAGAACCTTAAATTGGATCAGTTGTAGGTTAGTATTTTTTGTCATGCTAAATGTGTTTCCACAGATCTGAGTCCAAAAATCATGGTCTAAGGGTATGGATAAGTCTTTCTCCCATTTTGGGATTGGTAAATGTATAGAGTCTGTCTTTGAGAGGAAACTATATATTTTTGAGAGGTTTTTCTTATTTTTGGGGAACAATTTGGTGATGTATTTGATAAATTCAGGTGGCTGTAAATCAGGTGGCTGAGAGGTGGACTGAAGTGTTGGGATTCTCTTTGTAATTGTTTTCTTTACCTGCAGGTATTGGAGAAAATTTCCATTCCTTATTCCAAAGGTTTGGAATAAATCTGTGGATGTCATAAATATGTTATCTTGGAGGAGGTGATGGAGATGGGTGACCCCCTTCTCTGCCCATGTACTGAGATAGAGAGGGGTTTTATTGTTTACAAAGTCTGGGTTGTACCAGATTGGTGAGAGTATACTGGGTTGAAGTGGGGAACCTGTGATTTCAAGGGCTCTCCACCATGCAGACAGGGTGGAGGCAATCAAGGGATTCTTGAAGCAGGAATGATTTTTAAGAATGGAGGTGATAAAGGGTAGATCAGTGAGTTTAATATGGTTGCAGTCTAACTGTTCTAGTTCCATCCAGGAGTTATATTCTTCCTGTGGATGGATCCCCTTGATAAGGTATTGTAACTGATTAGCTAGGTAGTAATGCAGAAGCCTCCAGCCTCCAGTCCACCTTCAGACTTATTCTTCTGGAGAGTAGCCAGGCTGATTGTAGCCTTTTTGTTCTTTGAATAGAATTTACCGATAGCTGAATCTAATGTTTGGAACCATTTTGTTGTGGGTTTGAACGGGATCATGGAGAAGAGATAGTTGATTTGAGGTAATATTTTCATCTTGACAGTAGCTATTCGTCCCAACAATGAGATAGGAAGGTTATTCCAACGGCTCAGATCACCACACACTTTGTCCACAAGTGGTGTGAAGTTCAAGTGGACAAGATCTGAGAGTTTGGAGGAAATATTTATGCCCAGATATCTGATGTTGCCTGTAGGGAAAGAGTAATGAGTGTTTTGGATTGCAGGATTCCATGAGCTCTCTGTTAATGGAAGTATAATTGATTTTGACCAGTTGATGGAGTAATCTGATAGGCGTGAGAAGGTTGTGATGAGTTTACATACTTCCTTCATTGATGTTCTGGGTTTTTCTAAATAAAGTAAAATGTCATCCGCGTATAGATTAATTTTGTGTTCAGACTTCATAGAGCAGATACCTTTGATATTGTTGTTCTGACATACCGCTGCAGCCAATGATTCGATAAAAATCGCAAACAGTAAGGGAGAGAGTGGACATCCTTGTCTAGTTCCCCTTTGCAAAGTGAAGCTTTGTGAAGTGATCCCATTAGTCGTGACAGTAGCTTTAGGTGAGTTATACAGAGTTGAAACCCACTGGATAAATGACTCACCGAAACCAAATTTATGAAGTACAGAGAAGAGAAAGGACTAACGTTGTTAGTGGAGTGTCGGCCTTTAATAAATCCTGTTTGATCGTTGTGAATTATAGCCGGGATAATTTTCTCCAACCTGGAAGCGAGTGCTTTAGATATAATTTTGATGTCAGAGTTGATTAGCGACAGAGGTCGATAGCTAGCAGGATGCGTGGGGTCTTTATCTGGTTTCAATAATAACTTTATTGCAGCTGTGTTCATGTGAGCGCTTATATAGCCTTATTTTATATATATACACATATATATGTATATATATATGTGTATATATATATATATATACACATATATATATACATATATATATATATATATATGTATATATATTTTTTAATCTCCATAACTGTTCTGAAAAAAGAGGTGCTAGCATTAGCCAGAAATGTTTGAGAAATTCAGCAGGGAAACCATCCGGGCCAGGTGCTTTGCCTGCTGCCATACTATCTAATGCACATTGTAATTCACTAATAGTCATTGGAGCATCTAAGATGTCTCTGCATTCAGATGTTAGTTCAGGCAGCTTTAGATTGTTGAGAAATGTGTGAATATCATCTTTGTTGGGGTTAACTGTTGCTGAATATAGCTTGTGGTAATAGCTATAAAGCATCTGATTGATTTCTTGAGGTGATTGAGTATATTTGCCAGTAGGATCCTGTATTGCTGTTATAAAAGATTTTTCTCTGTTGCGTTGTACTAAATTCGCAAGAAATTTGCCTGATTTGTTGCTATGCTCGAAATCATTGTATCTCAGTTGTTATAGTAAAAAATCTGTTTTCTTTGATAAAATATCGTCGAGGCATAACTTTGCATTGTGTAACTCAGATTGTAATTGTTCGCTTGGGTTTAATGCATAATCCTGCGAAAGTTGTTAAATTTTTTCCTCAATATCTGTCTCTATTTGTTGTTCCTTTCTTTTCTTGTATGAAGAGTACGATATTATTTTACCTCTAATTACGGCCTTCCAGGTTTCCCAAAGTAAAGAAGGAGATGAATCTGGAGAGTCATTATTTTTTAGAAAGTCTGCCCACTCTCTCCTTACCATTTGATCAAATTCTTTAAGTAGAGATATGTTGAAGCGCCAAGTCTGAGGAGGTTTACGGTAAGTGTCAGTTTGCAGACTGAGGGATATACAGTAGGTGCATGGTCACTGATGATGATTGGGTGAATTCTAGTGGTAATTTTGTGTGTGGTGGAGTTATTTGAAAGAAAAAAGTAAATTCTTGAAAATGACTGGTGTACTGCAGAAAAGAAAGTATATTCCCTTTTTGTTGGGTTTTTGAGCCTCCAGACATCATCTAGTCCAAAATCTTTCATATAGTCCCGTATGGTTAGGACTGATTGTAATTGTTTCGTCTGCATTAGCATGTTCGATCGGTCTACAGAGGGATTTAAGACTATGTTAAAGTCACCTCCGATAATAGTAGTTGAGTTGAGTTGAGCATTTAAGTCTGATAAATGACAGAAAACTGTATGAAAGAAGGCTGGATCATCACTATTGGGAGCATACAGATTGGCAATTGTGTATTGTTTATCAAAAATCGTTGCTTGAATAATAATGTAACTGCCCTCTGGGTCTGTTATCAAACAGTTTAAAGTAAACGGGACTCTCTTGTGGATTAGAATAGAGACTCCTCTTTGTCTACTGTAACAAGATGAAAATATAATATTATAATTTGAATCTGTAAGAGATTTCTCTTCTGATTGTAGTAGATGTGTCTCTTGCAAAAGAAGAATATCTGCTTTTAGTTTAGAGACATAGTCCAGGATTTTAATTCTTTTTGTCTGTGAGCGTATGCCATGTACATTCCAGGAAACTAAGTTTAACTTAGACATAAGAAGAGAGGATGTTCAGACACTGAGTTAGTGACAGTGTAATGTAAATAGAATGTTGTGGTTTGTGAGCTGTGAATGTCAGGATGGTGGGGTGTAAGGTGTTGCTTAAAGACCTTGTAGATGTAGATGATGCTTTTATTTTTAAAGATACTGGTTTATAATTAGGGCAGCAAGGTGATGTAGTGGTTTGCACTATCGCCTCTCAGCAAGAAGGTACCGGGTTCGATTCCAGCCCCCTGTGACCCTATGTGAGGATAAGCGGTATAATGGATGGATGGTTTATAAGCCTGTGAGAGCTTGGAGAGATCCCTGGGTATGTTTATTCCTAAGTATTTGATTTCCTCATTCTCCCAATTAACTCTGAAATCCCTGCATAGGATCGGTGTAACTGCAATTTAGAGACATCACCTGAGTTTTTGAAATGTTGATTTTATAGCCTGATAATTTCCCAAAGTCACGTAAGGTAACCATTAATTCTCTAAATGACCTCTCAGACTCACCCAGGCAAATCTGTGGTGGTTTGTGTTTGTTGTGCTTTTATTTTGACGGTTTAGTTTTCTGTGTTTTTGCTGTTTTGTTTTCACCTGTGCGTTTTTTTCCCGGCGGCTCCCTTCCCCCACGGAGCTGAGCAGTGTCTGAGGAGACACACCTGCTCCACTCCTCAGCGCCAGAGTATCCAGTTATCCTCCATGGTAGCAGCTTGGCCTTTTCTCCTAGAAACAGTAAGATTTTTTCACGTGTCCTCTGGTGAACAAATGTGTTGCCTGGGCTACCAACCACCCCTCTACCCCAAACAGGAGGCGGTCACCACAGTGCCCTCAGTGAAGGATCTCCGGCGGGTATGAGGCATGTGGCAGTCCGCCAGAGCTTCTCTCCTTCGCTCCGTGGAAAGAAACAAGCGTCTCACTGACTCTTGGTGGTTTCGTTTCCTGGGTTTTTGCTATTTTGTTTTCACCTCTGTGTTTTTTTCCTGGTGGCTCCCTTCACCCACGGCACTGAGGAGTGAGTGGACACACCTGCTCCTTGGCCTTGGTCTGACGTATTATAGTAAGCGTATTGCATCATTTCTGGTTCTTGGTGTTTTCTAGCGGCTCGTTTCTGCTAACAACTAACTTCCATAGCTCAGCCTAGCAGCTGTCCTAGCATATAGCCATGGCTTCTCCTCTTCCTTCTCCTTCTCCTCTCTCTTGCTCAGTGTGTCTCATGCTAAATTATTCCTCTGCCTCCTTTAATGATAATGGTAAGTGTAATAAGTGTAGTATGTTCGCGGTTTTGGAGGCGAGGCTTAGCAAATTAGAAGCACAACTCCGCACCATCCAAAGTCCTTCCTATGCCTCCGTAGCTGGCCAGCCCCTAGCCGGTGTGGGCCAACCAAGCGTAGCTCCTGCTAGCCATCCCCCGGCAACTCCTGAGCCGCCAGGAGAGAGGGTGACTGTCCGAAGGAAGCATAGTTTTAAACAGCCCACGGGTCACCACCGACCTCTTCACATTTCTAACAAGTTTTCCCCACTCAGTGACACACCCGCTGAGAAACCAACCCTGGTTATTGGCAGCTCTATTCTCTTGAGAAATGTGAAATTAGCGACACCAGTAACCATAGTCAAACTCATCCCGGGGGCCAGAGCCGGCAACATTGAATCCTATTTGAAAATGCTGGTTAAGGATAAGCGTAAATATGGGACTACTGTTATTCACATCGGCATCCAATCGGAGGTCACAAAAATTAACGTGGAATCGGTGTGTGCTTACGCTAAAACAATGTCAGACTCCATAATTTTCTCTGGTCCCCTACCCAGCTTGGCCTCTGATGACATGTTTAGTCGCATGTCGTCCTTCCACCGCTGGCTGTCGAGGTGGTATCCAGTTAATGGAGCTTCACTGATAATTGGAGCAGCTTCTGGGGAAAACCTGATCTGATGAGGAGAGACTGCATCCATCCTACTTTGGAAGGAGCAGCTCTCATTTCTAGAAACATGGGAAAGTTTATTAGTCGACCAAACCCGTGACAACTCAGGGTTGAGACCAGGAGACAGAGTTGTAGTTTAACACACTTCTCTGTGCTTCCATTAGAGCAGTC
Source organism: Synanceia verrucosa (assembly GCA_029721515.1). Taxonomy (NCBI): domain Eukaryota; kingdom Metazoa; phylum Chordata; class Actinopteri; order Perciformes; family Synanceiidae; genus Synanceia; species Synanceia verrucosa. The sequence goes on along the minus strand of CM056564.1, from coordinate 2,277,458 downwards.
ACTCACCCAGAACCCCATAGAAACGGTGTCTGCCCGACGACCACTGAAAGCAACTAAATCCACAGTAAACAAAAGGGGAGTTGAACACAATAATTCAATAAAAATTAACACCACCTCTGTAGTAGTTCATCAGATCAGGACAGTTAAATGTGGACTTTTAAATATCAGTTTGTTATCTTCTAAAGCTCTACTAGTTAATGAATTAATATCAGATAACCAGTTTGATCTATTTTTTGATCTATCTAGTTTTTATCAGCTTTAGTCCTGAGAACTGATAAAGTAATTATTGTAGGTGACTTCCACTTATGCATGTGGACGTTGATAGTGACAGCCTTGGTACTGCTTTTACCTCGCTGTTAGATTCAATTGGCTTCTGTCAGAATGTTCAGGAACCAACTCACTGTTTTAACCATACCCTTGACCTGATCCTGACCTATGGCATTGAAGTGGAACATTTATCAGTCTACCAACAGAATTCCTTCCTATCAGACCATTATTTGTTAACTTTTGAATTTTTACTTCTGGACTACACTCCATCAGGTAAATCTGTATACTCTAGATGTTTATCTGATAATGCTGTAGCCAAATTTAAGGATATAATTCCATTAGCTTTTAATTCAATGCTTTATCTCAATATACAGTACTTGACGGCTCAGACTTAAGTCCAACCCAAATGGATAATCTGTGAGCATCACTAGACTCTGTTGCGTTAAAAAAGAAGCTAGTAAAACACAGAAAGTTAGCTCCATGGTATAACCCTCACACCCGGAGTTTAAAGCAAGCTGCGAGAACATCTGAAAGGAAGTGGCGTTTAACCGGTCTGCAAGAGTCTCATCTGGACTGGCATGATAGTTTGAAAGCTTATAGGAAGGCTCTCCGTAAGGCCAGAGCAGCTTATTATTCACCATTAATAGAGGAAAATAAAAACAACCCCAGGTTTCTTTTCAGCACTGTAGCCAGGCTGACAGAGAGCCACAGCTTCATTGAGCCATGTATTCCTATAACACTCAATTGTAGTGACTTCATGAGCTTCTTTAATGAGAAGATTATAACTATTAGGGGAGAAAATAAGTCACACTGTGCCTTTAACTGAAACTGATTTATCCTCAAACACAGGAATCTTAGAACCCATTGAAGAACCTGATGTATATTTAGACTGCTTTTCTCCCATAGACCTCCTCAAACTGACTTCAATGATTTCCTCATCTAAGCCTTCTACCTGTCTCTTAGATCCCATCCCAACTCCAGTGCTTAAAGAAGTTTTACCTTTACTGAGCAACTCTTTATTAAACATGATCAACTTATCTTTGTTGTCAGGCTATGTACCTCAGTATTTTAAATTAGCTGAAATCAAACCACTTTTGAAGAAGCCCACTCTTGATCCAGAGGTTTTAGCCAACTATAGACCAATATCCAACCTTCTCTATCTCTCTAAGATCCCTGAAAAAGCAGTGTGCAGTCAGCTGTGTGAGTTCTTACAGAACAACAGGAGTTAGAAAATATCATAGCACAAAGACAGCTCTTGTGAAAATCACTAACGACTTGCTAATTGCATCAGACAATGGACTCTGTACTTGTCTTTTGTTAGATTGTTAGCACTGCTTTGAACACCATTGACCACCATATCCTGTTGCAGAGATTAGAACATTTAATTGGCATCAGAGGCACTGCATTAAACTGGTTCAAGTCATATTTAACAGACTGATTCCAGTTGGTACATATTAATGGTGAGTTCTCCATGCACACCAAAGTCAGTTATGGAGTTCCTCAAGGGTCTGTGCTTGGGCCAATTCTATTTAGTTTATATATGCTTCCTTTATTAGAAAACACTCCATAAACGTTCACTGTTATGCAGATGGTACTCAGCTATATTTGTCGTTCGAGCCAGATGAATCCAGCCAGTTAAATAAACTCCAAGCATGCCTTAAGGACATTAAAAACCTGGATGCCGGACTATTTCCTGTTGTTAAATTCAGACAAAACCGAAGTTATTCTAATTGGCCCCGAAAATCTCAGAAATAAATTATCTAATGACTTACTTATTCTAGATGGCATTGCACCTGCCTCTAGCACCACTGTAAGGAATCTAGGGGTCATTTTTGACCAAGATATGGCCTTCAACATCCACATGAAACAAATAGCTAGTCCTGCTTTTTTTTTTTATCTACGTAGCATTGCAAAAATCAGGCATATTCTCTCTCAAAATGATGCAAAAATTTAGTCCATCTATTTGTTACTTCTAGGCTGGACTATTGCAATTCCTTATTATCAGGCTGCCCAAATAAGTCTATCAAGACTCTCCAGCTGGTCCAGAGCGCTGCAGCACATGTTTCTGACCCGAACCAGGAAAGAGAACATAGTTCTCCTCTGTTAGCCTCTCTGCACTGGCTCCCTGTAAAATCTAGAATAGAATTTAAAATCCTCTTCCTCACCTAAGGCACTGAATGGTCAGGCACCATCTTATCTTAAAGAGCTGATAGTGCCTTATAATCCAGCTAGAACTCTGCGCTCTCAGAATGCAGGACTATTAGAGGCTCCTAGGGTTCATAAAAGTAGAATGGGAGCTAGAGCTTTCGGTTACCAAGCTCCTCTTCTGTGGAACCAACTCCCTCTTTCAGTCAGACACCATCCCCTTATTCAAGAGTAGGCTTAAGACTTTCCTTTTTGATAGTGCTTATAGTTAGGACTGATCCAAGGCTGACTCAGGCTGCCTTGAAGATCAGAAGACGCGATGCTGATCATGTTGTATCTGTTAGAGTAGTGGAGTAGAGGATGTGTTTACTCTTCCTCCCTTTAACACATGTTGCAGATTAGTTTTGTGCCTCGTAGTCCCTGTGTGTTCTCATCTCACAGTTATCCATGGATCCAGTCTACCTGGTGGAGTAGTGGTTGTGCAGACCAGTCAGGCTTCATCTTCTGGTGTTGAGTGACGTGGTGGTGACGAGGTCATCTTGCGGAGGCTTCTCCTGTTTGGTGCGGTGGAGAGGAAGACATGCTGCACAGCTTCTTCTGGTTGGGGTGGTGGAGAGAGGAAGACGTGCTGCCCAGGTTTCCTCTGGTTGGCATGGTGGAGAGAGGAAGACGTGCTGCCCAGGCTTCTTCTGGTTGGTGTGGTGGAGAGGAGGACGTGCTGCCAGGGCTTCTTCTGGTTGGCATGGTGGAAAGAGGAAGACGTGCTGCTCCATTGCTGATAGCTTGATGATGCTCTGAGGCAAATTGGTAATTTGTGATATTGGGCTGTACAAATAAAACTGATTTGACTTGACTTGACCTGCTCCAGATTGGCTTAACAGACCTGTCTACATAAGACCTGCAGAGACATGCAGTTATCCTCCATGGTAGCAGCTTGGCCTTTTCTCCTAGAAACAGCAAGATTTTTTCACGTGTCTTCGGTTGAACAAACTACTTACCCGTGTCTCTCTTCTCCTTTTTTCCAGTGCCTCCCGTCGCCCTCACTGCCCAGCACTCACCCTTGTGTCTTCCCCCTTCTTGTGGACTCTTTTTGAATTACTCACCTGTTGTTTTGTAAATAAACTATTGTTCTCACCTGAACCGCTTCCACTCCTGGGTCCTCGTTCCACTACACGCCACACAAATCAGTACATCATCAGCAAACATTGCCACCTTATGATCAACCCCTGTCATAGAGATGCACTTAATATTGTCATTTTGCCTTATTAATTGTCCTAATGGTTCTATAAATAAATCAAAGAGAAGAGGCGAGATCGCACAACCCTGTCTACTACCCTGATTCAAGGTAAAAGCCTGAGATCACCGTTGACCTTGATGCAACCTGAAGGTTTATCATATAGAGCCTGAACTTTGTATAGAAACACCCATCTGATGGAGTCAAAGGCTTTCTCCGTGGCTAGACTTACAATAATTGACTGAATTTTCTTCTTTTAAATCTCTTCTAGGATATGTAATATTCTCCTTATGTTGTCAGTTTGTCTGTGTGTAATAAAACCTGTCTGGTCTAGATTAATGAGATCAGGCAGTACCTTCTCCAATCTACAGGCAAGAATGGAGGTAAATATCTTATAGTCTAGATTAAGGACACTAACTTTCCCTGCTTTTGGAATAATTGAAACAATTGCAACCTTCCAAGATGGGGAGATTTTTCCTCCCTGTAGAATCCAGTTGAAAGTCCTGTGTAGTGATGGAATCAGTTCTGCCTTTAAACTGCGATACCATTGTGCACTATACCCGTCAGAACCAACTGCTTTACCTAGTTTCAATCTAGTGATGGCTGCATTTATTCCTCCGCTGAGATGATTTTGACTAACCACTTGTTTTGTGGGTCTGAAAGTGAGGGTAAATCTAAGGAGCCAAGTAAAGCCCAATTTACACCGAACGCGTAACTGCAACATAACTGCAGCGTTCCCAGAGCGTATCATGCGCAGCTTCGCGAGAGATACACACTGGTTCTATTTCCATAGTACATAGTAAACAGGAAGTTCACTACATTATGTTGCGAATCTCGCAAGAGTGTGGAGCAGTCTTGCATGCATTGCTATGCTGTAATATGCATGAGAAACGCTGCGCTGCTATTATGCATGCGGTGTAAATTGGGCTTCAGGCATTAATGTAGCTCTCTTCTGAGGCATCAGGTTGGGAGTACAAATCCCTATAGAACACCTCAAAACACACTTGGATCCTATCCATTTTGGTTTCTAGTACATTAGTTTTGGGGTTCTTTATTTTATACATCATACTTTCTTCCTGTTGCTTACGTAGTTTGTATGCTAGATATTTTGCCGATTTACCTCCCATCTCATAGTACTTCTGCCTTAGGTAGATCAATTTCTTCTGGGCCTCCTGTGTATAAATGTCATTGATTTCACTCTGTAATTTCTTGATTTCCTGCTTCAAATTGGGGTTTGGTTTGTTAATATCATCCTGTTGTTTCACCTTTAGTCTCGCCTGTAAGTCTGCCAGTTTTTCCCCATTAGATTTCTTCAGGTAGGATGTGATAGAAATTAGTTTCCCTCTCATTACCGCTTTAACTGTATCCCACAGAAAGGATAGTGAGACCTCTTCTGTATCATTAGTTTCCAAGTATTCCTTTATATTATCATTTATTTTAGAATTGCAGGATCATTGAGTAAATGTGAATTCAGTTTCCATGTGTTGAGTGTTTCACTTTTTCCCAACCGCAAACAGGGACATAGAGATAGGGCTATGATCAGATAAATCCCTAGTTAAGATGTTGCAGTCACTAATTTTAGATCTGTCAACTTAAAACATAAAAAATAATCCAGCCTATTGTATACTGCAAATGAACCTGAGTAGTGTGCATTGTCTCTGGTCGAGGGATACAGTTCTCTCCAGACATCAATTATTCCCATCTCCTCCATATATGAGTTGTCTTTTCTTATGAGCCAGTTATTCTGACTATTTGGGTTAGAGGAGTCTAATTTTGGTTTGAATCTCCCCCACATATAACCGTACCCTGGGATTCCACCATTGAATCAAATATGTTCCTATAAAAAAGCCAGTCACCCCTGGGGGGGGGGGATACACGTTTAGGATTGTAATTTCTGTTCCCATTATCCTCCTTGTTACCCTAACAAATCTACCTTCATCATCACCACAGTTTTCTGAGATGTGTTCATAATTGAGTATATTAGTGATGAGAGTAGCCATACCCCTGTTATGTTTAGACTTGAAAGAAGAGAAGAATACATATTTAAAACCCATTCTCAACCCATTTTCAACTTTGAGTGATCCGATTGGCTCATGTGAGTCTCCTGGAGCAGGGCTATGTGGGCCCTATCTTTTTTTAGTTTGGATAAAATCTTGCTCCTCTTAAGCTGATTAACAACCCAGTTTACATTAAAGGAAATAATTTTCAATGGACCGTTTTGCATGTGATGTGGAAATAACTGAGTAAACAGTAAACACCATACAGCAGCAGGCAACCTCCCCTCAACAGAACGATAGAAACTGAGTATACTGACACACAAATACATTGTGAACAAAAAACCTTCCAGCAGTGAATCACTTTCACTGCTTCTCTTAGTCTCTGAAGGAAAGCCCCTACCTGAGCTAGAGGGCCTTCAGTTGTGATGTCAGTTGTAGTAACAAGTAGCCCCCCCTTATTTCAACTCTTAATACTTGCAGCTTCTCCTTGTATCCTACCGCTCCCCTGTTCTGCCGTGACTGCCCCCCCCGCAACGCATTGCCATAACGACCATCTCTGCAGTTTCTCCCTGGGGCGATCACTTTAATCGGGAGGCCCTGATCTGCTAAATCTGCTGTTGCGTCCTCCACCGTGCTGTACATTTTCACTCCATCTTCACGAAATACCTTCAGGTGGGAAAGAGGGTCCGGAACCACAGATTCTTCTCCTTTAGGACCTTCCGGGTATCCCCACATTCTTTTCTCGTGGCCAAAATCTCCGGAGGATAAACATGATCCACGTATGTTGTTGTTGTTGTTCCACATAAAGCCTCCCTTTTTCCATGCCAGGTTAAGCACTTCTTCTTTGACTATGAAACATGAGAATTTTACCAGGATCAAGGGTGAAAAGCTTCTCCACAAAATGGATCACAGATTGTGATCCAGAGTCCGATCTCTCCAGGATCCCATATAGCCTGAGAGATTCTCTCCTAGAGAAAGCCTCTAGTGAAGTCACTTTAAGCTGGAGTTTTTCCTGCGCTGTGATCATCTCGGCTGATATCTCCTGCGTATTTTGGAGCTTATCTTCATGTTCCACGATCCTGTTTTCAATGTCCTAGATCCTTGCGTTGGTTTTGGCCAATTCTCCTCTGATATACTACATTTGTTGCTTGTTGTCTTTTCTAAAGTCTATCAGCTCTTTGCCAATTTCCCTTACTTCTTTCAGTACTACCATCAAGTTTGCCAGTTCTTGCGCATTGTCAGTCCCAGCGTCGCTGCAGCTGAGATAGGGGGAGTCCCCGCTAGCCCCAGGGGAGCTAACATTAGCTTCTTCTGCTAGCTGCATCCCACTGTCGTCAGCTTGCGCATTAGTTGACTTATTGCCACCTCTTCAGTTCCTTTTTAAACGTCATCTAGGCCCCTACTCGTGAGTTTTGTTGCACTTCACTGGTTCACTGGTTCAATTATTCACTTTGGGGCCGTCACTACGCTGCCATCCCCTCTAAACCGCAACCGGAAAGATTCTTGTCATGATTTTCTAAAGGGGCAGCATGGTGGTGTAGTGGTTAGCACTGTCGCCTCACAGCAAGGTACTGGGTTCGATTCCCGGCCCGTGGCCTTTCTGTGTGGAGATAGCATGTTCTCCCCATGTCTTCCTCCCACCATCCAAAAACATGCATGGGGATTAGGTTAATTGACTGGAGGTCAATTTAAATTAGCCAATTAACTTATAACAAAACTATCAAATGTAGCATATTAGTGAGCATAAAATAATGAACTTAACTCTTCTCATTTTTGAGTATCTCCCCAGGAAATCCATCTGACACTGTGTGGCACCTAAAGGCTTAAGTTTTATGACTGGCAAAATAAACAGATAAGACCAGTTCCTCCTCTCTGACACAAGGAACTCCAGGACATACACCAGGAGGAGGAGTTTTTATTGCCTCACATTCCTGCTTTAATCCTGCCAGCCACATCCAAAGCTTAATGTGGCCTCTTCCTTTCTCCCTGCCTGGAACAGAACATTACATTAAGATTCTAATGGTTAACTATGCTTTCATTTCTCAGCTACTGTCATATAAGTATCACTGTTACAATGTCAAACATCAGTCTCCACATAGATCATCTCCCTTTTCCTCCTTTTGATAAGGACTAAATGTGACATGTGGGATTGGTTGTGGATTAAGTCTACAGACACAATCATACATAGGTCTGCCTGTTGTAGTACACCTTCCTACATGCTCTGATATCATGGTTCATCTGTGTTGGTTAATTTGTTGATTAATTTCAATTCAATTGGTCAAGTTTTGTTCTGTGGTTTCCTACTATAGGGTGTTTGGTGTTAATCTGCAGCTGAGAGAGGGAGCTTTCACAAAGAAAAACTTTAGTAAACTTTAGTAAAGTTTTAGTAAAGGGGCACAGAGACTATGCTGTGAAGAGGAGAGGCAGACAGAGAGAGACTGAGATGGAGCCATGTCAACCAGAGATGTTCAGAGACGACCAAAGATGTCCAGAACTGTCCAGAGATGACCAAAGGTTTCCAGAACTCCCCAGAGATGTCCAGAGCTGTCCACAGATGTCCACCGATGCCCTGAAGAGCCACTGGTGAAGTTCAAGCCAAAGTCGCCTGCAGAGATCCAGCAGATCCAGACAGAACCTGCCGCCGCTCCTCACTCCTATCCATCATCTCACAATCTTCTCTGATGCCTCTCAAACTCTCAACTGCTGAACGCCAACAAACCTAAACCAAATTTTGGTAACAGCCTAATTCTTAATTTGGTCTAGATAGCCACCACTGAACTGGTCACATTGACTTAATTAATCAGATATTCATACTTTGAACTTTGCCTTTCTTTAATCATTCATTCCATTTTTGTCACAGTGAGTCAATGCCATGTATCTTCCATCAATCTTCCTTTATTCTAGTTTTTATTTTCTATTTTATTATTTCTGTTAGTAGCCTGGTCCTGGTCATTTAGTTTGTCAAACTAATCATTTATTATTAGTTATTTTCTTTTACAGTAGTAGTCTGGTCATAGTCTGTCAAATAAACAACAATAACCAAGAACTTGGTTATTTGATTTGTGTGTGTGTATATAAAGCAATTGAATCACTGTTCACTAGAACTCTGTAGCGCCCTGAGATTAAGAGACTCTATTAATTAATGTCAAATTCAAAAGTTTTCCCTGTTTTAGCAAAACTGGGTGGCGCCCTGATAATTTCTACTATTAAAGGCAATTTTTGGTTTATGATCAATTACTTTAAGATATTGTTCATAAATACATAATTTGATATTAATTAATGATTGACTGCTTTACTCTACTTATGCTACACAAATTACCCCCCCCCCCCCCCGTGACCCTATGAGGATAAGCGGTAGAAAATGGATGGATGGTTTTCGAAATTAAAAAAAAAAAATATTTAATTTATTTCAGAAATTCTGAAGAGGGTTTTTAATGGAGAAAAATTGCCTCTCACTGGTGAAAAATAAAGTTCATATTTTGGAATCCAATCATGAACCTATTTTTTCCTGCACTACATTAAATGTGTTGCATTTGGAGCCAAAGGGGTTAAATCACGTGTGCATGTCATTTGAAGAACACAAAGAAATGCTCTGCTGTGATTCATTCCTCTACACAGCACCTTCGTCAGCAACAGTGTTCATTGAGCTTCTTCCTCTGCTCTGTCTCTGGGACAACATGACTCTGACTGCTGAGTTTTGTGGCTGCATCTTGACTTTGCATATTTTCCTCTGTATTCATTCTTTCCCGGTTCATGACCGACCAGCCAGCAGGTACAAGCAGCTCCAGGTGAGTCAAACACTTCCAAGCACTGAGCACTGTTACTGAGTTGTGGGGGACTTTATGCAAAAGAAAAAGCAGGTAAAAAGCAAGCATGAGCATGCATGAGGATTTTTTTCATGTATTTCTTTTGTCAGTCAATCCTAAGCAGCTGCATGCTTCATGTTATATTTCTCATAAAACAAAGTGAAATTGTGTTCTGCATACAGTTACATTAAAAGAAAGAGTTGCATACTCCTGTTCGTTTCATACAAGGCTGCATGCCAGGTTTTGGTTCAAACAGGGGTCGGCCACAGTAAATGCTTTTGTCCTTCCACATATGCTCGAGTTGGTAACATGAGAGCTAACAGTCCTGGTAACTCACTGATTCAGTAGTAGTAACACATTTTCAGTGGATGAATAGGTTATGGATGAGAAACTGCAGGCCCATTTTCTAAATGGAAAGGTTTCTTTTCCTGCATTGAAACATTAAAGCATTATTATTAAACCCTCTGCAGCTTGATTGATGCCAGCCCTGCTTTCCGGTATGGCTGCAAAGTGTGAGTGAGAGAGTCAGAGGAAGCAGGCAGAGGCAAGTCATCTGGCAACTGTTGGTGTTTATAAAACTGCTTATTTGCTGACTCGGTGGAACAGAAGAAAATAGCAGATAGCTAGAGAGAGACATGTCAGGCAAACAGGCAAACAACATCTAGGCAACACCACCAATGCTTCCATTTCTGCATCATGTCTGCAGAAAACAAGCAGCCCTGCAAAACAGGACAACACTGAACATTATTATCAACTATATGATATAATATAATTCATGTTCATTACATGATCCTTGTAGTTAGTAAAAATGAATTCTGTTCACTTTCCTTTGTTTATCTACAAACTCAACAGTCAATTATCCAAGTACCATACAATTTTGAAGTACCTGTACTTTACATTTTCACTTTCTACTACTGCTAATTGTGTTCATTTCTGGAGGAAAATATTGTACTTTGTGCTCTTATTACTTTTATTTTATAATTATCGGCAGAGATGTGTGCATGTGTGTGTGTGTTATTTTCTTCTATGACAGTGTGTGTGTGTGTGTGTGTCAAGTTGCACTTTTTTACTTTTTTTTTTTTACATATTCCTATGTATATTTACATATATAGGTCAGATGACTCTGACATAGATTAGAAGTAACAATTCAGTACTAATAAAATCTGCAGTAAAGTCAAGTTGTATCTATTTAACTGTTTTAGGTTACAATGATGTGATTTTCAGTTTCTTCTTCATCATTCATGAAACTAATCATTGTTTTCGTAAGCTCAGAATGAGCCACTTATACACTGCCTGGCCAAAAAAAAAAGTCGCCACCAAAAAAAGGTCACACACTCTAATATTTTGTTGGACCGCCTTTAGCTTTGATTACCTGTTGTGGCATTGTTTCAATAAGCTTCTGCAATGTCACAAGATTTATTTCCATCCAGTGCTGTATTCATTTTTCACCAAGATCTTGCATTGATGATGGTAGAGTCTGACCACTGCACAAAGCCTTCTCCAGCACATCCCAGAGATTCTCAGTGTGGTTAAGGTCTGGACTCTGTGGTGAAAATGATGCGTCATGCTCCCTGAACCACTCTTTCACTATTTGAGCCCGATGAATCCTGGTATTGTCATCTTGGAATATGCCCGTGCCATCAGGAAAGAAAAAAATCCATTGATGGAATAACATGGTCATTCAGTATATTCAGTTAGTCAGCTGACCTCATTCTTTGAGCACATATTGTTGCTGAACCTGCAGTAATTATCCAATAGGAGGCTCGTACCTATTTGCTTTGTCAAATCCAGGTGGCGACTTTTTTTTTTGGCCAGGCAGTGTATCTACATAGGGAGCAGGTCCTCTTTCCTGAGGCTCAATCCCAAACCTCCCCTACTCACTCCCAGCCATCCCAAACCACATAGGGCCAGCGGTGTGTCCTGACTTTTTTCTCAGGGGTAGCCCAAGTGGGGCACTAAATCATGCAGGGATGGCAAGCAGGATCAGTCACTGCCCATCCCCATCAACATAGCATCAGTTCATCATTTTTTCATCTTTTATGATTATTTTGACGACTAAAATTATCTTAAATGTTAGTATAAATTGAAATAAAAATAGAACTTCACGACACAACCAAATGGGACGATACAAGTGTAATACAAAGCCTTAATTTTTTATTTTTTTCTGAAATGTGCAAAAATAAAGACAATATAAAAACATAAATCATAATATAAAGTGCAGAGTAAATCAAACTAAATAGATAATAGATACACAATCGCAAACCAAGTCATCTGATGGTCAGGTAGTCCATATGCAGGTTGGCCAATCAGATTTCAGGGGTGGCATATGCCACCCCAGTCCACCCCTATACACACCGTCGGACGGAGGATGAGTGGACCACTGAGCCCTTAAATAGCGAGTCTGTGTCCAGGATGTCCCTCACACCTTTATCACACTGACAGAAAATAAAACAAAAGTTGTGGTTTGGAAAGATAAATAGACAAAACTCAAATCTTCCTCTCTGCTGACGTTTGGTTTGATTTTGCAGACCTGATTCCTCAAAATTTAAGAACAACTAACAGCAAAATTCATCTGGCTTCATTTGTTTGATTGGAAATGTCACATGGTCCTGGGGTTGAAAGACTTGTGAAATCACTTAAAATAATTTGAGGTATGATGTTGCTGCTCCTGCACAAGAGGTGTCTTTCTGTTGCTGTGGTGATGAGTGCTTCCATTTTCCGTTGGCGTGAGGAGGGCGTCCCATACCTGCTCAACTTATTCATACCCCCCCTTCAGTTAAAGTGCCTTCACAACTGGAGTAAGACTTCATTTGGAGTGACACTCACTGGTGAAGGAGTAGTGTGTAGGAGGCAGTTTGGGATTGGGACCACTTCTGCCATGTTTCTACAGAAGCACAGAACAGACAAACCACAAGCTGGCTCTAGCGAGAGCCATTTTGCATTTCTACATGACCTGAGGGTGAGTGGAGGGTTGACCTCACCGCTGGATGCCACTAAATCATACTGCCTACTGCTCCTTTAAGTTAACTATAGTTAAGCTGAGAATACTAAACAAGAGAAATGTTTGAAGGCTCTCACTGAAGTATACATGGTTAAGTTAAGCAGCCACTCCTGAAGAAGAGACAACTTCCCTGTAAGGCCCTGTAATGACTGTCAGACTCGATAGCAGAGCACACAGAGTACACCACTCACTCATTCATGTATGATGACCAGGTAAAAAGTTAGACTGTACTGGCTCACTCAGTCACTGACTCAGTGTTGTAGTCTATGTGATACACAGGTTAATAATAATCCAGAATTACCATAAATTACAAATGTACAAAGGTACATATCACCATGGATTCTTGGAGTCTGTGATTGACAGGAGCCCAGAGAGGCCCCCAATATAATCATATTATAAAATAATATGAATAAATAAACTCATGTCACACACATACAGTATTTGAATACGTCAGTTTTGTGGTCAGGACAAAAAAAATAAGATTTTTTTTTTCTCATAATTTTGGAATAAACAAATATTTTGATTACTGAAGGAAATAATCCACACAGTGAATAATCTTTAGCTCCAGCCCTCGCTAAGAATGGAGCTGGATCTGCAAGAGTGTGGTGTGGTGAACCAAAAGTTCCACTTTATTGACACTTGACTCAAGTTATGTGGCCACAACCAATCACTGCTGACCACTGCTTGAAAGATGAACAAAAATATAATGACTTATGTTTTCAGAAGTGTATTTGTAATAACAAATTAGTCGCAGTTAGTACCCAAGTATATTTTACTGTATGTAGAAATCCTACAAAGAAAAACAATGTCTGTGATGGAGCTTGTTAAGTGAGGAGGTTTAGTGAGAGGTTTACAGTGGAGGATCAGTCCGTCATCTCCTCTGATGTTAATCCTTTTTATCCTGCAAATCTTTCCTCCACTTGGCATAACCAGTCTGTTTGTGTGCAAAACAGAATGTCTGCAGATACCTGGGTCTTTTTGTGGTTAAATGTTTCCCTTTGAGTGATGTCTTTCCATGTGTACATCATTTATCTCAAGTTTGATGTCTGTGGAGTGAATCTCATCACATTTGTAGTATGGTGAATTAGGAGGTCTGCTTCATTTTTTTGTAATTGCAAGTTGTAAAGTCATTCTCAGTAATGCAAGATGAGCATCCTTGAAAAGCTTTCATAACGCCCTCCCTGTGTTATCCTGCAGACAACCTGATGTCATGACTGAAAGGGGAATTTCCAGACATCTGCTCAGTGTGATGCAGCTTTGTGGAGGTTTTCAGAGCAGATTTGTGTATGTGGTATACATTTTTTCAGCCATGTCCATACCTGCATGCACACTCTACTGTTATGTTTGTGACAGATGCCGCCTTTTAGATAAACCAACAATGGGCCTCTCTGCAGATGGGCTCAACACTTAATTTCACTTGAAGCTTGGGCATGCCAGCTGGGGCGAGTGTCCTGTGATGACATGTTAACTCCATCTCCAGGATTCCCCAAGCATGCCCAGAGCTTTGTTTCAATGGAATGTGGCTTGGTGTTTATACTTTATGAAAACTTGCTTCTTGCCCACACATCTATTCTGTCACTCACTGTAACTGAGCCTCACAGTGAGCCCTGCAGCTTCCATTTCTGTTGAAGACTGGCACACAAATGTGAATATTTCCTGCTTTCCTTTGTCATGAATAATTACCTCCAGCAAGGACGTTATGTTTTCATCAGAGTTTTTTTTTATTTGTTGGTTTGCAAAATAACTCAAAAAGTTATAGACAGATTTTGATGAAATTTTCAGGATTGGTCAGAAGTGGCCTAACTTAAAACTGATTAATTTTTGGTGGTGATCGGATCCGATTCAAGGTCATCAAGATCAAATGAAAGGTCACGCCATAGTAATATATGGAAGATTTCACATATTTCTGAAGTTTTAGTATTTTGGTCTTTTTTAACATTGAAATTCAAATGTGAAAAAAATTAAATGCAGAATAAATAAATAAAAAGTACATGATATGAATACAATGTTAAAGTGGGTTTCAAGGTACGTCAATGTCAATTAGGTGTCGTGGGCTTGCAGGAGTATATGCTCTCTCAGAATGCTGCCTTGGTGGAGGTCTGCGCTCTCTGAGTGCTTTTCTAGTTAACTGAATATATTGAAGTTTAGGACTTCTTTTAAAAGACCAAAAAATTTGAAGCTGTTAGTTCGGGCTCTGTGTCTAGCATTTAACTTTTTGAGTGTCAAAGTGAGTGTTGAGTTGAGTGCCAAAAAATATGTATGTCCTTTAAAATCCTACATTTGAGTGCCATAAACATATATACAGTATACACATCTTTCCTTTATTCAGCAACAGGGACAAAAGAGCGTTCTCACAGCCTGTCTCAGTCTGCAGCACTATCTACCAAATTATCAATTTGAGTAGGACTAAAGTCTGAGCCCTCAAGTATATAAAGGTTTGGCAATGAATTAAAAGCTAATGGAATTATGTCCTTAAACTTGGCTACAGCACTATCAGAAACATCTAGTGTACATGGATTTACCTGATGGAGTGTAGTCCAGAAGTAAAAATTCAAAGGTTAACAAGTAATGGTCTGATAGGAAGGAATTCTGTTGGTGGACTGATAAATGTTCCACTTCAATGCCGTAGGTCAGGACCAGGTCGGGGGTATGGTTAAAACAGTGAGTTGGTTCCTGAACATTCTGACAAAAGCCAATTGAATCTAACAGCGAGATAAAAGCAGTACCAAGGCTGGTACTATCAACGTCCACATGAATATTAAAGTCACCTACAATAATTGCTTTATCAGTTCTCAGGACTTAAGTTGATAAAAACTCAGAGAACTCAGATAGAAATTCAGAATATGGACCTGGAGCACGGTACACTATAACAAATAAAATAGCTTTCTCTGTTTTCCAGGTAAGATGAGAAAGACTAAGAACCAGGCTTTCAAAAGACTTATAGTTTAATTTAGGTTTAGGATTGATCAATAGACTAGAATAAAAAATGGCTGCAACTCCTCCTCCACGGCCTGTATCTCTAGGAATATGAATATTAATATGACTAGGAGGAGTGGATTCATTCAGGCTGACAGAATCATCCTGACACAACCAGGTTTCAGTAAGACAAAATAAATCAACCTGTTTATCTGATATTAATTCATTTACTAGTAGAGCTTTAGATGATAATGACCTGATATTTAAACGTCCACATTTAATTCTCCTATCCTGATGAACTATTTCAGCAGTGGTGTTAATTTTTATTAAATTATTTTGTTCAGTCACCAGCACCTGCATCGCTTGGGCAACCATCTTGACAATGGGGTCATATTTTGCAGAAGGACACACCAAAACATCTATCTTTCCACCTTCCCAGCCGTAAATAGCGATTCCACCACTCCAGCCAGTGCCTGATACCATCTTTAGATTTTACCTCTGTCAGACATCTGACGACTGTCAGTGCAGTTTCTTGCCACAGATTTTTAGAAAAGAAAGGCTGATCCGGGTTCTCATTCACTGCTGAAATCACCATTCTCTCTAGCTCTGCTTTCTCAGTTGTCTATTTACTGTCCAAGACTGGGTTTAACACAGCCTCGTGCAAGGTGGGTATTCCATCTCCCAACAGTATAATCCGATAGGGAGTGTTATGCACAGGCTGTTCTCTGCCGGGGCTGGTGTCCCCATATCTCCAGGTTGAGTCCCCAGGAGGAGACTCCGGCATAGTCTGCACACCTTCTGCCATCTTTGACTGACGCCTCAGCAGCTTGTCTCACTGCTGTGCTCCGTTGTTTGGTCTTTGTCTTGTCGAGTTGCCTGCTCCTCAAAGCCTCTCGTTGATCAATGAGTAGAGATGAGTCGTAGACTGGTTGGCTACTCAGCTCCCTCTCAGGTACAACCACAATGGTTGCTTCTTCTCCTGCTCGCTGCCTGCGATGTCTGTGGGCTGACGGTCCTGCGTCGCACTGCTGGCTGCCTGGTAACGCTGCTTCCTCTGCAGGTTGCCTCTCTGACACTCGGGCAGATCCTCCTCTGCTGCACGCCTTCTCCCTCCGGTCTTCCACAGGATTCCCAGTATACCTAATACCTAATGGTATTACTCAAATTAGAAAAACTGAGAGTTATTTAAGCTGGTGTTGAGAAGACACCTAGCTTCTCACTGCCTTCATATGGACGTCCACCCTGCTTGCTCTTACAATACAATTACCAGCCACGCCCGTTCACGGCAGCTGTCCTCTCATGGATCTGTGCATTTGGTAAAAGCTAGGAAAAGTTTTAGAGACTTGGATAAAAATAGTCCCAAGGGCTTGTTTGATGTCTGGAACTGTTGCTTTAATTGCGGATGTTGATTTATTTAAATCCAAGCAAGGTAATTGCAAACCAGCTCAATATGATTGTCTTTGTTAATTATTCAAATAGTTGATGAACTTATAATTAGGTAAAAAATAAGAATGAAATCATTAAACCTGATTAAAAATCTCTGGGGTGAATCAGTCCAAAAATCCAATTGTAAAAAGTAGTCCAATATTCCAGTGTCCATGACAAATGGAGAAAGACAGAGAGTGCAGCTGGCCATCGTAATCCTTTTTCTGCTGGAAAGAGGAACTTGTAAACACTGGTGATCTTATCCAAAATCCACAATGTCTTTCAAGTTAACTAAATCACGTTTGCAAGCAGAGACAGAAGACCTCCAAATTCCAAATTAAAACCACAGCTGGATACAGAATGGTTAATCTTCTCTTCAGTGGATCCTCTTTTCTTACAGCTGTAGAATCCAAAGAAGTTCTTCTGATTTCCCTCTGCTACTCTGTATTTCAGAATGAACAAGTTTTAGATTTAAAATCCAAAGTGGTCAGTTTGGTAGATTAATCCAACGAATGATCTTGCTGCATTTGTTCTCTCTGGTGGAAGGTCACTCATTATCTGCTGACCCTTTCTTGCCCTGGCCTTCCTGCATGTCACGCAGCTGTCAACAACCCTTTTAGCCAATTTCCTGCCTTTTACAATCCAGGCTCTCTTTCTCATTCTCAGGAGCGTTCCAGCTATTTCTTCATGGTTAGATTCATGGGCTTCTTGAGCTAGAAGAGTGGATAACCAGGATTCGAATGGAAGAATTGGTACAGCAGTTTTCTCTTCATTGAAAATCTGAATTCTACCTCCACATACCAAAAGTCCTGTTTCTTCTTCCTTATACACAGCTAGTCCGCTGAGTGTAGTGTCATGGAAGGTTACACCCTCCTGGGCTGCAAGAAAGAGATCTCGGAGTGCATCTTGACACTCTCTAACAGAGAGCACAGCTTGTTTGGCTTTAGATTTTGCTCCTTCTTTAGAAGGCATTGCCTCCCACTTTGCAATACCGTCAGCTGAGCTTTTCCTCTTCCATTTCACAGCAGCTCTCCACACCCAGGCAACGACTCTGACCAGCTTTGTTAAACTGCTGAATCTCCTTATATCAATAAGCTGTTTGACTACTGTGCCGGCAGGACCTCTTTGGATTGGGATTTCTTCCACATTTTCAGTTACCTTTGCGGGAACCACAGGTTCTTTACTACTGGGGCAGTTTCAAAGTCCACTGCTCCACTCTCTCTTTGCTTGAGCTCTGGTAAGTGCAGCTGAAAAAGCTTTCCGCTGCAACCTGTTTATACCGTCCCTTGCATTTGCTGCTATTTCTTTAGCTGACTTCTTCGGCTACTCTTCCACTGGTAGTTTTAGGAAGGGGGGGTCCATTCTACCACACTGAACTCTCATTAAGGTCCGCAGAAGTAGCTCCTCTTGATAAAATGTCAGCAATGTTCAATTCCCCCTGGATCCATCACCAGTCGTCAACAGCTGCAGATTTTTGGATTTTGCCGATTCTGTTTGCAAAGAAGGTTTGATATCTGTAACTGTCTCGCTGAATGGCTCCAAGCACGGTCTGATTGTCCAGTAGATGGAACTAACGCTCCATCTCCATGCGGCTGTGCTTTTCTATGTATCTTCAGAGCCTTGTGGCAAAAACTGCACTGCAGATTTCAGCCTTCACTGGTTCTCCTTTTTGGTCCAGTGGTGTGAGTATTGCTTTAGATTCTATCAGCCTGACCTGGACACCTTGTTCTGTTTCCCATCTGAAGTACGCCACGGCCCCATAGCTTTGGTCACTACCATCGGAGAATGTTATTCCCCATGGTTTTGCAGTCCAGCCAGCTGGTGTGAGGCTCCTGTGGAAACTAATCTGGCTAAGATGGGCATACTCCTCAAACAGCTTAATTGCTTCTTCTCTCAGACTCTCAGATAGCGGCTTATCCCAAGTGTCCTGAGTCTCAAGGCTTCCATTTCTTGCCTCTTGGAATGCTTTTCGGACAAGTATGGCTCCTTTCTGTTTTGTGGGAGTGACAAGGCCTATTGGGTCATAGAGGCCAGCTACTTGGCTTAAAAGCTCTCTTCTGGTAAAGGGGTTTGATGTTTTATCCCTTATTTCTTCCTCTTGGAGGTCCTGGCCCATTCTCATTTTTTTTCTTTCTTCTTGAGAAGTTGATTGAAGCCATTACATAGAGCTTGTCTTCTTCTACCAGATATCCGACACCCAGAGCTTTGTCTTCTCCTTCCTTCATTTGATTTGGGAGTATAAAAACTTCATTTTTTGTTTCAAGTCCTGGTTTTCCTGTCTTCTCCCTCCTACTTTGACCTGACTGGACCCATGGTTTGAGGAAAAACCCACCAGCTTCCAGTATTTCCTCTACATTTTCGGTGTACTTTTCCAGTTTTTTGGGGTCATTGTGGGATGTGAGGATATCATCCACATAGCTGTCCTCCTCAAGGATTCTACGCACCTCATCCAAGTGTGTGAACATTGGTAACCTTGCTGTTTCTCGCATAGCAAGCTGTGCAATGCACCCTGCAGGTCGATAACCAATGTTGACTCTGGTAATGGCGTACTCACTGATCTCTTCATTTTGACCGTCTCTCCCGAGGAATCTGTGGAGGTGCATCTCCCTGTCTTCCAGCCACACAGAGTTGTACATTTTCTTAATGTCGCCAAGTGCTGTATAGGCTCCTTTTCTGAATCTTAGCAAAACTGCTCGGATTGGATTGAGGACATCTGGGCCTTTAAGCAGAAGATCATTCAAACACAGTTCTTTAAACCTCTGGCTGCTGTTCCATACAATACGTATAGGTTTGGTCACAGAGTGGGGGTTTGATGCCACCAGGTAGCTTATGTACCAAACTGGGCCTTTCCAGTTGTTTATTTCTTCCTTTGAGAGTCTCTTTGCTGCTCCTCTTTCCACCATCTCATGTATGAGCTGTGTAGACTGATCTCCACTCTGGCTTTCTCCTAAGTTGCTTTTCTGTTCTAAGAAAAGTGGCCTCCACTGCATTTCGGTGATTAGGAAGAGAGGTTGCAATCCATGGATACTTCATGTCTCAGTGTGGAGCATTACTGTGGGTGTCTGCTTTTACATAAGTGAGGCCTTGCTTTATTATTTCAAGCTCTCTCTCCTCCATCAGTGTCATTTCCTTTCCTCCTGGTTGACAATTACCACAGCGACATCCTCCACATTTAGGTTCACAGGTTGCTCCAGTGCTGTCCCATTTATACCATTCCAGGAATTGTTTGTTAGCAGTTGTGCTCTTGGTTTCAGGCTGAGCTTTTTGTGTGTTAACAGTCTCTTTGTATTTTACGACAGCTGTTCTCATGGAGCGAGCGAAGTGTGCTTCTGATTCATATGTTGCCATGTCCACTTCCTCAAAGAGATCTGGATGAGCACCTCCTACAGTTTTCCCCAGTGGGCCTTCCCATAAGACAAGGTCTCCAACAACCTTTTTCCTTTGTGGAGCAAATCGGCCTTCTTTGTGACTGATTAGCAGCTCGATGGTATCTGGCCTTTTTAAATCTCCCAGCGTAGCTTCTGGGAAAAACTTTCTCAGTTGTTCGGGCTTCACAACTTTGTGCACACAAACTATTTCCCTCAAACCATAGCAGACAAGTTCATAAGCTCTTTCTGTTCTTCTGGGTGTCTTAACTCTTACTCTGAGTAGATATCTTTTGGTGTTTACTTTCATGGCTATTCCTCCAACTCCATAGACGACTAAAATGATCTTTTCACTGCTCAATTTCAGTCTATTGGCGGCTCTGTGGGTGATGTAATTGGTATCTGATGCCAGATCAATCAAGGTACCAATTTTCTGCCCTGCGTTGGCTGTGACTTCTAGCATCATCATAAGAACTGGTAGTTCTTCCAATCCACTTGACTTCATAAGTCCAGACTGATCTGTCCAGCACAATTTGTTATGGCAGCCATGTTGGAAAAAGCTCTCTTACATTTTTCACACATTTCTGGAGATAGTTCAGCAAGGAAGTCCTCTTGTTCCTCTGTAAGCTTGTGTGTTCTCCTGCTGTCTTGTCCACCTTTGTTTCCCTCACCCCTCCTGGGCTCTCGTTTTGGACAGAGAAAGAAATGGTGATCTGAGGAGCTTCCTTTCTTGCAGTCTTTGTTCCTGCACAGGTAAGTGTCTTTGCAGTCATTTTCGTCTTCATGACATCCCAAACACTTTTTATATGCTCCCAGTTTCTTCACAGCATGCACCTTTTCTGCTGGTTTCAGCTCTTTAAACCTTTTACAAAAGAATATTTTTTCCTTTATGTCTTTCATCTCCACAAACAACACATCCTCCACCTTTCCTTATGGAACGTGTCATGATCCGTCTGTCTGTTTGAGTTAAGTTAACCATTTTTGTCTCATGCATACATGTTGTCTTGTCATTTCCTGTTTTATTTTGAAATAACTGAATGTTCCCTCTCGTTTCAGATTCACACTTCCCCTTCCTCCTGTTTTCCGTGTTTTGTGATTGTCTGACCCCGCCCTCATTGTCTCCACCTGTTCCCCATCACCTCATGTATAAATAGTCCTGTCTCCCCTTGTCTCGTTGCGTGATGGTCATGTTCCCTGCGTCCATGTGTTCCTCGCTCCCTCGTTTGCCTTCCACGTTTTCCAGCGGTAAATTTTGTTTGTAATTTTGATAGCCTATAATTTTGTTTTCACTAGAAGAATCCTCTTAGGAGTAGATCCTAGTTGACCATAGTTTTTTTGTTGTAAGCCCCGTGCCCCTTAGCCCACAAGAAGAATCCTCCTCGGAGTAGATCCTTGTGTTTTTGTTTGCGTTTTGCTAGTTTTCCCCAGCTTGTGGTAATTCCCTCCTCTTGTGCAGAGTTGTAGGTGTCCCGTTTATTTCCTATTTTTTTCCCTTATCCTAGTAGCCCTCCATTCCCTTCGTAGTGCCCTTTGTTAGTTTCCCTCCATTTTTCCCCGTTAGTGTGCTTAGTACTATAAAGTTTCACAGCCTCATCCAGATAGCGTTCCCTTTTCTTTTGCAGGTAACGCTAACTGTTTTCCCTCTCAACTTTGAGAGCGGGTTTGTCCCCCCCCCCCTTAATAGTCGCGTGTAGAGAGAGTAGGGATTTCCCGGATGCGCGCCTCCACCTGCCAGGTGGCGCGTGGCCGTGCTCCACCTCCCTGCTGGAATACCGTGCCTAATTATCTTGTCAATCCAAATAAAGACTCTTGTGAGAACTGTAAATCTGCCTGTGAGTCGTGCGTCTGGGTTCCTGGGCATGGATCCTTGTCAGAACGTGTGAAAGCACAATTCCTCTCATATTTCCTTTGTTGTTTCTCTGGTTTCTCACCTCCTGCAAGTTGCTCCAGTTTTTCAATTATTTCCTCTTGAGTTTTCAGGAACTTCAGGAGTTTGTCAAAATGGTTGTGAGGCGAGACACCATTTTTGGGGTTAACCATGAATACCAGCCAGTCTTTCTTCACAGTATCAGGTTACTTACTCTCAATAGATTTTATTACCAGGGGATTTTTAATGTTTCCAAGCTCTGTGAGATCCGCCACAGCTTTCTCCACCATCTGAATTAAGTGAATTACTTTTCTTGGCTGATTTGTTCGTAAGACAGGAATCTTCTTCCTTTTTACTGATTCTGGTTCTTTCTATGGTCTAACTGAAAACAACACATGACCATGACTCACCATCTTGTGATTCCAGCTTCCCTTTTTCTTGGTTTTACACAACATTACAACTTTAACTCTAGTACATTTCAACATTGTGTTTGATTACCATTAGTACATTCTTCTAATCATAACAATATTCATCTATAATCATACATCAATCATGTAATGCAACAAATGTAGCTTTAATTACTCATTAATAACTGGTAATATTGCTTTCTGTGTGTCATTGATATTTAATTCCTTTTAGGGCCTAGCAGAAAGTACCTCTCTCTCCACTTCCCAAACTGATTAGTCTTTTAAAGCATGAGATGCAAGAATCTCAAAACACCCGACTGTGGCCGTGGTAATTGTTGAAAACAGGATTCATGCTGGAGTTTGCTTTGAGGGATTCTCAGTTCACTTGACAGCATAAAAACGGACATTGCAATGTTCAGTAAATATGATGTATTATTATTTACCATGGCTTGTTTCTGTATGATCTTAATGCCTGTGTCTTCTTTTGAAGGTATGGCCTTACAACAACAGTCTCGATGGTCTGAAGAAGAGGGAAAGACACAAACCGGACACGTTAAACAAGGATCTCCATTTGAAGACTGTACTGCCATCCAAACATGACAGAGAGTTGTGGAAACGCCCTCGCTGTGGAGTCCCAGACTATTCCAGTTTAACACAGGCTGGCCTGTCATACTATAACCTGAAGAAGAAGGATGGAGGCCTGAGGAGACAGCAGCGTGGGAAACGATTTGCACTGTTTGGAGGCCGTTGGGAGAAAACTGACCTCACTTACAAGTAAGAAACACAAATACAATACAATACTCTCTTAGTCAATACATGGGTTCATTCACCTGCTTTCTTCACTGGCTCTTAATCTTGTATGCAGTGCTGTAAGGTTTGATGGATGTAAAATCATTGAGAAAGAATAAACCACAACACAGCTACTTACTATGACGCCTTTAGAAATCAGTCCATCCATCCATTCATTTTCTACTTCTTATCCTCACATAGGGTCGCGGGGGGCTGGAGCCTATCCCAGCTGTCTTAAGACAGGGTACACCCTGGACAAGTCTCCAGGTCATCACAGGGCACATAGAGACAGACAACCATTCACACATTTTGTTTTCTACGTAAACAGTGAATCAAATTATGACTGACTGATAATGTGTAATTTGAAAGCTGTGATTTCCCTTAGTTCAATGGAGTATTGTGGAGTTGCATCTTTCAACTCATTGTTTTGGTTTCACATCTCAACACGTTGATGATCTGGGCTGGTCTCAGTGCTTCCCAACCACAGCAGGCAGGTGGAGACCAAAACAGAGCTAATAGTAGAGTGAGTACTAGACTAACATTTGCTGGGTGAATGTCCATCCTGACACATCACTATTTTACACGGATAATCATTGATTACTGAAGGACAAATGCAGAATAGTCGAGACAAAATGCCAATTTTATTATGTATTGTAGAGGTAGTGAGCTTTACCCACTGCATCATCTACCTACACCAGGTTTTAGTATCTAGGCACACAGCTTACTGTGTGTTTGGTGTGCAGGGAGTCCCTTAACATTGACAGTAATGCTTTCCAGAGGTAAAGGAGTTCATATTACAGCCATGTCTGAGCTTGTCCACACCACTGAACAATAACAAAGAGCTAATACTCTAACCATATCACAAGAGGAGTTGTGCATGTATATACTCACTGTGTTGATTTTTATAAGTCGGTTCACCTTTTCTTTTTTACCATTGATTGATGAATCTTCCTTTGCATTATCAATACCAAAATAAGATTCTTATTTGTTGGTTTGACCTCTGAAAAAAATTGTTAAGCATGCAAAGGGAACCCACATGTTCCCTAGACATGCAGAAAGCAGAATGGTTGGGGTCAATAGTAATATTGCCATGAGTGCTCTCTAATTCAACACTTGGTTGTTGTGTGCATGTGTCCGATAGGATTGTTCGTTTCCCCTGGCAGATGAGTAAGGACAAAGTGCGACATGTCTTCCAGGAGGCATTTGGTGTGTGGAGTGCAGTGACTCCTCTGACATTCAGAGAGGTCACCACTGAGAAAGCTGACATCATCATTGACTTCGGCAGGTAAGAAAGGTACACTAGCAGCATTATTGTGAGATATGTAATTAATAATAAAGTCAAATTGAATACATGATTTCCACATGATCTTTGCAATCTGACCCAGACATGAATCTCTTGGACCTGGAAAAACCAAACCAGATGTGTCCCAGCCAGTTCCACTCATGAACGATTACAATACAGGTCTTGTTTGGCAGAATTTATATGGCATGCCCCCAGTTTCATTTTTATCAGCCCAGATGATTCATAGTTTATGACACTTCCATGTCAGTTCTTAGCCTCACTGTGTGATCCCACATTACTACGACAACACCTTTTTTATGTCTTGGCCTAAGAAAGTTAGTTTCATGTTATATATTATTTATCTTTTAGAAAAAGCAAGTCAAAAAGGGAGGCCCCATTCACTTAAATAAATGCTAAGCTGCTTCATTTTTCATGTTAGCACTACACAAAATGTCAAAGGATCACAATTCAAGAATTACAGTTCCACAGTATTTATGGCAATTCAGTAGATGTTGAGATACATATATCACAGGATAAGCAAAAATTCTGACATGGTGGCAGCGCTAGGAAATGGCTCACCATTTGTAAGATTCTGCAGAAATAAGGATTACAGGTCTAAATTATACCATCAAAATAAAAGACAGTCTCTTGATTCAACTTCAGTGAGTAAGTCCTGATCACAATCTTTAGCTCATTGCAAAGTGAGAAAAGTCAGTTAGCTTGTATTCTTCAGTTGTGGAAACTTTTCAGAGGAAATGTCCAGCTGATTGTCTGTCAAATGAAGTTATGTGGAAACATTATTATTTAATTTACATACCTTCCTGGATGCATGTTTGTAAATTTATGATGAACATTGTCACAACTGCATACTGTTAATCTGGAACAGAGCTGGCAGAAGACAAACTGGTACAGGACAAAAGGAGACGTGGACTATTTTATTGACAATCACAACAACAACATGAACACATGACAAGACTAAATTACAAAACTTGACCCAACTTGCTAGATATGACAAGCATCAAGACTGCGGACAATAGTGATATGCAACACCACTGACTTCCTTTGCGATCAAATACCAAGTAAAATTCATGCTGGTATTGACTGATCTGATACGGATCAAAGATTGTGTTTGTGTTTGGAAGAATAATGTCGTTCAAATTCTAGCTATCATAATGATTGTATGTGATGTTTAATGATGTAGAATTATCATAAAAGAAAAACAAAAATATGAAAAGTTGCATGTTAATTAACAGCATCAGAACATGTGCATCTTAAAAGGCAAATGACTATGAGAGGCGTAAGAAGAAGTAGTCCCTACCAACTAGGTGTCAGGCATCAGTAGACCAGATACTGATGGCGTTCTTACTTTCCACTGTGTTCCTGTTAATGATAAACTTAACTTTTTGGGACTACCCCAGATTTTTAAAACATCAATGTTTTAATATGACAATGAATTCTAGAACATAAATGTCTGGTATCAGAGGTATCATTTTTTCAGTGTTGATCTGCACACCACTGCTGGGCATCTCCTTCTGTTTTTAGGGAGGTTTAACCCGATAGACTTTAGATTTGGTCAGTACAGTCTGCCTTTCAGTGAGAAACGGTGTTGCTGTGGTATGGTGGAGAATTCACCTGGTTTGTCATTAAACAACAAGCTGTTGTAACACGTGCACCTGTACACTTGATCAAATCTTCTTTTGTGTTACTCTGAACCTATCACAGAGACTTGTAACCATGTAGTTTGCATGGGTGCATTTATTTGTCTTTGAAGAAGAAGAAGACTTACTTTATTAATCCCTCAATGGGGACATTACATTTTTTTCACTCTGTTATCATTATATCTCAGTTGCACATCACACACAAGTTATGAAACACACATGCATTGGAGGAGAGGTGTCAGAGTGAGGGGGCTGCCCCTTATCCAGGCACCCGAGCAGTTTTGGGTTCGGTGCCTTGCTCAAGGGCACCTCGGCAGTGCCCAGGAGGAGGAACTGGCACCTCTCCAGCTACCAGTCCTCTCTCCACATTTGGTCCGACCTGGACTTGAACTGGCCCAACAGACTGAGCTACTGCCGCCCTTGCATGGATGTTCATCACTACAGGCCAGTGAAGCCACAATATACAGTATGTTATAGTCTGGTTGCTGGTATACAGTTCAAAGCCAGATGTTTTAATCCATCTTTCCCCAGCCTATTTTCTAATCAGTCCATTAAACTGTTATTTAACAAAATTTTAATGTTGTTTTCCTTCCATACTAGTCTCTACTGAAAGAAGTTTTTGTCGTTGCAGTGCATTGCAGCCCTGTGTTGTAAAAAATAAATGCACCTTTAGAGTAACACTATGGCCATGCTATTTAAACCTATTAAATTCCTGAAGTGGCAGCCAGTTATGGAGGTGTGTCTACTTTTGGCACATGCCTCCTGGAAATGAAAAGTTATGCTTGTGTAACTGCCAGCACATTTGCTCTCACTCAAGTAAACTATACTAGACGGACTCCAGTAATGCCCAAGTAACAAACCACCCTTCACACCGTGTTCATTCAACAGGGAACAAGTATGAAGGTATGGCTCATAGGTCTGGGACATTAGGCAGGAGAATTTTTTTGTCTTTTAAATCAAGTGAATTTTATTTGTTTAGCCCAATATCACAAATCATGAATTTACTTCAGAGAGCTTTACAATCTGTCTTTTTATTCTTTCACCTGAACATATCCAGCATACAGAAATAGCTTCATATGTGTGATATATTGTATATTTGTAGGTACTGGCATGGGGACAACTTACCGTTCGATGGTCCTGGAGGTATCCTGGCCCACGCCTTTTTCCCCAGGACACACCGAGAGGGTGAAGTACACTTTGACTATGATGAGCATTGGACAGTGGGTAACAGTGTGGGTGAGTGCATTTGAGATACTTTGTTGTTGTGCAACTGTAATGGCTGCTGTGCATCCTCTCTCTCTGCCTCTCAACCAAACTAGAGTCTAGTTCTGCCCAAGGATTCTACCCACCCCCAAAATGAAGTTCATTCGTGCCACTGTTAGCATTCATGCTTGCTGATGGGGGATCTCTTAGGTTTTCTGTAAATTATAGAGCACAGCTTGTGTCTTGAGATAACTTCTTCTGTGAATTGATGCAATATAAAAATACACTGAATTGAATTGAATTATCTTTTGCGGTCCTGTTTAGGCACAGATCTCCCACAAGTGGCAGCTCATGAGTTTGGCCATGTCCTTGGCCTGCAGCACTCCCTGGAGCCTGATGCTGTGATGTGTCCTTTCTACAGCGACTCGTATCCTCTGCAGCTCAGCGAGGATGACAAGAGGGGCATCCAGTACCTGTATGGCCCCCCTCTGAAGCCAAGGCTCGACATGACTGACACCAACGAGATTGACATTGGAATGGTTAGGCAATAATACTAATGAGGCAATAATACTAAATGAGTTAGAACTCATCATATGACATGTGGACATGACCTCGACCATCTTTATGTTATTCACTACCATGATGCCAGAATAAACAGCAGAGTTTTCCCTTTCATTATAAAATGTGGGCATTGCGCAGACACTGCAAATTTTTTGTTAACTGAGCCTGGTCCATTTTATTTATTGTTGTGATTGTTTGTTTTTATGTTTCATTTATTGAGGATGTAAAAAAAATCTTGACTGTTCTTTGGGTGTAATCACATTATTATGCTGTTATATTATCGAAATGTATCTGGAACAATGTATCCTCATAAAAAAAAAAAAAATAGTTATCATGTAAGGCTTAATGGACCTGGACCTGTATGAGTCCACAGACAAATCCAAATGATGTGTCTGTTGTTGTGTCCCAGCTGGACGCCTGCAGAACAAACTTTGATGCTGTGTCCATGATCAGGGGAGAGCTGTTCTTCTTTAAGTCTCAACATGTTTGGCGTATCCGTGATGGACAGCTACAAGCTGGCTACCCAGCCCTGGCTTCACGCCACTGGAGGGGCTTTCCTGACCACATCGATGCTGCATATGAAGACAAGTCTGGCAACATCTGGTTCTTCCAAGGTTGGTTCCATATTTGATATGTTTCTGTTGTTGAAAAGTGTATACAGTGAAAGCAGTTGAAATTAATATGTGTAATTTGTGATATCTGACCACCTTGTGAGGGCTCCATTTGGCAGGAGAGGACTCTGAAACAGGAATATGGTGCAATCAAAAGGTGTCTTTATTGAATAGACAAGGCAGGCAGAGAAGAGCAGGTAGCCAGCGGGGAGATGGCAGGTGGGAGCGCGTGTCAGGGAGAGCCCTACACTGACGCTACTCTCGACTATAACACAGGGGTAAATCAAAACCTCAAAACTCTCAAAGTGAGAGGGAAAAAACAAAACCAAGGGGACCAGGGACGTGGCACTAGGGGATATGCGGGAGTTTCCAGAGACCGTGTGACGGTCACACACATGCACAAATGTCAATATACTTTTCTGCAAGATTAAAATATGCACCAACCCCATAAAAAATTGACACCTCCCATCCTGTGGTGTTTTACGATGGGAATGGGTGCTGACAAAAAAAAGAAGAAAATAAGCTACAAGGAAAAATAAGAGACACCTACGACTCTGCACTAGAGCAGGGAATACTCAAAGGGGGACAAGGAACATCTGCAACTCTACACTAGAGGAAGGACACCAACCCTCTCTGGAAACTAAGCTGTCAGTCTTTTTTGGATTCCCTTATTAAGAGCCAGAGAGGAAAGTGCTGCTCCTTTGTGAATTGAGGGGGAAACAGATGATAGACAAGATGAGATAAGATGGGTGGGGAAGGGTACAAGCAGGCAGTGCCATTACAAATCAAAAATGTGAGCTGCTGTGTTATTCCAATCACCCAATATCCCTGAAATAAGCAGAGGAGAGAAAAAAATTGTAAGTAAATAACTAAAAAACTGAAATTGACAGAGAATTGGGCACCAAGGGGCACAGATCACAAAGCATGCATTTAGTGTGAAAGAAGAGCGATTTAGCCCATTCTGGTGGGTCCCATCAGGACTCAACAATGGGACATGGCAGACTCTGGTAAACCCTGAGCCAACATGCATGGGTCATAGGCACTGAAGCCCAGAGCAGCTAAGACAACTGAGCACGGGCCCGCTGGCCAAGCGTCCATCCTGCCCAGACAGTGGGACCACCCAGGAGGCATCGCCCAGAGAGCCGACCAGGGCCACAGAGAAACACACAAACCCAGGGACCAAGAGGAGGCACGGCCAGACACCCCCGCAGTGCCGCAAATGAGCCCAGGGGGGCCTGGAATACTGTAAACATTCCAGAAATTGATTACTCCTTACTGCCGTACTCCTGGACCAAGTGGGAGAATCGTACCAGGGTGTTATTATAGAAAAAAGTGTTTGAGGTGAGTGATGCCCTTTTCTGCCCATGTATGAAAGTAGAGTGTTTTTTTGTTGCTTAGAAAGTCTGGATTATTCCAAATGGTTGTAAAGTTGGATGGTGAAAGAGTAGAGTTTGTTGTTTTGTGGAATTTCCACCAGGCTGTCAGAGCTGATGATATTGTTGCTGCTTTGAAACATGGGTGGTGTTTGATTGACATCTTCTGACCATGACAGGTGACAGCTACTGGGTGTTTGATGCTGAGAGGAAGATCACAGGACCAGATTCAGTGCGGCAGCTGGGTCTTCCTGTTACAGATATCCAAGCAGCTTTGAATTGGAAAGAGGACAACATCGAGAAAGTCTTCTTCTTCAAGTCTGCTTCTTACTGGGCCTTCAATCCTCAGAAGAATCAAGTTGATGATATCCATCCTCAGAGCATGCACAAGTGGCAAGGACTGCCCAGTCATATTGATGCAGCCTTTCAGGACCAATATGGTGAGGATCAGTAAAAGACTACATTTTAACTTCAACATTAGCTTTGCCTCTGACCTGACTACTAAAAGCAGAGAATTTGTAAAAGTCTATAGCTGACCATTGCCTTCTCTCATCCTCTGACAGGCTACACCAATTTCATGAGTGGGCTGCACTATTGGAAGTTTGACCCTGTGACGCTGAAAGTGCTAGAAGGCTACCCACATAGCATCGGCATGGATTTCTTTGGCTGCTCTTCTTTTCACTCTAAATAAGTCCATGAATTCACAGATTCATCTGCTAAACGTGAAGAGCGGTGAGTTGATTTTCCAACATAATTCTCCACACAATATTCTGGCTACTTTGGAAATATATGCAAGTCTGATGTAAACAAATAATTTGCATTTGAAAACACATGGGTAACACTTAAAGCTATAGCTAGCAAGAGAGGTAACAAGATTTGAAAACTCCACCCCCTCTTCCCCCTCCCATCAGTGCTCTGTCCCTTCTCCTGCTAACTCCTGTATTTCTGCAGAGGATTGTGCATAATATTTCTGGCAACAGTGAAACATGATGCGAGACAGAGGGGGTGTGGTCAGAACAAGACATGAAGGCATCTGATTTTGGTTTAACATTTCACTGACATCCTTGACATTACACCTATAAGATCATCTCTGCAGTTGCAGGGGCACAACCTTTACCTCTGTCTGGTCTTACATAAAAACATATAACATTTTCTAGAAGGTGTTAATCTCAATTCCTCAGTTCCCTTTGATTTTAGTCATTACCATCTAGTGCTTACAGCCTTTGTTGCAACCTCAATCACTGACCATTCAGCAGAAAAAAAGACACTTGACACACATTCTGTGAGGCAAATAATTTCGCAACAAGAAATTAGGATCAGTCAGGAAAATACTCTTTTGCTGATGCAGATCAGAATTGTAATCATGTTTTAATTCCTTCCAGACTAGTTTTGAGCATGAAGACAAATAGTTATTCTGGCACTGACTGTGGTAAAGAATTGTTTGCTTTTTTTTCACAAATGCAACAGAATAATATCCACTAACAGTTCAAAATATCAACCTCCATCACTCTTGTTCCTCTGAATTCACTGCAACATGTTGAGAATGAATGAAACAGCATGTTACATCTCTGAATATTTAAGGTGCTATTTAAAGTTATCTAGACCAAGTATACCGGTACCTCATACTGTATATTACACACATCCAATTTCATTAATTCTGTATTATTTCAGTGCATTTCATAGAGAAACACAATAGGCCTGATAATCTGTTCAAGAGCTTTGTGTCTGTTCTCTGATTGTTATTGTCTTCATCAGAAAAAAATGTCAGACTGTACCATTCTCTGGAAATCTGAAACCATATTATAATTGGCTCATGTCCTGTGTGGATATAAATCATGAGTTTTTATTTTAATCAGAGAAATGAGACTGAGCTTCACTGTGTTTTGACATACTGTATATTTTGTATGGATTTTACATTTAGTTATTTGTATTCAAGGTGTTACTGTTTTTGATCAGTGCAGGACACTGATTATTGCATTGACTACATATTAATGTGTCTGCAAAAATAACAGTCCAGTATAGCTTAGACACTGTCACTTGTGATTTTAGCATTTTGCCAACATGTCTCAACAATAATTTTCCTGTACTTTAAATATATGTCTATATGGACGTCTGTTTACCTTTATATTCATTTGTCCCAGGATATATATTTGTTATGTGAATACATCTGTAAGTTTTTTAAGTTGACAAAAGTAAAAAATAAAAAAAAAATCAACTTGCTTTTCCTATTTCTATCACTTATATATCACATGCTTGCAATTTTCATTTACAGCAGGGATTTTTAAGCTATGGGGTGCGTCTCCACTAGCTGGAGAGGAATGATACTGCATGAGGTGAAAGAGACAAGTATGGAAAACAGTCAATGACATAATTCATCTTTATCAGTGATAAAGTGAGGCATTATGAAAAGTGACACTTGACAACAAATACAACACAAAAAATAGCACATGCTTCACAATAGTGACACAATATACTGTACTTTACCTGCAGTAATCCTGACAGTAATATAGAGAAACGTGAATTGGACAAGAGCTGGTGGAACTGACACAAGACGAACTGGCACGGGAGGAAGACTCTGAGGGATCTAGGAAGCCTGCAGGTGGCAATGTGAAGAGGCAGATCCTGAGTGGAGAGTCAGACCTTGCATCTTTATCTGATCCATATTTCTGATGAGGACCTTCCTGATGGCAGCCCAGATGTGCTGGGCTGACCATGACATATGCAGATATTGTTGAAATGTAGGGAGTAAAAGTAAAAAGTCATCAGAAAAATAAATACTCAAGCAAAGTACAAATACCTGAAAAATCTCCTACTTACTACTACCGTATATATATATATATATATATATATATATATATATATATATATATATATATATATATATATACATATATATATATATATATATATATATATATATATATATATATATATATATATATATATATATATATAAAATCATTAATCTTTTAAATCAATTTAAATTATTAGTGGTCTACAGTACATGAAATAGCCACTGAATGACAGATTTTTTAACAGATTTTTTAGGCTACTTTGTTCAATAAATCAAATATGAATAAAAACTAAAGAAAGGTACGATCATGACCAAATAAAATATACCTTACCTGTTTGAATGACGCTTTTATCCATCCATCCATTATCTAGGGTCGCAGGGGGGGCTGGAGCCTATCCCAGCTGTCTTAGGGCGGAAGGCAGGGTACACACTGGACAAGTCTCCAGTTCATCACAGGACACATAGAGACAGACAACCATTCACACTCACATTCACACCTACGGTCAATTTAAATTAACCACTTAACCTAATCCCCATGCATGTTTTTGGATGGTGGTAGGAAGCCAGAGTACCAGAGAGAACCCACACAGACATGGGGAGAACATGCAAACTCCACGCAGAAAGGCCCCGGGCCAGGAATCGAACCCGGAACCCTCTTGCTGTGAGGCGACAGTGCTAACCACTACACCACTGTGCCGCCCGTGACGCTTTTATATTTAATGTTAAACTGCTTCCAATTCCGTTTCTCCCGTGTGGGATTGCACCTACATGATAATCAGATTTTATTCTAAACCACTCCACCACTTTTCACCTGTGTGCTACAATTTAAATTAAGTATACCTCCAATTCTACAGGTATAAAATATGTCGATCGTGCCTTTTTTTAATCTCTGGTTGCTATGGTGAATCGAGGTATCGGGGCTCCATTGATGAGGGATTTTTATTGTGGTGGGGGCACGCGCTTAACTCAAGGTGAACATACTCAGGGTTGATTGAACTAATTCATATCAGCTATTCTGGAACCAGAAACTCAGTTTCCCATCTCAGGGTAAGTCAACTCAGAGTTCAAGAAGAGACTCAGAGTTGTTCAACCTCCTACCTGGAATACTCCCCAGGAAGCACAAGAGGAACAGTCCCCCTTTCCTTCTGTAGGCTTCAGCCAGTCTCACACTTCTCCTCTTGGCCTGTCACAGAGACAAGACCTGTTACAAAATATGGAGATATGTTTAGGGAGACATGCTTGAACTGGGAGAAGGTTGCGAACAATAAGCTTCAGGCTCTGTCCAGCTTCAACCCTGGCAGAGATCAGTCCCTGCATCGCTGCACTCAGCAGTGACATGGCCAGTTTAAAGTGTGTGTTAATATTCTGTAGATTACAAATGTAATCTACCCTCACATGCTACTTGTGGTAGTTTCACTGTTTTCAGCGAATACTTCTCCACTGTCTCAGAAAAGATAATACTGCTTAGCCTATTTTTCACAATTTTTAAACTAATTTCATATAATTAGCATTTTTAAAAAATATTTTAGTTAGTTTAGTTTAGTTTAGTTTATTTTTACAGCACCAGTTTACACTCAATATTACACTTCCTAATAGGATAAATGTGCTGTCTGTATTTTGAGCACCAGGAACTCAGGGTCAACAGGCTCGCACACGTTCATGCATAGTTGCATTGCATTGAGAATTTGTAAACTAGCAATCTGCCTGCACCGTTAAATATTTATACCGTTAAATGTTTCTGATTCGGGTCCCAGCTTTTTCAAGTAACTGTATATTCATTTAATTTGTAAATTGGTGAAAGGGGCAGTACAACAATCTGGGAAAAGTATGTATTGGTATTTTTAGAAGCCCTCCAAGTTAAATAAAGATGGTTCTGTGTTAAAGAACATGTTTCTAATGGAGTGGATTGGACATGTCTTAAAGACATTTGCACCATGCACTTCAGAGCATCATCCATTAGAGTAAATAATATGAATCAGAGCCTCAGTACTCCATCTACGTAGCTAAAGAAAGCCACACTCATGTGACAAAGACAAATTGGAGTCATCTCCCAGAGTTAAGCCTCGAGTCATCCCACTAACACAGTCCAGCCTTATCTAATCCAGACTCACTCAGGCCTGCATAGCCTCTCTTAGTGCATGCACCCAGCCTACACAAGAAGCCACGCACTGGCAATGACTATATCACATGACCAGTGGCCTTCAGGCACTGAAACTAGAAGGGAAGATTCCCTGGAGGAACTATGAAAAATATATTTGATGAATTTAGAACCTTGACCTAGCCTTCCCAAAGGTCATGGTAAGAGGTCCTCTCTGTCTCTAGCCGTGGTTCTGGGTAGGATGTTAGTTAGCCTGGCCATAGCCCTCCGTAATCTTCTGCTCAATTATCATTTTCCTAAATATTACGTCTGGGTTTGAACCCACTGGACTCGATTTGTCAGGATGCATTCCATCCTGACCAATCAGTAGGGGGACGGGGGAGGCGGGTATTAACGATGATGTCGAACATATGTGCAGCATTTGCGTTGCAGTCCAGCTGGTTGTAGTTTGGCAATGGCGGCAGAGACGGAAGTGAAGAAAGCCATTCAATCCTTTTTGGCTAGGCTTCTAAATATTCAGCATTTAAAGTCGGAACAAGAGGAATGTTTAACCAGTTTTATTGTTGGCAAAGAGGTTGTGGCTTTACTCCCAGCAGGTTTTTGAAAAGAGCTCTGCTCCACCTGTGGTTTTGCTGTGTGTGGTAATCTAGTAGGTAGTTAAACTGAACCAGTGTCTCTCCTACAGGTGTTCATCAGGACAGACAGGTAGCTTCTTCCTGTCACCGAGGACCCTTGGAGCTGTTCTCTGGATAATCTGAGCACCTTCCTCGACAGGGTCTTCACTAACTCTTTGAGTGCCAGCCATTTTTTAAAATCAAAAGTGCCTTGTGCCAGCGTTTTTGCGTTCATTTTTCAGTCATATTTCAAGACCCACAGAATGTTTTGTACCATGTCTCTGAAAAAACAACTTTGTTTTTACCTTGCTCTGTTCTTGTTTTGTCTGGAGGAGGGCAGAGGCCACTTTCACCAAAATCACCACTTTCTGTACAGAATTCACTTCCTGCTTTGATCGCTGTGGCACATATTAACTCTTTCTGTCTCAATTACAAATCACAGAAGCCACAGGCTGCGGGAGACCGCGATCATTGCCGTCGTATGGCACGCAAGCGTCGGATTTTGAGTGACGTCGTATTACGTCAATGGCAGTCAAAGAGTTAGCTGGGCAGAACTATGAGATATTATCAGTCATTGTACTCAGCTCCAGCTCAAATTGTACGACTAAATCACAGAGTTCAATAGTTTGCAGCTCACGATTCATATGCTCACACGATAAAAAACAATGCTCTGATGGGCCCTGACCACTCACATTGTATGCCCAGACACGACAAGTTGGACTCTTGAAAAATAAAAATTAATAATAAGATGTAGAAGAACCTGGAAGTAGTTACTTGATCAAGCCGAGACTCGGCCTGATCCCCAAAACAGTTGCTCCTATACGGTAAGCGTATTGCATCATTTCCGCTCTCAGCCGCTACTCTGTTGTTTCCTACAGCACTCTGAGCTGCTCTGCCACAAAAATAGTTTTGTTACTGTCTTAATCCACAGCGGTTAACGTCCCGCCTTACATTTGTAGTGTACTAACCCTATCAAGCACTCTAAAACTTCCCTAGACTTTCCCTGTCACTCGTTGGTGTTTTCCAGCGGCTCTTTTCGGCTACCAACTAGCTTCCATAGCCTAGCTTAGCAGCTATCTTAGCGTATAGCCATGGCTTCTCCTCTTCCTTCTCCTGCTTTCTCTTGCTCAGTGTGTCTCATGCTCAGTTATTCCTCTGCCTCCTTTAGTGATAATGGTATGTGTAATAAGTGTAGCGTGTTCGCGGTTTTGGAGGCGAGGCTTAGCGAGTTAGAAGCCCGGCTCCGCACCATCCAAAGTCCTAGTTATGCTTCCGTAGCTAGTCAGCCCCTAGCCGGTGCGAGCCGACCTAGCGTAGCTCCTGCTAGCCGTCCCCCGGCAACTCCCGAGCAGCCGGGAGAGTGGGTGACTGTCCGAAGGAAGCGTAGTTTTAAACAGCCCACGGCTCACCACCGACCCCTTCACGTTTCTAACAAGTTTTCCCCACTCAGCGACACACCCGCTGAGAAGCCAACCCTGGTTATTGGCAGCTCTATTCTTCGAAAAGTGAAATTAGTGACACCGGCAACCATAGTCAAATGCATTCCGGGGGCCAGAGCGGGTGACGTTGAATCCTATTTGAAACTGCTGGCTAAGGATAAGCGTAAATATGGGACTATTGTTATTCACGCTGGCGGTAATGACACCCGGTTACGCCAATCGGAGGTCACAAAAATTAACGTGGAATCAGTGTGTGCTTATGCTAAAACAATGTCGGACTCCATAGTTTTCTCTGGTCCCCTCCCTAGCTTGGCCTCTGATGACATGTTTAGTCGCATGTCATCCTTCCACTGCTGGCTGTCGAGGTGGTGTCCAGTTAATGATGTGGGCTTCATCGATAATTGGAGCAGTTTCTGGGGAAAACCTGGTCTGATGAGGAGAGACTGCATCCATCCTACTTTGGAAGGAGCAGCTCTCATTTCTAGAAACATGGCCAAGTTTATTAGTCGACCTCACCCATGACAACCCAGGGTTGAGACCAGGAGACAGAGTTGTAGTTTAACACACTTCTCTGTGCTTCCATTAGAGCAGTCACCCACCTAGAACCCCATAGAAACG
Organism: Synanceia verrucosa; assembly: GCA_029721515.1. Lineage (NCBI taxonomy): Eukaryota > Metazoa > Chordata > Actinopteri > Perciformes > Synanceiidae > Synanceia > Synanceia verrucosa. The sequence continues at coordinate 2,239,988 of CM056564.1, read as the reverse complement.
GTGTCTGTCCCACGACCACTGAAATCAGTTAAATCCATAGTATACAAAAGGGGAGTTGAACAAAATAACTTAATAAAAATTGAATCCACTGCTGAAATAGTTTATCAGGACAGGAGAATTAAATGTGGACTTTTAAATATCAGGTCATTATCATCTAAAGCTCTACTAGTAAATGAATTAATATCTGATAACCAGGTTGATTTATTTTGTCTTACTGAAACCTGGTTGTGTCAAGATGATTATGTCAGCCTGAATGAATCCACTCCTCCTAGTCATATTAATACTCATATTCCTAGAGATACAGGCCGTGGAGGAGGAGTTGCAGCCATTTTTGATTCTAGTCTATCGATCAAACCTAAACCTAAATTAAACTATACGTCTTTTGAAAGCCTGGTTCTTAGTCTTTCTCATCTTAAATGGAAAACAGAGAAACCAGTTTTATTTGTTATAGTGTACCGTGGTCCAGGTCCATATTCTGAATTTCTATCTGAGTTCTCTGAGTTTTTATCAACTTAAGTCCTGAGAACTGATAAAGTAATTATTGTAGGTGACTTTAATATTCATGTGGACGTTGATAGTGACAGCCTTGGTACTGCTTTTATCTCGCTGTTAGATTCAATTGGCTTCTGTCAGAATGTTCAGGAACCAACTCACTGTTTTAACCATACACTCGACCTGGTCCTGACCTACGGCATTGAAGTAGAACATTTATCAGTCCACCAACAGAATTCCTTCCTATCAGACCATTACTTGTTAACCTTTGAATTTTTTCTTCTGGACTACGCTCCATCTGGTAAATCCATGTACACTAGATGTTTATCTGAAAGTGCTGTAGCCAAATTTAAGGATATAATTCCATTAGCTTTTAATTCAATGCCTAATATCAATATACTTGAGGGCTCAGACTTCAGTCCAACTCAAATTGATAATTTGGTAGATTGTGCTGCAGACTCTCTGCGAGCATCTCTAGACTCTGTTGCTCCTCTAAAAAAGAAGATAGTAAAGCATAGAAAGCTGGCTCCATGGTATAACCCTCACACCTGCAGTTTAAAGCAAGCAGCAAGAAGATTTGAAAAGTGGCGTTTAACCGGTCTGCAAGCGTCTCGCCTGGACTGGCATGATAGTTTGAAAGCTTATAGGAAGGCTCTCCGTAAGGCCAGAGCAGCTTATTATTCATCATTAATAGAGGAAAATAAAAACAACCCCAGGTTTCTTTTCAGCACTGTAGCCAGGCTGACAGAGAGCCACAGCTCTATTAAACCATCTATTCCCATAACCCTCGGTAGTAGTGACTTCATGAGCTTCTTTAATGAGAAGATTATAACTATTAGGGAGAAAATCAGTCACACTGTGCCTTTGACTGAAACTGCTTTGTCTTTAAACACAGGAAGCATAGGACTCATTGAAGAACTTGATGTATACTTGGACTGCTTTTCTCCCATAGACCTCCACAAACTGACTTCATTGATTTCCTCATCTAAGCCTTCTACTTGTCTCTTAGATCCCATCCCAACTTCACTGCTTAAAGAAGCTTTACCGTTACTGAGCACCTCTTTATTAAACATGATCAACTTATCTTTGCTGTCAGGCTATGTACCTCAGTCATTTAAAGTAGCCGTAATCAAACCTCTTCTGAAGAAGCCCGGTCTTGATCCAGAGGTTTTAGCCAACTATAGACCAATATCCAACCTTCCTTTTCTCTCTAAGATCCTTGAGAAAGCAGTGTACAGTCAGCTGTGTGACTTCCTCCAGAACAATAATCTATTTGAGGACTTTCAGTCAGGATTTAGAAAACATAGCACCGAGACCGCTCTGGTGAAAATTACTAATGACCTGCTAATTGCGTCAGACCATGGACTTGTCTCAGTACTTGTCTTGTTAGATCTTAGCGCTGCTTTTGATACTATTGACCACCATATCCTGTTGCAGAGATTAGAACATTTAATTGGCATCAGAGGAACTACTTTAAGCTGGTTTAAATCCTATTTATCGGATCGATCACTGTTTGTTCACGTTAATGATGAGTCCTCCATGCAGTCCAAAGTCAGTTATGGAGTTCCTCAAGGTTCTGTGCTTGGGCCAATTCTATTCACTTTATATATGCTTTCTTTAGGCAATGTCATCAAGAAACACTCCATAAACTTTCACTGTTATGCAGATGATACTCAGCTATATTTGTCATTTAAGTCAGACAAATCCAGCCAGTTAGCTAAACTCCAAACATGTCTTCAGGATATAAAAACTTGGATGACGCACAATTTCTTGTTGTTAAATTCAGATAAAACTGAGGTTATTCTAATCGGCCCTGAAAATCTCAGCAATAACCTATCTAATGACTTATTTACTCTAGGTGGCTTTGCACCAGCCTCGAGCACCACTGTAAGGAATCTAGGGGTAATTTTTGACCAAAATATGTCCTTCAACGTCCACATGAAACAAACAGCTAGAACAGCTTTTTTTCATCTGCGTAACATTGCAAAAATAAGGCATATTCTCTCCCAAAACGATGCAGAAAAATTAGTCCATGCTTTTGTAATTTCTAGGCTGGACTACTGCAATTCCTTATTGTCCGGCTGCCCTAATAAGTTTATCAGGACTCTCCAGCTGGTCCAGAACGCTGCAGCTTTGGGGCGGCAGTAGCTCAGTCTGTAGTGACTTGGGCTGGGAATCAGTGGGTCGCGAGTTCAAGTCCAGGTCGGACCAAAATGTGGAGAGTGGACTGGTAGCTGGAGAGGTGCCAGTTCCTCCTCCTGGGCACTGCCGAGGTGCCCTTGAGCAAGGCACCGAACCCCCAACTGCTCGGGGCGCCTGGATAAGGGGCAGCCCCCTCACTCTGACACCTCTCCTCTAATGCATGTGTGTTTCATAACTTCTGTGTGATGTGCATTTGAGAAATATTAACAGAGTGAAAAAAGGGAATTGAGGGATCAATAAAGTAAGTCTTCTTCTGACCAGAACCAGGAAAGGAGACCATATTTCTCCGGTGTTAGCCTCTCTGCACTGGCTCCCTGTAAAATCTAGAATAGAATTTAAAATCCTCACCTACAAGGCACTGAATGGTCAGGCACCATCTTATCTTAAAGAGCTAATAGTGCCTTATAATCCCGCTAGAACTCTGCGCTCTCAGAATGCAGGACTATTAGCGGTTCCTAGGGTTTATAAAAGTAGAATGGGAGCTAGAGCTTTCAGTTATCAAGCTCCTCTTCTGTGGAACCAACTCCCTCTTTCAGTCCGGGAGGCAGACACCATCCCCTTATTCAAGAGTAGGCTTAAGACTTTCCTTTTTGATAGTGCTTATAGTTAGGACTGATCCAAGGTTGACTCAGGCTGCCTTGGATCAATCCTTAGTTATGCTGCTATAGGTCTAGACTGCCGGGGGACTTCCTCTGACACACTGAGCTTCTCTTCTTCTTCATTTCGATGCCTCCATTAAGTCATTTTACTAACTCATCTTCTTCCCCGGAGTCCCTGTGCTCTCAGCTCCCAGGTGTCCATGAGCTGAGGCTACTTGGTGAGAAGGAGGAGGTGTCATCCAGGCTTCGTCTGTCGTGATGGTGATGAGATGGAGAAGAGGCGATGCTGCTCAGGTTGTATCTGTTAGGGTGGTGGAGAAGAGGATGTGTTTACTCTTCCTCCCTTTAACACATGCTGCAGATTAGTTTTGTGCCTCGTAGTCCCTGTGCGTTCTCATCTCACAGGTATCCATGGACCCAGTCTACCTGGTGGAGTAGTGGTTGTGCAGACCAGTCAGGCTTCATCTTCTGGTTCTGAGCGACGTGGTGGTGATGAGGTCATCCTGCTGAGGTTTCTCCTGTTTGGTGTGGTGGAGAGGAAGACGTGCTGCTCAGGCTTCTTCTGGTTGGCGTGGTGGAGAGAGGAAGACGTGCTGCCCAGGCTTCTTCTGGTTGGCGTGGTGGAGAGAGGAAGACGTGCTGCCCAGGCTTCTTCTGGTTGGCATGGTGGAAGGACGACATGCTTCTCATCCTTTGCTGATAGCTTGATGATGCTCTTCATCCCCTTGGACACTCTCATATAATTCTATATATACACACTGTATATTAGCTGTTGTTATATTGAGTTGGACACACCATACAATTTTGTATGTAGTGTTAATGTGTTTTCATTGTTGTTATTCTGTACACATGGCATCTATTGCACGTCTGTCCATCTTGGAAGAAGGATCCCTCCTCTGTTGCTCTTCCTGAGGTTTCTTCCATTTCTTTTTCCCTGTTAAAAGGTTTTTTTTGGGGAGTTTTTCCTTAGTCGATGCAAGGGTCATTTGTAAAGGACAGAGAGTGTCATATCCTGTACAGATTGTAAAGCCCAATGGGGCAAATTCATAATTTGTGATATTGGGCTATACAAATAAACTTGGCTTGACTTGACTTGACCTTGACCCTGTAACTACCTCCTACTTAATGTTAACTTGAATATCTCAGTTCTTTTTTGTGGCATAAATGTTTCTGTTATTGGATGTATCGTAACAATACATATGTCAGTTCTACTCTAGCTTTACAGTCCCTTAAGTAGTGTCGCTCTCCTGTCTCTATACATTTTAGAGACACTGCACTGCGCAGTTAATTTTGGGTATGCTTTTTTTTCATTTTCTTTTATATATACAGTTACTTCTTCCTCTTTGTGAGCCTTGATAGATGAGAAGCGGGCAAGCTGGTTTTGGACTGGGGTTACTAGAGTTCATATTGTATGTCTATGTTCTCTTTGTATTTGTGCACTCAAAACATGTACAGCAAAAATTTCAATAAATATGTTTAAGAAAAAAAGAAAGTACATATTTGTTTTTGAATTTTGAGACAAATAAATTAAACATTTCTTCTTACCAGACATCGACAGGCAGATGTACAGTACGTTTGGAAAAAACTTCCATGTTGGTCTTTTTATTACCTTATCAACAGTTTAAACAACTACTTCTGGAGCTTTCTTCAATAAGAGAGCTCCATCCATCCATCCACTTCCAGTTAAGAGAGCTGAATATATAAATATGCTCAATATTGCCAATCGCACTACCTCTTTGTACAACCTATTTTTTACTATATGTATTCTACTTTTCATCACATTGCTGCCTTATTTGTCTTGAAGCTGCCTTTATTTATTTTCACACTTTGATGTATTGCTTGGTATTCTTTGTGGATATCAAAGGAAGTATTTCATTGTATAGGAAAACATGTTTCCTTACTGTTCATATAATAATAAACTGTCATGGTCTGTCTGTTTTAGTTAAGTTTACCATTTTTTTCTTGTGCCTGTATGGTTGTCCTGTCTCTTCCTGTTTTATTTTGAAAGTAACCCTCTCGAGTATCCCTCTCATTTTAAATCTTGAATCTGAGACTGACTACTTACTGTATTTCTTTATGTTCATGCATGACATTATTTTTCTTCTAATAAAAATATGGCCCAAAATCATTTGTAGACACAAAATATTTCTTGCCTTACTTTCTTTCCTATTATGTCAGTGCATTCTGAGAACTTTTTTCATTCATGTTGTGCAGAGGGATTACTGAATACACTAAAGTATCTCCACCTTTTATGTAGTTATTTACAACACAATGACAAATATACACAGGTTAAGAAAACATGTTTCCAACCACTTTTCTTTATTGTTATTTTTCATAAAAAAAAACAAGTCCACCATAAAGGTAAAGGAATTGTACAAAATAAGAGAACAATAATTGACGGTACATGTTAATATCATTCTCTGGGGTAAGTTGAAAGTTACCACTTTAAATGACCCCACTGGTTCCTGTCAGCTTGTTTTCTGCCACTAAATGACTCCAGTCTGCTGACTGATGCAATGTGAGGCACGGTGCAAACAAAGTAACACTGGGAACAACTCGTCCCTCATGCACAGCTTACAGTATCATATCTATAGTATGTTTCAGCATGCAAACAAACACAGGTGCACAGGACAGACTACAAGTGGAACACAGAATGAATGAAAGCAGCTCTCTGATTGGCTACAAACACCCTAAGCCACAAACATCAGCTCCAGGGTTGACGCACATTACTGCATCTTTGCAGTGATTCTGATCGCTACAAGTTCTTGTTTGTTGGCAAGTTTTCTGAACAATTCACTCCATCCATCCTTTCCTCCATCTTTGTGGGTCTTCCCACCACCAGCCAAACCCTACATGTATACATATACATACATATAGTATGCATATAGAACAAATAGTGAATAAATGGTGACATTTTCAAATGTATTGTCAGATAGAAATGCAATGATATTTAGTTTATGATGATATTTGACAAAGAAGAGCTTTTTTTTCTTCTTTTTTTACTATTTTTGCTTGAAAATTGTTCAAACAGTTCATCCATTATCAGATAAAAGTTCATCAACCAGGATATCCTGCCTCATTAACCAAACCAAACCACACATCCACCTAAAACAGCTATCTGCTATCTGATATATAGATAAGACCAACATTAAAGGTGCTTTCAAGACAGAAGGAAGTTTGAGGCGAGCCACAGATGTTGAAAATGTGACTGAATCTCTTTAATCCTACCATAGTGGGACTATGTGAATATTTGCACTCACTTATATATCAACAGTCTGTCTCCTCTGATGGCTAAAAAAAATACATTCATCTGATCTCTGCTGAGTTCAACCTGAATGATCTGTGTCATTAAGAGAGTGGAGTAAGTTCGAGCCATGAGGACGACACACATTTTGACCTCACTCATAATCCAGACAGAAGATTTATGTAATATTAATGTTATGATACTCATACTAAAAATCATATTTGTCTCAGCTTATGGATAGGTGTTTACTAAATCTGCAGCTTCTTGGACTGGACTCAGTACCAGCCCTTCAGCCCAGAAAAGAAGGACAGTTTGCAATCAGATCTGGTCAACAGAGGCACATACAGAATATGAAATGAAAGCATCTTCAGTGTAACACTTTTCAAATGACAAGTGGAAACGGGGCCATGCTGGAAAAACACAAATTGAAGTTAAAGGGCAAAGATTAGCAATTTTCAATTTAGGACTTAGGACCCATCAGCTTCATTCATCTAGCTCTGTCAGTCACTGCAGAGTCGTCATCAATGTTATTAATTCCACCTTTTCTTTTCTCATGTGTTCAAAATGTGTTTTAAAAACCACCCGTAGTTTAGAGCTGGATGATGACCAGGACAGGATCAGTGAGGCTGCTCAACCATTGTCAGGTTAGTTGGTAGACAGTTTACAGCACATTAAACTCAGTCATTGTACTGTAATGCCAGGTGTGTGTATTTGTGTGTGTGTGTGTGTGTGTGTGTGTGTGTGTGTGTGTGTCTTACTCAAGCAGACATCAGATGAAGCTCCTTCAGTGACAAACACCAGCTAACAGTGACGTTGATGCTGTAGATGACTGCTTGAGGCAAAGTGAGACATGATGGACTGTAGTGTGGTGGAATGTATGCTCAGTGTGGTTCCCATGGAAACATCCAGCTGCTTCATCAATGCTTTAAGGACCTGTGTGTGTGTGTGCGTGTGTGTGCGTGTGTGTGTGTGCGTGTGTGGCTGAGGACTCCAGGGGAATGTGATGCAGCTTCAGGTCTCTACCAGGAAGGAGCAGTGTTGGCCAGTCGTCTCATACGCCTAGAAAACACACACACACACACACACACACACAGATTTTACTCACATTATTTCAGAGATTCTGCAGAAAATCTGAATGATCTGAATCTGTATAAATGCTCTTTAGTTAGATAATATTAATATTATAGAAGAAGATAAAACTAAATAAATACAGAAAGGTTGGTACTTAGAGGTTAGAGGTTACTTAGGTACTTAGGTTCACTTAGGTGAACGAGCTCAAAACATGAAGCACCATGGCAACGGATCAATAAAATGCAGAACCTTCATTTTATACAATAGATTTATGAAATACTATGTATGCATGCAAATGCGGACATGTCTCTTTAAAAACTGCAGCGGCAGTGATCTAATGAGTGATCAGTGCCCTCTAAGTTGAAGCACAGAGAAAATTATTAAATTTTTTTTAGCATAGTTCACCCATTAATCGTCATTAACCAGACCAGATTATGTGCTGGAATATCATATTAATTTCTTAATGTATTTATTCATCTGTTACCTGACAGGAACAAAATGTAGAGATGCAGCTACAGAAAAAAATCACAGCTCACACAGTCTACCAGCCTAACAGCTAGGGCTGAACGATTTATCATTGTCTGATCGAAATCGCGATTTCAGACAACACGATCATGTGATTGTTTTTTGCAGCGCTCCTGGCTGACCCAGGATCTGTTGCATCGACTACTTTACACATACATGCCATCTCTCTACTATCCTGCCGAGCTCACCAATCAGAAACAGCTTGCTACTCATGGACAGTAAAGCAGTAGGAGCAGGTTAACATGTTTTGAAATGGCTTCAGTGCATCCAGAAGCAGAGTTAGGGGATTCAGTCTCAAAGAAAAACAGCACAGCGGTCAGTAGGGAGTATTTTGGGTTTGAGGCTGCAGATGTGCACCGAAATAGGTATTGTGTGCAAAACCTGTAGTTGTAACATTCAGCGGAAACACAACCAGCTTTTACCGGGAACTGAAAAATCACCACAGGCATTTCTATGAGGGGGCGGCTCAAACGTACGTACTTGCAAAATTCGTACTTGTTTCGTTATACTGGAATTTCTGTGTGTGTCTGTGTGTAGGGTTGTTGAAATTAACATGGATTAATCCATCATCATAATTAATCTGATTAAAAATTTGAATGCATTGAACCATCCTTAGGCAATGCATTTCAGGCAGTTGGACCAAGTAGAGTTACCGGATCCGGAAGTTCTGTGTCTCGTCTCAGTGGAGGCTACGGAGCCTCTGAGTTTCTGCAGACCTCTAACAGACGAGTTGATGTTCCTCAGTGGTTGGTCCACACCGTGGCACTCTGTGAGCAACGACGCAGCTCTTGGATTGAAACCATCCAACGTTTGACTGATATCTACTAATAAACTCCAACAATCCCTCTACAGTCTCCAAATATTCACTTCTATAGTCTCCAACTGGAGGTGATGTGTTGCTCTGATTTTAGCATATACACTATATTGCCAAAAGTATTCGCTCACCCATCCAAATAATCAGAATCAGGTGTTCCAATCACTTCCATGGCCACAGGTGTATAAAATCAAGCACCTAGGCATGTAGACTGCTTTTACAAACATTTGTGAAAGAATGGGTCGCTCTCAGGAGCTCAGTGAATTCCAGCGTGGAACTGTGATAGGATGCCACCTGTGCAACAAATCCAGTCATGAAATTTCCTCACTCCTAAATATTCCACAGTCAACTGTCAGCTGTATTATAAGAACGTGGAAGTGTTTGGGAACAATAACAACTCACCCACGAAGTGGTAGGCCACGTAAACTGAAGGAGTTTTAAGTTTTTTCTTTTGAATGTCATTAAAGCCACATCTTTTAGGCAGCAGTAGGTAGAGTGGAGTAGATCTAGTCACTAAATGAACTTCTGTATCTGTACGTCTCACCTTGTGTTCCTGTCTTGGTCTCGGATCTTCTTCTCCATCTCAGCGTCTGTGAGGGTCTCCAGCAGAGGACACCACTGGTCTGCATCTCCAGTGTTGCGGATGGCAATCTCTACTGTCGGGAGTGGGTTCTCACTGTGAGCAAAGCACAAGCATGGCAGTAATGAATCAGCCCAACACAACATGAATGGTAGAATACTTAAATACTGTCAGTGTTTGGATCACTGTCCCTGCTGATTCTTAACACCCTGTTAAAGACAGTGAGTGAGCTACCTGAAGGCATAGGTCCTCTGGTGCCAGCTGAGCTGTCCACGAATGCTGTAAGCAATAGTGGTGACGAACTCTCCTCCTAGACCGAGCTCAGAGCACAGCTTCAGGGCAAACGACTCTGGAGAGTTCTCTCTCTCTGACATGTCCCACTCAAACTGGTCCACCAGAGAAATGTTCCCCACATGGATGTTCAGCTGAGGAACACAGAGAGAAACATCATGGACACTCCAGGTCTTCTTACCACCTTAATCATACATCAGCAGGGTGCAGCTTCTAATCTGTCTCAGTCAATGATGAGGACACTATATTCTTCCATTACCTGTACAGAGTTCCAGAGTATCCTGGAAAACATGAAAAATGATTGACCAATTGTCCAGTCATGGAAAACATATGGAAAATGAGAAAAAAGGGCAAATGTCCAGGAAATGGTTCAGTTATCCTCAAAAGCTATTTATACAAACTGGTTAAAAGTAACTTTTAACCTTTTGCATTCACTCACAAGACATGGGGAGGATAGATGATTCCCAAGATAACAGGTTCCAGGACATATGACCATAACAAAATTGGTCAATCAATTCCAGGTTTTCCAGGATGCTTGGGAAACCTGTTTGTAGTCTACAGCTTCCATCTTCCCTTCAATGCATTTAATAACACAAATACATCACAGTCATTTGTAATAAATGTGTTAAATTCAACATATAGTATTCCCTTTGGTATGGAAGCTCAGTATTCATTGACTTACTTCATAACTTCCCCAGCTTTCTGCTCAACTAAATGAAAAGTTTGGTGAAATAAGATGAGCTACCCGTCTCAACTGATGGCAGCCCAAGCAGGTGTGTCATAGAGATCGAGGTTCTTACACTACAGCATACTGACTGATTCACTCGCTTCTATTAACCTGTTCCATCACAGTTACCCAAGACTTGACATCTACAGGGGCATTTAAGGGCGTTTTCACACCTGCCTTGATTAGTTCGGTTGAATCGAATCCTGGAGCGTTAACCCCCTTGATGCAGTTCGTACATCAATCACACTCAGGTGAGGACCAAAACAACCGGACCGAAAACCCTGTTGAAGATGTGGTCTTGGTCTGGTTCCAAATTAACTCTGGTGCGATTCAACTGTAGTGAGAACATGATCCAACCACAATCTGACCCAACTGCAGGGCGCAATGTCTGTTTTGGACTAAACAACCTCCCGTAGCCAGCTGTGCTGTGCATTATAATATTTTCAGATGATGAGCACTCACACTCCGCCCGAACTGTCTTGCATTGTCGGCGACTCCAGTGCGTCATGACATTATTTCCCAGCCTCAGCCTTGCCTCATTTTCTGGCAAACTGTACCGTCTGCCTACAATGATAAGTGCAAACGACGTAATACATGATGACCAAGGCCAAGGGCAACCTGCGTAGCTTTACCTCCATTGTAAAATTGAAAAGTAGTGCTTTGGAGTAAGCTCTTCTTTGTTTACTTCCTGGAGTTTTCCCATGAGGGAATTCCGACCAATTAGAGAGCAGTTTCCTCGCACATCACACATTTTGGTCCCCTTGGGAATGCTGTAGTGTGAACACAAACCAAACTCGAGGCAATTTGCAACACTGTAACAAGTCGGTCCCTGATTCGGACCAGAGCAAACGAATCATAGGTGTGAAAGTGTGACAAGTGGAAATATAATATATACAGTGGGTTGCAAAAGTATTCATACCCATGACCAAAACTCAATTTCTCAGAATAGAACAAAGCAAAAGTGAGTTTCACCTTTTTATATGAAAGGAAATAACACAAACACAACAATCCATCACTGTTTTTGTTCGTAAGCACTCTTTACTATGAATAGATATATTAAGTCTGTATTTCATTGTTGCAAAAGTATTCACACCCTTGCAACAAAGATGTTATTTTGAATTGAAAATGATTGCACGCTACAAAACTATTGCCTCACAGTGTCACAGGACTGTATTCAGTCACTTATGACTTGTATAAGCTTGATTTCTCCCTATAAATAGTGCCCAATAGTCACCTGTCCACAGTCATCCCATGCCTGTCAGCAGACAACAGTCATGAAGTCCAAGGAGCTCTCAGAAGACCTCAGAAAGAAAGTTGTAGAGATGCATAGAGATGGGCAAAGCTATGTAGCCATCACAAGTTCACTCAGTGTGCCAAAAAGTACTGTTGCATCACTGGTCCAGAAGTGGAAGCGCCATGGTACCACTGTGAACCTCCGAAGAACAGGGCACACCTCCAAGATCACGGCAAAAGGCAAAAGGAAATTGCTCAGGGAAGCCAGAGCAAACCCCTCCGTCACTCTTGAAGACCTGAAGAAGTCTCTCCAGGGTGCTGGGACTAACGTACACAAGTCCACAATATCCCGCACTTTACACAAGGAAGGTCTCTATGGGCGTGTTGCAAAGAAGAAGCCATATCTGAAGAAACAACATCTCAAGGCTTGTTTGCAGTATGCCACCACACTTCTGAAAGACACTCTTGCAATGTGTGAATGTGTGATCTGGTCACATGAAACAAAAAAATTTTTTGGCGCAAAGCCAACACAGCTGATGATCCAGCTCACACCATCCCTACCGTGAAACATGGACGTAGGAACATAATGCTATGGGGCTGTTTCTCTTCCTCCGGGCCTGGTGAGCTTGTCCGTGTGCAAGGGATCATGAATAGTGCAAAATACATCAACATCCTGGAGGAAAACCTCTTCAAGTCTGCAAAAAGCCTGAACCTTGGGAGGAAGTTCACCTTTCAACAGGATAATGATCCAAAACATACAGCTCGAGTGACACAAGAATGGTTCAGGAAGAAGAAAGTGAAGGTTCTAGAGTGGCCCAGTCAAAGCCCAGATCTCAACCCAATAGAAAACCTGTGGAGCGATTTGAAGATTGCTGTCCATCGAAGGTCACCAAGTAACCTGACTCAGCTGGAGCAGTATTGCAAAGAGGAGTGGGCGAAACTGTCCAAGGACCATTGTGCAAAACTCATTGCTGGCTGTCCAAAGCGATTGGATGCTGTTATTGCTGCCAAAGGAGCTTCAACCAAGTACTGATTGTGACTTAATGACTTAGTGTGAATACTTTAACAACAATGAAATACAGACTTATGCAATCTATTCATAGTAAAGAGTGCTTACGAACAAAAACAGTGATGGATTGTTGTGTTTGTGCTATTTCCTTTCATATAAAAAGGTGAAACTCACTTTTGCTTTATTCTATTCTGAGAAATTGAGTTTTGGTCATGGGTATGAATACTTTTGCAACCCACTGTAAGTTAAATTTCCAATATGATATGTAAGTTCAATGTGTTACATAAACATTTGATAAAATATTATAAATAACACGAAAGGGGTCAAGAACGATTTTCATGTTAAAAATTGATTTTTTCATGTGTTTTGCTGTTCTAGACTGTTAAAATTCACTCTTGTGGGTTTGAGCGGTATTCGGAAAAATAACTTGGAAAGCGCAGCCTAAAAGTGCTAAAAAATCTCCATGTGTAGGGATTCAGAATTGCTGTAAACTGAGAGCCAAGAAGGACAAATTTGTTGAAGACTGGGCCAAATGTTTTGTTACTGGGGCTGTCAAAATTAGTGTGTTAAAACAGTTAATCAACATTAACGCATTAACTTGCACATGGCTGCTACATGGACAAACTGCCTGAAATGCGTTGCCAGAGATGTGCTGGCAGGTCATGAAGCAGAACCCCATTCAAAAAAGCAAAGGAAAACTACAAACACAGTCATAACTAACGAACAAACATGCTGATAAGATTAATCATCTTTTCTGAATCTGTCCAATCTAATCCACCAAAGAGCACTGTTAAAGTATTAATTTGTGAAGAGAATTGGATGAAAAGGAAAACAGAAAGAAAGAAAGACATTCTTTTCATAAACACAGAGCTTACTAGAGCTGATGTGGTGTCGCTCTGATTTTGGCTAATAGCCCTATTTATTTTATCTAAAAAGAGAATGACAGGACAAACACTGATAGTGCCTAAGGTATCCAGGTTCACCTGGTTCAGCACACACCTTGATGATGACTCTCTGGTCTGCTTGCTCCTCCAGTATACTGTCAGTGGGGTACGACTCAATCTGCTGACGAATGGCTGAGGCGATGGCGGGGACAAAGGTGAGAGGATTCAAGTCCAGGTCATCACATAAAATCTCTGCAAACATCTCTGGGGTCATCAGCTTTTCTGCAGACGCGTGGAATGTGAGGTTAGACAAAATTACAAACATCAGACAGTAGAAGTCAGTTAGGGAAGTCAGTAAATTTACCATTCATATTCCACGTGAAGGCATCTCGCAGTTTTTGTCCATCTATCTCCATGTCGAGACGAATGGGAACCAGAGCCTCCACCTGGGCTGCGTTCTCATGGATCACTGCAGGGTCGTGGTCATCAAAGCTGAGCGAGACACAGGTCATAATGAAGAGACAGTAGGTGGAAACTGTTATCAGTGGTTGTGTCTAGAAAGTAACCCACAAGTTGGTAAAGTCATTATTTTGCAACAGTTAAGGTTAGAATTATCACACAGTCTAAGTTATGTTAAGTTGAGCTGCTGCTAATTTGTTTATATCTTATTTTATAATTTGTTCACTTTGTGTGCTGCTGTCTGTCCCTTTGTGTTTAATGTTGTACTGAGAGAGTTGCTGTAAACTAGAGTCAGTTCCTCATATGTGAACACATAACTGACCAATGAAGCTGGTTCGGATACAGTTTTCACAATATGTGGGTTACCTTCAAGACACAACAGAACAGACAGATCAAAGAAGAATCTTTTCTTCCCTGAATTTTTCCTAGTTGCTATGTCTATTGGACCCAGCAAAACTGGGAATGAGGAGGACTTGAATGGACAGATGACATGACGTGTGTATTTCGTATTTCAGATTCCTTATATTTTGCTGATCATAGTTTGCAGTATAGAGTTATTTCAGTCTCAGTTCTTCAGTAAAATTAAATGGGGAAACGAGTCACAATCAATCAATCAATCAAATTTTATTTATATAGCACCTTACAACACCAAAAAGGTGCACAAGGTGTTTTCCAGAATGAAAGAAAAACAAACAGTAACTATAAAACCAGTAAGCACACAACAACATCAAAGAGATAAGGACAGTCGACTACGTGCCAAATGCTCGCCTGAATAAATGTGTTTTTAGCTCAGATTTAAAAGCAGCTAGCTCAGTGATGGACTGTAGACGCGCCGGAAGCAGATTCCATAGCTTTGGGCCAAAAACTGCAAATGAACGATCACCATACTTTTTATATCTAGATTTTGGGACAACCAAAGAGGTGTGCTCAGAAGAACACAGCGTCCTGACTAGTTGATAAACCGTTACGAGTTCAGTGAGGTAGGTCGGGGCAAGACCATTGATGGCCTTGAAAATGTATAATAGGACCTTGAGCTCTACTCTGAACCACACTGGGAGCCAATGAAGAGAGCGTAGAATTGGGGTGATGTGGGAGTGTTTGGACGTGTTAGAGAGGAGACGTGCTGCTGCATTTTGCACCAGCTGAAGTTTATGGAGGAGACAGTTGTTTAGTACACCGTAAAGAGCGTTGCAGTAATCCAATCTCGAGGTAATGAAGGCATGAATAGCCTTTTCGAGGTCAGGGCGGGACAAAAAAGGATTAACTTTTGCAAGGAGTCTTAGCTGGAAAAAGCTCGCCTTCACAGCTGAACTGACTTGTTTGTTATATTTAAGACAGTTGTCAAAAATAACATCAAGGTTTCTCACAGCAGGAGCAAACTGAGGTGTTAAAGGGCCAAAGTTGGGTGTACTGTTGGTTGAATCAGAACTAAAAAGAATATATTCTGTTTTTCCTTCATTTAGATGAAGGAAGTTCAGGTAGAGTCACTGTTTGATGCTGTGAAGACAGTTATTAAGGGGGTCCAATGCAGAATGGTCACTCAGAATCACAGGAAGGTAAATCTGGAGGTCATCGGCATAAAAATGAAAGTGGACGTTATGACTTGAAATGAGTTGACCAAGTGGCAGCATATACAATGAAAAATAAAATAGGCCCAAGAACAGATCCTTGAGGCACACCAGAGGAGGTGTTTGTTAAATATGATGAGAACCATTTGAGGACTGTGCCCTGCAGACCAACAGTGTGTTGAAGGCGGGAAATGAGAGTGGCATGATCCACAGTGTCAAATGCAGCGGACAGGTCTAGTAACACCATTACCACAGAGCATTTTTTATCCAGAGCTGCAAGGATGTCATTATGGACCCTTAATAATGCAGAATCAGTGCTATGTCTGGACCTGAAACCGGACTGGAATTTGTCAGCAATGGTGTGCAGATTGAGATATGACTGAAGCTGAGAAGAAACAATCTTCTCCAACATTTTGGACAGAAAAGGCAGATGAGATACTGGATGGAAGTTGGACAAAATGGAGGGATCGAGGTTGGGTTTTTTTAAGCAAAGGTCTAACAATGGCGTGTTTGAGGGCAGTAGGAACAGTGCCCAAACTAAGACAGCTGTTTATAAAGGAGACAAGGCAGGGGCCTATGGTGTCAATGGTTTCCTTTATAATCCTGGCAGGGACAGCGTCAGCAGGGCAGGTGGTGGGATTCAGCACTTGGAGAGCTTTTTTGAGGTCCACAAGAGCAACTGGCTTAAAGCTCGCAAACACACATTGTACAGCTGGGACAGATGTAACAGTGGTAGTAACGTGTGATGGCTTGCCTAACAGATGAAACCTTGTCCAAAAGACACTCTTTGAATGCATTGCAAGTGTGTCCAGATGCATCAACTAGAGCAACAGACACAGGATTTATGACAGAGTTAATAGTGTTAAACAAGATTCCAGGACGGTGGCTGCTGTGACTGATGAGATTAGATAAATACTGTCCTTCAGCGTCCTTCACTGCTCTCTGATAGGTGGCAAGACTGTCTCTGAAAATCTCCAATGACACCTGCAACCGATCCTTCTTCCGTTTCCGCTCTGACTTCCTGCACTGACATCACAAGGCTCGAGTTGTGTCACTGAGCCTGGGGTCAGATATGCATTTGGTCTTCTTTACCTTGAAAGGTGCAATACAGTCCAAAATCTGAGAGCAAGTGGTGTGGAAGGAAGAGAGGAAAAGGTCTGGACATAGAGATGTTAGTTCAGCATTGGAGCACAACTCTGAAGCTGAAAAGGCAGCAACAAAGTCATCAGCTGTAGAGGAGGTAATAATGTGACAGTGTTGAGGAGCAGTGGGTGTGGGTGCAGGTGGAGCAGCATGGATGTCAAACAGTATGAGAGAGTGGACAGAGATGGGGAAATCTGCAACCTCACAGATAGACACTGACACCCCATGGGAAATGATGAGGTCCAATGTGTGACTGAATCGATGAGTGGGACATGATACAGACTGTGTGAGATCCACAGATTCTAAAAGAGCCTTAAAACCATTAGCAAACTGGTCAGAAGGGCAGCAAACGTGGATATTAAAATCACCACAGATTAAAATATTGTCAAACTTTGGCAAAAACTCTATCATTTAAAAAATCCTTATTCAATTTAGGCTGGCCGATAACAGACTGCACACAAAATGGGACAGGGCAAACTGAGCACAAATGGTTGCAACTCAAAGCTGGGGTACACTCTGGGGTACACACACTTCAGGGACTGTTTGTATACAGTGGCTATTCCCCCACCCCTCCCCGTTTGCCTTGGGGTGTTGAAGAAAAGGTAACCAGAGGGGAGGAGCTCAGAGAAGGCACTGACGTCACCTGGGGGCAGCCAGGTTTCAGTGATGAAGAACAAACCCAAGTTGTGTGAGGAGATTAAATCGTTGAAGACAAAAGTTTTGCTATTGAGCGATCTGCTGTTACAAAGTGCCATGCTGAATGTGGACAAACTGTCAGACACCGATGTCACACGAGGAACAGTACAGAGGTTTTTTGAGACACAACCTCGTGGGAATGTTTTCACCCAGCGGCGACGCAGAGATGGGAAACCGGTGTCCTTGGGGCCAACCAGTCGCAACCACAGGGAGCATTCCCACAGTCCCCCAGAAGCGATCACCTGTTCCGATGGAATCCCGCTCCCCGGCAAAGGTGAAACCAGGTAGGTCCGCAGCTTGACATGTAGTCCGCCTCTCCGACCACGTCTTCTGCAGCGTCTACTGCCTGGTAGCGAACAGACAGGGCGTCTCAGGAAAGGTGGAATTAGTGACAGCAGTGGCAGTGGTGGTTTCTAAGATTGTCCATTTACAAGGTGATTTGATGTAAAGCGCAATTCCAGTAACGTGGTGCGATCATACACAGTAGCCGGCGAGACAGCAGAAAAAACAAAAGTTAGGAGTACACAGAGAAGCAAGTGGCAAGCCAAACAGCGACGCCATCTTGTCATCAGCCTGCAAGACGCGTCACAGACAAACAACCATATAAAGAATTCTCAAACAGGAAATAAACCCAACATCTCAGAAACTGGAGAGGACTTGGACAATGATTTTTTTGTTAACCTCATTTTGAGAAACTGTTTCTCGATGTTTTGAAGTGAACTAAGGTTTTACTTTAGAAGTGGTTTATTGGATCCCTGCGATATCCCCTGGTGCAGGAGGTATCATCCAGCTCTCCGTTTAAAGGGTCCGAACTCTCAGGTCTAATGGTATTACCAAAATTAGAATAACTGAGAATTATTTAAGCTGGTGTCGAGGAGACTAGCCTCTCACTGCCTTCATCCAGACGTCCACCCTGCTTGCTCTAGCAAAGCACCGAGCCGAGTAGTCTAAGCTCAGTACCAGCCACGCCCATTCACGGCAGCTCTCCTCTCATGGATCTATGCATTTGGTCTAAGCTAGGAAAAGTTTTAGAGACTTGGATAAAAATAGTCCCAAGGGTTTGTTTAACTTAATTTGCTAGAGCAACCTATAGGAACCTCAAGTTTGATGTTGCGCATACTAGAAGACCACAAAGTTGAGAAGTGATGAAGAAGTGAAGTCCAAAACTGTTGCTTTAACTGCAGATCTTGATTTATTGAATGATTGAAAATAGCAGTTGCAAAGCAGCTCAAAATGTCTTTGTTAATTACTCATCAATTAATGAGTTTGTCATTAGGTAAAAATCAGAATTGAGATCATAAAACCTGATTAAAAGTCTCTGGGGGAGAATCAGTCCAAAATCCAAATCAATCCGAAAATCCAATCGTTGAAAATAATCCAAAAATGCCATAAGGAATAGGAAAAGACAGAAAAAGGTGCAGCTGGCCACGCCACAATCCTTTTCTGCTGATGAGAGAAACTTGTAGAAACTGGTGATCCTGTTCAAAATCCACAAAGTCTCTTAAGTTGTTCAAATCCTGTTGCAGGCAGAGACAGAATCACTCCAAAATCCAAATAATCCACAGCTGGTTGGAAAATGGTTAATCTTCTCCTCAGTGGATCCTCTATTATCACAGCTGTAGAAACGAAAAGAGACCTTCTGATTTCTCTCTGCTACTCTGTCCTTAAAAGTGAACAAGTTACTAGCTTAAACTCCAAAGTGGTCAGTTTGGTAGATTAACACAACTTGCTCCGAGGATGTCCAGGGAAGAATAACGAATAATAGCACTTTTCAACATCTTTTATAGTAGCCCTCTCAGTTTCTATTTTTAGACATTACATCATTCATCTTTTAGGTGTGTCACTTTTGCTGATTCTGGCACTTTCTATGGTCTAACTGCTGAAAAACAACACATGACCATGACTCATCATCTTGTGATTCCAACTTCCCTTTTCTTGCGCAACATTAAATCTTTAACTCTTGTATATTATAACATTGTACTGGATCAATGTTAGTATCTCTTTTAATCATAACAATTCATCTTTTAATCATATAATAATCACATAACATAGTAAATGTAGCTTTAATCATTGATTAATATCTGGTCATACTACTCTCTGTGTGTCATTGAAATTTAATTCATTTTAAGGTCTAGCAGAAAGTACCTATCTCTCCGCTACTTACACTGATTATTCTTTTCAGGGCTGGGAGTGAAACAGTTTCCAAACATCCAATTGTAAGCATAATGATCACTGGAGGCAGGCTTTATGTTATTGCTGGCTTTGAGGGATTCTCAACTCTCTCGACAGGTTGCTTTAACAATAAACCCAATACCCAAAGTCACTTGACTGGGCGTCATATTGAACCCTATGGATCAGGAATGGGATGTCACTTAAGTTTATATGCGAGTCAAGGCAGGTGAGCGAATACTTTTGGCAATATAGTGTAGTTAAGAAGAGGTTCTATTGAGTAACATAGTGTCTGATTTATTTAATACAGGTGGCTCACCTGTTAAGACAGGGCATGGAGGGTGTGACTGCTATTGATCAAATGTGAAATAGAAATAAATACTGCTTTCTGAAGAAATAAGTCTGATGTATTGTTGTAGAAAGCAAAAGTATGAGCCACAGAGAGAAAAATAACCTCTTAAGAACCTCAGAATAATGCTGACAATAATATCGTCTCTCGGCAATAAGTTGTGGGACAATATATCGTACAGCAAAATATGTTATAGTGACAGGCCTAGTAGGGCCCAAATCTATGGTGACACTGGAGCTTATTGCCTTTCTCAGGTCACCCATTGGTCACGAGTGACATTGCTGGTATGCACACTCAAATTGTGCATGCGCGAATGGATCATTCAGTGCTTTCAGCACCACCTTTATTCATGCAAACAGATTAAAACTGACTTTTAACCTGTTTGCATTCACTTACAAGATGTGGGGGGCATAAATAATATTCCAGGATTACATAACCATTTCCAGGACATTTGAGGTTTTTTCCCCCTATGACTGGAAAATTGGTTAGTCATTTCCAGGTTTTCCAGAATGCATGGGAACCCTGTGATTCTCTGTCTCTGAATCTCTCAGTCAGGAGCTACTTTAGCTGTAGGATATCTGTAAGATATCTCTAAGATAAGCTATACAGAGCTTGATTCTCACCACAGGGGGAAGGTCCTCTTCTTGTCACGGCCCATTCGGTTGCGGTTGATGGTGGTGGAGCAAGGCACAGCATCTAGATGGTGAGAGCTGTTGGGCAGCGTGGGCACCCACTGACTGCTCCTCTTAGCTTTCTGCTCCCTTATAGAAAACACAAAAAACGCAATGTTGACCACAGTGCACAAGTCATTATGACTCATTGAAATGCTATACTTTTGTTCCCTAATCAGCAGCGGACATTCAAAGCTTCAGCCAAGCAGGGAGATGGAGAGGACCTTTAACCTCTCCATCAGTAGGCAGCAGAGGTGGTATAAAAACATTGTTTTTACAAGGTAGACTCAACTTTTGAGTCCTAAAGAAGCCATAACACCAAGTAAATTGTAACTAATTCCTGATGTCTCCACTTCCTGCTACATCATTTCCTGCTTCCATCTTTGAGGTACACACGTATATACAGGGGTTGGACAATGAAACTGAAATGCCTGGTTTTATAACACAACAATTCATTAGTATGTGTAAGGCCTCCTTTTGCGGCCAATACAGCATCAATTTGTCTTGGGAATGATAGATACAAGTCCTGCACGGTGGCCAGAGGGATTTTGAGCCATTCTTCTTGCAGAATAGTGGCCAGGTCACTACGTGATGCTGGTGGAGGAAAACGTTTCCTGACTCACTCCTCCAAAACGCACCCAAAGTGGCTCAATAATATTCAGATGTTCAACTTCATTTTCATGTTCATCAAACCACTCTGTCACCAGTCTTGCTGTGTGTATTTGTGCATTATCATCAGCATAGCACCGCCTTCAGGATACAATGTTTGAACCATTGTGTGCACATGGTCCTCCAGAATGGTTCGGTAGTCCTTGGCAGTGACGTGCCCATCTAGCTCAAGTATTGGGAATACGGAATGCCATGCTATTGCAGCCCAAACCATCACCGATCCACCTCCATGCTTCACTCTAGGCATGCAACAGTCTGTGTGGTACGCTTCTTTGGGGCTTCTCCACACCATAACTCTCCTAAATTGGGGAAAGACAGTAAAAGGGGACTCATCAGAGAACAATACATGTTTCACATTGTCCACAGCCCAAGATTTTCGCTACTGGCACCATTGAAACCGACGTTTGGCATTGGCACGAGTGAGCAAAGGTTTGGCTATAGCAACCCGGTCATGGATATTGACCCTGTAGAGCTCCCGATGGACAGTTTTGGTAGAAACAGGAGAGTTGAGGTGCACACTTAATTCTGCAGTGAGTTGGGCAGCTGTGGTTTTATGTTTTTTTGGATACAATCCCTTTCAGACAGCTTCCTCTTGCGTCCACAGTTACTCCTGTTGGATGTTGTTCATCCTTCTTGGTGGTATGCTGACATTACCCTGGATACCGTGGCTTTTGGTACATCACAAAGACAGTTTCATTGTCCAAGCCCTGTATATACACAGCATATTGTTCGATAGTATCATCCAGCTCTCCATTTAAAGGGTCTGAACTCTCAAGCCTAATGGAATTGCTCAAAATTAGAAAAACTGAGTATTGTTTAAGCTGGTGTTGAGGAGACATGCCTTCATCCAGACGTCCACCCTGCTTGCTCTGGTAAAGCACCGGGCCTAATAGCCTGAGCCCAGTACAGATACCAGCCACACTCGTTCACGGTAGCTCTCCTCTCATAAATCTGTGTATTTGGTAAAAGCTAGGAAAAGTTTAAGAGACTTGGATAAAAATAGTCCCAAGGGTTTGTTTAGTTTGGTTGGCTAGAGCAACCTATAGGAACCATAAGTTGATGTTGAGCATACTAGAAGACCACAAGGTTGAGAAGTGACAAAGTGGGAGGTCAATGGCAGTGTGACGGAACGCATCGCGAG
The DNA here is from genome assembly GCA_029721515.1 of Synanceia verrucosa. Taxonomy (NCBI): domain Eukaryota; kingdom Metazoa; phylum Chordata; class Actinopteri; order Perciformes; family Synanceiidae; genus Synanceia; species Synanceia verrucosa. Next base: position 2,217,452 of record CM056564.1, on the reverse strand, counting down.
AGTTGGACCAGAGAGCGAGATTCAACATGGCGGCGCCCAGCAACTGAGAGACACGACAGAAAAACACAACAAACAAAGCTAATGTTAAGCTGTTAAACAATAAAGCGGATCGGATTGCATTCACAAGTCGCTACTTTACAACTACTAAACATAAACGATCCTGACAGTGGTGACCGTAACGGCTTTGGAAGATTTCATCGACACCTACAACCAGCAGAACAGCATGGATTCCACACCCAACCCGAAAAAGAAGAAGAGGGACTCCTCTACAGACACCAACGACCTACGAGCAACCGAAATACAGGTTAGTCTCCTTGAGGGTATTAACCAAAAACTGGACAAATTAATGTCACTACACAAAGAAGTTGCCGACATACGTGACAGCTTGGAATTCGCGCATAATAACATAGCTTCCCTGCAACAAACAAACCACGAATTACAGACCTCTGTCAAGACACTCACCGAACAGATGAACACCGTCACAAGGGAAAACAAACTGTTGAAAGAAAACCTTCTGGACATACAAACTCGATCCATGAGAGACAACCTCATCTTCTCTGGCATCTCTGAAAAAACTCCCGACAACCCAGAATCTGAAATTAAAGACTTCATGATTACTCAGCTCAAACTCCCATGTGACATGGTTCAAAACATAACATTTCACGAGGCAAACGATCAGATAACGGACCCAGGCCCGTCATCGCATAATTTGAACACTTCAAACAGAAGGAGCTGGTTAAAAGCCAAGGAAAGGAACTCAAAGGCACAAGATTTGGACTAAACGATCAATACCCCCGTGAAATCAACAAACGACGTAAAGTACTGTACCCATTACTAAAGGAAAACCAGAAAAACAACAAGCGTGCTTCACTGGTATGTGACAGACTATACATTGATGGACAGCTGTTCAAAAGCATAAAAATTACACCATGGCTTTTCTAACTGAACAAAAACGAATCAAATCATGTTTGAAAAAAAAGAAAAGAGTTAATATTAAACTGCAGTATTAACAATTAATAGACTATATGGACCGTAATATATGTAAAATTAACATAGACCGAAATATTGATTACTCATGCTCCACTCCGAAACGAATTGTGTAATGTCTGACCTTTCCTAATTTGTTAATCATCTTGTTTATGTTTGTATTGTCTGTATTGTTGTTTTTGTTTTATTTGTTGTCCTATGTTCACGCCTCTATTTTCAGTGTAAAGTGACATCATTGTTTCTTCTCCCTCTTCTACTCTCCGCCCCCCCCTCCTCCCCCATTCCACTTCTCCTGGGTTCCATTGATCTTCCCTCCATCACATTGTCCTTTAGCTTTCATCCTCTATTTAAAATGAGACTTGCATATCTTTCACCATGCAAACTCTGAACTTAATAACATAGAACATACATGGTATTTGTAATCAAACAAAAAAACAAAATCTTTTATGATCTTATCAAATTGAAGGCAGACATGTTTCCTACAAGAAATTCATTTAACAAACTCAGAACAACAATACCTAAAGAATAAACAATATGATGAAATATTTTTATCAACTTATAACAGTAAACAAAGAGGTGTTTCAATTCTAGTAAGTAAAAATATTCCAATTATCCACAACTCATCTATTATTGATCCAAAAGGAAGACTTATCATCATTAATGTATCTATCAACCACACTACCTTCACCCTAGCTAACACTTACGGCCCCAACAAGGATGATTCAACCTTTTTTCATAGCTTCTTCCCTTTATTGTGTGATTCCACAAATGTTATATTGGCTGGAGACTTAAACACTGTCATTAATCCCTCAATTGATTGTTCTAATACATCAAGCAACCTAAGAAACTGGCACTTCACAGATATAATAAAACAATATATGGAGTATTATGGACTGCGATAGTTGGAGAAGAAGAAACCCATCATTGAAAGAATACTCATATTTCTCCCCTGTGCATCAATAAGCAAGTAAGTAAGTAAGTAAGTAAGTAAGCAACTCACTCATGCAACATATCAACATTACGAACACTGTGAAGCTGCGATAAATGGCGTCCGTATGGCGGCGCCGCGTCTTCCGATTTTTCGCCAAGAAAATACATTTGGCTTTTTGATGGGTTTAAAAAAGAAGAAGAAGAAGAAGAAGAATTCCTTTATTAATCCCTCAATGAGGGAAATGACATTTTTTCACTCTGTTAGTATATATATATATATATGTATATATATATATATATATATATATATATATATATATATATATACAGTCATGGAAAAAATTATTAGACCACCCTTGTTTTCTTCAATTTCTTGTTCATTCTAATATCTGGTACCACTAAACGTATAATACAATGAACACAACAAAAAATGCAGCTGGTCACATAATACTTTATGTCCTATTTGACATTCTTAAGCTTAATTGATTCCCAGGGTATATAAGAGGCCATTTCATGTCACAAGCAGCACTGCACATGCAAAGGCCTAGAGTGGTTTCCTGCTTACATTCAAGCCATAGCACAACTCAGAAGTTGTCAGCTCTCACATAATGCCTAAAACAAAAGAATTATGTGAAGCAACAAAGGCAGCCATCTTGGCACTGCTGGAAATTGGCATGAGTGAGAGACAGGTAGCGAAAAAACTGAAGATCTCCAAGACAGCCGTTCATTCCAACAAAAAAACAAGCTGAACATGGCACTACCAAATTGCTACCTGGCCGTGGCAGGAAACGTCTTTCTACCCCACGAGATGACCGTGCACTCATCCGTTCCTGTGTCAGGAATCGTCGTCAGACCTCCAGGGACCTTAAAAATGAGTGGGCACTGTCGAGAAATGTGACTTGCTCGGCAAGGACAGTTCGAAACCGACTTGTTGAAGCTGGTTTGAAGTCACACAGAGCACGCAAGAAGCCCTTCATCAATGAAAGGCAGAGGAAGGCCCGGTTACTCTTTGCTCGAGACCACAAGGATTGGACTGTTGATGATTGGGCTAAGGTTCTCTTCAGTGATGAATCCAATTTTGAATTGATGCCCACTCCAGCCAACTTACTGGTTAGGAGGAAGCCTGGAGAAGCTTACAACCCAGACTGTCTTGCCCCTACAGTAAAACATGGGGTGGATCAGTCATGATCTGGGGTTGTTTCAGTCTGAGTGGAACAGGGCAAATGCAATTGTGTGAAGGCCGAATGAACCAGGTCAAGTACAGGACTACCCTTGAAAACAGTCTTCTTCCATCAGCTGGAAAACTCTTTCCTGCCTCGAATGACTGGATTTTCCAACAAGACAATGCCCCTTGCCACACGGCAAGGTCAGTTAAAGCCTGGATGGAGAACCACAACATTCGCACCATGCCTTGGCCTGCTCAATCACCAGATCTTAATCCAATTGAAAACCTGTGGAAAATCATCAAACTCAAAATGGAGAACCACAAGCCCAAAAACAAAGAAAATTTGTTTGAATTTGTCCAACAGGAATTGGCTGCTGTGACAGCAGAACAATGTCAGAAGCTGGTGGAGAGCATGCCAAGACGCATGGCTGCAGTCATCAAAAACAATGGTTATGCAATCAAGTATTAACTCTTGTGTGTATCATGTGTTTAAAGCAAACAGAAAAGAAAACATGGAATGCTTAAAAGTAGGGCTGCACGATATGGCCTATAACCAATATCTCGATATTTTTAGACTATATCACGATCCACGATATATATCTCGATTTTTTTTATTTCTCCTGTAAATCACTATATAAATGTTAAATTCAACCCTTTGATGCATAAAATAATATCAGTATGATGATTCAAGTAGTATTGGAGTTTTTTAAATTTGCATGCAAAAAGGGGAAAATCACAATCAAATTAAGTTTGGCAAACCTTTTATTTCAAACCAGGGTGCTGCACTCACAAGTTTTTAACAAATAAAATTAAATAATGACATGGTAGGCCTTTCTACTGAGGCCTAGTTCTCAAAGACCCTTAACAGACCTCAAAGCAACAAAAAAGTGCATTCAGCAAGAATCCCCTGAGAAAGATATTTCAAAACTATATAAATTAAAGTGCATTTTTTCTGCTTGATCATGTTTGTAACAACAGATTTAAAAAGTAAAATAAAATTAGCATTGTGAGCAAACCACAGAGGCAGAAGTCCAGGCTGTGACTGTGAAAACTTCTCTGAACAGTAACAGTCACATCACAGGAGGAGTGGGAACATCTGTGTCTATATGTTTGTGTTTGAAACAACCAATCAGTAGAAACAGTTGTCTATAGGTTTTGTGCCAAAAACACAAGCCTATCAACAGCATCTGGCTTGAGCGATGCCCGGTGACATGTGACCACATTGCCACAGGTACTAAATACCCTTTCTGATGGGGAACTAGTGGCGGGCACACACAGATATTTTTTTGCCAAATTTTTCAGGTTTGGGAACATTTCCTCATGGTCCTTCCACCACTGCAGGGGATCTGATTCACTGTCAGCACTAACAGACAGCAAGTAGGCAGACAACTCTGTTTTCATCAGCTCGAGGAGTGATGGTGTGGCTGTGGCAGAGGATGTTGTTGCCTTTTTGAAGAAACTTCCGAGGGTTTTCTTTTTTGGTGGCTCTGGTTCTGAGACTGTTGGTGCTTCATGAGGCTGTGAAGCAGCTGAACCTGCTGTGCCCTGGTCAGACAGCAACGACTCCGTCTCCATCTCCAATATGGCTCTGCACTTGATTTCCTCCACTTTTTCTGCAGTAATGTATGTTGTCTTGAACCTGGGATCCACTAACGATGCCATGTCTAGCAGAGCACTGGTGGCAGGGTCAGCAAATTTCTCCCTCAGGTAATCCAGGATGGAGCTTTTGATGGACTGGGTCAGTGGAGTGTCATCCTCCTGTACTGCCAAAATGCTGGAGTGGAAGAGATGAAGCACAGGCTTGACATAGGACACTGTGACGTAGTCCTCACCCGACAGAGCATCAGTGAATTCGACGAGGGGCTTTAGAGCCTTGTGCACTGACTCAAGGACTTCTAGGTCTTGCCAGGTCAGAACGAGATGCCGTGTTTTCTTGTCTGAGGCCAAGACTTGAGAAATAGCCCGCTCCTGCTCCAGGACTCGCTCAATCATTTTCTGGCGGGATCCCCACCTGGTAGGAGACTCGCTGATCAGCTGGTGTGCAGGGATATTTAGCTCTTTCTGCGTTGTGGCCAGGTCTCTCCTCCTCTTCCAACTGAATGAGAAGCTGCTCACAATCTTCTTGCAAACAGCAACAGCACGCTCAATACAGGGGTCTTTCAAGCTTCTCTCTAAAAAATAAAAATAAACATTTAAAATGTTATACTAATATGTCAATATGTAAAGAAATCCAGCAATTCAATCACTCAGCTTAACACTCAAACCATAATTGGAAATTAGTTTTTTTTATATTTTCTACAGATCTCAGACAGGTTTCTAATCCACTTTAATAAAATAGTTCAATGGCACTATATGCTTTACACACATAATATACTTAATAAATGCATTATGTGAACACAAACAATTTTTAATTGCATGAAAAAAAATATGAAATATTCTGTTTTTAACTGCTTGAAAAAAAATCATTGAGAATACTCTGTTTAACACTGCATGAAAAAAAATCATGAAATATTCTCAGTTTTTAACAGCATGAAATAAATCTTTTAAAATACTCTTTAACACTGCATGAAAAAATCATGAAATACTTTATCTTAGTTTTTAACTACATGAAAAAGCATGAATACTCACGGATTTAACTGCATGTGACAAATTATGAAATCCTGTCTTAATTATATTTACCATTGTTGATAATAAAAGTGATTGTTACTTTCCTATTAGAGGGAGGCGGACCTGCACAAATACTCACCAATCGCAAGGTGCAGCCGATGGCCAAAACACTGCAGTCTTGTCCACTCATTCAGACTCACAGCTTTGATTATATTAGCCCCGTTATCTGTGGTGATGCACACTTGACGAGCTTCTGACAAGTTCCATGACATGAGAGCATCTTGCAGCCCCTGTGCAATGAGCTCTCCTGTATGATCATCAGGAAAAAAGCTCGTTTGCAGGCACGAACTTTTCAACTCCCAATTGTCGATGTAATGTACTGTTAAGCTGAGATAAGGCTCACAGGTTCTGCTGGACCACAGATCCGTCGTTGTGGAGAAGTGGGTCACATTTGTCAGCTGGTGGGCCACCTTTTCTCTTACTAAAATGTACAACTCTGGCAGCGTTTTTTCTGCAAAAAAATTGCGACCAGGCAAATTATACTTTGGGTCAAGTGTCTTAATGAGATTTTTGAATCCTGGCTTTTCCACTACACTAACCGGAGCCATGTCTTTAGCGATGTATTTTGTCACTGCGTTCGTGATCTCTTTCCATTTTGCACTTTTTTTGTCATATGGGACTGAATTGGCAAACGAAGAAGCCAGAGTCATTTGCTTCGGTGCTTGTTCCTTTGACTTCTGTGGTGTGGGTGGAGACGTGGACATGCGGAGCTTGACGCATTCTTCGTTTTGTAGTGGATGGCATTTCAGGTGATGAAACAAATTTGTGGTACTGCTACCTTTGGTAGCAACGGTTTTGCGGCATAATTTGCAGATAACCGTACTTTGTTCAACATCTTCCTTACGAAACCCGAACCACTGCCATATGATAGAGCCAGTGCTGCTTTTCCTCGGAACCAAGTCGTCCGTCTCCATCTTCAATTAACGTCCCTTGTAACTCGTAAACTCGCTTGGGCTCTTCACTTTTTTTCGCTCTCTCCATGCTCTCTTCCTCCTCACTTGTTACTAAAAATACGCATGCGCGCAGGGGAGTTTTCTGGGTGGGCGGGAGAGTCTGCCGCTTGCTGTGAGAGGAGTACTAGGAGAGAGTGAAAGAGGCAAAACTCTAAAGAGAATTACATGCCGACGGCTTAAAACATTTACGTGACAAGTAATCGATGGTCGTGATATAGTCATTTCATACATCTCATGTAGAACAAGCCGCGATACATCGAGTATAATCGATATATCGCCCACCCCTACTTAAAAGTAATGTTTTTGGCGGTACAATGCCATAGCTATTGATGTAAGAATTTAAGTAATTTTGGTTATTATCAAGAAAACAATGTAAAATGAATAATCCTTAGTTCTTAAATTAAACTCTCATGAGCTATTTTTGTTGTTATCATTATAATTGTCCAAACAAATGTACCTTTAGTTGAGCCAGGCATTAAAATTAACAAGAAATTGAAGAAAACATTATAATTTTTTCCATGACTGTATATATATATTTCAATTGCACATTACACACACAAGTCATGAAACAAACACATGCACATGCATTAGAGGTGTCAGAGTGAGGGGGCTGCCCCTTATCCAGGCGCCCCGAGCAGTTGGGGGTTCGGTGCCTTGCTCAAGGGCACCTCGGCAGTGCCCAGGAGGAGGAACTGGCACCTCTCCAGCTACCAGTCCACTCTCCACATTTTGGTCCGACCTGGACTTGAACTGGTGACCCTCCAATTCCCAGCCCAAGTCACTACAGACTGAGCTACTGCCGCCCCAAAAGTCGTACCATCATGAAATTTGACACACAGGTCAAGGGTAGTGACCTGTAACATCTGATGGGGGCCATGCCAGTGGGCGGGGCAAAATGGCTTCATAGCACCCCCTTGAAATCTTCAAAAACCCCTCCCCATAGGGTTTTTTATGGAGTTGGAACAGGAAAATCGGAGCACACGTGTAACTTGACCAGACGCACAAAAAAGTATCTTGCACCAACTGTCTATTCCAAACAGGAAGTCGGCCATTTTGTTTCCACTCTTCATTTTGGCGTGATTTACACATTGAACCATCGAATGGCCGTAACTCCTTCGTGTATTGGCCAAATCGCTTGATGTTCATTGCCCCCCGCTCTAACCGCCGTCCCCATCTGACACCCGACCGCGACATACCGCGAGGGCCCTACATAACCGCTTGCGGTTTTCTAGTTGTTCTTATCTTTCCTGTCTTCTTCTTATTTCGGGGAGATTGGTTGCTAGGAGGGGCGGCACGGTGGTGTAGTGGAGCAAGAAGGTACCTGGTTCGAATCCCGGGCCCGGGGCCTTTCTGTGTGGAGTTTGTATGTTCTCCCCGTCTGCGTGGGTTCTCTCCGGGTACTCCGGCTTCCTCCCACCATCCACCACCGTCGGGGATTAGGTTAATTGGCTAATTTAAATTGACCGTAGGTGTGAATGTGAGTGTGAGTGGTTGTCTGTCTCTATGTGCCCTGCAGTGAGGTGGCGACTTGTCCAGGGTGTACCCTGCCTTCCGCCCTAAGATAGCTGGGATAGGCTCCAGCCCCCCCGTGACCCTATGAGGATAAGCGGTAGATAATGGATGGTGCTAGGATAATGATAATGATGATAGATAATGATGCTAGGAATAATGCATTTCACATTCCTGATTTCTAATAACACTGCATGTTTGTACCCCTTTCCCATCCATCCTATGTCATCCTGTCTATCATCAGTTTCCTCTCTGGCTCATAAAAAGAAATTCTAATAAAGAATGGTAGCTTAGTTTCCAGAGAGGGCTGGGGCCAGTCACACACATGCACAAAATATCATACTTTTCTGCAAGATTAAAATAAGCACCAATCCCATAAAAATTTGACACCTGCCATACTGTGGTGTTTTACGATGGGAAGAGGTGCTGACAGAAAAAAAAAAAAAAGTGATGTCCCGACTGTTGCTTTAATTGGAGATGTTGATTTATTTAAATCCAAGCAAGGCAATTGCCAAAACCTAATTAAATGTCTCTGGAGGAATCAGTCCCAAAAATCCATTGTTCATGAAAAATAGAGAAAAGACAGAGAGAAATGCAGCTGGCCGAGCCACAGATCCTTTTTTGCTGAAAAGAGGAACTTGTAGAAAAACCAGTGATTTTTGTCCAAAATTCCACAATGTATTTCAGGTTACTCCAATCATGACTGCAGACAGAGGCAGCAAAACTCCAAAGTCTGAATCAAATCCACAGCTGATTGGAAACTGGTTAATCCTCTCGTCAACTGATGCTCTATTCTTATAACTGTAGAATCCAAAGGAGTTCTGATTTTCCTCTGCTAGTCTGTCTTCAGAAATGAACAAGTTTTAGGCTTAAAATCCAAAGTGGTCATTTTGGTAGATTAATCCAGCTTGCTCAGAGAACTTCCAGGGAAGAATAACGAATAATAACACTTTCCAAAATCTTATATAGAGTCCTGTAATTTCGCTTTTCTACAGGCGTGGTACGGTACAGTACGGCACGGCTCTACAAGGTTGTGGTGGTTTTCCACTAGTACCTGGTACTAGGTACTTTTTCCGTACATCCTCAGCCCCGGTTCCAAGCGAGCCGAAGTGATACTAAAACACGACGTCAGCCGACTGTTTCCACCGATTGGCCAACGAGTGTCGTCATTGGAAGCGTCATTGGATGCGGGACGTCCGATTGGACTGTAAAAGCCAAAAACAACTCAACCCCGCCATTTTTAAAATGGGCAACTGCTTCGCTATTTTTACACTTCCTGGAGTCTTCTCTGTCTCTTTTCTTTCGCTTTGTGCTTCTTCTTTTTCCCGGTTTTCTGTGTCGCATGCAAATGAAGTTACGGCAGTTTCGTGCTGCCGTATGACGACCCCGCCCACACCAAGGAGGTACTCAGTTGTAATGAAAAAGCAATAAAACTAGGCTGTACCGTGCCGTGCCATTACTGTGTAGTGGAAAAGCGCCATAAGTCTTCTATTTTTAGCCATTACACTGTTCATCATTAGGTGTGGCCCTCTGCTTTTCCTTTTTTCCTGATTCTGGTACTTTCTATGGTCTTAACTGAAAAACAACTCATGACCATGACTCATCATCTTGTGATTCCAACTTCCCTTTTTCTTGGTTTACACAATATTAACTCATATAACTTCTAACATTTTGGATGATTGATATTAGTACTTCTGTGCAATCATAACAACAATGATATAATCATACATCAATCATTTAACACAACAAATGTAGCTTTAATTACTCATTACTAACTGGTTATATTGCTTTCTGTGTGTCATTGAAAGTTAACTCCCTTTAAGGCCTAGTAGAAAGTACCTTTCTCTCCACTAGTTAAACTGATTATTCTTTTGAGGCCTGAGGTGTAACAGTCTAAAACATTCAATTGTAGGCATGATGATTTCAAAAAGCAGGATTTATGCTGTTGTTGGCTTTAAGGGATTGTTGTTGGCTTAACAGTTATCTAACGTAAACAATTATCTCACTATGGTATGACCAAGTTCTGCCCAGTCTGCCCCTTGACATCCGCTTGGGTCACACATTCAAACACATATCATATGGATATAAATATAGATACATGTGTATAAATTACCTGAGGTATGCTGGGGGTTCCGTGCTGATGGACACTGCCTTGTATTTCTCATCATTACCCTCGAAGATCTCTTCACATTCTGAGGCCTTCAGCAGAGTAACACTGGTGGCTTCAGACAGACAAGGACCAGGAAAAAAAGACTAATCAGTTTGAAAAACCATGAATGCTTCGTGGCTAGCTGGGGCTGTCACAATTAGGAATTTCTGGAGCCGATTATTTATCAGACAAATAATTGAGATTGACAAATAAATTGTCCATTTTTTTCCTTCTTTACATTCTACTATGATAGTATAATGAGATTTAATAATACACATTCTGCACGCTGGTTTTTATACCATACTGAATGGCTGCATTTCCTTAACGATGAACCACATCACACTGTCCGTTAGTGTACGCCATGTTAAACTGTTCTTTTTATACTTGAAGTGTCATCTGAAAGATTTGCCAAGAGCCAGCTGACGGGATGCACCAGCTGCTGTTGGACCGGCTGCTGATTGTGCTGGTGTGGTCTTTCCGAGTTCAGCGTATTGCTGTGGATGTTGTTTCACATTTGTTGTGTTTGCTCTTGACAGACACTTTTTTATGGCAAAGTTTGCATATCGCTTCCTCCATGTTACCGGGCTCTCTTTTATCATTCGGCTTAAATCTGAAATGCACCCACAGCGGTGCTGTGGTACGTGGCTTTGTAACCAGAACCTCCTCATCCTCCATCCTAAACTCGAGTCGCTGCCCATCCAACCAAGACGAGAAGTAAACAACAGTGTGGCTGTGACTGCGATGGTGCATGATGCGGCTGCCGGCGCAACACAATGATGTCAGACTCGGATTCAGGGTTATTTTATGCAACTTTGTGGATAAATTATATAATTGATGGTGAGTGCAAATGTGAAAAATAACCACGATTGGCGAATATTGTCAAAATCACGACTGCCCTAGCTGTGTGAGTGTTAGGCTAATCATTGGTAACCAATATTGTGATGCAGTGTTTTGGATTTCCTGTTAGTTGGTAACCATGATAGCAAGTGCACTAGTTTAGTATTCCTGTATATTGGACAATGATGAAATCAAACCTGACACTGGTTATGTACATAGAAAATAAAATCAATCATTATGGGTGTCCTGATCCCATGTTGATACTGGATATCAGTCTGATATCAGCAAAAAAAATGAGTATTGGATTATAAAGGCTTGCATCTATAATCTGTGATATCATCACTCCAGCAGCAGAGCCCAGTGATCACAACAACAGCTGTGCTAAAGTGCTAACAAAGTAGAAAGAGGGGGTTGTATTGCAGATTGTATTGAGGCCGAAACAGCTCGCACAGTCGCACGAGGAGACGTGCTGCGGACGCCACTGTGTCGGCTGTTTACAAGTCAAAGGCTAATTTGGACTTTTGGACTACTTATTTTTTTTTTACTTATTTAAGTCAACTCAACGAGGAAGGCATCGTACAAAAAGTTAATTAAAGTGAATCCGCAGCTGTGACAATTAAAATGTCAAGTGGCAACAAACGGAGAAAAGATAGAAAGACAATGAACAAACAAATTACTTCTGAGGAATCCTCTCTTCCTGAGGTGACCAGCAGGATCTTCTTCGGGCTATAGGGTTGAAAGTAGTGTGCCAGGTGCCAGCTATGCCAGTGGCTATGATCGCCTCTGGCATAGCTACCACCTGATATTTAACTTTTACAAGAAACACGCATTAAAAATCGGATTATAACTTTTGGAAGAGTCAATGGGGTGATAATGTCTGGATGTCATATGGACCTAATCGGCTGGTGTTGCAATTTTGAGAGGGCAATTTCGTGGTAATATTTTGAAAAGTAAAGCACATGAATATGGAAGGTGGTTAGTTTTAGTGTTGGAGAAAAGGGACATTGTGTTCATCATGGGTAACATTTATGCTACAAATAAGAGTTCACAGAATAGATTAGAATACTGTTTCGGGAGTTTGAAGAGGAAATATCCTGTTTAATACATTTCCTAATGCAAAACTTATTTTAGGTGGAGAATGGAACTCTATAACAGATCCTTTATTAGACTGCATTCCACCAAGACCTTTTAGGGCCAATTATACTGCTGAAGTGGACCATCTCTGTCTAAATCTGAAATGTTTTGACATATGGAGACACAGGAACCCAGATAAAATAGAAGTCACCTGGTACATTGAAGATAGGTCCAAACAGTCTAGGATTGATTTCTGGTTGGTATCTAGAGGTTTGGAAACCATGTTTCGAATGTTAAAACAGAAACATCAGTGACACAGTGGGAGGAAGCAAAACAAAATTTTGTTATTGGAAATAAAATAATATGCTCCTCAAAGATGAACAATTTTTGAAATGTTAAATTGATTGTTAAGGACTGCTGGAGCAAAGCTTAACGTCTGAATTCCTATGGTGGGCAATGGGAAAATATGAACTATGACATTAAGAAAATGGCTATTAAGAGAGGAAAATAAATTGCAAGAAATAAAAGAATGAAGAAGATAAAATTTTGAAAGACATTACTGCAATACATAGTATGGAATATATGGATAATCAAGACAAGGATAACTTGAACACACTGCAACTGCAACTTGATCTTATTTATGAAGAAAAGGTGAGAGGTGCCTTTGTCAGATCAAGGAGAAAGTGGTTAGAGGAAGGGGAGAAGAACACAAAATACTTCTTTAGTCTGGAAAAAAGAAATGTTGAAATGTCCTGTTTGGTTAAACTGAATATTAATGGCCAGATTACAGAAGAGACATGAAATCAAGTACTTTGTTACAAATTTTTTATGAGTTGTTGTTTAAAAATAGGTTATTATGTTGATGATACAGACTTACTCTTATCTATTCAGTCTAACTCAAAGTTTATAAGTTAAGGCTTTATTTCTCTAATACCAAAGCCTGGAAAAGATGCTCTTAAATTTGAAATTGGAGACCAGTAACCCTGATAAATAGTGATGCCAAAGCATTGGCATTAATATTCTCTCAGAGATTAAAACCCTACCTCGATGCAATTATTGCTGACTGTCAGGTTTTATGAAAGGAAGGCATATTTCTAATAACAGCCACCTAATTTGAGATCTCATTGATTATAATGAATTACTTTTGGATAACAGTTTCATTCTATTTGTGGATTTTAACAAAGCATTTGATATGCTTGAGCATACTTTTCTGTTCAATACATTGGATTTCTTTGGATTTGGGGATTATTTTAAACGAGCGGTTCAGATTTTATATAAGGATTGTAATAGTTCAATAAAATTGCCATATGCGACCACACCCAGATTCAATATTGAACAAGGGATTAAACAAGGAGATCCAATTGTCCCCTTTTATTTTTATTACTTATGCAAACCATGGCCCTATATATGACGAAAAGTCAATTTAGAGGTATAGAATTGGAGAGATGGAGAGGAACTGAAATGCTGTCAACTGGCAGAGGACACGACAATCTTTTTACAAAATGCCGGTGAAGTGGAAAAAGCCTTAGAATGTCTGAAAGTCTTCTCTCAGGTATCAGGTCTGAGAAGTAATGTCAAGAAATGTGACCTCTTCGCTTTAAAGGACAAACCCGCTGATTTAAATGAAATTTGTGAGATCAAAAGTTTACATGCACTTGTAAAGAACATAATGTCATGGCTCCCTTGAGTTCCCAGTTATTTCTACAACTCTGATTTTTCTCTGATAGAGTGATAGTTCTTTGTCACAAAAAACATTCATGAAGTTTGATTCTTTTATGACTTTATTATGGGTCAACAGAAAATGTGACCAAATCTGCTGGATCAAAAATATACATACAGCAATGCCAGTATTTCGTTGCATGTCCCTTGGCCATTTTCACTTCAATTAGGTGCTTTTGGTAGCCATCCACAAGCTTCTGGCAAGCTTCTGGTTGAATCTTTGACCACTCCTCTTGACAGAATTGGTGCAGTTCAGTTAAATTTGTTAGCTTGGACTTGTTTCTTCAGCATTGTTCACATGTTCTCAATGGGGTTTTTTCCTTGTATGACCTGTGCATATGAAGAAACTGACAATATAGTTGACTTAAGTCAGGACTTTTCTAAAAGCTTAATTCTAGCCTGATTTAGCCATTCTATTACCACTTTGGATGGATGTTCTTTACAAGTGTATGTAATAGGGGTGTCCCCAAATATTCGATGATTCGTTCGAAGGAGCCTGATTCGATGGCCAATCACACAGTCGAAGCGTCGCAAAATGTGGTTATGAAACGAGGACCATTCCATTACAGCTGTATGGGGGTGCTGAATGACTGATTTTTCATAGAATTGTATGTGTTTTTTTTTCCAAATAAACATGATATACTGCCTATTTGATATACATATTAACCTATCAAATATACTGTGGAAAAATTTACTTAACTTGTGCTTTTATTCAATAGTCTATCTATTTAGTGTTTGTGAATGAACCACCATGGTGAGTGGCACAATCCAATTTTGCGCAGCGCACCATCACAGAGCGGCATCTTGGTGGTGATTTGGCTTAGCTTAATGGCTCACAATGTCGAGAAAAAAAACTTCAACAGTGTGGAAACATTTTGAACAAGTCAAAGATGATGTTTGAATTTAATTCTAAATTTTAAGGCATTTGTTATGCACCTTCTGATGACCCCCAATCATACTGACTGTTATTTCATTTTATTGTAATATTTTCGGTTATTATTTTTTTTATTTATCTAAAAGGCTTATTCTATTTTAATTTAATTCTTTGTTTGTTTTTGCATGGATGTTGCTCTGCGCAACGGACCCAACATGGCGCAATTAAGCCTATTTCATTTAATTTGAGCAGATAATGTGTGAAATTGTTCAGCCAAAATGATTCTTTAAAAAAAAAAAAATAAATAAAAAAAAAAAAAGATGATGATACATTCGACTATCAGTCGACGATCAACAGGATTGAACGAATCAGATTCAACTATGTAAATTCTTTGTCGGGGACACCCCTAGTATGTAAACTTTTGATCACAACTGTATATGGTGCCTTGGCACTGGATGTTCCTTAAACCTTAGTTAAACGAATTGACTCTAAGTTGCTGAATGTTATTTGGAGAATCAACCCTCACCACTTGATTTTAACACCTCAAACACTACTTTAAAGATTAAATGATTAAAAAAAACATATGCTTGGTAAAATTATTCTGTCAACACAGATATTTACATCGAAAAAACTGTTTTTGATGGCAGAATAAACTAGAACCATTGACTTGCGTTAGCCTAGCACCAGTGAACTCTGCAACTAGAAGGATTACATGAATTTTTTTGAAAACTGTCCCCACACGTCTTCAACACTCTTGCTCACTTGGAAATGAGGCCCTATGTCCAAAATCTTGAACTATCTCTTTAAACAAAATTCCCACCCAGTTATCTATTTTCCATAGGCAAGTAGGTTTAGCATGGATGTTAACATACAAGCACAATTTTTCTCCTCAAAAATACTTAAGATGGAATAACAGATATATCAAGTACAAGAATAGATCCATTTACTTTGATGGTGGCACAACTGTTAGACAAATATGGGATTTTGTTGACTTATACAGAGTTTTTAAGGTCCCGATACAGCTTTTTCACTTCCGATACGATTCCGATGTTGCAGCCTTGAGTATTGGCTGATACGATAGCAGCACAAATCATACATACTTTTCTTACCTATGTTGTAGCATGGAATATTAGAAAATGCTTGATCAAGTGATATTACGCAAACAGAGAATTACAATCAGCAACATTAGGTATGAGAACTGACCCATTTATTAGTAACCAATGGGTTACATAACCTACTAAAGATAAGAATATTCTACAATTGAATAAAATACCCTCAAAGTGCAAAACAACCACTAGTTTAACTTGAACATGAGCATATAACTGAATAGAATAAATAAACAAAATAATTAGAAGACCCTGAACATCTTCGTGTTGTTTTTTTGTGATGCATGTTGACTAGATGGTAGTTATTATGGTAGCCGGGTAGGAAGTGGAGCATGTTGTGCCCACACAACACTTATCACGGTAGCTGGGTAGGAAGCAGAAAGCCTGACGGAGCATGTTGAGCACAGACAACAACAGTGTACCACCCGCTGCTATATTAACTGTTATTATCTCCAGCTCGGAGGTAATAACAGTTAACAGTCCTCTATTAAAAGCGGGTAGGAAGCAGAGAGCCTGGGGGAGCATATTTAGCACAGATTAGAGCACAGTTTGCGGGTGTCGCTGTTGCATTATTGTGTCACCAATAAGATAGAGTCACCAATAAGATAGAGAGAGATAAGAGGTCTCCTTCAAAAGTTGTTCATGTGATTTATCCAGTCAAAAAATACTCGCTTGGTTTAGAGAAATTGATGAAATGTGTGTTTGGTGTAATGCTGAACCAGAAACCTTCATCTGCTTCATCTGTTTTATGACTGTCTTTGTGTTAAACTGTTTTGGATAGACATGGAAAGGTTTGTCAGAGACCAAATGGGACTCTGCATTTGCTAAAATATGAAAGACATTTTTCTGTATGTTGAAAGAAGCTTTAAAAGCAAAGAAATCTTTTTGTTGAACCTTTTTATTTGGAAAATTCCATATACAAAAAAACCCAATGAACTGGGAAAAACAATGATTCCTTAATTTAAAATGGAATTTGGACATTATATTGGGATACGAATAGGACTCAAGAACCAAAAGGCAATAAAAACGGTGCAAATATGTGAAGCCTTAGGACTTGTATAACTTATGAACTGAACTAAATTGAGATAACCCTGGCTATATTTTTTTGTATATAAGTGTATATTTGTAAATATGGTGTGCTGTGTAATGGGTGTAATTGGTCAATAAAAAAAGTAGAAGGAGGAGGAGTGATGTCGGCCCTGTGGTAGAATTTTTGGTTGAAGTCTGAAAAAGCTGTTGAAGCTGAGAGCAAAACTGGTGATGAACCATTTTCCTGTGGTGGAACAGAACCAGGAAGTTTAATACGAGCAACCTCTACAGCGTTTGAAGCAGCGTCACGAAAAACAGCAGGAGGATTTCCAGGGGCTAGTGATTTTTTATTGATTCTATCCAATTGTAGAACATTCTTCTGTTTAAGTTAAACTAGTGGTTGTTTGCACTTTAAACAGAGATATTTTTTTATTGAATTTTTGAGGTTATTTTTCAGGGTCTTCTAATTTATTTTATTCAATCGTAGAATATTCTTCTGTTTAAGGTTAAAATTGATGTAACCGATAATAATAATAATTAATAATAAATGGGTCCGTTTTTCTCAGACTTACTGACTATTGTTTTCTGTTTGAGTAATAACACTTGATCAAGCCTTTTCTAATACTCTATACTACAGAATAAGTAATAATGGTCTGTATGAATCATGATGATAAACCAGTATTCAAGGCTGTAATATTGGTATTGTATCGGAAGTGAAGAAGTTGTATCAGGACACCCCATTAATCATTATAAGAGATTCAAATTATGAAGAGAGTTTTCAAGCTGTTTTTACTTATGATTGATCACTTAAAACTCATGCAACATGCTTCATCTACAGTAGTATATTTATTTACCAACATTTATCAACTATTAAGTTTATATACAACCCAACTTCTAGCCCTAACAGACTAGGAGTAGTCTTTATCAACGCCCAGTGTGAGAATGACCACAAAGACACACCACTCACCATGCGATGAAGCTACGATCTTCTTCCTCTCATCCACCGAGGCCAGCCTCCTCCATAAGGACGGATACCTTTTATACAGAGAGCCTCTGAACATGCGAAGGTAGTTTCCAACCTGGAGAGCAGAGGATACACCCTTTAGTAAACCCACTTTTTTAATGTATTTGCACAAGAGCCAGGACTGTCCAGGTTTTGAAGTGTTATAAACCTAAGGTTTTTATTGGGGCACTTTCTGCTCTCACCCCTTTCAATTTGATCAAATATTTTCCTAAATGTTACAGCATGATTTGATTCACCAGAACAACCAACCATACAAGAGACAGTGGCCCTCAAATGAGCTACATTCCCACCCTCCCAGAGACAGATACCTGCGTCAGAAATGAACAAATCCTTCTGCATTTGGTTCTATGCAGAAGGTTTTTTTTGTGGCTAAATCTGCCCACAGCACCCATGCTACAGAGCAGATTAATTCTTAGCACAAGCATGTTTTGATGTAGTACGCAACATACTGTATGTTGCACTGTACAGCCCTGGTACTAGTAAAAGAAGAGGACTCAGGGGGCATTCCTGACAGGAGCTCTTGCCTATTTTAAATGGAGGGGGGCAGATCTTACCAGTTAGCACCATAGCGGTTGGATTACAATAAAGCACTTTCAACAGCCCAAAAAAGTGGCACCCAAGCCCATCCTCTTGAGCACGGCCCACAGATAGGGCCACTCTAGCCGATCGAAAGCCTTCATGGGAGCACAGCTGTCGAGGACCCGATGCTCGTTGCACCATTAATGATATGTAGCAATCTTCCAACATTATCAGATGCCAGCCTAGAACTAATAAAAATAGTTTGGTCGCAGTGAACCAATTTAGTCATATATACCTGTAACCGGCGTGCCAGCTCCTTGGCAAAAATCCTGAGGTCAGAATTGAGGAGAGAGATAGGTCTATAGTTTGCAAGTTTGCACACTCCCTGGGATCCTTCCCCTTCTTAAGCAGTAAGGATATGATGGCCACATTAACATCCGTGGAAAAGGCCCCATTTTCTATAGCACAATGAAACATCCCCAACATTGATGGGCCGAGGCAAGGGGGAACAGGTAGACGACAATGCAGCCCCACTCTACACATCATGCATTATGCATCATGTACACAGCCATGAGCTGTAACCCTGCCAGAACACTACAAACATCACACCATCAAATAACATATAACACTCTGTGGCCTTTTCTACAAATACCTCTACCATTTCAAATAATCTGATCACTTCTCGGGCATGTTTGCTCTTGTCTGTAGCTAGTGAGTGAAACTGAAAAAGGCCGAAGCTTTGAATTTTATTTTTTCAATTTGAATTACATGTTTTTTTTTGGATCAGCCCTGGTGTGCACCACTGCTTCTTTTGACTTAACAGCCAAAATGTCAGCAAAATGTTCATTTGATTTGAGATGTAGTGCCAGGAAGTGGCTGGGCCTTGCGTTATTGAAATAATGGTTTTGCCTTGTGCAAAAAATTCGGAGCAGTGATTGAGGAGTGAATTAATCTCCTTTCTGATCACCTCTGTGCTGCTGTGCTCTCATTGAAGTTGTTGTGCAGAGAGACATCCAGTGCTGCGATTTGAGCCTCCAGCTTATCCAGCCGAGCAGAACGTGCCTTCCTAACTGTAGATGAATAGTGTTACAGTACTTCTGATATAACCTTCAACGGAGTCCCAAATTATCCACAGGTTGTCCACCGAACCTGTATTAATACTAATGAATTCATGCAGTCCAGTTTGCATTTGAGCCACAAATTATGTGTTGTGCAACAATGTGGAATTAAACCGCCATCTAGGGGCTCTTTTTGTTACAGCGTGCAACACACCTGAACATAACACTGCCTTAAGATCAGAAAATGTGACAGGAAGTAAGTCCACCTTTCCAATTTTGTGAACAGATCAATAGAGGCAAAAATGAAATCCTTGAAAATGAAGAACGTCGCCCAGAAAAAAGGAATAATCTCTGACAGAGGGGTTAATTTTTTTTTTTTTCCCGTATACACTTAATTTATTTAAAACTCTGGAAATACACATTGTGTTCGGTCTTCAGCCTATTGCAGATTCAGATTCATTTAGATTCATTTAGACCTACAAGGGAAAACATCATATAAAACAGTGCATACATGTCTATAAACACAATCTCCGCTACAGCTGTGATGTTTATTTATTTATGTCTAATCTCCCCACCTTTCCTACTTTACAATATTTGGTAAATGCTTCAGTATAAGAGAAATAGGACTCGTGCTGCTTGCTGCTGTAGTTTAGTGTCACTCACTGTACTGCATGAGCAGGATGGAGCTCCTGTGAAGAACTGAAGGATTCAGTGAACGAGTCCTTTTAATGAACGATTCTGAAGGATTCAGTTCAGTCCAAGGAACTGTTTTGCCCATCACTAGATCAATTGTTGCTCTTTACTTTAGTGAGAATCAGGATGAAAACACACAACTACTTTACCATGAAGGATGGTTTAATAATAACCTGATTGTTATTATTGGTACACAACATGATAAAAGGTAACAGCAGCACCCATTTTCACACTCAAGGTGTTATTTTGTCCTGATCTCTGACCTGTGGCAGTGCAGATTTAAGTGTCTCTTGTTCGCTCTGTGCCACCTGACCATCTTGCTCGATATTCCACAATCACTTCTTCTGCATCACTCAGTCCTTTCAGGCTGTCAAACAACCCATTATTGTCTCACAGCCAAATCACCCCGAGACACACTGTGACACAGTTCATAATCACTCGTGTCAATTTATCACATGCACTGCATGACTCAGGATTATTCTCTGAAGTTTAGCTTTTTTCTTTTTTTTTTTTTAAATCCAGTTTAAAAAAAAAGAGGAAAAAAATACAATCTAAATAAAACTATCTCAACAAATATTGCAGCTTCTCACAAAAGGGAAAAAAAGAGGTTCAGGTCGTTAAACACAAGAACGCTGTAATTACTCATCTTTATAAATGCCCCTATTGACAGACTATATTCGTATTTATATGTTATATTTATATGTTTGTTCAGAAGGCATCACAAGCAATGACTGAACTGTATATATCAGTTAAACTAATGTTCAAAATGGTTCTTAATGTGGAGACAAACTCCACAGGCATTAACCTTTTTTGTGTTTTCAGGTTCATTCAGTCATTTTGTGTTCTGGCTCAGTCTTAAGATGTGTGCCAGAGAATGATATCGGGGAAACTAAGCAGCTTGTCCTCCTTGTCAAAAGAAACAATGTGCCCTTATGGAGATCTGTGGCGGCTCGTGGTTCAGTTAGCAGCATTTGCTGGTCCCTCCGGGATGAGCGACATGAAGAAGGTGATGATGAACGACCACGTGGAGGACAGGAAGCCTGCGTGAGGGGCGCTGTTTGGATTCTCCACTCCCTCCTCTCCACTTTCTCCTTCATCGTCAGTGCCATCATCCATCGCTCCGTCCATCTCGATGTAAATCGTGGTTTTGCAGCTCCCCCTCCATGTCGTCCTGATTGGCTCGGTCTCCAGGAAGCTGGAGTTCAATCTTCAGGTTGAAGGGAAACCAGCCGGCCTGATGCAAGTGAAGCACTAGCATGGCCATCATCACCACGATGAACCGGCTGAAGGAGAAGTAGAAGTAAACTATGCTGAGTAGGATCGCAGCGCGTGAAAACGTGTACACCCAGTCCAGCCAGTCCCGGTTCAGCTCCTCCCCGTTCAGGACCTCCCCTCCCTGTGCGTTCATCTGGACCTCCGGGTCGCCACGGCGATCTGCCTGAGGCCTCTGGCTCAGAGGGTCGGGCGGGTTGGAGCAAGCCGAGGGCTGGTCGGGCCTGAGGTGTTGAGAGGAAGCTGCCAGTAACTGATAATGCCTGTAGTAGTGCCGGGTGTACAGCTGCTGCCACCATATTTGTGTCATGGGGTTGTAATGAGCGGGCATGTTTGCAAGAGCAGCCGACTGTGGGGAGTGGTGATTCCAGCTGTGCATAAACTGTGGATACATCTGGTGGTAAGGGAAGGGTCCGGTTCGCTGTCTGAGTCCATCACTGCTCTCTCCTGCAGCTGACTGGCTATGATGACCAGTGGGAGGACCGGTAGAGTTCTGAAGGGGTGTGGGACCGGCCGAGTCCTCTGGAGGCTTGTTACCATAGCTGCGGGGGGGCTTTGGAGAGCTGGGAGGGGTTCGAGAGGCGCACACCAGATGCAGCATGTGGTACTCATCCTGCTTTCTGAGCACATCTTTTAAAGTAAAGTGATCCAAAAGCAGCTTCCCAGAATACACAAGCCTCTGGTCTTTGGAGCTTGGTTTGCTGGGGTATACATCTGAGATGTGTGCTTTGAGTTTCTCCACAGTCCAGTTCTGACAGCAGTTGATCATCCGGTCATCGTACTTCTGGTTGGGTGCCCTGATGACAAGGGTAACAGGACTGTCCACAACACCTTGATCCATGACTCAAAACCATCTGTCTTCAGTGGAAAACAACACAAAAAAAATCTGAATTGTCCTGTTAAAGGCCACAGGCTACAGTCCTCCTGATGGGTTTCTACTGTGTTCCTGACATCCCAAGCTCTTTAATGTCACTGTAAAGTCTGATGTTGCTAATCTGCTGACACGCACATACAGCTGGAACCCAGTTAACACCTCCACTGACCGAAATAACGTTATACTACCGACAGAGGGGTTCATTAAACGCCAAATGTCAGCCAGACCTCTGTGACTGGCCCAGGCACTGAGCACTGTTGTAGCTCCTAAATTGGTAACGTTCAGTTATAAGGAACCGCTGCTCTACAATGAACTGGCAACTTTTTTTTTTTTTTTTCTTTTAAATGAACTGGCGACTTGTCCAGAGTGTAGTGCAGCCAGATGGCAGCTAACGTAGGCTCCAGCCTGCACCCCACCAAAGGTAATGCTACAGACATTAAATGAATGAACAAGTAGGCTAATTGTTTCAGCTGCCCTCTGTAGTTTTACTGTCACCGTTCTTAGAAAAAAAAAGTTTTTGATGTTCTGGGCCCCGGCTCTGCTGCTCCTACCCCTGGCCTCCTTCTCAACTCGAGCGTCGCTCACGCTCACTTAATTCCGATGAGGAAGAACGAACCACGGTGTGGACCAAACCATTTTTTAAGAAGGGGCCAAGGGGGTTATTGAAATTATTAAAATTAAAATACTGTGTGACTTGTGGTTTTGTTTTAATTCGGATTCATTCGTATGAATATATATTAGTGTATATATAGTGTATGTACAATCATTTTGTCATAGAGGCTACCAGGGACTGTGTGTGGGTCATAGCGGGCTGTGGGCCCTTAGAATTGTCATCACCTCTCCCCCCTATATGACGGTACTGCTTGGGGGCTCATAGACTTACGTACACAGTGCGCCGCCATCACATCAGCAGTGCAAAGCAGAGTAAAGTCACTTGAACTTTGTCTCTGCAAAAGTTCTTAGCGTCGCCGGTGAGTCGAAGATTTTGCGTTGTCCATCTACCTTGATCCAAAGCCTGGCAGGGTGTCAAATGCCATAATGCGGAGAATCTCCTTTATGGGACCAAAAGCAGCTCGGCGTCTGGAAGTTTCAGTGGAGGGTTCTGGATAGATGAATATATTCTTGCCGTTGAACGTCAGCTGACCGGTTTCCATGGAAAGCTGCATTACACGTTATTTCTACTGGAAAAAGTGGATCCTCACCAGGAAAGGATGTGGCGAGGCCGGTGCGGTTGGCTCTGTCTATCTCCGGGGAGACGGAAACTCCTGCTCCAAGGTTTTTTGAAGAAAGAACTGGATGAATTTTGTCAGATTTGAGCCTTCAGTCCCTTCTGTTAATCCAACCACCCTGATATTATTCCTGCGACTTCTGTCTACAAAGCTTATTAGTTTCATGGCCATTATTCCCATAATGGCCATCCTCGCCTCGCGCTGTATCGGAGGTCTCGAGGATGCTGATGCTCTCGGCATGCGTCGTCACCGTTGTTTGTAAAGTTAGGATGGCTGGACAAAGTTCCTTACCAACATCCTCAATTTTCGCAGTTACTTTGTCCTCTAGTTCTTGTAACATGGGCTGAAGGATATCGTTCAAAATCCCCTTCACTAACGACTGCATTGTCTCCTTGATTTAGCATGCCACGAGTCAGGGGAGCGTCCTCGGACATGTTGGCAATGCTAGCTTTGCTTTCCGACAGAGAAAATTCAGTGCCACTCCTGGTCGCCATGAAACAGTGGGTAGAAGACTTGTTAAGTGTGTTCACCGAGTGCTTAAATCAAAATAATGGCGTAGTTCAGGCACTTCCAATGGGCTAAAACATCTAATGAGGTCACGCTTCACCGGAGGTTCGTTAAGCACGTCTTACTTGGTTGCCATCTTGCCAGAACTCCCGCATAAAATAGGTCCTGTAAGGAAGAGTGCAACCAGTTTTCAAGGTGCAGATCACTGTAGTAAAGCCATCATCTTCAACCATCGAGAGAGGTGACGAGCATGTCGATGATTCTGTCAAGACTAGGGTAAGTGTACCTATTAAGCCCACGTACCATATAAGCCCACTTGTGACTTCTGAGGCAATTAAAATAAAAACTACATCGCTTTTTTTGCTGGTTCATGGTTCTTCCAATGAAGCTACTTGTTACATAAATTATACTTTTGATTTTAAGTCAGGACGGCACGTTGGTGCAGTGGTTAGCACTGTTGCCTCACAGCAAGAAGGTATTGGGTTTGATTCCCGGCCCGGGGCCTTTCTGTGTGGAGTTTGCATGTTCTCCCCGTTTGCATGGGTTCTCTCCGGGTACTCCGGCTTCCTCCCACCATCCAAAAACATGCATGTGGATTAGGTTAATTGGCTAATTTAATTTAGCCGTAGGTGTGAATGTGAATGTGACTGGTTGTCTGTCTCTATGTGCCCTGCGACAAGGTGGCGACTTGTCCAGGGTGTACCCTGCCGTCCGCCCTAACACAGCTGGGATAGGCTCCAGCCCCCTGCGACCCTATGTGAGGATAAGCGGTAGAAAATGGATGGATGGATGGATTGTAAGCCAATCAGATTTGTGGATTTTGAGTTATCAAAGCACATGTATGATGTGCCTGCTGCTCCCAGAGGAAGTTACAACAAAACTTTTGGTAAGTACTCATTTGTTATTGAAATCTCAGCGATTAGTGCTTTAAATAAAACATATGCTAGAACTTTACTAGAATTAGAAATGTTCTTTCTTTTGTAGTCAAAGACACCGAACCCCTAACTGCTCCTGATGAGTCGTGTTTAGCGCCTTGCATGGCAGCGTCAGTGTGTGAATGTGTGTGTGAATGGGTGAATGTGATGTATCATGTAAAGCGCTTTGGGTATTGTTGCAGATATAGTAAAGCGCTATATAAATACAGACCATTGATGTGTTTTAGCATGCTAGCCAACAGCCCACATGCTGCATCAATACAGTAACTGCATAGCATTGTTCATTGCAATGACATAAAGCATGATAAGCATATGTAGTTTACATTTTTGTGGGCAGAATATCCTATTGTACTGTCAAATAGATAATGTGTATATTCATCTTTATTTATTTTTTAATTAACATTTTTTCACTTTAAGTAGGCTTAAAGGGGACACCAGCAAAAAACACACCATTTAGGGTGGATGTAAATGAGTATAGCTAATTACTTAAATGCATGATCAATTGATACATTTCACGTTATATTATCAAATCAAATCAAAAGCCTTTATTGTCATTATATGACGGTGCATACAACGAAATTAGGAGCGCTGCTCCACAAGGTGCTCAGTGAAATAAACAAGTATAAAAAGATGTAAAATAGAAAAGACAGAGTTATAAGAAACGAGACACTATTTACAGTAGTTGGGCACAGATGTACAGAGGATCAGATAATTTTTGCTTCTGAAGTAAAAAAAAAAGTTATTTCACAATTTCAGTTTTTCCAGAAATGGTATTATTGCACATAGAATGGAGTAGAATTATTGCACATTGTCATTGACCATTACTGCACAGAGGATATATATATATATGTATGTTTACAATATATAAATAAAACAATATATAAAGATAATATAGTTTGTGTATCTGTGAGATAATATCTGTGAGATATTAGTACAGCATATATAGATTGATGATATGTAGTTGTTTTTTAATGTCATGTGTGTAGAAAAAAAAACTCTTTTAACCAGAAATTCATTCAGAGATCCAAGATGGCGGCGCCCTGCTGCTAGACAGGAGATACTCCAAACAAATCTTTTGCGGAGTAAAATAAACAAAAATAAACAGTTTCTTCTTTTCATTTTCCCTTTATCCTTTTTTCTTTTTACGTTGAAATAACCTGGACTATATCACCACTCGACCTGGAGGGCTTAGAACAGCACATCGACAATTATTTTAATAAATGCTGCAATATGAACAAGGGAACCCCAGACACCACCAAAACAAACTTCCACCCCGAACAGTAAAAGATCACGCCAGGACCTATCCAAATCATATCCCCCAAACTCCCGTGCTGCTCTGAGGTAAGCAATATTTTAATATCCATTGAACACAAATCATCTGGACTGGACGCTCGCCTGGCACTCATCAAATCGCTTCACAGAGAATTTCAGTCACTCCGCCACAGTCTCGAATTTAGCGAGGATCAAATCTACACTCTTAACACAAGAAAATAAATCTCTCGAACAAACCGTCAACACCCTCACTACCCAGCTCACCACCGTCACCGCTAAAAATAGAATCATGTCGGACTCCATCCTGGATCTGCAATGTCGCAGCATGAGAGACAATTTGTTTTTTTCTGGCATTCCCGAAAACCCCACCGAGGACCCGGAGACACCTGTCAAACACTTCATCTCACAGCAACTCAAGCTTCCCCCTGACACCGTCAACAACATCACCTTTCACCGTGTACACCAACTGGAACCCTGGAACAACAGCAACAACAGACCATGGCCGACTGTCGCTAAATTTGAACACTACAGACAGAAAGAATTAGTCAAACAACAAGGCATACAGCTAAAAGGAACAGACTTTGGACTGAATGATCACTACCCATAAGAAATTGTGCAATGGCTCAAAAACCTCTTTCCGGTCAGAAAACAGATGATGAAAGACGACAAGAAAGCAGTCATATCAATAGACAAATTATACGTAGAAGGACAGCTTTACTGTGACAAGGACATAACCCCCTGGCTTTTCTAAGCACATAAACCCTCTATCTCGCTCCATGCTTAACCCCTCCCACCCTAACTCTCTCTCTCTACCCTGATCTCTCTCTCTCTCTGATGACATACATATTATAATTTAACCTCACAATAAGGAGGTACATACATTTACTGCACCTCTCACGCCTCTCTACACTCTCCACACACACGCATTTTTGTGTACTTTGTTTGCACCTTATGCTTATTTACCTGTTTGTTGTTTTTTGTATGTTTGTTTTTTTCTCTCTCACTTCATGTCTTGGACAGGTGTCATGTGCGCATGCACGCGCGCACAATCCAATACTAACCTTGATATTTGGACCATAATCCTTTTAATATGTCAGTGCTAAAATTTATAACCTGGAATATCTGTGGGGTTGGTATGCAGGCAAAAAAATCAAAGTCCTAAATCATCTGGCCATATTACAAGCAGACATCTTATTGTGAGAAACACACCTCTCTGAGTCAGCCTATTACAAACTTAAATCACCACAATTCACTCATCTGTTCTCAGCACACTATAACTCAAGACAACGGGGGTATGCATCCTAATAAATAAAAAGGTCACATTTATCCATAATACCACCATCACAGGCTGAAATGCGTTTCATTATCATAAACATATCCATCAACAATAACCCGGTGACAATCTGCACAGTTTATGGCCAAAACTCAGATGATCCATCCTTTTTTAATTTTTTTTTTTTTCCCACTATTTCTATTTTAACTTTTCCAGCTGCCCGGTCATAATAGGAGGTGATTTTAATATGGTTTTAAACCCATCAATAGACAGGTCAAACAGTCCTAGCAATAAACGCAACTGTCAGTCCACAGATACCATAAAACAGTTCATGAGTGATTTTGGTCTTGGCGATAGCTGGCGATTGAGGAACCCAGAGGTAAGAGAATACACATTCTTCTCTCTGGTTCACCACTCACACTCCCGCATTGACTTTTTCCTCTCCAGTAATTCTGTCATATCCAGTATTTCAGAATCAAACATTCAACCCATCACCATTAGTGACCATGCACCTGTAACATTTCCATGGAATATAACCAGCCCATCGAAACCACCCGCCAGATGGTGCTTCAATACATCCCTCTTCAAAGGTAGTCAGTTTGACAGCCTCATCAAAAGAGAGTGGGCATCCTTCCTAGAAATAAATGATTCCCCAAATTCATCACCAACACTAATGTGGGAAACAGGGAAACATGCATTGCAAGGCATCATCATTTCATCCTTGGCATATTAAAAAAAAAAAAAGGAAGAGACAGTATAAGAAGCTGAACTGGAACAAAAAAAATCAAACACCTTGAAGACATAAATGCAACTGGTCCAACAGAAGAAAACCAGAATAAATTAAGAAAGTATTCAAAGTTTCAAATGAATGAAATTATAAACAAGAAAACACAATTTTTAAAACACAGACTTCGACAAGAAAATTTCCACCATAACAATAAATCTGGTAAATACCTGTCAAATCTGCTGAAACAAAATAAAGAAAAAGCAACCATCTCTGTTATTAAGGACTCAGCAGAGAAGCCCACAAATTCTCCCACTGAAATAAATAACATATTTAGAAGATTTTATTCAAACCTTTATTCATCTGAAAAACAACCAAGTCTAGAAAACATAACCTCATTCCTTAACAACAACCAAATGACCAAATGAATATGCTGGACTCACCAATAACACCTGAAGAATTTGTCTCTGCACTAAACAGCATGCCTAACAATAAATCACTTGGACCTGATGGCTTCCCTGCTGAGTTCTACAAACACTTCTGGTCCATCTTAGCCCCATTATTCAAGGAAATGATAACAGAAATGAAACAAAATTCCAGTATTCGAGCTAACATGAACACAGCCACGATTTCACTTATCCTCAAACCCAATAAAGATCCAACATTACCGTCAAGCTACCGTCCCACCTTTCTCCTTAATGTAGACTTAAAAATCATAACAAAGGCACTAGCACACCGTTTAGAAAAAGTCATCCCATCTATAATCCATCCAGATCAAAGTGGTTTTATTAAAGGTAGAAATTCATCAAACAACACACGCAGACTGTTTAACTTAATTCATCTCACATCATCACAACCAGCAGGAACCATCATAACCACCTTAGAAGCAGAAAAAGCATTCGACAGAGTTAACTGGTTATTCCTTTTTAGCGCATTACAGAGCTTTGGATTTGGGGAATCTTTTAATAATTGGGTCAGGATTCTATACACTTTACCTTCAGCCACAGTTGTCACTAATGGACTTAACTTCACAAAGCTTCACACTGCACAGGGGGGACGAGGCAGGGATGCCCACTCTCTCCAGCCCTATTCACCATCTTCATTGAAACCTTTAACAGCGGCCATCCTTCAGAATAATCATATTAAAGGAATCCAAACAGCCAACACGCAACATAAACTCAGCCTTTATGCAGATGATATACTTCT
This sequence comes from Synanceia verrucosa, assembly GCA_029721515.1. Taxonomy (NCBI): domain Eukaryota; kingdom Metazoa; phylum Chordata; class Actinopteri; order Perciformes; family Synanceiidae; genus Synanceia; species Synanceia verrucosa. The sequence continues at coordinate 2,187,867 of CM056564.1, read as the reverse complement.
ATTTCTACAAAACCCTAAATCACTGCAGGAAACTATCAAACTCATTGAATCATACTCCAACATTTCTGACTATTCCATAAACTGGAAAAAAATCTGCAATCCTTTCACTACACGGCAATAGCTGGGATGTGACAGGCCATCCACCACAAGTCACATCACATGCAGTATTTACGTGTTAATATTTCCCCCAGGCTGTCAAGAACTGGTCAATCTCAACTTCAATCCACTTCTCAAAACAATAAATAATTACATTCTTTGTTGGATGAACTTACCGCTTCCACTCATAGGCAGAATAGCAACCGTTAAAATGTCAATACTTCCTTAAATAATTTACCTCTTCACAATGATTCCATCCCATTCTCCTCACACCTGGTTTAAATCTATAGACTCTGCCATTATTCAATTTTACTGGAAAAATAAGAAACCAAGGATTAAACTATCCACTCTTCAAAAACCTACAACACAAGGAGGACTTAAAGCAAGTAATACCACAACTCATTGGCAACTCAACTTCAATACATATTCAAATGGATCCATCCCAGTCAATCAGTACATGGTTAGATATAGAGCAATCATTCTGCAAGGACATTCATAGCTCAGATCTCCCATTTCTCAGTCAATCTATCAAACACTACCCTTGTTTTAAAATATCAACAATAGCAGAAACCCTGGTAGCCTGGTGGAAATTCCAAAAATTACAAATTCTACCCTGGCACCTTCTAACCTCACCCCCATCTGGAATAACCCTGACTTCCTGAGCAACAAGATACCCCTTTATTTACGCACCTGGGCTGAAAAAGGAATCACTCACCTCAAACACATCTTTCATAATAACAAATTGGTTACGTTCCCCAATTTGGTCCAGAAGTATGGCATCAGGAGCTAACAATTCCTGGAGTACTTGCAGCTTACATCATCCATCCAATCTAATCTTAACACTACAAATGTTAATCTGACCCCCACCCCATCATCCGCAGAATTAACCAATATCACCTCACAAAAAAACTCCTCTCTAGGATATATGGAATTATAGCACATTCAGACAAAACCCTCGCCATACCAACAATACAATGGGAATGAGATCTATCCATTACTCCTGATGATAACTTATGGACCAAAATATGCAGTAATATCTATTTTGTGACTAACAATGCTAACCTACAACTCATACAGTACAAAATCCTACACAGAATTCACTGCACAGGGCAAAAAATGCATAAAATGGGTTTCACATCAGAAATTTGTCCATATTGCACACCAAAAAGTATAGATACTTATATTCACGCCATATGGCATTGTACACCAGTTAAAACCTTCTGGAAAAATTCACAGAGTCACTCTCCACCCTCCTGGGCTGCCACATCCCAATATCCCCTTCCCTCTGTTTATTAGGAGACACATCAGAACTTACCATTAGTAAAACACAGCACAAACTACTTCTTACAGCCATAACTACCGCCAAGAAAACTATCCTTAAGAACTGAAAATAATGAAACACCATACACATCTCACACTGGACCATATCTCTGCTGAACATCTATCCACCTCCACCACAACCACTGCAATAGAACCCCACTCCATCTGGTCAGCCCTCATTAACTTCTTACAAACCTCTTTATATTGTTTCTCATTGTGTCATTGTCATCTTTGTTATTTAATATTCATCTGTTGGGGGGGAGCATGTCCGTGATGGCGATCTGGTTCATCGGTTGGGGGGGTCATTTGGACGTGCGTGAAGTGTGTGGCGGTGGCTGTGTTTGTTCATGTGTTTGGGGGGCGATGCATTGGAGCGCTGGTTGTTGGTGGGGGGTGGTGGTGTTGCGGTGGCGTGTCTCTGTTGGTGGCGCATCTGGTTGGACCCGGCCCCTTGGGTCTTGGGGCTGCGATGGTGGACTATCATTCAGGTTACTGTGGCTGTGGGGCCCCTGGGAGATGAGGGGGTGGTGTTGGGGGGCTACTAATTTGTGTGGGCTCTCCCTGGCCCCTCGTCTCTCGGTCCTGGGAGCCCCATACCTCAGGGCTCCCCATACCTCCCGCTTTCCCGGCGCTCCCGGTATTAGTGCTGTCGTGTTAGTGTTGGCAGCCTGGCGTTTGGGTGGTCCGCCTGTGGTGTGTTCAGGTGGTGCGGGGGTGTTGGGGTTCTGGGCGCCTGGTCGGAATTTGGGTCATTGTTTTGGGCAGTGGCGCATTGCTTTTTGGTCTAGGTTATCAGCAGAGTGTGTGAGTTGTTTTTTGAGTGGGGAGGCTGGTGGCAATGGCTGCTTGGTATTTTTGGTGGCTGGCTCAGTGCTGGGGGCGTCTCTGGGGCCTGGGGGGTGTGGCTTTTGTTTACTATGGGGTGTTGTGCGCAGGATACTCTTTTCTTTTTGGGGGGGCTCGGTAGCTTCGGTGTTGCATTGTTTGTTTTTGTTGCTGTTATTTTGGGTATCCTTTGTCTTTGTCAGAACTTTGTCTGTCCTTGCTTTTAGATGGGCTGGAGCTTTGGTGGTTGCTTTTGCAGGACACCTTGTAGTGTGGCTCCTGCTCTCCCCGCCTTGCTCCTGGTGGCAGCCTGTTATGTGAGGGGGCCGGCGCTCCCTCTGCCTTCTTTCCCCTGCGGGGGGCGCTCGGTCCCTGTGTCATATATATATATATATATATATATATATATATATATATATATATATATAAGCACACGTGTCTATATATACATACGTATATACATGTATATACGTATATAATGTATATACATGTATATACGTATATACGTATATGTATATACGTATATATACAGTCATGGAAAAAATTATTAGACCACCCTTGTTTTCTTCAATTTCTTGTTCATTCTAATATCTGGTACCACTAAACGTATAATACAATGAACACAACAAAAAATGCAGCTGGTCACATAATACTTTATGTCCTATTTGACATTCTTAAGCTTAATTGATTCCCAGGGTATATAAGAGGCCATTTCATGTCACAAGCAGCACTGCACATGCAAAGGCCTAGAGTGGTTTCCTGTTTACATTCAAGCCGTAGCACAACTCAGAAGTTGTCAGCTCTGACATAATGCCTAAAACTAGGGCTGCACGATATGGCCTATAACCAATATCTCGATATTTTTAGACTATATCACGATCCACGATATATATCTCGATTTTTTTTATTTCTCCTGTAAATCACTATATAAATGTTAAATTCAACCCTTTGATGCATAAAATAATATCAGTATGATGATTCAAGTAGTATTGGAGTTTTTTAAATTTGCATGCAAAAAGGGGAAAATCACAATCAAATTAAGTTTGGCAAACCTTTTATTTCAAACCAGGGTGCTGCACTCACAAGTTTTTAACAAATAAAATTAAATAATGACATGGTAGGCCTTTCTACTGAGGCCTAGTTCTCAAAGACCCTTAACAGACCTCAAAGCAACAAAAAAGTGCATTCAGCAAGAATCCCCTGAGAAAGATATTTCAAAACTATATAAATTAAAGTGCATTTTTTCTGCTTGATCATGTTTGTAACAACAGATTTAAAAAGTAAAATAAAATTAGCATTGTGAGCAAACCACAGAGGCAGAAGTCCAGGCTGTGACTGTGAAAACTTCTCTGAACAGTAACAGTCACATCACAGGAGGAGTGGGAACATCTGTGTCTATATGTTTGTGTTTGAAACAACCAATCAGTAGAAACAGTTGTCTATAGGTTTTGTGCCAAAAACACAAGCCTATCAACAGCATCTGGCTTGAGCGATGCCCGGTGACATGTGACCACATTGCCACAGGTACTAAATACCCTTTCTGATGGGGAACTAGTGGCGGGCACACACAGATATTTTTTTGCCAAATTTTTCAGGTTTGGGAACATTTCCTCATGGTCCTTCCACCACTGCAGGGGATCTGATTCACTGTCAGCACTAACAGACAGCAAGTAGGCAGACAACTCTGTTTTCATCAGCTCGAGGAGTGATGGTGTGGCTGTGGCAGAGGATGTTGTTGCCTTTTTGAAGAAACTTCCGAGGGTTTTCTTTTTTGGTGGCTCTGGTTCTGAGACTGTTGGTGCTTCATGAGGCTGTGAAGCAGCTGAACCTGCTGTGCCCTGGTCAGACAGCAACGACTCCGTCTCCATCTCCAATATGGCTCTGCACTTGATTTCCTCCACTTTTTCTGCAGTAATGTATGTTGTCTTGAACCTGGGATCCACTAACGATGCCATGTCTAGCAGAGCACTGGTGGCAGGGTCAGCAAATTTCTCCCTCAGGTAATCCAGGATGGAGCTTTTGATGGACTGGGTCAGTGGAGTGTCATCCTCCTGTACTGCCAAAATGCTGGAGTGGAAGAGATGAAGCACAGGCTTGACATAGGACACTGTGACGTAGTCCTCACCCGACAGAGCATCAGTGAATTCGACGAGGGGCTTTAGAGCCTTGTGCACTGACTCAAGGACTTCTAGGTCTTGCCAGGTCAGAACGAGATGCCGTGTTTTCTTGTCTGAGGCCAAGACTTGAGAAATAGCCCGCTCCTGCTCCAGGACTCGCTCAATCATTTTCTGGCGGGATCCCCACCTGGTAGGAGACTCGCTGATCAGCTGGTGTGCAGGGATATTTAGCTCTTTCTGCGTTGTGGCCAGGTCTCTCCTCCTCTTCCAACTGAATGAGAAGCTGCTCACAATCTTCTTGCAAACAGCAACAGCACGCTCAATACAGGGTCTTTCAAGCTTCTCTCTAAAAAATAAAAATAAACATTTAAAATGTTATACTAATATGTCAATATGTAAAGAAATCCAGCAATTCAATCACTCAGCTTAACACTCAAACCATAATTGGAAATTAGTTTTTTTTATATTTTCTACAGATCTCAGACAGGTTTCTAATCCACTTTAATAAAATAGTTCAATGGCACTATATGCTTTACACACATAATATACTTAATAAATGCATTATGTGAACACAAACAATTTTTAATTGCATGAAAAAAAATATGAAATATTCTGTTTTTAACTGCTTGAAAAAAAATCATTGAGAATACTCTGTTTAACACTGCATGAAAAAAAAATCATGAAATATTCTCAGTTTTTAACAGCATGAAATAAATCTTTTAAAATACTCTTTAACACTGCATGAAAAAAAATCATGAAATACTTTATCTTAGTTTTTAACTACATGAAAAAAGCATGAATACTCACGGATTTAACTGCATGTGACAAATTATGAAATCCTGTCTTAATTATATTTACCATTGTTGATAATAAAAGTGATTGTTACTTTCCTATTAGAGGGAGGCGGACCTGCACAAATACTCACCAATCGCAAGGTGCAGCCGATGGCCAAAACACTGCAGTCTTGTCCACTCATTCAGACTCACAGCTTTGATTATATTAGCCCCGTTATCTGTGGTGATGCACACTTGACGAGCTTCTGACAAGTTCCATGACATGAGAGCATCTTGCAGCCCCTGTGCAATGAGCTCTCCTGTATGATCATCAGGAAAAAAGCTCGTTTGCAGGCACGAACTTTTCAACTCCCAATTGTCGATGTAATGTACTGTTAAGCTGAGATAAGGCTCACAGGTTCTGCTGGACCACAGATCCGTCGTTGTGGAGAAGTGGGTCACATTTGTCAGCTGGTGGGCCACCTTTTCTCTTACTAAAATGTACAACTCTGGCAGCGTTTTTTCTGCAAAAAAATTGCGACCAGGCAAATTATACTTTGGGTCAAGTGTCTTAATGAGATTTTTGAATCCTGGCTTTTCCACTACACTAACCGGAGCCATGTCTTTAGCGATGTATTTTGTCACTGCGTTCGTGATCTCTTTCCATTTTGCACTTTTTTTGTCATATGGGACTGAATTGGCAAACGAAGAAGCCAGAGTCATTTGCTTCGGTGCTTGTTCCTTTGACTTCTGTGGTGTGGGTGGAGACGTGGACATGCGGAGCTTGACGCATTCTTCGTTTTGTAGTGGATGGCATTTCAGGTGATGAAACAAATTTGTGGTACTGCTACCTTTGGTAGCAACGGTTTTGCGGCATAATTTGCAGATAACCGTACTTTGTTCAACGTCTTCCTTACGAAACCCGAACCACTGCCATATGATAGAGCCAGTGCTGCTTTTCCTCGGAACCAAGTCGTCCGTCTCCATCTTCAATTAACGTCCCTTGTAACTCGTAAACTCGCTTGGGCTCTTCACTTTTTTTCGCTCTCTCCATGCTCTCTTCCTCCTCACTTGTTACTAAAAATACGCATGCGCGCAGGGAAGTTTTCTGGGTGGGCGGGAGAGTCTGCCGCTTGCTGTGAGAGGAGTACTAGGAGAGAGTGAAAGAGGCAAAACTCTAAAGAGAATTACATGCCGACGGCTTAAAACATTTACGTGACAAGTAATCGATGGTCGTGATATAGTCATTTCATACATCTCATGTAGAACAAGCCGCGATACATCGAGTATAATCGATATATCGCCCACCCCTACCTAAAACAAAAGAATTATGTGAAGCAACAAAGGCAGCCATCTTGGCACTGCTGGAAATTGGCATGAGTGAGAGACAGGTAGCGAAAAAACTGAAGATCTCCAAGACAGCCGTTCATTCCAACAAAAAAAAACAAGCTGAACATGGCACTACCAAATTGCTACCTGGCCGTGGCAGGAAACGTCTTTCTACCCCACGAGATGACCGTGCACTCATCCGTTCCTGTGTCAGGAATCGTCGTCAGACCTCCAGGGACCTTAAAAATGAGTGGGCACTGTCGAGAAATGTGACTTGCTCGGCAAGGACAGTTCGAAACCGACTTGTTGAAGCTGGTTTGAAGTCACACAGAGCACGCAAGAAGCCCTTCATCAATGAAAGGCAGAGGAAGGCCCGGTTACTCTTTGCTCGAGACCACAAGGATTGGACTGTTGATGATTGGGCTAAGGTTCTCTTCAGTGATGAATCCAATTTTGAATTGATGCCCACTCCAGCCAACTTACTGTTTAGGAGGAAGCCTGGAGAAGCTTACAACCCAGACTGTCTTGCATACATTCGCACCATGCCTTGGCCTGCTCAATCACCAGATCTTAATCCAATTGAAAACCTGTGGAAAATCATCAAACTCAAAATGGAGAACCACAAGCCCAAAAACAAAGAAAATTTGTTTGAATTTGTCCAACAGGAATGGGCTGCAGTGACAGCAGAACAATGTCAGAAGCTGGTGGAGAGCATGCCAAGACGCATGGCTGCAGTCATCAAAAACAATGGTTATGCAATCAAGTATTAACTCTTGTGTGTATCATGTGTTTAAAGCAAACAGAAAAGAAAACATGGAATGCTTAAAAGTAGTGTTTTTGGCGGTACGATGCCATAGCTATTGATGTAAGAATTTAAGTAATTTTGGTTATTATCAAGAAAACCATGGAAAATGAATAATCCTTAGTTCTTAAATTAAACTCTCATGAGCTATTTTTGTTGTTATCATTATAATTGTCCAAACAAATGTACCTTTAGTTGAGCCAGGCATTAAAATTAACAAGAAATTGAAGAAAACAAGGGTGGTCTAATAATTTTTTCCATGACTGTATATATATATATATATATATATATATATATATATACATATATATACATACATACATACATATATACACACACACATGTGTATGTATATATATATATACATACATACACACACACACACACGTGTATATATATGTGTGTGTGTGTGTGTGTGTGTGTATATATATATATCTCAACAAATCATGAAGTGGGCTTAGTTGAAACACTTTTGACATATTTTGACAAATTAAACAATAAAAACATTAAAAATTGGTATTATGAATTGATACTTCAAATGATACATTAGACTAGCATTTAAACTAAAACTGGTGCTAAGTCAGGCACTGGCCCCGAACCAGCCCTGGAACCACCCTGGTGGAAAAGGGGTATAAGGCTACGTTCAGACTGCAGCCTGAAGTCACCCAAATCCGATTTTTTCACCCCTATGTGACCTGTATCTGATCTTTTAATTGCAGTCTGAACGACACAGATCCGATTTTTTCAAATGCGACCCAGGCCACTTGGATATGTGGTCCTAAAACCAATACATATCCGATCTTTTGACATGCGACTTCAGTCTGAACGGCCAGGTCGCATTCAGCCGACCTACACGTCATCAACAAGCTACAAACATCACTATTCTGCAGCGGAAGTAGGCGGCAGCGGGAAGAAAAACAACAATGATGGCGGACGATAATGCGGAGAGTAGTCAATGGAGGGAAAACAAGGTTTCTGAGTTAATTCATATTTGAGGGGACAGCTCTATTCAGACCAAACTGGAGGGGTTTTATCGGAACCGGGCTGTTTACACACCACCGCTAGGGTCCATGTTTACTTCCGTAAACACTGAGCGTGCACGCTGCATGTGACGTCATTGCGTCCTCCAATGCACATGCGGGACACTTGTGAGGCGTTTAAGTTCACACTGGAGCTCACACAGAAGTCGCATTTAATTGGAAATGTGAACGACCTCGCAAAAAAATTGGATTTCACAAAAAAATCCGAATTGGGCATTAAGCCCTGCAGTCTGAACGTAGCCTCAGACAGCTGGGATAGGCTCCAGCCCCGCCCAGATGAGCCACTCTGCTCTTCCTCTGTGGTGTCTTCCTCTGTGGTGCAACCGTCCGCTCAGCGAGCTCTGTGATGTAGCAGTCACTGATACATTAATCACTAGACACAATTAATCAATAATGAAATTCGTTGCCAACAATTTCAATAATCAAGTTTTATCGATTTGTTGTTGCAAAATCTACACACTAGTCTGCCCTCTTGGCTGATAAATTGCACTCTTGGCAGGTAAAACACACTGAACTTAAGTGCCCTCTTCAATGGCAAAAACACACTGTAGGTGCCCTTTTTTTTTTCTTTTCGTCCCTGCCCTTCAAACAGTCTATGCGCACCACTGTTTGATCATTGTCCTACTAGGATGTTTTTGTGGAGATGAAGTTCTCTTTTATAGCAATTATTCCTCCATACTGTCTGTGTGCGTTCAGCCTTGAAGGACCTGCAGCAGAGAAGCATCACCAAGCGCCACGGTGGGGACTGCAGTTGAACACCAACCATAGTGTCTACTTTACATGGTCCACACTTTTGACCATTTCTCTTAAAACTTAAATTACTTACTGGGCAGAGCAGTGGTTTAGCTTAATAATAGCCATGTCACGTTGTGTTCAAACCTCATACACAGTGCTCTTTTACATGTTAGTTTATGTTGATGTAACTTACTGCTCTACCAACTACACATCAAGCTGCAGTGACAAGTTGCTGGAAGAACAGCTAAACATGTTCGGTTGGTTATTAATACAGAGTTAGACAGCATTGATCTTGCTTGATTTGCCGGTTGCTGACCTGACTTCAACCGGACACAACCCGTTTTCCTTTTTTGAGGAATTCCTTTGTTTATGAAGCCATCAGTGTTAGCATGCTAGCATAAACTAGCCAGAAGAATAGATAACTGAGGCTACCACGAGAGAGCTGAGCATTGAAAGTTAACGGACAGAGAGTCACATACCTCGGATCCAACCATGTAAAAGTCCCCATCTTGTTCTAACTGAAATTTAACTGGTTTCTGGCCAAACGTTTTACTTAGAGCCAATTGCATCATAACGCAGCCGCTAACCAGCTATATTATTAAGCAGCCTTCTCTTCTCCAGAGGCGTTTGAGGACCAAGATAAAGATGGGAAATTATGCGTCGTCCTTGAAACTAGCGTTCACTTTTGATTTCTACATTTAGAAAACACCAGCTAGGCGCATGGCTTCCAAAAACAGTGCAGAAACTATAGTCACTGCTGGACACGTCTCACTTCAGAAACTATGTTAAATGAAAACATCCGTGATGCCGCTTTACGTGCTGTTTGACAGATCGTCATTTTTTTTTTTTAAATCGGGAACCCTGCACTGACCTTATGCTGCGTTCTATACAACTGGGGGTAGGAATTTCTTGCTTCTGACCTCATGATACCAGAAGCATAGATATCTATAAAGAAAGGCTAGATGACTCGAGGCGAAGTCACCGGCGGTCATCTAACTACATTATGTTATTTTGTACGCTCTATGGTAGACTGTAGGAAGGTGAGTTATCTGCACAATCAAAAATACTCTTAACTCGCTGAAATATTGACAGATACAAACGGTTTGCTTTATTGCAAACCTTAGTATGTGACTATGAGTCTGAATGCTTGGACATGTTGAAATCGCAGCTTTTCTTAGAGAAAAAATGACTTAATCGTGCAGCACAGTTGTTTCACGGCTATTTGAACAAAGGGCTAACTTTGAGTCGCTTTGTGCGAGGTCTCAAGGCTGAAACCGAGATTTTAATTTATTGTATGACAACGTATATTTTTTTGTCTAAGTGACAGTCTTTGTGGATGTGCTTGTGTTTATTAGCTGTCTAACTTGGCTAACAGACTGGCTGTGAGAACAAGTATGTATTGCAAAGCAGCTTTTCATCAGTGGGAGAGGCAGAAAGGCTCTTCAGTTTCAACATAACTTCAGTTGTACATGATTTCCAAGCTGTTTGGTTTGTTAAAAACATCATAAATGTTGATACATTGTGACACAGGAAATTTCTGACCCAGTGTTTACACGAATACATCAAATGAGTCAAAATGCCTGACTTTTGTGCAGCCTATGGATGCTCCAGTAAACTGTGCCTGGAAACAAGGAAAAGGGGATCACCTTTCACCTGTAGATATGACAATATTATGACTACAATTAGCATAATAGTTTGTTACTTAGTGACACTGTTGTCAAAGTGGATTCTAGGCGTAATATGATGTAATAATCATACATGCACATCACACTACAGGGACTGTTGATACTTTTAAGGGTCTAAATTGACTGACGACTGAACAGGCTAGTCAGGAGGACCGGCTCTGTCCTGGATCAGCTCTGTCCTGGACCAGCTCCGTTCTGGACCGGCTCTGTCCTGGACCGGCTCTGTCCTGGACCGGCTCTGTCCTGGACCAGCACTGTCCTGGACTGCTCCCTGGACTCCATAGAGGAGGTGGCTGAGAGGCGGATGTCAGCAAAACTGACCTCCATCATGGACAACCCCTCTGACCCTCTGATGGACTGTGGAGGCTTTAAGTAGCTCCTTCAGCTGCAGACTCAGACTTCCACCCTGCTAGAAGGAGCGCTACCGCAAGTCATTCCTGCCGTCTGCAATAAAACTTTATAACATCAGCATCACTGGCTGATGTTACATGTATATTACAATGGCCTGTCGTGTGAAGTGAAGAATGAAGTCACAAGATCATTTATACTGACCATAATCTAATTTCAATCAACACTACTATAGTTCAAAGATATGAAACAAAAGCATCATTTGTCACACACATTTATTCCTGAAAAAGTGAAATGAGAAAAACTGCACTTGCTATCTGAATAACTTTATTTAGCTATTTTACTGCTGTCATTGTTTTTTGTAGGACAGATGTCTGTCTGTCTGTCGCTCTCTCTCTATATATATATATATATATATATATATATATATATACACGTTTGTACATACGTATATACATACATATATATACTGTATATATATATATATATATATATATATATATATATATATATATATATATATATGTGTATGCTGTATATATATATGTGTATACATATATATATATATACATATACATATATGTGTACACACACGTATATATATATATATATATATATATATATATATATATATACATATACATACATATATATATATATGTATATATATATATGTGTGTGTGTTTGTATGTATGTATGTATAAAAAATTCTATGAAGACAAACATTATCCAAGCCCAAAGGTTCAACATCCAGAGTTCCATCTTGCTTGTGTTCTCTCAAATAGTCTTAGAGCAATGATATTGCAAAACAAGAAGAGTTTCTGGGGATGATTTAAGCCCATATAGAAAGACAACAGACGGCTATTTCCAAACCAGCTCTGGTTGTTTGGCATTCTTCATCCAGAACTAAACAAACAAGTCAAAAACAAAGACCATGTTTGTCTCCTCCATCCCTCTGAGGGAGTGTCCTTGGAAGTGACCTGACAATCAGGAAGGATGTGAGGGCATATTTAACCTCCAAGGCGCTGTCCCTCTCCCCAAGCGAACCCTCCTGGGCGCTCCTCAGGCAGGGGGTTGTAGTTGGCATCTTCCTCTGGTGTGTCAAACAACATCCTTCTGCAGGAGACACAGAGGAGGAAGAGGAGGATGAGGGTGTTCTAAAGACTTACCCCTAATTTCCAATGGATGCGGAACGACGCCGACATCCATCGGCCGTTGTCCGTCAATACCCACCAGGTCCGCCTGCTGCGGCTCTGCCAGATAGCTGACAGCCGACATCCGAGAAAAATAGAAGCTTGTCGATTTGTTTTGGCAGGCGTCGGCACGTCGGCGGCATTCCACATCCAGTGGAAATTGACACATTGATTTGAATGGATGCGTATCGGGTCCGACAAAATGTCGGCACTGTTACACATCCGGTGGAAATTAGGGGTTACAATTTAGGCTTTTGATGTTGTTTTCTCACTTACATGATAGATGGGGTCTTGAGCCACCTTCCACCACCTGGCTGGTTGGGGAAAACATCCTCCAGGAAGAAGTACACATGGCCAACAGCAATGCCTCAAGAAAGGAAAGAAATATGTTGACACCAGCAGTACCTCTCACCAGCCACCCAAAATAACACACTGCAGGTGACAGTGACAGGTACCTAAAAGGTCCACAATGATGGAGTTGCCCAGCAGAAGAGAGAATCCCATCAGCACCCAGGGAAGGAAGGGTGCCTGGAAATTCAGCAGGCCAAAGAAATTCATACGGACATTTGGGTTTCGCCGACTCCACACGTACACCAGCATGATAGTGAAGGCTTGGCCCAGGAACACCAGACTGACAAAAGTGCCAAATATCTGAAAGCTTGTTAAAGACAACTGAACCCTGCAAGTAGCAAACAATCCAATAGTCTGGATGAAAGAAAATGATGAGATGAAGATTGTTGGAGACGTATAATCAGATTTTAGACCATCTCATCATTTTTGAATAAGTTCAACTGTTGTACCTTCTGCAGTTGCATGGATCCAAATATATCTTACTTTCCAAAAGATATGTGGAGGGATGTGCTCACAGCAGTGGCATACCAATAGTAAGTAGCACCATACATCAGTAAGAACTGTCAAAATACTGGTGGGGAAATATGTGGAACACTGACACATCATGTTGCCAAACAAGCAACAACATATCAGTCAAAGTGTAAAATATCACTCACTTTTAATGTAGCGGCAGAGGTGCATACTATCCCACAGGCTTGTTGTTTAGCAATACATGGTTTGATAAAAACTGCATTTTTCCTGAACATAACACAACTGCAGTGTATTGTTTGTGGACCAATACCAAGCAGAGGGTATTGCAGCCTGAGTATTGCCTTATACCGATATTTATCCGATACAATATCAGCACTAATCATACAGACTTTTATTACTTATTTTGTAGTATGGAGTGCTAGAAAAGGCTTGATCAAGTGATATTACTCAAACAGAGAACAAGAGTCAGCAACATTAGGTCTAATAAATAAATGTCAGAAAAACTGACCCATTTATTATTAATTAATTATTATTAATTTATGGAACACATCAATTTAACCTGAAACATAAGAATAAATTCTACAATTGAATAAAATAGAAGACCTTGAATAATAATCTCAATAAATCCAATGAAAACATCAACAAAAAAAGTGCAAAATAACCACTAGTTTAACTTAAACAGAAGAATGTTCTACAATTGAATAAAAATAAAGAAAAAATAAATTATTCAACCTGAAAGTCCTCCTGCTGTTTTTTGTGTCACTGGTTCAAATGCTGATGAAGTTGGTCTTATTAAACTTGCTGGTTCTGTTCCACCAGGAAACTGGTTCATGACAAGTTTTGTTCTCAGCTTCAACATCTTTTTCAGACTTTAACTAAAAATGCTGCCACAGGGCCGACATCACTCCTCCTCCTTCTACTTTGTTAGCACCTTAGCACAACTGTTGTGACCACTGGGCCGATATCCCAATCAATATCGGATTGGGACACCCCCTAACACCTTGGTAGCTGTAACAAAGGAATCAAAAGACACAGTGAGATTCTCACTGGCACATAATAACAACATCATAAACAATCAAAATGCACAATAAATGAGTTTCTGATCATTGAATTGTTCACTAAAGACCTTATCATGTGCATGTGAAAAGTTGGAACGAAGCATTAATGCAAGGATACAGTCATCAGAAGGCCACCAAAGAGGAACATGAAGACAAAGTCAGCCGTGCGTCCCCTGAAGGAGCCCTCCTCCAGCATACGACAGTATCTGTACCTGAAAGCAAACTGGTTAAGAAAACAGACACATTTTACAGTTTTCATCATCACCACTAAATACTGAAATTACTGTGAAACACACACAGTCTCCCACTGTGAAACAGAGAGTATGCAAAAATATTTCACATGCTAGATGAAGTGAGACAAGAAACTGAGAAGGATACAGAAAAATCATATTGAACAGGAAGTTGAAGCCAACTGGACCAAAAAACAGGAAGTTGGTTATTAGTCTCCATACCTACAAAAAGAGAAAGAAAAAACAGCTGTAGCAATCACACAGACATGGAGTAGGACAAACAAATGAAGGTTATTTTCTTCATTTCAAACTGTTTGATGAGTTTCAGTGATTAGCGGCTGCAGTTAGTCAGCATAAAGATGTGAGGCAGACCACAGTCTGTGACATTTAAAAAGGGATGTCTGGTCTTATGTTCACAGTCATTTTCACTGCACAAAAGGAAAAGTTTCAAGCCAAACCAGGTAGTTCTTCACTCACTAACAGATGCTCAGGGTTGTGACAAATTTCATGAGTTGGGATGAGGACATTTTGCTTATTTCTATAAAAAAATATTGATTCTAATAATACAAATGAAACATCATCTAACAATGGCTAAACCTGAAGTACAAATAAAATTATATTTTATCTTTTCTACCAACATGTTTTTTCATGATACTTATTTTACTATTTTATGTTTCTTTTATACTAGTTATAATATAAAATACAGTACATTTCCTCTCTAAAAAGGACAAGACAGGAAGTTATTTACAGAAAAGACAACCTAGTAGCTATAGCAGGCAAATAAACAATTGAACATTAACACTACTTTTTGTTAACTTAGACAGATAGCTGAGGTAATTAAGGCTGATCAGTGTTTGAAAAGTTACAGCAATAGCACTGAGGATGAAGATGATGATGAGCAGCAGGTCAGATCACTCACCTGGTAATTCCTTAGAATCAAATCTGGATTAAAGTACAGCTGAAATGGTGTGATGATCTCTAGTTGCTGTGAGAGACGACAAAACAAACATTTTAACAATGATGACAATGACGATAAAGATTAATGGTCTATCTTTGCCGATCATTGCATGCATTTGTCAAAAAACAGGCCTACACTTGTTTCTGTTAAGTTGGAATGAAGTGTGTTTTAGTGAAATGACTGTTGATTTCAAGAGGCCTACATATTTTCAATCTGTGTATGTTGATGATGTTTTATTTCTAATAGAATGTGGAATGTACTGAATTGTTCTGAATAAAGTAGAAACCTGTTACTTCTGCACACTGACAGTAAAGCAGTGTGTGCTCCAGGAAAGTCTTACAGAGCCATCTGAAACCAGAAGGACCTGTCCTGCTCTGGAAGCATTCTTGAGTTTAAGAAACACACAATATTTGAATGTGTTTAAGCTACACCCAGCAACTGAACTGAGGAAGAAAGAATAAGGAATGTATAAATGAAAGCACATGGTGCCTCCAGAAAGGACTGAATCCAGGGAGTGATAACTTTTCCCAACCCTGCTATTCTGGTTTTTCATTATTTTTTCGTACCCTGCCATATTTTTAAAGTATGTGACTGGTTCCTCCACCACTGTTATTATTTATAACATCTAGTTAACAACACAGGCAGACTATGCATGTCATTACAGGTTGCTTACATATATTAATATATGTATATTTTAAACTATATTTTAAACGTACCAACACAAGGTTACAGAGTCTCGTGTTTGGTAGTTTATGTGGGTTCCCTCTAAAGGAGCATAACACTACACTGAACACCAGCTGAAACGGCTGTGGCTGCTGATCCTTCAGTACAGCCATGCTAGGGAAACAAAAATTACTGGTTCAATATTTACGCTTTTAACCCTTTAATGACTATAATAAAGGGCCAGTGTGCTGGATGACCAGATCCTGACACGTACCCTTCTCACAGGTGCTGAAGCTAAACCATCGAGCTAGCAGCAAAGTGGCGTTAACGGCGTTCCGTTCGCTATGTAAAGCGGTTCCCAGCTGTCCTGGCGAACACAGGTAACATGTGAATTAGCCTTACCACTGCAGCAGTTGTGAGGACACAGGCGGTTGTATATGCCCTGGTTACAACAGGAATCTGTAAGTACTCCTGTTGTAGTGTATGGTAAGCCATTTTGGACAGACTGGCAGCTTCCGGCACTTAGTTGACACGTCATACCACAAGCATAGGGTGGTGCGTTCAAGTACAAGCGATAAATCAGCAAAGACAGCAAGAAGACCACCACATAAAATAAGCAAAATATCAACAAGTCTCTCTAAAACCACCAAATAAAATCTGCTAAATATCAATGTGTCTTTCTAAAACCACCAAATGAAATCACCAGCAGTTAGTGTCAGTGTGGTTTAATATAGCAATGTAGAAGTACACATTCATAAGATCAGCATCACTGGCTCTTTACTACCAGCCATTTTCTGTCATTTGTCATCACCACACATCAAGAAATAATTTACACACAACTTTCACTGTATTTAATTTATGTATTTGTATGTTTCATATCCAAGTCATATCCATAATCTAAATATTGCAATTATTTATTAGGGCCAGAGCGGACTGTGAAACAGGTCCGCAAGGGACCTATTGAAACTGTAATGTTTATTAGGGCTCGAGCGGTCTGTGAAACAGGTCTGCAAGGGACCTATTGAAACTGGAATGTTTATTCTTATTATTAGGGCCCGAGCGGACTGTGAAACAGGTCCGCAAGGGACCTATTGAAACTGTAGTGTTTATTATTAGGGCCCGAGCGGACTGTGAAACAGGTCCGCAAGGGACCTATTGAAACTGTAATGTTTATTAGGGCCCGAGTGGACTGTGAAACAGGTCCGCAAGGGACCTATTGAAACTGGAATGTTTATTCTTATTAGGGCCCGAGCGGACTGTGAAACAGGTCCGCAAGGGACCTATTGAAACTGTAATGTTTATTCTTATTATTAGGGCCCGAGCGGACTGTGAAACAGGTCCGCAAGGGACCTACTGAAACTGTAGTGTTTATTATTATTATTATTAGGGCCCGAGCGGACTGTGAAACAGGTCCGCAAGGGACCTATTGAAACTGTAGTGTTTATTATTAGGGCCCGAGCGGACTGTGAAACAGGTCCGCAAGGGACCTCTTGAAACTGTAGTGTTTATTAGGGCCCGAGCGGACTGTGAAACAGGTCCGCAAGGGACCTATTGAAACTGTAATGTTTATTCTTATTATTCCTGTACATATGTTTTCCCAAATTTCACCCCTTTCCCATTGTCAAAAAGTTGTATAAATTTGCACATTCCTGCGGCCCGCCCCGAAATTCGATATTTTGGGGTGTTCACACATGTTGCACGCAAAATGGCTGAATGGCGCCCCCTACAAAGTTGAAAAATCCCCATAGGGAAATTCGCCAACTTTGTTGTACCTCAACAAAAATTGGTAGAGATGTTAAGCATACATGTACGAACAAAATTTTCTCTTGGCAGGAAGTTGAAATTGAAACAGGAAGTCGGCCACTTTGCATTTTCTATTTTCTGATGAAAACGAACTCGTCCTAGGGATTTCGTCCGACCGACTTGAAATTTGGTACAGAACATCTCCAGACCTAGCTGAGCAAAAGTTGTGCTCTGCGTGTAATTAGGTCAAAGGGCGTGGCCGCTAGGGCTCGACAAACTTTGGCGAATTCGCTGTCAAAATTCGAACAGCTCTCACGTTCACATAGGGGATCCTAGCAACTTCAAATTTTCTGAGCATGACGGGGACACGGCCCTGAACGTTCCGATGTATTCATATTAAGTCTTACTCATAGCTCCCCCCGTTGGTAACAGGAAGTGACCCGTTCTTAATTTTTACTTTTACCGATTTCACATAATTTACTTCATCAACTTCATTACACTTTGAAAACATAAATAACAACTCAGTGAAGCTACAGTCCGAACGCTGTGAGGCTACGGCTAACGGCGCCCGTGTGGCGGCGCGGCAATTTTTGACAATTTTTCAAGAAAATACGTTTGCCTTTTTGACGGTTTAAATAAACTCGTATCATCATGAAAATTGATGCACAGGTCAAGGCTGGCGTCCTCTAACATCTGATGTGGTCCCCGCCCAGGGGCGTGGCCAAATGCCTCCACAGCGCCACCCTTTACGTTTACCTGTTCTGATACGACATAGGTAACCCCATCGACTTCATTCCACTTCTAAAACATCCACAACACATTGGTGAAGGTATATTACGAACACCGTGAAGCTACGATAAACGGCGTCCGTATGGCTGCGTCGCGTCTTCCGATTTTTCGCCAAGAAAATACGTTTGGCTTTTTGATGGCTTTAAAAAAGTCGTATCATCATGAAATTTGATACACAGGTCAAGGGTGACGACCTTTAACATCTGATGGGGGCCACGCCCATGAGCGGTCAAAATGGCTCCATAGCGCCCCCTTGAAACATTCAAAAACTCCTCTCCATAGAGGTTTTTAAGGAGTTGGAACATGAAAATCTGTACACATGTGCAAGTAGAGCAGATGCACAAAAAACTCTCTTGCACCAATTGTCTACTCCAAACAGGTAGTCGGCCATTTTGAATTTTGGATTTTCTGATGAAAACGAACTCGTCCGAGGGATTTCGTCCGAACGACTTGAAATTTTTTACAATTGATCTCCAGACCTAACCGAGCAAAAGTTGTGCTCTGCACATAATTAGGTCAAAGGGCGTGGCCGCTAGGGCTCGAGAAACTTTGGCGAATTTGCTGTCTAAATTCAAACGAGTCTCACATTCACGTACTCTATCCGAGCAGCTTCAACATTTCTGAGCATGACGGGGACTCAGCCCTGTACGTGCTAATATATTAATGTCATGTCTTACACATGGCGCCCCCCAGTGGTAATAGAAAGTGACCAGTTTTTTGGCTTTTTGATGGCTTTACGAAACTCGTATCATCACGAAAGTTGATGCACAGGTCAAGGGTGTCGACCTCTAACATGGGCGGGGCAAAATGGCCCCATAGCGCCCCCTTGAAATTTTCAAAAACCCCTCCTCATAGGGGTTTTTATGGAGTTGGAACACGAAAATCAGTACACACGTGTAACTTGACCAGAAGCTCATAAAAGTCTCTTGCACCAAATGTCTATTCCAAACAGGAAGTCGGCCATTTTGCTTCAACTCTTCATTTTGGCGTGATTTCCACACTGAACCATTGAATGGCCGTAACTCCTTTGTGTATTGTCCGAATCGTTTGACGTTTTTTGCCCCATGCTCACACTGCCGTCCCAGTCTGATGCCTGACCGCGTCATACTGCGAGGGCCCTACATAACCGCTTGCGGTTTTCTAGTTATTATTATTCTTATTATTCCTGACAATTTGTTTTCCCAAATTTCGCCCCTTTCCCATCGTTAAAAAGTTGTGTAACTTTGCACATTCCTGCGGCCCGCCCCGAAATTCGATATTTTGGGGTGTTCGCACACGTTGCATGCAAAATGGCTGAATTTCCAACAGGAAGTCGCCCATTTTGAATTTTTGTTTTTCTGATGAAAACGAACTCGTCCTAGGGATTTCGTCCGATCGACTTGAAATTAGGTACAGATCATCTCCCGAGCTAGCTGAGCAAAAGTTGTGCTCTGCGCAAATTAGGTCAAAGGGCATGGGCGCTAGGGCTTGCTAAACTTTGGCGAATTCGTCGTCTAAATTCGAACGACTCTCACGTTCACATACTCGACCCTAGCAGCTTCAAATTTTCAGAGCATGACGGGGCACGGCCCTGAATGTTCCGATGTATTAATGTCATGCCTTACTCATAGCGCCCCCCGGTGGTAACAGTAAGTGACGCATTCTTACTTTTTACATTAACTGATGCCACATAGTTTACTCCATCAACATCATTCCACTTCTAAAACCTAAAGAACAACTTGGTGAAGCTTCGTTACGAACGCCGTGAAGCTACAACTAAAGGCGCCCGTATGCCGTCGCTGCGATTTTCTGATCATTCGCCATGAAAATACGTTTGCCTTTTTGATGGCTTTACTAAAGTCGTATCATCATGAAAATTGATACACAGGTCAAGGCTGGCGTCCTCTAACATCTGATGTCATCCCCGCCCAGGGGCGTGGCCAAATGCCTCCACAGAGCCACCCTTTACGTTTACATGTCCTGATACGATATAGTTGACCCCATCGACTTCATTCCACTTCTAAATCATCCACAACACATTGGTGAAGCTTCATTACGAACACCATGAAGCTACGATAAACGGCGTCCGTATGGCGGCGCCGCGTTTTCCAATTTTTCGCCAAGAAAATACGTTTGGCTTTTTGATGGCTTTAATAAAGTCGTATCATAATGAAATTTGATTCACAGGTCAAGGGTGATGACCTCTAACATCTGATGGGGGCTACGTCCATGAGCGGTCAAAATGGCTCCAAATTTTGAATTTGGGATTTTCTGATGAAAACGAACTTGTAGTGGCGGCGACTACGTATGAATTAAATTAAACCAAGGACTGTAACTTAGATAAATAAACCCAAATACAGCGCTGTGTATAGCCACCGGCGTACCTCTAGTACTTAGCAATTTAAAGTGGACACTCAATGAAATAACTGAGGGAGGAAGACAGATTGTAATCATAAAGGCAAATATCTATATGGGAAAATGAGTAGGGCAAAAACACACAATGCAATATGAATAATGACAGTCATTGCCAACTAACTAAGTGGTACCGTTGTGGCCGGGTGGAGCTCTTTGGGGGGGGGGGGGTATGACGATGGTGATGATAGCTGTTCGAGGCCTCCCCGTGGGGGGTCGAGACGAAGTAGAGGGGCGGAGGCGGGGGCGCCGGTGTCCCGAACATCGATGGGTAACTTACAGTGACGATGTCCGCCGAAACAACGGCCGTCCCGTCCGCGTAGACAGCCGCCGACGAAGCTAGCTACCCGTTAGCCAGCTGCTCCTTTGTAGTCCTCTCCTCTAGCGCGCCCACGTGCACTTATGTAATTGCCGAAACTGACCGCACCAGCTGGATCCGGATGACGGAAACTACTCGCCACTTGCTCCCAACTCCACTCCCGACACAAACTTCCCATCTGCATCTGCTGCGTGCACAAGCGACCAAGACAGGATGTGACATAAACACGCCACCCCAGAAAAGCAGGAGCGGACTACCGTAATGCAGCGAAATTGCATCAGAATACACTCAAATCTCAAACGGCATTCAACTACAATATAAGAACTAGTACAAATGGATTCTCAACTTATAACATTCCAGTTACAGCAATAAGGCATATGTCACATTCAACGAAAATAATAAACAAATAAAATGGGAATGGGATTATGCAAGAACTGTAAACTGTAGGTTTATAGGCTACTGAACAGACCAAATTCTAACATAACGTGAGCCTTCACTACAGCCGCCCCCTAATTCCCTATGGGAATTAGCAAACTAAATGAAGGCGAACAGCTAGGTCAGGGATCAAGTCAGGAGTCTCAGTAATCTGGAGGTGGGTCAGGGAATGCTGGCAACTCGATCAGTCGGGCCACTGGTCTGGTGTAAATCTTCCCCTGGACAGAGACCTCCGCTGCCCTCACTCGCACGTCCGCTCCTGGGATGATCTTCTCCACACGGCCCACGGGCCACATTGCTCTTGGCAGTGACTGGTCGACTATCATCACCACTGTTCCGGTGACTAGGCCTTCTCTGTCCTTAGTCCACTTCTGTCTTGCCTGCAGGTTGGGTAGGTAGTACAGGAGGAAGTGGGTCCAGAATTGGTCGGCCAGCACCTGGCTGTATCTCCACATTCTCAGGCCCCGAACCTCTGAGGGGCAATAGACAGTCTGAGGAAGGGTGGGGTCTAGCCGCCCCATGAGACGATAGTTCGGCGTCACAGGGTCAACGTCGGCGACGTCAGTGGACACGTAGCCCAGGGGCTTTGAGTTGAGTACACCCTCAATCTCAGTAAGGACGGTGGCGAAGACCTCGTCACTTACAGTCTGCGCTCCCAGAATGGTGTACAGCGCTCTCTTGATAGATTTCACCTCTCTCTCCCATGTCCCTCCGAAGTGTGGAGCGTTCGGTGGGTTGAACTGAAACTGGGCTTGACTGGGGGCTAGTTGGCGCTTCAACTCGTCCGCCATGGACTCGAAGCTTTCTCTCAACTCTGCCTCCCCCCCTCGAAAGTTCGTCCCTTGGTCGGACAGTAGGGTGTGTGGCTTCCCTCTTCTAGACTGGAATCGCCGAAATGACATCAGGAATGAGTCGGTGGTCATGTTGTGCAACACCTCGAGATGCACTGCTCTGGTCGTCATACATTTGTAGACTATTCCCCATCGTTTCTCGGTCCCTCTTCCTCTCCTGACCGAGAACGGTCCGAAACAGTCCACTCCTGTAGAATGGAATGCCCTCTCTCCTACTTTGAGGCGACAGGGTGGTAGGTCTGCCATTTGGGGTATGGTGGGTTGGGCCCTCCACTTCTGGCAGTCAGTGCAGGATCTCTGGAACCGACGGACCGCCTCTCTTCCCTGAAGAATCCAGTATCTTCTTCGTATCTCGGCCAAGACTCTTTCTGACCCTGCGTGGAAAACCGCTCTGTCGTACTTCTGGATTATCAATTCAGTGATTCTGTGTTTGGCTCCCAAAACAATGGGGTGTTTCACATCAACAGGCAGATCAGTTGCCCGACGCAGTCTGCCTCCCACACTGATTAGGCCCTGAGAGTCGAGTTCCGGGGCAAGCATCAGTAGTCTGCTGTCCGATGGGACAGGCTTCACCTTCTGCAGGCAGTCCAGATCCTCGGGGGAAGGAGTCCATCTGTGCTCTCCTCAAGACGAGTAGTTCTGCTTCTGCATAGTCGGCAGCACTTAGATTTGTAGTGTTGGGGAGGTCTTTGTGATGCCAGAAAACGTCTTCCTCTCCATATCCTCCAGCGAGGGGCAGTTGTTCAAGTCGGGACCCTCAGCGGCCAGGGCCCGACTTAGCCCACAGAAGAGGGCTTGCTTCAGCTCTGGTTTGTTTTGTACCTCCATCATAACCGGCTGGCTGGGCCATTCCTCTTCAGACTGTAGGAGGAAGTCCGGACCATTGCTGTAGAGGTTTGCTTGCGACAGGGTGGAGAGAGTGGCTCCTCTTGTAATGACGTCTGTCGGGTTCCGTCCTGTGTCGACGTACCTCCAGCACTCCACCCCCACCAGATCCTGGATCTCTGAGAGCCGTGTCCCCACAAAGACTTTGTACCTGCAGGATTGGGACTGAAGCCAAGTGATCACTGTTGTTGAGTCTGACCACATCACAGTCTCACGTAGTGGCAGAGTGAGTTCTTCCCGGACCATCTTGGCAAGCTGGGCTCCGACGAGTGCTGCGCAGAGCTCTAAGCGGGGAATGGACTGTTGTTTCCGGGGGGCAACCCTGGGACGTGCCAAATCGAAGGCCACGTGGACGTTGCCAGCCGCATCCATCACTCTGAGGTACACAACTGATCCGTAGGCGGTCTCGGAGGCATCGCTGAAGACATGAAGATCGATCTTGCTGTTGATCATGTCGACGGTCGGAGGGAAATAACTCCTGGGAAGGGTGCTCTTGTGGAGCAGAGGAAGCTCCTGCTCCCATTCTCTCCATTTCTGGGTGAGGTCACCAGGGACAAGGTCATCCCAGCCTTGCTCCTTCGTCCACACTTCCCGCACCAAAACCTTGGCTTTGGTGGTGAAGGGCAAGATGTACCCTAGCGGATCGTACTGACTGGCAAGGGTGCAATAGATGCTTCTTTGGGTAGTAGGCTGTGTCTCTGTGGGGGTGCTCCGATAGTGCAGAGTGTCTGTCTTGCAGCGCCAGATGAGGCCAAGGGTCATCTCGTGCGCCTCTCCGGGGCCCTGCGCCACCCAGGTCTCGCTGCTTGCGGCCTTGGCTTCAGGAGGGAGCTGACTAAGGACGGCAGGGTTGCTACTTGCCCATTGGCGTAGGTCGAAACCCCCTTTGGCCAGTAGGGTTCTCAGCTCCATCACCAGCTTCTTGGCTTCTCCTTCTGTGGCGACGCTTTGTAGACAGTTGTCTACGTCGAAGCACTTTCTCACACTATGACGGGCCTCCTCTGTTGCCTTGGCGTCTTCGAAGACGTGACGCTGTAGTGCAAAGGTCGCGCAGCACGGGCTACACGTCGTTCCGAAAGGCAGCACCTCCCACTGGTAGGTTGAAGGGCGTTCGTCATTAGGGTCATCTCTCCACAGGAACCTCAGCAGGGGCTTATCCTCCTCCAGAAGCCGGACCTGGTGGAACATCCCTATATATCATATATCTCGGCTTGGTGAGGATCTCTGGCCAGTCTTCTCTCTGTGCTCTTGAGGTAGTTGCTGACCACCTCCTTCGGGACATGCAGGGTGGGCATGTCCTCTCTTCTCAGGAGTGGGGTGGCGTACCTTCGCACTCCTGTGATGTTTACTCTGACGGTCTTCTTCTCAAGGAGGGCCACAGCGTACTTGTCCTCCTTCGACCTCACCATCTCTTTGTCATTCTTGAATGGCAGGGTGTCAAGCTGCCAGAGCCGCTCCACGTGGCTGAGGAGGGCCACGTCTGCTGAAGTCGCTTTACTGTAGAGGCACTGGCACTGGGTCTGAGCAGGTCTCTGGTTGGAGATGTAAAATGGACCTTGCAGGGTCCATCCCAGCCTGGTTTTGATGGTGGCAGGACATCCTCTGGGTCCTAGGTAGACAGTGTCTACTGGAGTGATGAGGTCAATGTGGTCGGAGCCGATCAGGATCATCGGTGTTGCTCCACTGATCGGTGGTATCGGTAGGTTGCGGAGGTGCCGGTGCTTCTCTTGGAGCTGTGGGATGGGGTAGTCATACTGAGAGAGTGCAATCTGCTGACTGGTGAACACATTGCTGATGGTGTACTGTCTGTCTGGCCGATCAGCCGGTGAGATGGTGAGAGCGACCCGCTCACCGCTGATCTCCTTGACGTCTCGACGAATCGTGCGGATGGTCAGCGCTTCTTGTGGGCCCTGGACACCCAGCTGAAGGGCTGCTGAATGTAGGAGCAGCGTTTTCTCCGAACCATCATCCAGCACAGCGTAGGTGTCTAACATCCGTCCTTGATGGTGTAGGTGGACTCGCACGATCTTCAACATAACTCTCGAGCTCCCGCTCTTAGCCGGGTCCACGTACATGATCTTGGACTCGGTGTCAGTGACCTTCTCCTTGGTCCGCTGGTTGACATCGTGCAATACGTCCCAGTGCACAGCAGAACAATGGCCACATTTCCTTTTCAGGGTGCACTCTGACGCTCTGTGACCCTTGCGAGCACATCTCCAACACCTTTGGTCCTTTTGGATCCAGTCTCTTGCTTGGTCCGTGCTCAATCTTTTAAACTCCTCACAGCTCGGGAGCCAATGTTCTTTGTCGCAGTAGTGACAATGTGGACTCTTCTTGTCTTTAGTCTGTTTTGGAACTCTAACCTTGCTGGTGACTTGTGACAGTTCTCGTTCTGGCTCTCCAGCTGTGTACATTACTGTAGCGGTTCTCCCTTGACCCTTTGCTCTGCTGTCCCTCTTCTCTCTGGGGGCAGGACATGGGAGGAGCGTGTCCAGGCTGAGACTGCGGACCTCATCCTTTAGAAAGGCTGCAAGATCGATCAGAGAGGACCCTGACTTATTCGGGTGGAGTCGATTCTGCAAGCGTCTGAACCTCTCCTGTCTGAATGGAGGGAGCTTCTCCAGGATACGCTTTACGCTTGAGCTGCTGTTGAGCTTGTAGAGTCCCTCATCTCCCTGGCACTTCAGCATCCCCACCAGGTTTTGCACCTTAACGAACAGGTCTTCCAGTGCTTGGTTGTCTCGGACTGTGGGTAGTTTCTCGATGAGGGAGATCTCTGCGAGGATGAAGTCCCAGGGGCAGCCGTAGCGGTCATCTAGGGCCGCTATGGATTCTGAATAGGGTTTGTCAGACCAGCCAAACGCTGAGATCATCATGCGTGCCCTGGGAACTTTGACGTGTTGCAGCAAGATGGCGTATTTGTACCTCTCATCATAAGTGTTAGTAAGGAGGGAGTCTAGGCACATATGCAGTTCCAGGTACTGGGCTCTGTCCTCCACCTTGAAGTCGGGGAAGGTGGGCGGAGCAACATACGGGAGCACTGGCTGTAGGTTAGGCAGGGCATGGATCGCTGCAGTCTGGTTGGTCTTAGGTGGGGGTTGACAATTCAAGGGGGGTATCGTGGTGTTAGTCTGTGTGGGCCATGACCACTGGTGAGCCACTGCGGGGGGTGCTGGAGCTGGAGGCTGCTGATCCCTCGGAGGGAATGTAATGTTGATGTGAGCAGGTTCTGAGCCCGGAGGGCCGAGGTTATGGCTCGAGGGTGAGAGTGGGGTCCTCTTCTGCTGCTCTACTGCCAGTCCCTCTAGGCGGCGGATCAGTGGTCCGTTTCCGTCTGGTTCCTCCAGAATCTGGTCCGGTTCGTATTCCTCTCTGCTGTGCTCCACTTTACTCTGATGATCCGGAGAATGTTCCCTTGAAGGTCTCTGTGACATCCTCCTCGAGGGTCGGGCTGAAGGGTGCGGTGTGAGGCCCTGGATGACTTCGCCGATCAGCTGCATAGACTGTCTCATAGTGTTGTCACTTTGCTTTGCTAGCTCTTTCGCTGTTTGGTCGTTCTGTTTCGCTAGTTGTAGCATTGCCTGGATCATGGCCTGGGTCTGCTGCGACGAGGCTTGGGCCTGTAGGGCCTCCAGGGCGATTTCAGCCTGCTGGGCTATAACTTGGGCTTGCATGCGCTCCCTCTCCAGAGCTGCTGCGGCCTGCTGGGACATAGCCTGGGCTTGCATGCGCTCCCTCTCCAGAGCCGCTTCATCCTGCCAGCGCTCTCTCTCCAGGGCGGCCTCCTCTTGACGTCTGACCATGTCGAACAGCTTGGCTTGGTTTCCTCTTGACCCAACTGAAATGTCTGAGTTGGGGCTGTCAGGTCTGGGTTGAACCAAGTCACACTGGCTATAGTCCTGGTCTTCTACATGGTCGTTGTCTGGGTGGTCAGGTAAGTTAAACCTCGCTAGCAGTCTGGACTGAGGCTGAAGGGTTGCTTTCAGTCTGGTTATATTATCTGCACTGCCGCTAATGGGTCCATCAAACTGGGTGCTTGTCCTACAGTAGGCTAAACTAGCAGTGCTGTGGGTGCGGTGACCCATTGAGCTATAACTGGGAAGGGGTTCAGTGACATACTCATCTAGATACCTGGGCCTGTTCAGTGTACTTTGGGGCGTGCCAGTCTGCCCTCAGAGTGTCCACTGCTAGCCATAATGGCTAAACTGAATCTTTATCCGGCTCGAAGGACCAAAATTGTAGTGGCGGCGACTACGTATGAATTAAATTAAACCAAGGACTGTAACTTAGATAAATAAACCCAAATACAGCGCTGTGTATAGCCACCGGCGTACCTCTATGTACTTAGCAATTTAAAGTGGACACTCAATGAAATAACTGAGGGAGGGAGACAGATTGTAATCATAAAGGCAAATATTTATATGGGAAAATGAGTGGGGCAAAAACACACAATGCAATATGAATAATGACAGTCATTGCCAACTAACTAAGTGGTACCGTTGCGGCCGGGTGGAGCTCTTTGGGGGGGGGGGTATGTCCTGGAGACGGAGGGCGATGACGACGGTGATGATAGCTGTTCGAGGCCTCTCCGTGGGGGGTCGAGACGAAGTAGAGGGGTGGAGGCGGGGGCGCCGGTGTCCCGAAGATCGATGGGTAACTTACAGTGACGATGTCCGCCGAAACAACGGCCGTCCCGTCCGCGTAGACAGCCGCCGACGAAGCTAGCTACCCGTTAGCCAGCTGCTCCTTTGTAGTCCTCTCCTCTAGCGCGCCCATGCGCACTTATGTAATTGCCGAAACTTACGAGTCCACACTCACGTTGCTGCGGCTACTGACCGCACCAGCTGGATCCGGACGACGGAAACTACTCGGCACTTGCTCCAAACTCCACTCCCGACACAAACTTCCCATCTGCTTCCGTACGCTGCGTGCACAAGCGACCAAGACAGGATGTGACATAAACACGCCACCCCAGAAAAGCAGGAGCGGACTACTGTAATGCAGCGAAATTGCATCAGAATATCTCAAACGGCATTCAACTACAATGTAAGAACTAGTACAAATGGATTCTCAACTTATAACATTCCAGTTACAGCAATAAGGCATATGTCACATTCAACGAAAAATAATAAACAAATAAAATGGGAATGGGATTATGCAAGAACTGTAAACTGTAGGCTTATAGGCTACTGAACAGACCAAATTCTAACATAACGTGAGCCTTCACTACAGAGCTCGTCCTAGGGATTTCGTCCTATCGACTTGAAATTTGGTACACTTCATCTCCAGACCTAGCTGAGCAAAAGTTGTGCTCTGCATGTAATTAGGTCAAAGGGCGTGGCCGCTAGGGCTCGCCAAACTTTGGCGAATTTGCCGTCTAAATTCAAACGACTCTCATGTTCACATACTCTATCTGAGAAGCTTCAAATTTTCTGAGCATGATGGGGACTCAGCCCTGAACGTGTTAATATATTAATGTCATGCCTTACTCATGGCGCCCCCCCAGTGGTAATAGAAAGAAACCAGTTTTTTGTCTTTTTGATGGCTTGAAGAAACTCGTATCATCGTGAATGTTGATACACAGGTCAAGGGTGGCGACCTCTAACATCTGATGTGGTCCACACCAATGGGCGGAGCAAAATGGCCCCATAGCGCCCCCTTGAAATTTTCAAAAACCCCTCCCCAATTTTGTTCGTACATGTATGCTTAACATCTCTAACAGTTTTCGTTGAGGTTCAACAAAGTTGGCGAATTTCCCTATGGGGATTTTTCAACTTTGTAGGGGGCGCCATTCAGCCATTTTGCGTGCAACGTGTGCGAACACCCCAAAATATCGAATTTCGGGGCGGGTTGCAGGAATGTGCAAATTTATACAACTTTTTAACAATGGGAAAGGGGTGAAATTTGGCAAAACAGATGTACAGGAATAATAATAATAACTAAAAAAACGCAAGTGGTTATGTAGGGCCCTCGCGGTATGTCGCGGTTGGGTATCAGATGGGGATGGTGGTGGGAGCGTGGGGCAATGAACGTCAAGCGATTCAGATAATACACAAAGGAGTTCCAGTCATTCGATCGTTCAATGTAGAAATCACGCCAAAATGAATTGTTGAAACAAAATGGCCGAATTCTTGTTTGGAGTAGACAGTAGGTGCAAGAGACTTTTTTGTGCGTCTAGTCAAGGTACACGTGTGTACTGATTTTCGTGTTCCAACTCCATAAAAACCCCTATGGGGAAGGGTTTTTGAAAATTTCAAGGGGACGCAATGGGGCCCTTTTGCCCCGCCCATTCGTGTGGACCACATCAGATTTTAGAGGTGGCCACCCTTGACCTGTGTATCAACTTTCATGATGATACGAGTTTATTCAAGCCATCAAAAAGCCAAAAAACTGGTCTCTTCCTGTTACCACTGGGGGGCGCCATGAGAAGGACGTGACATTTATATATTAGCACGTTCAGGGCTGACTCCCGGTCATGCTCAGAAAATTTGAAGCTGCTCAGATAGAGTATGTGAACGTGAGAGACGTTCGAATTTAGACGGCAAATTCGCCAAAGTTTAGCGAGCCCTAGCGGGCCACGCCCTTTGACCTAATGATGCGCAGAGCGCAACTTTTGCTCAGCTAGGTTTGGAGATATTCTGTACTAAATTTCAAGTTGATCGGACGAAATCCCTAGGACGAGTTCGTTTTCATCAGAAAATCCAAAATTCAAAATGGCCGACTTCCTGTTGGAATTTCAACTTCCTGCCAAGAGACAATTTTGTTTGTACATGTATGCTTAACATCTCTACCAATTTTCTTTTAAGTACGACAAAGTTGGCGAATTTCCCTATGGGATTTTTTTGACTTTGTAGGGGGCGCTACTCAGCCATTTCGAAAGAGCCATGTGCGATCACCCCAAAATATCGAATTTCGGATCGGGCCGCAGGAATATGAAAAGTTACACAACTTTTTAACGATGGGAAAGGGGCGAAATTTGGGAAAACAAAGTGTCAGGAATAATAATAATAATAATAATAATAATAATGATAATAAACACTACAGTTTCAATTGGTCCCTTGCGGACCTGTTTCACAGTCCGCTCGGGCCCTAATAATAATAAACACTACAGTTTCAATAGGTCCCTTGCGGACCTGTTTCACAGTCCGCTCGGGCCCTAATAAACACTACAGTTTCAATAGGTCCCTTGCGGACCTGTTTCACAGTCCGCTCGGGCCCTAATAATAAACACTACAGTTTCAATAGGTCCCTTGCGGACCTGTTTCACAGTCCGCTCGGGCCCTAATAATAATAAACACTACAGTTTCAATAGGTCCCTTGCGGACTTGTTTCACAGTCCGCTCGGGCCCTAATAATAATAATAATAATAAACACTACAGTTTCAATAGGTCCCTTGCGGACTTGTTTCACAGTCCGCTCGGGCCCTAATAATAATAATTATAATAAACACTACAGTTTCAATAGGTCCCTTGCGGACCTGTTTCACAGTCCGCTCGGGACCTAATAATAATAATAAGAATAAACATTATATGATGTTAAATCATGATGTTTCTACCAAAATCTAACAAGAATAAGCAATATTTTATGGAAAAAAATCATTCTGAATGATGAATGAAGGTAAACCAGCTTTCCTATGCGTAAATCATGCTGAAAATGCCCCAAACGCCTTTTCTCGACCTGAAAAGCTCAAAAACACACAGAAATCAAACAAATTATAGATATACAGAACATACCCAAAACTCATTATATGATGTTGAATCATGATGGTTCTACTCAAATCTAACAAGAATAAGCAATATTTTGTGGAAAAAATCATTCTGAATGATGAATGAAGGTAAACCTGCTTTCCTATGCTTAAATCATGCTGAAAATGCCCCAAACGCCTTTTCTCGACCTGAAAAGCTCAAAAACACACAGAAATCAAATACATTATGGAACTACAGATCACACCCAAAACTCATTATATGATGTTAAATCATGATGTTTCTACCCAAATCTAACAAGAATAAGCAATATTTTATGGAAAAAAATCATTCTGAATGATGAATGAAGGTAAACTAGCTTTCCTATGCGTAAATCATGCTGAAAATGCCCCAAACGCCTTTTCTCGACCTGAAAAGCTCAAAAACACACAGAACTCAAACAAATTATGGATCTACAGAACATACCCAAAACTTATTATATGGTGTTGAATCATGATGTTTCTACTCAAATCTAACAAGAAAAAGCAATATTTTGTGGAAAAAATCATTCTGAATGATGAATGAAGGTAAACCAGCTTTCCTATGCGCAAATCATGCTGAAAATGTCCCAAACGCCTTTTCTCGACCGGAAAAGCTCAAAAACACACAGAAATCAAATACATTATGGATATACAGAACATACCCAAAACTCATTATATGATGTTAAATCATGATGTTTCTACCCAAATCTAACAAGAATAAGCAATATTTTGTGGAAAAAAATCATTCTGAATGATGAAAGAAGGTAAAAACCAGCTTTCCTATGCTTAAATCATGCTGAAAATGCCCCAAACGCCTTTTCTCGACCTGAAAAGCTCAAAAACACACAGAACTCAAACAAATTATGGATCTACAGAATATACCCAAAACTTATTATATGGTGTTAAATCATGATGTTTCTACTCAAATCTAACAAGAAAAAGCAATATTTTGTGGAAAAAATCATTCTGAATGATGAATGAAGGTAAACCAGCTTTCCTATGCGTAAATCATGCTGAAAATGCCCCAAACGCCTTTTCTCGACCTGAAAAGCTCAAAAACACATAGAAATCAAACAAATTATGGATCTACAGAACATACCCAAAACTTATTATATGGTGTTGAATCATGATGTTTCTACTCAAATCTAACAAGAATAAGCAATATTTTGTGGAAAAAATAATTCTGAATGATGAATGAAGGTAAACCAGCTTTCCTATGCTTAAATCATGCTGAAAATGCCCCAAACGCCTTTTCTCGACCTGAAAAGCTCAAAAACACACAGAAATCAAATACATTGTGGATCTACAGAACATACCCAAAACTCATTATATGATGACAAATCATGATGTTTCTATCCAAATCTAACAAGAATAAGCAATATTTTATGGAAAAAAATCATTCTGAATGATGAATGAAGGTAAACCAGCTTTCCTATGCGTCAATCATGCTGAAAATGCCCCAAACGCCTTTTCTCGACCTGAAAAGCTCAAAAACACATAGAAATCAAACAAATTATGGATCCACAAAACATACCCAAAACTTATTATATGGTGTTGAATCATGATGTTTCTACTCAAATCTAACAAGAACAAGCAATATTTTGTGGAAAACATCATTCTGAATGATGAATGAAGGTAAACCAGCTTTCCTATGCTTAAATCATGCTGAAAAAGCCTCAAACGCCTTTTCTCGACCTGAAAAGCTCAAAAATACACAGAAATCAAACAAATTATGGATCTACAGAACACACCCAAAACTTATTATATGGTGTTAAATCATTATTTTTCTACCCAAATCTAACAAGAATAAGCAATATTTTGTGGAAAAAATCATTCTGAATGATGAATGAAGGTAAACCAGCTTTCCTATGCGTAAATCATGCTGAAAATGCCCCAAACGCCTTTTCTCGACCTGAAAAGCTCAAAAACACACAGAAATCAAATACATTATGGATATACAGAACATACCCAAAACTCATTATATGATGTTAAATCATGATGTTTCTACCCAAATCTAACAAGAATAAGCAAAATTTTATGGAAAAAAATCATTCTGAATGATGAATGAAGGTAAACCAGCTTTCCTATGCTTAAATCATGCTGAAAATGCCCCAAACGCGTTTTCTCGACCTGAAAAGCTCAAAAACACATAGAAATCAAACAAATTATGGATCTACAAAACATACCCAAAACTTATTATATGGTGTTGAATCATGATGTTTCTACTCAAATCTAACAAGAACAAGCAATATTTTGTGGAAAACATCATTCTGAATGTTGAATGAAGGTAAACCAGCTTTCCTATGCTTAAATCATGCTGAAAATGCCTCAAACGCCTTTTCTCGACCTGAAAAGCTCAAAAATACACAGAAATCAAACAAATTATGGATCTACAGAACACACCCAAAACTTATTATATGGTGTTAAATCATTATTTTTCTACCCAAATCTAACAAGAATAAGCAATATTTTGTGGAAAAAATCATTCTGAATGATGAATGAAGGTAAACCAGCTTTCCTATGCGTAAATCATGCTGAAAATGCCCCAAACGCCTTTTCTCGACCTGAAAAGCTCAAAAACACACAGAAATCAAATACATTATGGATATACAGAACATACCCAAAACTTATTATATGATGTTAAATCATGATGTTTCTACCCAAATCTAACAAGAATAAGCAAAATTTTATGGAAAAAAATCATTCTGAATGATGAATGAAGGTAAACCAGCTTTCCTTTGCTTAAATCATGCTGAAAATGCCCCAAACGCCTTTTCTCGACCTGAAAAGCTCAAAAACACATAGAAATCAAACAAATTATGGATCTACAGAACATACCCAAAACTTATTATATGGTGTTGAATCATGATGTTTCTACTCAAATCTAACAAGAATAAGCAATATTTTGTGGAAAAAATCATTCTGAATGATGAATGAAGGTAAACCAGCTTTCCTATGCTTAAATCATGCTGAAAATGCCCCAAACGCCTTTTCTCGACCTGAAAAGCTCAAAAACACACAGAAATCAAACAAATTATGGATCTACAGAACATACCCAAAACTCATTATATGATGACAAATCATGATGTTTCTATCCAAATCTAACAAGAATAAGCAATATTTTATGGAAAAAAATCATTCTGAATGATGAATGAAGGTAAACCAGCTTTCCGATGCTTAAATCATGCTGAAAATGCCCCAAACGCCTTTTCTCGACCTGAAAAGCTCAAAAACACACAGAAATCAAACAAATTATGGATCTACAGAACATACCCAAAACTCATTATATGATGACAAATCATGATGTTTCTATCCAAATCTAACAAGAATAAGCAATATTTTATGGAAAAAAATCATTCTGAATGATGAATGAAGGTAAACCAGCTTTCCGATGCTTCAATCATGCTGAAAATGCCCCAAACGCCTTTTCTCGACCTGAAAAGCTCAAAAACACATAGAAATCAAACAAATTATGGATCTACAAAACATACCCAAAACTTATTATATGGTGTTGAATCATGATGTTTCTACTCAAATCTAACAAGAACAAGCAATATTTTGTGGAAAACATCATTCTGAATGATGAATGAAAGTAAACCAGCTTTCCTATGCTTAAATCATGCTGAAAATGCCTCAAACGCCTTTTCTCGACCTGAAAAGCTCAAAAATACACAGAAATCAAACAAATTATGGATCTACAGAACACACCCAAAACTTATTATATGGTGTTAAATCATTATTTTTCTACCCAAATCTAACAAGAATAAGCAATATTTTGTGGAAAAAATCATTCTGAATGATGAATGAAGGTAAACCAGCTTTCCTATGCTTAAATCATGCTGAAAATGCCCCAAACGCCTTTTCTCGACCTGAAAAGCTCAAAAACACACAGAAATCAAACAAATTATGGATCTACAGAACATACCCAAAACTTATTACATGGTGTTGAATCATGATGTTTCTACTCAAATCTAACAAGAATAAGCCATATTTTGTGGAAAACATCATTCTGAATGATGAATGAAGGTAAACCAGCTTTCCTATGCTTAAATCATGCTGAAAATGCCTCAAACGCCTTTTCTCGACCTGAAAAGCTCAAAAACACATAGAATTCAAATACATTATGGATATACAGAACATACCCAAAACTCATTATATGATGTTAAATCATGATGTTTCTACCCAAATCTAACAAGAATAAGCAAAATTTTATGGAAAAAAATCATTCTGAATGATGAATGAAGGTAAACCAGCTTTCCTATGCTTAAATCATGCTGAAAATGCCCCAAACGCCTTTTCTCGACCTGAAAAGCTCAAAAACACATAGAAATCAAACAAATTATGGATCTACAGAACATATCCAAAACTCATTATATGATGTTAAATCATGATGTTTCTACCCACATCTAACAAGAATAAGCAATATTTTATGGAAAAAAATCATTCTGAATGATGAATGAAGGTAAACCAGCTTTCCTATGCTTAAATCATGCTGAAAATGCCCCAAACGCGTTTTCTCGACCTGAAAAGCTCAAAAACACATAGAAATCAAACAAATTATGGATCTACAGAACATACCCAAAACTTATTACATGGTGTTGAATCATGATGTTTCTACTCAAATCTAACAAGAATAAGCCATATTTTGTGGAAAAAATCATTCTGAATGATGAATGAAGGTAAACCAGCTTTCCGATGCGAAAATCATGCTGAAAATGCCCCAAACGCCTTTTCTCGACCTGAAAAGCTCAAAAACACACAGAAATCAAATACATTGTGGATTTACAGAACATACCCAAAACTCATTATATGATGACAAATCATGATGTTTCTATCCAAATCTAACAAGAATAAGCAATATTTTATGGAAAAAAATCATTCTGAATGATGAATGAAGGTAAACCAGCTTTCCTATGCGTAAATCATGCTGAAAATGCCCCAAACGCCTTTTCTCGACCTGAAAAGCTCAAAAACACACAGAAATCAAATACATTGTGGATCTACAGAACATACCCAAAACTCATTATATGATGACAAATCATGATGTTTCTACTCAAATCTAACAAGAAAAAGCAATATTTTGTGGAAAAAATCATTCTGAATGATGAATGAAGGTAAACCAGCTTTCCTATGCTTAAATCATGCTGAAAATGCCCCAAACGCCTTTTCTCGACCTGAAAAGCTCAAAAACACACAGAAATCAAACAAATTATGGATCTACAGAACATACCCAAAACTCATTATATGATGTTAAATCATGATGTTTCTACCCAAATCTAACAAGAATAAGTAAAATTTTATGGAAAAAAATCATTCTGAATGATGAATGAAGGTAAACCAGCTTTCCTATGCGTAAATCATGCTGAAAATGCCCCAAACGCCTTTTCTCGACCTGAAAAGCTCAAAAACACATAGAAATCAAACAAATTATGGATCTACAGAACATACCCAAAACTTATTATATGGTGTTGAATCATGGTGGTTCTACTCAAATCTAACAAGAATAAGCAATATTTTGTGGAAAAAATCATTCTGAATGATGAATGAAGGTAAACCAGCTTTCCTATGCTTAAATCATGCTGAAAATGCCTCAAACGCCTTTTCTCGACCTGAAAAGCTCAAAAACACATAGAATTCAAATACATTATGGATATACAGAACATACCCAAAACTCATTATATGATGTTAAATCATGATGTTTCTACCCAAATCTAACAAGAATAAGCAAAATTTTATGGAAAAAAATCATTCTGAATGATGAATGAAGGTAAACCAGCTTTCCTATGCTTAAATCATGCTGAAAATGCCCCAAACGCCTTTTCTCGACCTGAAAAGCTCAAAAACACATAGAAATCAAACAAATTATGGATCTACAGAACATATCCAAAACTCATTATATGATGTTAAATCATGATGTTTCTACCCACATCTAACAAGAATAAGCAATATTTTATGGAAAAAAATCATTCTGAATGATGAATGAAGGTAAACCAGCTTTCCTATGCTTAAATCATGCTGAAAATGCCCCAAACGCGTTTTCTCGACCTGAAAAGCTCAAAAACACATAGAAATCAAACAAATTATGGATCTACAGAACATACCCAAAACTTATTACATGGTGTTGAATCATGATGTTTCTACTCAAATCTAACAAGAATAAGCCATATTTTGTGGAAAAAATCATTCTGAATGATGAATGAAGGTAAACCAGCTTTCCGATGCGAAAATCATGCTGAAAATGCCCCAAACGCCTTTTCTCGACCTGAAAAGCTCAAAAACACACAGAAATCAAATACATTGTGGATTTACAGAACATACCCAAAACTCATTATATGATGACAAATCATGATGTTTCTATCCAAATCTAACAAGAATAAGCAATATTTTATGGAAAAAAATCATTCTGAATGATGAATGAAGGTAAACCAGCTTTCCTATGCGTAAATCATGCTGAAAATGCCCCAAACGCCTTTTCTCGACCTGAAAAGCTCAAAAACACACAGAAATCAAATACATTGTGGATCTACAGAACATACCCAAAACTCATTATATGATGACAAATCATGATGTTTCTACTCAAATCTAACAAGAAAAAGCAATATTTTGTGGAAAAAATCATTCTGAATGATGAATGAAGGTAAACCAGCTTTCCTATGCTTAAATCATGCTGAAAATGCCCCAAACGCCTTTTCTCGACCTGAAAAGCTCAAAAACACACAGAAATCAAACAAATTATGGATCTACAGAACATACCCAAAACTCATTATATGATGTTAAATCATGATGTTTCTACCCAAATCTAACAAGAATAAGTAAAATTTTATGGAAAAAATCATTCTGAATGATGAATGAAGGTAAACCAGCTTTCCTATGCGTAAATCATGCTGAAAATGCCCCAAACGCCTTTTCTCGACCTGAAAAGCTCAAAAACACATAGAAATCAAACAAATTATGGATCTACAGAACATACCCAAAACTTATTATATGGTGTTGAATCATGGTGGTTCTACTCAAATCTAACAAGAATAAGCAATATTTTGTGGAAAAAATCATTCTGAATGATGAATGAAGGTAAACCAGCTTTCCTATGCTTAAATCATGCTGAAAATGCCCCAAACGCCTTTTCTCGACCTGAAAAGCTCAAAAACACACAGAAATCAAATACATTATGGATCTACAGAACATACCCAAAACTTATTATATGGTGTTGAATCATGAAGTTTCTACTAAAATATAACAAGAATAAGCAATATTTTGTGAAAAACATCATTCTGAATGATGAATGAAGGTAAACCAGCTTTCCTATGCTTAAATCATGCTGAAAACGCCCCAAACGCCTTTTCTCGACCTGAAAAGCTCAAAAACACACAGAAATCAAATACATTATGGATCTACAGAACATACCCAAAACTTATTATATGGTGTTGAATCATGATGTTTCTACTCAAATCTAACAAGAATAAGCAATATTTTGTGGAAAAAATCATTCTGAATGATGAATGAAGGTAAACCAGCTTTCCTATGCTTAAATCATGCTGAAAATGCCCCAAACGCCTTTTCTCGACCTGAAAAGCTCAAAAACACACAGAAATCAAACAAATTATGGATCTACAGAACATACCCAAAACTCATTATATGATGTTAAATCATGATGTTTCTACCCAAATCTAACAAGAATAAGCAATATTTTATGGAAAAAATCATTCTGAATGATGAATGAAGGTAAACCAGCTTTCCTATGCTTAAATCATGCTGAAAATGCCCCAAACGCGTTTTCTCGACCTGAAAAGCTCAAAAACACATAGAAATCAAACAAATTATGGATCTACAGAACATACCCAAAACTTATTATATGGTGTTGAATCATGATGTCTCTACTCAGATCTAACAAGAATAAGTAATATTTTGTGGAAAAAATCATTCTGAATGATGAATGAAGGTAAACCAGCTTTCCTATGCGTAAATCATGCTGAAAATGCCCCAAACGCCTTTTCTCGACCTGAAAAGCTCAAAAACACATAGAAATCAAACAAATTATGGATCTACAGAACATACCCAAAATTTATTATATGGTGTTGAATCATGGTGGTTCTACTCAAATCTAACAAGAATAAGCAATATTTTGTGGAAAAAAAATCATTCTGAATGATGAATGAAGGTAAACCAGCTTTCCTATGCTTAAATCATGCTGAAAATGCCCCAAACGCCTTTTCTCAACCTGAAAAGCTCAAAAACACACAGAAATCAAATACATTATGGATATACAGAACATACCCAAAACTCATTATATGATGTTAAATCATGATGTTTCTACTCAAATCTAACAAGAATAAGCAAAATTTTATGGAAAAAAATCATTCTGAATGATGAATGAAGGTAAACCAGGTTTCCTATGCGTAAATCATGCTGAAAATGCCCCAAACGCCTTTTCTCGACCTGAAAAGCTCAAAAACACATAGAAATCAAACAAATTATGGATCTACAGAACATATCCAAAACTCATTATATGATGTTAAATCATGATGTTTCTACCCACATCTAACAAGAATAAGCAATATTTTATGGAAAAAAATCATTCTGAATGATGAATGAAGGTAAACCAGCTTTCCTATGCTTAAATCATGCTGAAAATGCCCCAAACGCGTTTTCTCGACCTGAAAAGCTCAAAAACACATAGAAATCAAACAAATTATGGATCTACAGAACATACCCAAAACTTATTACATGGTGTTGAATCATGATGTTTCTACTCAAATCTAACAAGAATAAGCCATATTTTGTGGAAAAAATCATTCTGAATGATGAATGAAGGTAAACCAGCTTTCCGATGCGAAAATCATGCTGAAAATGCCCCAAACGCCTTTTCTCGACCTGAAAAGCTCAAAAACACACAGAAATCAAATACATTGTGGATTTACAGAACATACCCAAAACTCATTATATGATGACAAATCATGATGTTTCTATCCAAATCTAACAAGAATAAGCAATATTTTATGGAAAAAAATCATTCTGAATGATGAATGAAGGTAAACCAGCTTTCCTATGCGTAAATCATGCTGAAAATGCCCCAAACGCCTTTTCTCGACCTGAAAAGCTCAAAAACACACAGAAATCAAATACATTGTGGATCTACAGAACATACCCAAAACTCATTATATGATGACAAATCATGATGTTTCTACTCAAATCTCACAAGAATAAGCAATATTATGTGGAAAAATCATTCTGAATGATGAATGAAGGTAAACCAGCTTTCCTATGCTTAAATCATGCTGAAAATGCCCCAAACGCCTTTTCTCGACCTGAAAAGCTCAAAAACACACAGAAATCAAACAAATTATGGATCTACAGAACATACCCAAAACTCATTATATGATGTTAAATCATGATGTTTCTACCCAAATCTAACAAGAATAAGTAAAATTTTATGGAAAAAAATCATTCTGAATGATGAATGAAGGTAAACCAGCTTTCCTATGCGTAAATCATGCTGAAAATGCCCCAAACGCCTTTTCTCGACCTGAAAAGCTCAAAAACACATAGAAATCAAACAAATTATGGATCTACAGAACATACCCAAAATTTATTATATGGTGTTGAATCATGGTGGTTCTACTCAAATCTAACAAGAATAAGCAATATTTTGTGGAAAAAAAATCATTCTGAATGATGAATGAAGGTAAACCAGCTTTCCTATGCTTAAATCATGCTGAAAATGCCCCAAACGCCTTTTCTCAACCTGAAAAGCTCAAAAACACACAGAAATCAAATACATTATGGATATACAGAACATACCCAAAACTCATTATATGATGTTAAATCATGATGTTTCTACTCAAATCTAACAAGAATAAGCAAAATTTTATGGAAAAAAATCATTCTGAATGATGAATGAAGGTAAACCAGGTTTCCTATGCGTAAATCATGCTGAAAATGCCCCAAACGCCTTTTCTCGACCTGAAAAGCTCAAAAACACATAGAAATCAAATACATTATGGATCTACAGAACATACCCAAAACTTATTATATGATGTTAAATCATGATGTTTCTACCCAAATCTAACAAGAATAAGCAATATTTTATGGAAAAAATCATTCTGAATGATGAATGAAGGTAAACGAGCTTTCCTATGCTTAAATCATGCTGAAAATGCCCCAAACGCCTTTTGTCGACCTGAAAAGCTCAAAAACACACAGAAATCAAATACATTGTGGATCTACAGAACATACCCAAAACTCATTATATGATGACAAATCATGATGTTTCTATCCAAATCTAACAAGAATAAGCAATATTTTATGGAAAAAAATCATTCTGAATGATGAATGAAGATAAACCAGCTTTCCTATGCTTCAATCATGCTGAAAATGCCCCAAACGCCTTTTCTCGACCTGAAAAGCTCAAAAACACACAGAAATCAAACAAATTATGGATCTACGGAACATACCCAAAACTCATTATTTGATGTTAAATCATGATGTTTCTACCCAAATCTAACAAGAATCAGCAATATTTTATGGAAAAAAATCATTCTGAATGATGAATGAAGGTAAACCAGCTTTCCTATGCTTAAATCATGCTGAAAATGCCCCAAACGCGTTTTCTCGACCTGAAAAGCTCAAAAACACATAGAAATCAAACAAATTATGGATCTACAGAACATACCCAAAACTTATTATATGGTGTTGAATCATGATGTCTCTACTCAGATCTAACAAGAATAAGTAATATTTTGTGGAAAAAATCATTCTGAATGATGAATGAAGGTAAACCAGCTTTCCTATGCGTAAATCATGCTGAAAATGCCCCAAACGCCTTTTCTCGACCTGAAAAGCTCAAAAACACATAGAAATCAAACAAATTATGGATCTACAGAACATACCCAAAACTTATTATATGGTGTTGAATCATGGTGGTTCTACTCAAATCTAACAAGAATAAGCAATATTTTGTGGAAAAAATCATTCTGAATGATGAATGAAGGTAAACCAGCTTTCCTATGCTTAAATCATGCTGAAAATGCCC
This sequence comes from Synanceia verrucosa, assembly GCA_029721515.1. Lineage (NCBI taxonomy): Eukaryota > Metazoa > Chordata > Actinopteri > Perciformes > Synanceiidae > Synanceia > Synanceia verrucosa. The sequence continues at coordinate 2,145,708 of CM056564.1, read as the reverse complement.
CAAACGCCTTTTCTCAACCTGAAAAGCTCAAAAACACACAGAAATCAAATACATTATGGATATACAGAACATACCCAAAACTCATTATATGATGTTAAATCATGATGTTTCTACTCAAATCTAACAAGAAAAAGCAATATTTTAAGGAAAAAAATCATTCTGAATGATGAATGAAGGTAAACCAGCTTTCCTATGCTTAAATCATGCTGAAAATGCCTCAAACGCCTTTTCTCGACCTGAAAAGCTCAAAAACACACAGAATTCAAATACATTATGGATCTACAGAACATATCCAAAACTCATTATATGATGTTAAATCATGATGTTTCTACCCACATCTAACAAGAATAAGCAATATTTTGTGGAAAAAATCATTCTGAATGATGAATGAAGGTAAACCAGCTTTCCTATGCTTAAATCATGCTGAAAATGCCCCAAACGCCTTTTTTCGACCTGAAAAGCTCAAAAACACACAGAAATCAAACAAATTATGGATCTACGGAACATACCCAAAACTCATTATATGATGTTAAATCATGATGTTTCTACCCACATCTAACAAGAATAAGCAATATTTTGTGGAAAAAATCATTCTGAATGATGAATGAAGGTAAACCAGCTTTCCTATGCTTAAATCATGCTGAAAATGCCCCAAACGCCTTTTTTCGACCTGAAAAGCTCAAAAACACACAGAAATCAAACAAATTATGGATCTACGGAACATACCCAAAACTCATTATATGATGTTAAATCATGATGTTTCTACCCAAATCTAACAAGAATCAGCAATATTTTATGGAAAAAAATCATTCTGAATGATGAATGAAGGTAAACCAGCTTTCCTATGCTTAAATCATGCTGAAAATGCCCCAAACGCGTTTTCTCGACCTGAAAAGCTCAAAAACACATAGAAATCAAACAAATTATGGATCTACAGAACATACCCAAAACTTATTATATGGTGTTGAATCATGATGTCTCTACTCAGATCTAACAAGAATAAGTAATATTTTGTGGAAAAAATCATTCTGAATGATGAATGAAGGTAAACCAGCTTTCCTATGCGTAAATCATGCTGAAAATGCCCCAAACGCCTTTTCTCGACCTGAAAAGCTCAAAAACACATAGAAATCAAACAAATTATGGATCTACAGAACATACCCAAAACTTATTATATGGTGTTGAATCATGGTGGTTCTACTCAAATCTAACAAGAATAAGCAATATTTTGTGGAAAAAATCATTCTGAATGATGAATGAAGGTAAACCAGCTTTCCTATGCTTAAATCATGCTGAAAATGCCCCAAACGCCTTTTCTCAACCTGAAAAGCTCAAAAACACACAGAAATCAAATACATTATGGATATACAGAACATACCCAAAACTCATTATATGATGTTAAATCATGATGTTTCTACCCAAATCTAACAAGAATAAGCAAAATTTTATGGAAAAAAATCATTCTGAATGATGAATGAAGGTAAACCAGCTTTCCTATGCTTCAATCATGCTGAAAATGCCCCAAACGCCTTTTCTCGACCTGAAAAGCTCAAAAACACATAGAAATCAAACAAATTATGGATCTACAGAACATATCCAAAACTCATTATATGATGTTAAATCATGATGTTTCTACCCACATCTAACAAGAATAAGCAATATTTTAAGGAAAAAAATCATTCTGAATGATGAATGAAGGTAAACCAGCTTTCCTATGCTTAAATCATGCTGAAAATGCCCCAAACGCCTTTTCTCGACCTGAAAAGCTCAAAAACACATAGAAATCAAATACATTATGGATCTACAGAACATACCCAAAACTTATTATATGATGTCAAATCATGATGTTTCTACCCAAATCTAACAAGAATAAGCAATATTTTATGGAAAAAATCATTCTGAATGATGAATGAAGGTAAACGAGCTTTCCTATGCTTAAATCATGCTGAAAATGCCCCAAACGCCTTTTGTCGACCTGAAAAGCTCAAAAACACACAAAAATCAAATACATTGTGGATCTACAGAACATACCCAAAACTCATTATATGATGACAAATCATGATGTTTCTATCCAAATCTAACAAGAATAAGCAATATTTTATGGAAAAAAATCATTCTGAATGATGAATGAAGGTAAACCAGCTTTCCTATGCTTAAATCATGCTGAAAATGCCCCAAACGCGTTTTCTCGACCTGAAAAGCTCAAAAACACATAGAAATCAAACAAATTATGGATCTACAGAACATACCCAAAACTTATTATATGGTGTTGAATCATGATGTTTCTACTCAGATCTAACAAGAACAAGTAATATTTTGTGGAAAAAATCATTCTGAATGATGAATGAAGGTAAACCAGCTTTGCTATGCGTAAATCATGCTGAAAATGCCCCAAACGCCTTTTGTCGACCTGAAAAGCTCAAAAACACACAGAAATCAAATACATTGTGGATCTACAGAACATACCCAACACTCATTATATGATGACAAATCATGATGTTTCTATCCAAATCTAACAAGAATAAGCAATATTTTATGGAAAAAAATCATTCTGAATGATGAATGAAGGTAAACCAGCTTTCCTATGCTTCAATCATGCTGAAAATGCCCCAAACGCCTTTTCTCGACCTGAAAAGCTCAAAAACACATAGAAATCAAATACATTATGGATCTACAGAACATACCCAAAACTTATTATATGTTGTTGAATCATGATGTTTCTACTCAGATCTAACAAGAAAAAGCAATATTTTGTGGAAAAAATCATTCTGAATGATGAATGAAGGTAAACCAGCTTTCCTATGCTTAAATCATGCTGAAAATGCCTCAAACGCCTTTTCTCGACCTGAAAAGCTCAAAAACACACAGAATTCAAATACATTATGGATATACAGAACATACCCAAAACTCATTATATGATGTTAAATCATGATGTTTCTACCCAAATCTAACAAGAATAAGCAAAATTTTATGGAAAAAAATCATTCTGAATGATGAATGAAGGTAAACCAGCTTTCCTATGCTTAAATCATGCTGAAAATGCCCCAAACGCCTTTTCTCGACCTGAAAAGCTCAAAAACACATAGAAATCAAACAAATTATGGATCTACAGAACATACCCAAAACTTATTATATGGTGTTGAATCATGATGTTTCTACTCAAATCTAACAAGAATAAGCAATATTTTGTGGAAAACATCATTCTGAATGATGAATGAAGGTAAACCAGCTTTCCTATGCTTAAATCATGCTGAAAATGCCCCAAACGCCTTTTCTCGACCTGAAAAGCTCAAAAACACATAGAAATCAAACAATTTATGGATCTACAGAACATACCCAAAACTTATTATATGGTGTTGAATCATGGTGGTTCTACTCAAATCTAACAAGAATACGCAATATTTTGTGGAAAAAATCATTCTGAATGATGAATGAAGGTAAACCAGCTTTCCTATGCTTAAATCATGCTGAAAATGCCCCAAACGCCTTTTCTCGACCTGAAAAGCTCAAAAACACATAGAAATCAAACAAATTATGGATCTACAGAACATACCCAAAACTTATTATATGGTGTTGAATCATGATGTTTCTACTCAAATCTAACAAGAATAAGCAATATTTTATTTAAAAAAATCATTCTGAATGATGAATGAAGGTAAACCAGCTTTCCTATGCTTAAATCATGCTGAAAATGCCCCAAACGCCTTTTCTCGAAAAGCTCAAAAACACATAGAAATCAAACAAATTATGGATCTACAAAACATACCCAAAACTTATTATATGGTGTTGAATCATGATGTTTCTACTCAAATCTAACAAGAATAAGCAATATTTTGTGGAAAAAATCATTCTGAATGATGAATGAAGGTAAACCAGCTTTCCTATGCTTAAATTGTGCTGAAAATGCCCCAAACGCCTTTTCTCGACCTGAAAAGCTCAAAAACACACAGAAATCAAATACATTATGGATCCACAGAACATACCCAAAACTCATTATATGATGTTAAATCATGATGTTTCTACCCAAATCTAACAAGAATAAGCAAAATTTTATGGAAAAAAATCATTCTGAATGATGAATGAAGGTAAACCAGCTTTCCTATGCTTAAATCATGCTGAAAATGCCCCAAACGCCTTTTCTCGACCTGAAAAGCTCAAAAACACATAGAAATCAAACAAATTATGGATCTACAGAACATACCCAAAACTTATTATATGGTGTTGAATCATGATGTTTCTACTCAAATCTAACAAGAATAAGCAATATTTTGTGGAAAACATCATTCTGAATGATGAATGAAGGTAAACCAGCTTTCCTATGCTTAAATCATGCTGAAAATGCCCCAAACGCCTTTTCTCGACCTGAAAAGCTCAAAAACACATAGAAATCAAACAATTTATGGATCTACAGAACATACCCAAAACTTATTATATGGTGTTGAATCATGGTGGTTCTACTCAAATCTAACAAGAATAAGCAATATTTTGTGGAAAAAATCATTCTGAATGATGAATGAAGGTAAACCAGCTTTCCTATGCTTAAATCATGCTGAAAATGCCCCAAACGCCTTTTCTCGACCTGAAAAGCTCAAAAACACATAGAAATCAAACAAATTATGGATCTACAGAACATACCCAAAACTTATTATATGGTGTTGAATCATGGTGGTTCTACTCAAATCTAACAAGAATAAGCAATATTTTGTGGAAAAAATCATTCTGAATGATGAATGAAGGTAAACCAGCTTTCCTATGCTTAAATCATGCTGAAAATGCCCCAAACGCCTTTTCTCGACCTGAAAAGCTCAAAAACACATAGAAATCAAACAAATTATGGATCTACAGAACATACCCAAAACTTATTATATGGTGTTGAATCATGATGTTTCTACTCAAATCTAACAAGAATAAGCAATATTTTGTGGAAAACATCATTCTGAATGATGAATGAAGGTAAACCAGCTTTCCTATGCGTAAATCATGCTGAAAATGCCCCAAACGCCTTTTCTCGACCTGAAAAGCTCAAAAACACATAGAAATCAAACAAATTATGGATCTACAAAACATACCCAAAACTTATTATATGGTGTTGAATCATGATGTTTCTACTCAAATCTAACAAGAATAAGGCAATATTTTATTTAAAAAAATCATTCTGAATGATGAATGAAGGTAAACCAGCTTTCCTATGCTTAAATCATGCTGAAAATGCCCCAAACGCCTTTTCTCGAAAAGCTCAAAAACACATAGAAATCAAACAAATTATGGATCTACAGAACATACCCAAAACTTATTATATGGTGTTGAATCATGGTGGTTCTACTCAAATCTAACAAGAAAAAGCAATATTTTGTGGAAAAAATCATTCTGAATGATGAATGAAGGTAAACCAGCTTTCCTATGCTTAAATCATGCTGAAAATGCCTCAAACGCCTTTTCTCGACCTGAAAAGCTCAAAAACACACAGAATTCAAATACATTATGGATCTACAGAACATACCCAACACTCATTATATGATGACAAATCATGATGTTTCTATCCAAATCTAACAAGAATAAGCAATATTTTATGGAAAAAAATCATTCTGAATGATGAATGAAGGTAAACCAGCTTTCCTATGCTTCAATCATGCTGAAAATGCCCCAAACGCCTTTTCTCGACCTGAAAAGCTCAAAAACACATAGAAATCAAATACATTATGGATCTACAGAACATACCCAAAACTTATTATATGGTGTTGAATCATGATGTTTCTACTCAGATCTAACAAGAAAAAGCAATATTTTGTGGAAAAAATCATTCTGAATGATGAATGAAGGTAAACCAGCTTTCCTATGCTTAAATCATGCTGAAAATGCCTCAAACGCCTTTTCTCGACCTGAAAAGCTCAAAAACACACAGAATTCAAATACATTATGGATATACAGAACATACCCAAAACTTATTATATGATGTTAAATCATGATGTTTCTACACAAATCTAATAAGAATGAGCAAAATTTTATGGAAAAAAATCATTCTGAATGATGAATGAAGGTAAACCAGCTTTCCTATGCTTAAATCATGCTGAAAATGCCCCAAACGCCTTTTCTCGACCTGAAAAGCTCAAAAACACATAGAAATCAAATACATTATGGATCTACAGAACATACCCAAAACTTATTATATGTTGTTGAATCATGATGTTTCTACTCAGATCTAACAAGAATAAGTAATATTTTGTGGAAAAAATCATTCTGAATGATGAATGAAGGTAAACCAGCTTTCCTATGCTTAAATCATGCTGAAAATGCCCCAAACGCCTTTTCTCGACCTGAAAAGCTCAAAAACACATAGAAATCAAACAAATTATGGATCTACAGAACATACCCAAAACTTATTATATGGTGTTGAATCATGATGTTTCTACTCAAATCTAACAAGAATAAGCAATATTTTGTGGAAAACATCATTCTGAATGATGAATGAAGGTAAACCAGCTTTCCTATGCTTAAATCATGCTGAAAATGCCCCAAACGCCTTTTCTCGACCTGAAAAGCTCAAAAACACATAGAAATCAAACAATTTATGGATCTACAGAACATACCCAAAACTTATTATATGGTGTTGAATCATGGTGGTTCTACTCAAATCTAACAAGAATAAGCAATATTTTGTGGAAAAAATCATTCTGAATGATGAATGAAGGTAAACCAGCTTTCCTGTGCTTAAATTGTGCTGAAAATGCCCCAAACGCCTTTTCTCGACCTGAAAAGCTCAAAAACACACAGAAATCAAATACATTATGGATCCACAGAACATACCCAAAACTCATTATATGATGTTAAATCATGATGTTTCTACCCAAATCTAACAAGAATAAGCAAAATTTTATGGAAAAAAATCATTCTGAATGATGAATGAAGGTAAACCAGCTTTCCTATGCTTAAATCATGCTGAAAATGCCCCAAACGCCTTTTCTCGACCTGAAAAGCTCAAAAACACATAGAAATCAAACAAATTATGGATCTACAGAACATACCCAAAACTTATTATATGGTGTTGAATCATGATGTTTCTACTCAAATCTAACAAGAATAAGCAATATTTTGTGGAAAACATCATTCTGAATGATGAATGAAGGTAAACCAGCTTTCCTATGCTTAAATCATGCTGAAAATGCCCCAAACGCCTTTTCTCGACCTGAAAAGCTCAAAAACACATAGAAATCAAACAATTTATGGATCTACAGAACATACCCAAAACTTATTATATGGTGTTGAATCATGGTGGTTCTACTCAAATCTAACAAGAATAAGCAATATTTTGTGGAAAAAATCATTCTGAATGATGAATGAAGGTAAACCAGCTTTCCTATGCTTAAATCATGCTGAAAATGCCCCAAACGCCTTTTCTCGACCTGAAAAGCTCAAAAACACATAGAAATCAAACAAATTATGGATCTACAGAACATACCCAAAACTTATTATATGGTGTTGAATCATGATGTTTCTACTCAAATCTAACAAGAATAAGCAATATTTTATTTAAAAAAATCATTCTGAATGATGAATGAAGGTAAACCAGCTTTCCTATGCTTAAATCATGCTGAAAATGCCCCAAACGCCTTTTCTCGACCTGAAAAGCTCAAAAACACACAAAATTCAAATACATTATGGATATACAGAACATACCCAAAACTCATTATATGATGTTAAATCATGATGTTTCTACCCAAATCTAACAAGAATAAGCAAAATTTTATGGAAAAAAATCATTCTGAATGATGAATGAAGGTAAACCAGCTTTCCTATGCTTAAATCATGCTGAAAATGCCCCAAACGCCTTTTGTCGACCTGAAAAGCTCAAAAACACACAGAAATCAAATACATTGTGGATCTACAGAACATACCCAACACTCATTATATGATGACAAATCATGATGTTTCTATCCAAATCTAACAAGAAAAAGCAATATTTTGTTGAAAAAATCATTCTGAATGATGAATGAAGGTAAACCAGCTTTCCTATGCTTAAATCATGCTGAAAATGCCTCAAACGCCTTTTCTCGACCTGAAAAGCTCAAAAACACACAGAATTCAAATACATTATGGATATACAGAACATACCCAAAACTCATTATATGATGTTAAATCATGATGTTTCTACCCAAATCTGACAAGAATAAGCAAAATTTTATGGAAAAAAATCATTCTGAATGATGAATGAAGGTAAACCAGCTTTCCTATGCTTAAATCATGCTGAAAATGCCCCAAACGCCTTTTCTCGACCTGAAAAGCTCAAAAACACATAGAAATCAAATACATTATGGATCTACAGAACATACCCAAAACTTATTATATGGTGTTGAATCATGATGTTTCTACTCAGATCTAACAAGAATAAGTAATATTTTGTGGAAAAAATCATTCTGAATGATGAATGAAGGTAAACCAGCTTTCCTATGCTTCAATCATGCTGAAAATGCCCCAAACGCCTTTTCTCGACCTGAAAAGCTCAAAAACACATAGAAATCAAACAAATTATGGATCTACAAAACATACCCAAAACTTATTATATGGTGTTGAATCATGATGTTTCTACTCAGATCTAACAAGAATAAGTAATATTTTGTGGAAAAAATCATTCTGAATGATGAATGAAGGTAAACCAGCTTTCCTATGCTTAAATCATGCTGAAAATGCCCCAAACGCCTTTTCTCGACCTGAAAAGCTCAAAAACACATAGAAATCAAACAAATTATGGATCTACAGAACATACCCAAAACTTATTATATGGTGTTGAATCATGATGTTTCTACTCAAATCTAACAAGAATAAGCAATATTTTGTGGAAAACATCATTCTGAATGATGAATGAAGGTAAACCAGCTTTCCTATGCTTAAATCATGCTGAAAATGCCCCAAACGCCTTTTCTCGACCTGAAAAGCTAAAAAACACATAGAAATCAAACAATTTATGGATCTACAGAACATACCCAAAACTTATTATATGGTGTTGAATCATGGTGGTTCTACTCAAATCTAACAAGAATAAGCAATATTTTGTGGAAAACATCATTCTGAATGATGAATGAAGGTAAACCAGCTTTCCTATGCGTAAATCATGCTGAAAATGCCCCAAACGCCTTTTCTCGACCTGAAAAGCTCAAAAACACATAGAAATCAAACAAATTATGGATCTACAAAACATACCCAAAACTTATTATATGGTGTTGAATCATGATGTTTCTACTCAAATCTAACAAGAATAAGCAATATTTTATGGAAAAAAATCATTCTGAATGATGAATGAAGGTAAACCAGCTTTCCTATGCTTAAATCATGCTGAAAATGCCCCAAACGCCTTTTCTCGACCTGAAAAGCTCAAAAACACATAGAAATCAAAGAAATTATGGATCTACAGAACATACCCAAAACTTATTATATGGTGTTGAATCATGATGTTTCTACTCAAATCTAACAAGAATAAGCAATATTTTGTGGAAAAAATCATTCTGAATGATGAATGAAGGTAAACCAGCTTTCCTATGCTTAAATCATGCTGAAAATGCCCCAAACGCCTTTTCTCGACCTGAAAAGCTCAAAAACACACAGAAATCAAACAAATTATGGATCTACAGAACATACCCAAAACTCATTATATGATGTTAAATCATGATGTATCTACTCAAATCTAACAAGAATAAGCAATATTTTGTGGAAAAAATCATTCTGAATGATGAATGAAGGTAAACCAGCTTTCCTATGCTTAAATCATGCTGAAAATGCCCCAAACGCCTTTTCTCGACCTGAAAAGCTCAAAAACACATAGAAATCAAACAAATTATGGATCTACAGAACATACCCAAAACTTATTATATGGTGTTGAATCATGATGTTTCTACTCAAATCTAACAAGAATAAGCAATATTTTGTGGAAAAAATCATTCTGAATGATGAATGAAGGTAAACCAGCTTTCCTATGCTTAAATCATGCTGAAAATGCCCCAAACGCCTTTTCTCGACCTGAAAAGCTCAAAAACACATAGAAATCAAACAATTTATGGATCTACAGAACATACCCAAAACTTATTATATGGTGTTGAATCATGGTGGTTCTACTCAAATCTAACAAGAATAAGCAATATTTTGTGGAAAAAAAACATTCTGAATGATGAATGAAGGTAAACCAGCTTTCCTATGCTTAAATCATGCTGAAAATGCCCCAAACGCTTTTTTCTCGACCTGAAAAGCTCAAAAACACATAGAAATCAAACAAATTATGGCTCTACAGAACATACCCAAAACTTATTATATGGTGCTGAATCATGATGTTTCTACTCAAATCTAACAAGAATAAGCAATATTTTATGGAAAAAAATCATTCTGAATGATGAATGAAGGTAAACCAGCTTTCCTATGCTTAAATCATGCTGAAAATGCCCCAAACGCCTTTTCTCGACCTGAAAAGCTCAAAAACACACAAAATTCAAATACATTATGGATATACAGAACATACCCAAAACTCATTATATGATGTTAAATCATGATGTTTCTACCCAAATCTGACAAGAATAAGCAAAATTTTATGGAAAAAAATCATTCTGAATGATGAATGAAGGTAAACCAGCTTTCCTATGCTTAAATCATGCTGAAAATGCCCCAAACGCCTTTTCTCGACCTGAAAAGCTCAAAAACACATAGAAATCAAATACATTATGGATCTACAGAACATACCCAAAACTTATTATATGGTGTTGAATCATGATGTTTCTACTCAGATCTAACAAGAATAAGTAATATTTTGTGGAAAAAATCATTCTGAATGATGAATGAAGGTAAACCAGCTTTCCTATGCTTCAATCATGCTGAAAATGCCCCAAACGCCTTTTCTCGACCTGAAAAGCTCAAAAACACATAGAAATCAAACAAATTATGGATCTACAGAACATACCCAAAACTTATTATATGGTGTTGAATCATGATGTTTCTACTCAGATCTAACAAGAATAAGTAATATTTTGTGGAAAAAATCATTCTGAATGATGAATGAAGGTAAACCAGCTTTCCTATGCTTAAATCATGCTGAAAATGCCCCAAACGCCTTTTCTCGACCTGAAAAGCTCAAAAACACATAGAAATCAAACAAATTATGGATCTACAGAACATACCCAAAACTTATTATATGGTGTTGAATCATGATGTTTCTACTCAAATCTAACAAGAATAAGCAATATTTTGTGGAAAAAATCATTCTGAATGATGAATGAAGGTAAACCAGCTTTCCTATGCTTAAATCATGCTGAAAATGCCCCAAACGCCTTTTCTCGACCTGAAAAGCTCAAAAACACATAGAAATCAAACAAATTATGGATCTACAGAACATACCCAAAACTTATTATATGGTGTTGAATCATGATGTTTCTACTCAAATCTAACAAGAATAAGCAATATTTTGTGGAAAAAATCATTCTGAATGATGAATGAAGGTAAACCAGCTTTCCTATGCGTAAATCATGCTGAAAATGCCCCAAACGCCTTTTCTCGACCTGAAAAGCTCAAAAACACATAGAAATCAAACAAATTATGGATCTACAGAACATACCCAAAACTTATTATATGGTGTTGAATCATGATGTTTCTACTCAAATCTAACAAGAATAAGCAATATTTTATGGAAAAAAATCATTCTGAATGATGAATGAAGGTAAACCAGCTTTCCTATGCTTAAATCATGCTGAAAATGCCCCAAACGCCTTTTCTCGACCTGAAAAGCTCAAAAACACATAGAAATCAAAGAAATTATGGATCTACAGAACATACCCAAAACTTATTATATGGTGTTGAATCATGATGTTTCTACTCAAATCTAACAAGAATAAGCAATATTTTGTGGAAAAAATCATTCTGAATGATGAATGAAGGTAAACCAGCTTTCCTATGCTTAAATCATGCTGAAAATGCCCCAAACGCCTTTTCTCGACCTGAAAAGCTCAAAAACACATCGAAATCAAACAAATTATGGATCTACAGAACATACCCAAAACTCATTATATGGTGTTAAATCATTATTTTTCTACCCAAATCTAACAAGAATAAGCAATATTTTGTGGAAAAAATCATTCTGAATGATGAATGAAGGTAAACCAGCTTTCCTATGCTTAAATCATGCTGAAAATGCCCCAAACGCCTTTTCTCGACCTGAAAAGCTCAAAAATACACAGAAATCAAATACATTACGGATCTACAGAACATACCCAAAACTTATTATATGGTGTTGAATCATGATGTTTCTACTCAAATCTAACAAGAATAAGCAATATTTTGTGGAAAAAATCATTCTGAATGATGAATGAAGGTAAACCAGCTTTCCTATGCTTAAATCATGCTGAAAATGCCCCAAACGCCTTTTCTCGACCTGAAAAGCTCAAAAACACATAGAAATCAAACAAATTATGGATCTACAGAACATACCCAAAACTTATTATATGGTGTTGAATCATGATGTTTCTACTCAAATCTAACAAGAATAAGCAATATTTTGTGGAAAAAATCATTCTGAATGATGAATGAAGGTAAACCAGCTTTCCTATGCTTAAATCATGCTGAAAATGCCCCAAACGCCTTTTCTCGACCTGAAAAGCTCAAAAACACATAGAAATCAAACAAATTATGGATCTACAGAACATACCCAAAACTTATTATATGGTGTTGAATCATGATGTTTCTACTCAAATCTAACAAGAATAAGCAATATTTTGTGGAAAAAATCATTCTGAATGATGAATGAAGGTAAACCAGCTTTCCTATGCTTAAATCATGCTGAAAATGCCCCAAACGCCTTTTCTCGACCTGAAAAGCTCAAAAACACACAGAAATCAAATACATTATGGATCTACAGAACATACCCAAAACTCATTATATGTTGTTAAATCATGATGTTTCTACTCAAATCTAACAAGAATAAGCAATATTTTGTGGAAAAAATCATTCTGAATGATGAATGAAGGTAAACCAGCTTTCCTATGCTTAAATCATGCTGAAAATGCCCCAAACGCCTTTTCTCGACCTGAAAAGCTCAAAAACACATAGAAATCAAACAAATTATGGATCTACAGAACATACCCAAAACTTATTATATGGTGTTGAATCATGATGTTTCTACTCAAATCTAACAAGAATAAGCAATATTTTATGGAAAAAAATCATTCTGAATGATGAATGAAGGTAAACCAGCTTTCCTATGCTTAAATCATGCTGAAAATGCCCCAAACGCCTTTTCTCGACCTGAAAAGCTCAAAAACACACAGAAATCAAACAAATTATGGATCTACAGAACATACCCAAAACTTATTATATGGTGTTGAATCATGATGTTTCTACTCAAATCTAACAAGAATAAGCAATATTTTGTGGAAAAAATCATTCTGAATGATGAATGAAGGTAAACCAGCTTTCCTATGCTTAAATCATGCTGAAAATGCCCCAAACGCCTTTTCTCGACCTGAAAAGCTCAAAAACACACAGAAATCAAATACATTATGGATCTACAGAACATACCCAAAACTTATTATATGGTGTTGAATCATGATGTTTCTACTCAAATCTAACAAGAATAAGCAATATTTTGTGGAAAAAATCATTCTGAATGATGAATGAAGGTAAACCAGCTTTCCTATGCTTAAATCATGCTGAAAATGCCCCAAACGCCTTTTCTCGACCTGAAAAGCTCAAAAACACACAGAAATCAAATACATTATGGATCTACAGAACATACCCAAAACTCATTATATGGTGTTAAATCATTATTTTTCTACCCAAATCTAACAAGAATAAGCAATATTTTGTGGAAAAAAATCATTCTGAATGATGCATGAAGGTAAACCAGCTTTCCTATGCTTAAATCATGCTGAAAATGCCCCAAACGCCTTTTCTCGACCTGAAAAGCTCAAAAATACACAGGAATCAAATACATTATGGAACTACAGAACATACCCAAAACTCATTATATGATGTTAAATCATGATGTATCTACTCAAATCTAACAAGAATAAGCAATATTTTGTGGAAAAAATCATTCTGAATGATGAATGAAGGTAAACCAGCTTTCCTATGCTTAAATCATGCTGAAAATGCCCCAAACGCCTTTTCTCGACCTGAAAAGCTCAAAAACACACAGAAATCAAATACATTATGGATCTACAGAACATACCCAAAACTCATTATATGATGTTAAATCATGATGTTTCTACCCAAATCTAACAAGAATAAGCAACATTTTGTGGAAAAAATCATTCTGAATGATGAATGAAGGTAAACCAGCTTTCCTATGCTTAAATCATGCTGAAAATGCCCCAAACGCCTTTTCTCGACCTGAAAAGCTCAAAAACACACAGAAATCAAATACATTATGGATCTACAGAACATACCCAAAACTTATTATATGGTGTTGAATCATGATGTTTCTACTCAAATCTAACAAGAATAAGCAATATTTTGTGGAAAAAATCATTCTGAATGATGAATGAAGGTAAACCAGCTTTCCTATGCTTAAATCATGCTGAAAATGCCCCAAACGCCTTTTCTTGACCTAAAAAGCTCAAAAACACACAGAAATCAAACAAATTATGGATCTACAGAACATACCCAAAACTCATTATATGATGTTAAATCATGATGTTTCTACTCAAATCTAACAAGAATAAGCAATATTTTATTTAAAAAAATCATTCTGAATGATGAATGAATGTAAACCAGCTTTCCTATGCTTAAATCATGCTGAAAATGCCCCAAACGCCTTTTCTCGACCTGAAAAGCTCAAAAACACACAGAAATCAAATACATTATGGATCTACAGAACATACCCAAAACTCATTATATGATGTTAAATCATGATGTTTCTACCCAAATCTAACAAGAATAAGCAACATTTTGTGGAAAAAATCATTCTGAATGATGAATGAAGGTAAACCAGCTTTCCTATGCTTAAATCATGCTGAAAATGCCCCAAACGCCTTTTCTCGACCTGAAAAGCTCAAAAACACACAGAAATCAAATACATTATGGATCTACAGAACATACCCAAAACTTATTATATGGTGTTGAATCATGATGTTTCTACTCAAATCTAACAAGAATAAGCAATATTTTGTGGAAAAAATCATTCTGAATGATGAATGAAGGTAAACCAGCTTTCCTATGCTTAAATCATGCTGAAAATGCAGAAATCAAATACATTATGGATCTACAGAACATACCCAAAACTTATTATATGGTGTTGAATCATGAATTTTCTACTTAAATCTAACAAGAATAAGCAATATTTTGTGGAAAAAATCATTCTGAATGATGAATGAAGGTAAACCAGCTTTCCTATGCTTAAATCATGCTGAAAATGCCCCAAACGCCTTTTCTCGACCTGAAAAGCTCAAAAACACATAGAAATCAAACAAATTATGGATCTACAGAACATACCCAAAACTCATTATATGGTGTTAAATCATTATTTTTCTACCCAAATCTAACAAGAATAAGCAATATTTTGTGGAAAAAAATCATTCTGAATGATGCATGAAGGTAAACCAGCTTTCCTATGCTTAAATCATGCTGAAAATGCCGCAAACGCCTTTTCTCGACCTGAAAAGCTCAAAAACACACAGAAATCAAATACATTATGGATCTACAGAACATACCCAAAACTTATTATATGGTGTTGAATCATGATGTTTCTACTCAAATCTAACAAGAATAAGCAATATTTTATGGAAAAAAATCATTCTGAATGATGAATGAAGGTAAACCAGCTTTCCTATGCTTCAATCATGCTGAAAATGCCCCAAACGCCTTTTCTTGACCTAAAAAGCTCAAAAACACACAGAAATCAAACAAATTATGGATCTACAGAACATACCCAAAACTCATTATATGATGTTAAATCATGATGTTTCTACTCAAATCTAACAAGAATAAGCAATATTTTATTTAAAAAAATCATTCTGAATGATGAATGAAGGTAAACCAGCTTTCCTATGCTTAAATCATGCTGAAAATGCCCCAAACGCCTTTTCTCGACCTGAAAAGCTCAAAAACACACAGAAATCAAATACATTATGGATCTACAGAACATACCCAAAACTCATTATATGATGTTAAATCATGATGTTTCTACCCAAATCTAACAAGAATAAGCAACATTTTGTGGAAAAAATCATTCTGAATGATGAATGAAGGTAAACCAGCTTTCCTATGCTTAAATCATGCTGAAAATGCCCCAAACGCCTTTTCTCGACCTGAAAAGCTCAAAACACACAGAAATCAAATACATTATGGATCTACAGAACATACCCAAAACTTATTATATGGTGTTGAATCATGATGTTTCTACTCAAATCTAACAAGAATAAGCAATATTTTGTGGAAAAAATCATTCTGAATGATGAATGAAGGTAAACCAGCTTTCCTATGCTTAAATCATGCTGAAAATGCCCCAAACGCCTTTTCTCGACCTGAAAAGCTCAAAAACACACAGAAATCAAATACATTATGGATCTACAGAACATACCCAAAACTTATTATATGGTGTTGAATCATGAATTTTCTACTTAAATCTAACAAGAATAAGCAATATTTTGTGGAAAAAATCATTCTGAATGATGAATGAAGGTAAACCAGCTTTCCTATGCTTAAATCATGCTGAAAATGCCCCAAACGCCTTTTCTCGACCTGAAAAGCTCAAAAACACATAGAAATCAAACAAATTATGGATCTACAGAACATACCCAAAACTCATTATATGGTGTTAAATCATTATTTTTCTACCCAAATCTAACAAGAATAAGCAATATTTTGTGGAAAAAAATCATTCTGAATGATGAATGAAGGTAAACCAGCTTTCCTATGCTTAAATCATGCTGAAAATGCCCCAAACGCCTTTTCTCGACCTGAAAAGCTCAAAAACACACAGAAATCAAACAAATTATGGATCTACAGAACATACCCAAAACTTATTATATGGTGTTGAATCATGATGTTTCTACTCAAATCTAACAAGAATAAGCAATATTTTGTGGAAAAAATCATTCTGAATGATGAATGAAGGTAAACCAGCTTTCCTATGCTTAAATCATGCTGAAAATGCCCCAAACGCCTTTTCTCGACCTGAAAAGCTCAAAAACATAGAAATCAAATACATTATGGATCTACAGAACATACCCAAAACTTATTATATGGTGTTGAATCATGATGTTTCTACTCAAATCTAACAAGAATAAGCAATATTTTATGGAAAAAAATCATTCTGAATGATGAATGAAGGTAAACCAGCTTTCCTATGCGTAAATCATGCTGAAAATGCCCCAAACGCTTTTTTCTCGACCTGAAAAGCTCAAAAACACATAGAAATCAAACAAATTATGGATCTACAGAACATACCCAAAACTTATTATATGGTGTTGAATCATGATGTTTCTACTCAAATCTAACAAGAATAAGCAATATTTTGTGGAAAAAATCATTCTGAATGATGAATGAAGGTAAACCAGCTTTCCTATGCTTAAATCATGCTGAAAATGCCCCAAACGCCTTTTCTCGACCTGAAAAGCTCAAAAACACACAGAAATCAAATACATTATGGATCTACAGAACATACCCAAAACTCATTATATGATGTTAAATCATGATGTTTCTACTCAAATCTAACAAGAATAAGCAATATTTTGTGGAAAAAATCATTCTGAATGATGAATGAAGGTAAACCAGCTTTCCTATGCTTAAATCATGCTGAAAATGCCCCAAACGCCTTTTCTCGACCTGAAAAGCTCAAAAACACACAGAAATCAAATACATTATGGATCTACAGAACATACCCAAAACTCATTATATGATGTTAAATCATGATGTTTCTACCCAAATCTAACAAGAATAAGCAATATTTTGTGGAAAAAATCATTCTGAATGATGAATGAAGGTAAACCAGCTTTCCTATGCTTAAATCATGCTGAAAATGCCCCAAACGCCTTTTCTCGACCTGAAAAGCTCAAACACACACAGAACTCAAATACATTATGGATCTACAGAACATACCCAAAACTTATTATATGGTGTTGAATCATGATGTTTCTACTCAAATCTAACAAGAATAAGCAATATTTTGTGGAAAAAATCATTCTGAATGATGAATGAAGGTAAACCAGCTTTCCTATGCTTAAATCATGCTGAAAATGCCCCAAACGCCTTTTCTCGACCTGAAAAGCTCAAAAACACACAGAAATCAAATACATTACGGATCTACAGAACATACCCAAAACTTATTATATGGTGTTGAATCATGATGTTTCTACTTAAATCTAACAAGAATAAGCAATATTTTGTGGAAAAAATCATTCTGAATGATGAATGAAGGTAAACCAGCTTTCCTATGCTTAAATCATGCTGAAAATGCCCCAAACGCCTTTTCTCGACCTGAAAAGCTCAAAACCACATAGAAATCAAACAAATTATGGATCTAGAGAACAAACCCAAAAGTTATTATATGGTGCTGAATCATGATGTTTCTACTCAAATCTAACAAGAATAAGCAATATTTTATGGAAAAAAATCATTCTGAATGATGAATGAAGGTAAACCAGCTTTCCTATGCTTAAATCATGCTGAAAATGCCCCAAACGCCTTTTCTCGACCTGAAAAGCTCAAAAACACATAGAAATCAAACAAATTATGGATCTACAGAACATACCCAAAACTTATTATATGGTGTTGAATCATGATGTTTCTACTCAAATCTAACAAGAATAAGCAATATTTTATGGAAAAAAATCATTCTGAATGATGAATGAAGGTAAACCAGCTTTCCTATGCTTAAATCATGCTGAAAATGCCCCAAACGCCTTTTCTCGACCTGAAAAGCTCAAAATTACACAGGAATCAAATACATTATGGATCTACAGAACATACCCAAAACTCATTATATGGTGTTGAATCATGATGTTTCTACTCAAATCTAACAAGAATAAGCAATATTTTGTGGAAAAAATCATTCTGAATGATGAATGAAGGTAAACCAGCTTTCCTATGCTTAAATCATGCTGAAAATGCCCCAAACGCCTTTTCTCGACCTGAAAAGCTCAAAAACACATAGAAATCAAACAAATTATGGATCTACAGAACATACCCAAAACTTATTATATGGTGTTGAATCATGATGTTTCTACTCAAATCTAACAAGAATAAGCAATATTTTGTGGAAAAAATCATTCTGAATGATGAATGAAGGTAAACCAGCTTTCCTATGCTTAAATCATGCTGAAAATGCCCCAAACGCCTTTTCTCGACCTGAAAAGCTCAAAAACACACAGAAATCAAATACATTATGGATCTACAGAACATACCCAAAACTTATTATATGGTGTTGAATCATGATGTTTCTACTCAAATCTAACAAGAATAAGCAATATTTTATGGAAAAAAATCATTCTGAATGATGAATGAAGGTAAACCAGCTTTCCTATGCTTAAATCATGCTGAAAATGCCCCAAACGCCTTTTCTCGACCTGAAAAGCTCAAAAACACACAGAAATCAAACAAATTATGGATCTACAGAACATACCCAAAACTCATTATATGATGTTAAATCATGATGTTTCTACTCAAATCTAACAAGAATAAGCAATATTTTTTTGTAAAAAATCATTCTGAATGATGAATGAAGGTAAACCAGCTTTCCTATGCTTAAATCATGCTGAAAATGCCCCAAACGCCTTTTCTCGACCTGAAAAGCTCAAAAACACACAGAAATCAAATACATTATGGATCTACAGAACATACCCAAAACTCATTATATGATGTTAAATCATGATGTTTCTACCCAAATCTAACAAGAATAAGCAATATTTTGTGGAAAAAATCATTCTGAATGATGAATGAAGGTAAACCAGCTTTCCTATGCTTAAATCATGCTGAAAATGCCCCAAACGCCTTTTCTCGACCTGAAAAGCTCAAAAACACACAGAAATCAAATACATTATGGATCTACAGAACATACCCAAAACTTATTATATGGTGTTGAATCATGATGTTTCTACTCAAATCTAACAAGAATAAGCAATATTTTGTGGAAAAAATCATTCTGAATGATGAATGAAGGTAAACCAGCTTTCCTATGCTTAAATCATGCTGAAAATGCCCCAAACGCCTTTTCTCGACCTGAAAAGCTCAAAAACACATAGAAATCAAATACATTATGGATCTACAGAACATACCCAAAACTTATTATATGGTGTTGAATCATGATGTTTCTACTTAAATCTAACAAGAATAAGCAATATTTTGTGGAAAAAATCATTCTGAATGATGAATGAAGGTAAACCAGCTTTCCTATGCTTAAATCATGCTGAAAATGCCCCAAACGCCTTTTCTCGACCTGAAAAGCTCAAAAACACATAGAAATCAAACAAATTATGGATCTACAGAACATACCCAAAACTCATTATATGGTGTTGAATCATGATGTTTCTACTCAAATCTAACAAGAATAAGCAATATTTTGTGGAAAAAATCATTCTGAATGATGAATGAAGGTAAACCAGCTTTCCTATGCTTAAATCATGCTGAAAATGCCCCAAACGCCTTTTCTCGACCTGAAAAGCTCAAAAACACACAGAAATCAAACAAATTATGGATCTACAGAACATACCCAAAACTTATTATATGGTGTTGAATCATGATGTTTCTACTCAAATCTAACAAGAATAAGCAATATTTTATGGAAAAAAATCATTCTGAATGATGAATGAAGGTAAACCAGCTTTCCTATGCTTAAATCATGCTGAAAATGCCCCAAACGCCTTTTCTCGACCTGAAAAGCTCAAAAACACATAGAAATCAAACAAATTATGGATCTACAGAACATACCCAAAACTTATTATATGGTGTTGAATCATGATGTTTCTACTCAAATCTAACAAGAATAAGCAATATTTTATGGAAAAAAATCATTCTGAATGATGAATGAAGGTAAACCAGCTTTCCTATGCTTAAATCATGCTGAAAATGCCCCAAACGCCTTTTCTCGACCTGAAAAGCTCAAAAACACATAGAAATCAAACAAATTATGGATCTACAGAACATACCCAAAACTTATTATATGGTGTTGAATCATGATGTTTCTACTCAAATCTAACAAGAATAAGCAATATTTTGTGGAAAAAATCATTCTGAATGATGAATGAAGGTAAACCAGCTTTCCTATGCTTAAATCATGCTGAAAATGCCCCAAACGCCTTTTCTCGACCTGAAAAGCTCAAAAACACACAGAAATCAAATACATTATGGATCTACAGAACATACCCAAAACTCATTATATGATGTTAAATCATGATGTTTCTACTCAAATCTAACAAGAATAAGCAATATTTTGTGGAAAAAATCATTCTGAATGATGAATGAAGGTAAACCAGCTTTCCTATGCTTAAATCATGCTGAAAATGCCCCAAACGCCCTTTCTCGACCTGAAAAGCTCAAAAACACACAGAAATCAAATACATTATGGATCTACAGAACATACCCAAAACTCATTATATGATGTTAAATCATGATGTTTCTACTCAAATCTAACAAGAATAAGCAATATTTTGTGGAAAAAATCATTCTGAATGATGAATGAAGGTAAACCAGCTTTCCTATGCTTAAATCATGCTGAAAATGCCCCAAACGCCTTTTCTCGACCTGAAAAGCTCAAAAACACATAGAAATCAAACACATTATGGATCTACAGAACATACCCAAAACTTATTATATGGTGTTGAATCATGATGTTTCTACTCAAATCTAACAAGAATAAGCAATATTTTATGGAAAAAATCATTCTGAATGATGAATGAAGGTAAACCAGCTTTCCTATGCTTAAATCATGCTGAAAATGCCCCAAACGCCTTTTCTCGACCTGAAAAGCTCAAAAACACACAGAAATCAAATACATTATGGATCTACAGAACATACCCAAAACTTATTATATGGTGTTGAATCATGATGTTTCTACTCAAATCTAACAAGAATAAGCAATATTTTGTGGAAAAAATCATTCTGAATGATGAATGAAGGTAAACCAGCTTTCCTATGCTTAAATCATGCTGAAAATGCCCCAAACGCTTTTTTCTCGACCTGAAAAGCTCAAAAACACATAGAAATCAAACAAATTATGGATCTACAGAACATACCCAAAACTCATTATATGGTGTTGAATCATGATGTTTCTACTCAAATCTAACAAGAATAAGTAATATTTTGTGGAAAAAATCATTCTGAATGATGAATGAAGGTAAACCAGCTTTCCTATGCTTAAATCATGCTGAAAATGCCCCAAACGCCTTTTCTCGACCTGAAAAGCTCAAAAACACATAGAAATCAAACAAATTATGGATCTACAGAACATACCCAAAACGTATTATATGGTGTTGAATCATGATGTTTCTACTCAAATCTAACAAGAATAAGCAATATTTTGTGGAAAAAATCATTCTGAATGATGAATGAAGGTAAACCAGCTTTCCTATGCTTAAATCATGCTGAAAATGCCCCAAACGCCTTTTCTCGACCTGAAAAGCTCAAAATACACAAGAAATCAAATACATTATGGATCTACAGAACATACCCAAAACTTATTATATGGTGTTGAATCATGATGTTTCTACTCAAATCTAACAAGAATAAGCAATATTTTGTGGAAAAAATCATTCTGAATGATGAATGAAGGTAAACCAGCTTTCCTATGCTTAAATCATGCTGAAAATGCCCCAAACGCCTTTTCTCGACCTGAAAAGCTCAAAAACACATAGAAATCAAACAAATTATGGATCTACAGAACATACCCAAAACTTATTATATGGTGTTGAATCATGATGTTTCTACTCAAATCTAACAAGAATAAGCAATATTTTATGGAAAAAAATCATTCTGAATGATGAATGAAGGTAAACCAGCTTTCCTATGCTTAAATCATGCTGAAAATGCCCCAAACGCCTTTTCTCGACCTGAAAAGCTCAAAAACACACAGAAATCAAATACATTATGGATCTACAGAACATACCCAAAACTCATTATATGGTGTTGAATCATGATGTTTCTACTCAAATCTAACAAGAATAAGCAATATTTTGTGGAAAAAATCATTCTGAATGATGAATGAAGGTAAACCAGCTTTCCTATGCTTAAATCATGCTGAAAATGCCCCAAACGCCTTTTCTCGACCTGAAAAGCTCAAAAACACATAGAAATCAAACAAATTATGGATCTACAGAACATACCCAAAACTTATTATATGGTGTTGAATCATGATGTTTCTACTCAAATCTAACAAGAATAAGCAATATTTTATGGAAAAAAATCATTCTGAATGATGAATGAAGGTAAACCAGCTTTCCTATGCTTAAATCATGCTGAAAATGCCCCAAACGCCTTTTTCTCGACCTGAAAAGCTCAAAAACACATAGAAATCAAACAAATTATGGATCTACAGAACATACCCAAAACTTATTATATGGTGTTGAATCATGATGTTTCTACTCAAATCTAACAAGAATAAGCAATATTTTATGGAAAAAAATCATTCTGAATGATGAATGAAGGTAAACCAGCTTTCCTATGCTTAAATCATGCTGAAAATGCCCCAAACGCCTTTTTTCGACCTGAAAAGCTCAAAACACACAGAAATCAAACATACATTATGGATCTACAGAACATACCCAAAACTTATTATATGGTGTTGAATCATGATGTTTCTACTCAAATCTAACAAGAATAAGCAATATTTTGTGGAAAAAATCATTCTGAATGATGAATGAAGGTAAACCAGCTTTCCTATGCTTAAATCATGCTGAAAATGCCCCAAACGCCTTTTCTCGACCTGAAAAGCTCAAAAACACATAGAAATCAAACAAATTATGGATCTACAGAACATACCCAAAACTTATTATATGGTGTTGAATCATGATGTTTCTACTCAAATCTAACAAGAATAAGCAATATTTTGTGGAAAAAATCATTCTGAATGATGAATGAAGGTAAACCAGCTTTCCTATGCTTAAATCATGCTGAAAATGCCCCAAACGCCTTTTCTCGACCTGAAAAGCTCAAAAACACATAGAAATCAAACAAATTATGGATCTACAGAACATACCCAAAACTTATTATATGGTGTTGAATCATGATGTTTCTACTCAAATCTAACAAGAATAAGCAATATTTTATGGAAAAAAATCATTCTGAATGATGAATGAAGGTAAACCAGCTTTCCTATGCTTAAATCATGCTGAAAATGCCCCAAACGCCTTTTCTCGACCTGAAAAGCTCAAAAACACATAGAAATCAAACAAATTATGGATCTACAGAACATACCCAAAACTTATTATATGGTGTTGAATCATGATGTTTCTACTCAAATCTAACAAGAATAAGCAATATTTTATGGAAAAAAATCATTCTGAATGATGAATGAAGGTAAACCAGCTTTCCTATGCTTAAATCATGCTGAAAATGCCCCAAACGCCTTTTCTCGACCTGAAAAGCTCAAAATACACATAGAAATCAAATACATTATGGATCTACAGAACATACCCAAAACTTATTATATGGTGTTGAATCATGATGTTTCTACTCAAATCTAACAAGAATAAGCAATATTTTGTGGAAAAAATCATTCTGAATGATGAATGAAGGTAAACCAGCTTTCCTATGCTTAAATCATGCTGAAAATGCCCCAAACGCTTTTTTCTCGACCTGAAAAGCTCAAAAACACATAGAAATCAAACAAATTATGGATCTACAGAACATACCCAAAACTTATTATATGGTGTTGAATCATGATGTTTCTACTCAAATCTAACAAGAATAAGCAATATTTTATGGAAAAAAATCATTCTGAATGATGAATGAAGGTAAACCAGCTTTCCTATGCTTAAATCATGCTGAAAATGCCCCAAACGCCTTTTCTCGACCTGAAAAGCTCAAAAACACATAGAAATCAAACAAATTATGGATCTACAGAACATACCCAAAACTTATTATATGGTGTTGAATCATGATGTTTCTACTCAAATCTAACAAGAATAAGCAATATTTTGTGGAAAAAATCATTCTGAATGATGAATGAAGGTAAACCAGCTTTCCTATGCTTAAATCATGCTGAAAATGCCCCAAACGCCTTTTCTCGACCTGAAAAGCTCAAAAACACATAGAAATCAAACAAATTATGGATCTACAGAACATACCCAAAACTTATTATATGGTGTTGAATCATGATGTTTCTACTCAAATCTAACAAGAATAAGCAATATTTTGTGGAAAAAATCATTCTGAATGATGAATGAAGGTAAACCAGCTTTCCTATGCTTAAATCATGCTGAAAATGCCCCAAACGCCTTTTTCTCGACCTGAAAAGCTCAAAAACACATAGAAATCAAATACAAATTATGGATCTACTGAACATACCCAAAACTTATTATATGGTGTTGAATCATGATGTTTCTACTCAAATCTAACAAGAATAAGCAATATTTTGTGGAAAAAATCATTCTGAATGATGAATGAAGGTAAACCAGCTTTCCTATGCTTAAATCATGCTGAAAATGCCCCAAACGCCTTTTCTCGACCTGAAATGCTCAAAACACACAGAAATCAAATACATTATGGATCTACAGAACATACCCAAAACTTATTATATGATCTTGAATCATGATGTTTCTACTCAAATCTAACAAGAATAAGCAATATTTTGTGGAAAAAATCATTCTGAATGATGAATGAAGGTAAACCAGCTTTCCTATGCTTAAATCATGCTGAAAATGCCCCAAACGCCTTTTCTCGACCTGAAAAGCTCAAAAACACATAGAAATCAAACAAATTATGGATCTACAGAACATACCCAAAACTTATTATATGGTGTTGAATCATGATGTTTCTACTCAAATCTAACAAGAATAAGCAATATTTTGTGGAAAAAATCATTCTGAATGATGAATGAAGGTAAACCAGCTTTCCTATGCTTAAATCATGCTGAAAATGCCCCAAACGCCTTTTCTCGACCTGAAAAGCTCAAAAACACATAGAAATCAAACAAATTATGGATCTACAGAACATACCCAAAACTTATTATATGGTGTTGAATCATGATGTTTCTACTCAAATCTAACAAGAATAAGCAATATTTTATGGAAAAAAATCATTCTGAATGATGAATGAAGGTAAACCAGCTTTCCTATGCTTAAATCATGCTGAAAATGCCCCAAACGCCTTTTCTCGACCTGAAAAGCTCAAAAACACACAGAAATCAAACAAATTATGGATCTACAGAACATACCCAAAACTTATTATATGGTGTTGAATCATGATGTTTCTACTCAAATCTAACAAGAATAAGCAATATTTTATGGAAAAAAATCATTCTGAATGATGAATGAAGGTAAACCAGCTTTCCTATGCTTAAATCATGCTGAAAATGCCCCAAACGCCTTTTCTCGACCTGAAAAGCTCAAAAACATAGAAATCAAACAAATTATGGATCTACAGAACATACCCAAAACTTATTATATGGTGTTGAATCATGATGTTTCTACTCAAATCTAACAAGAATAAGCAATATTTTATGGAAAAAAATCATTCTGAATGATGAATGAAGGTAAACCAGCTTTCCTATGCTTAAATCATGCTGAAAATGCCCCAAACGCCTTTTCTCTACCTGAAAAGCTCAAAAACACACAGAAATCACACAAATTATGGATATACAGAACATACCCAAAACTTATTATATGGTGTTGGATCATGATGTTTCTACTCAAATCTAACAAGAATAAGCAATATTTTATGGAAAAATCATTCTGAATGATGAATGAAGGTAAACCAGCTTTCCTATGCTTAAATCATGCTGAAAATGCCCCAAACGCCTTTTCTCGACCTGAAAAGCTCAAAAACACATAGAAATCAAACAAATTATGGATCTACAGAACATACCCAAAACTTATTATATGGTGTTGAATCATGATGTTTCTACTCAAATCTAACAAGAATAAGCAATATTTTATGGAAAAAAATCATTCTGAATGATGAATGAAGGTAAACCAGCTTTCCTATGCTTAAATCATGCTGAAAATGCCCCAAACGCCTTTTTCTCGACCTGAAAAGCTCAAAAACACATAGAAATCAAACAAATTATGGATCTACAGAACATACCCAAAACTTATTATATGGTGTTGAATCATGATGTTTCTACTCAAATCTAACAAGAATAAGCAATATTTTATGGAAAAAAATCATTCTGAATGATGAATGAAGGTAAACCAGCTTTCCTATGCTTAAATCATGCTGAAAATGCCCCAAACGCCTTTTCTCGACCTGAAAAGCTCAAAAACACATAGAAATCAAACAAATTATGGATCTACAGAACATACCCAAAACTTATTATATGGTGTTGAATCATGATGTTTCTACTCAAATCTAACAAGAATAAGCAATATTTTGTGGAAAAAATCATTCTGAATGATGAATGAAGGTAAACCAGCTTTCCTATGCTTAAATCATGCTGAAAATGCCCCAAACGCCTTTTCTCGACCTGAAAAGCTCAAAAACACATAGAAATCAAACAAATTATGGATCTACAGAACATACCCAAAACTTATTATATGGTGTTGAATCATGATGTTTCTACTCAAATCTAACAAGAATAAGCAATATTTTGTGGAAAAAATCATTCTGAATGATGAATGAAGGTAAACCAGCTTTCCTATGCTTAAATCATGCTGAAAATGCCCCAAACGCCTTTTTCTCGACCTGAAAAGCTCAAAAACACATAGAAATCAAATACATTATGGATCTACAGAACATACCCAAAACTTATTATATGGTGTTGAATCATGATGTTTCTACTCAAATCTAACAAGAATAAGCAATATTTTGTGGAAAAAATCATTCTGAATGATGAATGAAGGTAAACCAGCTTTCCTATGCTTAAATCATGCTGAAAATGCCCCAAACGCCTTTTCTCGACCTGAAAAGCTCAAAAACACATAGAAATCAAACAAATTATGGATCTACAGAACATACCCAAAACTTATTATATGGTGTTGAATCATGATGTTTCTACTCAAATCTAACAAGAATAAGCAATATTTTGTGGAAAAAATCATTCTGAATGATGAATGAAGGTAAACCAGCTTTCCTATGCTTAAATCATGCTGAAAATGCCCCAAACGCCTTTTTCTCGACCTGAAAAGCTCAAAAACACATAGAAATCAATACAAATTATGGATATACAGAACATACCCAAAACTTATTATATGGTGTTGAATCATGATGTTTCTACTCAAATCTAACAAGAATAAGCAATATTTTATGGAAAAAAATCATTCTGAATGATGAATGAAGGTAAACCAGCTTTCCTATGCTTAAATCATGCTGAAAATGCCCCAAACGCCTTTTCTCGACCTGAAAAGCTCAAAAACACATAGAAATCAAACAAATTATGGATCTACAGAACATACCCAAAACTTATTATATGGTGTTGAATCATGATGTTTCTACTCAAATCTAACAAGAATAAGCAATATTTTGTGGAAAAAATCATTCTGAATGATGAATGAAGGTAAACCAGCTTTCCTATGCTTAAATCATGCTGAAAATGCCCCAAACGCCTTTTCTCGACCTGAAAAGCTCAAAAACACACAGAAATCAAACAAATTATGGATCTACAGAACATACCCAAAACTTATTATATGGTGTTGAATCATGATGTTTCTCCTCAAATCTAACAAGAATAAGCAATATTTTGTGGAAAAAATCATTCTGAATGATGAATGAAGGTAAACCA
This sequence comes from Synanceia verrucosa, assembly GCA_029721515.1. NCBI lineage: Eukaryota > Metazoa > Chordata > Actinopteri > Perciformes > Synanceiidae > Synanceia > Synanceia verrucosa. The sequence continues at coordinate 2,116,877 of CM056564.1, read as the reverse complement.
GCTTTCTTATGCTTAAATCATGCTGAAAATGCCCCAAACGCCTTTTCTCGACCTGAAAAGCTCAAAAACACAGAAATCAAATACATTATGGATCTACAGAACATACCCAAAACTTATTATATGGTGTTAAATCATGATGTTTCTACTCAAATCTAACAAGAATAAGCAATATTTTGTGGAAAAAATCATTCTGAATGATGAATGAAGGTAAACCAGCTTTCCTATGCTTAAATCATGCTGAAAATGCCCCAAACGCCTTTTCTCGACCTGAAAAGCTCAAAAACACACAGAAATCAAATACATTATGGATCTACAGAACATACCCAAAACTTATTATATGGTGTTGAATCATGATGTTTCTACTCAAATCTAACAAGAATAAGCAATATTTTGTGGAAAAAATCATTCTGAATGATGAATGAAGGTAAACCAGCTTTCCTATGCTTAAATCATGCTGAAAATGCCCCAAACGCCTTTTCTCGACCTGAAAAGCTCAAAAACACACAGAAATCAAATACATTATGGATCTAGAGAACATACCCAAAACTTATTATATGGGGGTGAATCATGATGTTTCTACTCAAATCTAACAACAATAAGCAATATTTTGTGGAAAAAATCATTCTGAATGATGAATGAAGGTAAACCAGCTTTCCTATGCTTAAATCATGCTGAAAATGCCCCAAACGCCTTTTCTCGACCTGAAAAGCTCAAAAACACACAGAAATCAATAAAATAATGGATATACAGAACATACCCAAAACTTATTATATGGTGTTGAATCATGATGTTTCTACTCAAATCTAACAAGAATAAGCAATATTTTATGGAAAAAATAATTCTGAATGATGAATGAAGGTAAACCAGCTTTCCTATGCTTAAATCATGCTGAAAATGCCCCAAACGCCTTTTCTCGACCTGAAAAGCTCAAAACACATAGAAATCAAACAAATTATGGTTCTACAGAACATACCCAAAACTTATTATATGGTGTTGAATCATGATGTTTCTACTCAAATCTAACAAGAATAAGCAATATTTTATGGAAAAAAATCATTCTGAATGATGAATGAAGGTAAACCAGCTTTCCTATGCTTAAATCATGCTGAAAATGCCCCAAACGCCTTTTCTCGACCTGAAAAGCTCAAAAACACATAGAAATCAAATACATTATGGATCTACAGAACATACCCAAAACTTATTATATGGTGTTGAATCATGATGTTTCTACTCAAATCTAACAAGAATAAGCAATATTTTGTGGAAAAAATCATTCTGAATGATGAATGAAGGTAAACCAGCTTTCCTATGCTTAAATCATGCTGAAAATGCCCCAAACGCCTTTTCTCGACCTGAAAAGCTCAAAAACACATAGAAATCAAACAAATTATGGATCTACAGAACATACCCAAAACTTATTATATGGTGTTGAATCATGATGTTTCTACTCAAATCTAACAAGAATAAGCAATATTTTATGGAAAAAAATCATTCTGAATGATGAATGAAGGTAAACCAGCTTTCCTATGCTTAAATCATGCTGAAAATGCCCCAAACGCCTTTTCTCGACCTGAAAAGCTCAAAAACACACAGAAATCAAATACATTATGGATCTACAGAACATACCCAAAACTCATTATATGATGTTGAATCATGATGTTTCTACTCAAATCTAACAAGAATAAGCAATATTTTGTGGAAAAAATCATTCTGAATGATGAATGAAGGTAAACCAGCTTTCCTATGCTTAAATCATGCTGAAAATGCCCCAAACGCCTTTTCTCGACCTGAAAAGCTCAAAAACACATAGAAATCAAACAAATTATGGATCTACAGAACATACCCAAAACTTATTATATGGTGTTGAATCATGATGTTTCTACTCAAATCTAACAAGAATAAGCAATATTTTGTGGAAAAAATCATTCTGAATGATGAATGAAGGTAAACCAGCTTTCCTATGCTTAAATCATGCTGAAAATGCCCCAAACGCTTTTTTCTCGACCTGAAAAGCTCAAAAACACATAGAAATCAAACAAATTATGGATCTACAGAACATACCCAAAACGTATTATATGGTGTTGAATCATGATGTTTCTACTCAAATCTAACAAGAATAAGCAATATTTTATGGAAAAAATCATTCTGAATGATGAATGAAGGTAAACCAGCTTTCCTATGCTTAAATCATGCTGAAAATGCCCCAAACGCCTTTTCTCGACCTGAAAAGCTCAAAAACACACAGAAATCAAATACATTATGGATCTACAGAACATACCCAAAACTTATTATATGGTGTTGAATCATGATGTTTCTACTCAAATCTAACAAGAATAAGCAATATTTTGTGGAAAAAATCATTCTGAATGATGAATGAAGGTAAACCAGCTTTCCTATGCTTAAATCATGCTGAAAATGCCCCAAACGCCTTTTCTCGACCTGAAAAGCTCAAAAACACATAGAAATCAAACAAATTATGGATCTACAGAACATACCCAAAACTTATTATATGGTGTTGAATCATGATGTTTCTACTCAAATCTAACAAGAATAAGCAATATTTTGTGGAAAAAATCATTCTGAATGATGAATGAAGGTAAACCAGCTTTCCTATGCTTAAATCATGCTGAAAATGCCCCAAACGCTTTTTTCTCGACCTGAAAAGCTCAAAAACACATAGAAATCAAACAAATTATGGATCTACAGAACATACCCAAAACGTATTATATGGTGTTGAATCATGATGTTTCTACTCAAATCTAACAAGAATAAGCAATATTTTATGGAAAAAAATCATTCTGAATGATGAATGAAGGTAAACCAGCTTTCCTATGCTTAAATCATGCTGAAAATGCCCCAAACGCCTTTTCACGACCTGAAAAGCTCAAAAACACACAGAAATCATACAAATTATGGATCTACAGAACATACCCAAAACTTATTATATGGTGTTGAATTATGATGTTTCTCCTCCAATCTAACAACAATAATCAATTTTATGTTTAAAAATCATTCTGAATGATGAATGAAGGTAAACCAGCTTTCCTATGCTTAAATCATGCTGAAAATGCCCCAAACGCCTTTTCTCGACCTGAAAAGCTCAAAAACACACAGAAATCAAATACATTATGGATCTACAGAACATACCCAAAACTTATTATATGGTGTTGAATCATGATGTTTCTACTCAAATCTAACAAGAATAAGCAATATTTTGTGGAAAAAATCATTCTGAATGATGAATGAAGGTAAACCAGCTTTCCTATGCTTAAATCATGCTGAAAATGCCCCAAACGCCTTTTCTCGACCTGAAAAGCTAAAAAACACATAGAAATCAATCAAATTATGGATCTACAGAACATGCCCAAAACTCATTATATGATGTTAAATCATGATGTTGCTACCCAAATCTAACAAGAATAAGCAATATTTTTTGGTAAAAAATCATTCTGAATGATGAATGAAGGTAAACCAGCTTTCCTATGCTTAAATCATGCTGAAAATGCCCCAAACGCCTTTTCTCGACCTGAAAAGCTCAAAAACACATAGAAATCAAACAAATTATGGATCTACAGAACATACCCAAAACTTATTATATGGTGTTGAATCATGATGTTTCTACCCAAATCTAACAAGAATAAGCAAAATTTTATGGAAAAAAATCATTCTGAATGATGAATGAAGGTAAACCAGCTTTCCTATGCTTAAATCATGCTGAAAATGCCCCAAACGCCTTTTCTCGACCTGAAAAGCTCAGAAATACACAGAAATCAAATACATTATGGAACTACAGAACATACCCAAAACTCATTATATGATGTTAAATCATGATGTATCTACTCAAATCTAACAAGAATAAGCAATATTTTGTGGAAAAAAAATCATTCTGAATGATGAATGAAGGTAAACCAGCTTTCCTATGCTTAAATCATGCTGAAAATGCCCCAAACGCCTTTTCTCGACCTGAAAAGCTCAAAAACACATAGAAATCAAACAAATTATGGATCTACAGAACATACCCAAAACTTATTATATGGTGTTGAATCATGATGTTTCTACTCAAATCTAACAAGAATAAGCAATATTTTGTGGAAAAAATCATTCTGAATGATGAATGAAGGTAAACCAGCTTTCCTATGCTTAAATCATGCTGAAAATGCCCCAAACGCCTTTTCTCGACCTGAAAAGCTCAAAAATACACAGAAATCAAATACATTACGGATCTACAGAACATACCCAAAACTCATTATATGATGTTAAATCATGATGTATCTACTCAAATCTAACAAGAATAAGCAATATTTTGTGGAAAAAATCATTCTGAATGATGAATGAAGGTAAACCAGCTTTCCTATGCTTAAATCATGCTGAAAATGCCCCAAACGCCTTTTCTCGACCTGAAAAGCTCAAAAACACATAGAAATCAAACAAATTATGGATCTACAGAACATACCCAAAACTTATTATATGGTGTTGAATCATGATGTTTCTACTCAAATCTAACAAGAATAAGCAATATTTTGTGGAAAAAATCATTCTGAATGATGAATGAAGGTAAACCAGCTTTCCTATGCTTAAATCATGCTGAAAATGCCCCAAACGCCTTTTCTCGACCTGAAAAGCTCAAAAACACATAGAAATCAAACAAATTATGGATCTACAGAACATACCCAAAACTTATTATATGGTGTTGAATCATGATGTTTCTACTCAAATCTAACAAGAATAAGCAATATTTTATGGAAAAAAATCATTCTGAATGATGAATGAAGGTAAACCAGCTTTCCTATGCGTAAATCATGCTGAAAATGCCCCAAACGCCTTTTCTCGACCTGAAAAGCTCAAAAACACATAGAAATCAAACAAATTATGGATCTACAGAACATACCCAAAACGTATTATATGGTGTTGAATCATGATGTTTCTACTCAAATCTAACAAGAATAAGCAATATTTTATGGAAAAAAAAATATTCTGAATGATGAATGAAGGTAAACCAGCTTTCCTATGCTTAAATCATGCTGAAAATGCCCCAAACGCCTTTTCTCGACCTGAAAAGCTCAAAAACACATAGAAATCAAACAAATTATGGATCTACAGAACATACCCAAAACTTATTATATGGTGTTGAATCATGATGTTTCTACTCAAATCTAACAAGAATAAGCAATATTTTATGGAAAAAAATCATTCTGAATGATGAATGAAGGTAAACCAGCTTTCCTATGCTTAAATCATGCTGAAAATGCCCCAAACGCCTTTTCTCGACCTGAAAAGCTCAAAAACACATAGAAATCAAACAAATTATGGATCTACAGAACATACCCAAAACTTATTATATGGTGTTGAATCATGATGTTTCTACTCAAATCTAACAAGAATAAGCAATATTTTATGGAAAAAAATCATTCTGAATGATGAATGAAGGTAAACCAGCTTTCCTATGCTTAAATCATGCTGAAAATGCCCCAAACGCCTTTTCTCGACCTGAAAAGCTCAAAAACACATAGAAATCAAACAAATTATGGATCTACAGAACATACCCAAAACTTATTATATGGTGTTGAATCATGATGTTTCTACTCAAATCTAACAAGAATAAGCAATATTTTATGGAAAAAAATCATTCTGAATGATGAATGAAGGTAAACCAGCTTTCCTATGCTTAAATCATGCTGAAAATGCCCCAAACGCTTTTTCTCGACCTGAAAAGCTCAAAAACACATAGAAATCAAACAAATTATGGATCTACAGAACATACCCAAAACTTATTATATGGTGTTGAATCATGATGTTTCTACTCAAATCTAACAAGAATAAGCAATATTTTATGGAAAAAAATCATTCTGAATGATGAATGAAGGTAAACCAGCTTTCCTATGCTTAAATCATGCTGAAAATGCCCCAAACGCTTTTTTCTCGACCTGAAAAGCTCAAAAACACATAGAAATCAAACAAATTATGGATCTACAGAACATACCCAAAACTTATTATATGGTGTTGAATCATGATGTTTCTACTCAAATCTAACAAGAATAAGCAATATTTTGTGGAAAAAATCATTCTGAATGATGAATGAAGGTAAACCAGCTTTCCTATGCTTAAATCATGCTGAAAATGCCCAAACGCCTTTTTCTCGACCTGAAAAGCTCAAAAACACATAGAAATCAAACAAATTATGGATCTACAGAACATACCCAAAACTTATTATATGGTGTTGAATCATGATGTTTCTACTCAAATCTAACAAGAATAAGCAATATTTTATGGAAAAAAATCATTCTGAATGATGAATGAAGGTAAACCAGCTTTCCTATGCGTAAATCATGCTGAAAATGCCCCAAACGCCTTTTCTCGACCTGAAAAGCTCAAAAATACACAGAAATCAAATACATTATGGAACTACAGAACATACCCAAAACTCATTATATGATGTTAAATCATGATGTTTCTACTCAAATCTAACAAGAATAAGCAATATTTTGTGGAAAAAATCATTCTGAATGATGAATGAAGGTAAACCAGCTTTCCTATGCTTAAATCATGCTGAAAATGCCCCAAACGCCTTTTCTCGACCTGAAAAGCTCAAAAACACATAGAAATCAAACAAATTATGGATCTACAGAACATACCCAAAACTTATTATATGGTGTTGAATCATGATGTTTCTACTCAAATCTAACAAGAATAAGCAATATTTTGTGGAAAAAATCATTCTGAATGATGAATGAAGGTAAACCAGCTTTCCTATGCTTAAATCATGCTGAAAATGCCCCAAACGCCTTTTCTCGACCTGAAAAGCTCAAAAACACATAGAAATCAAACAAATTATGGATCTACAGAACATACCCAAAACTTATTATATGGTGTTGAATCATGATGTTTCTACTCAAATCTAACAAGAATAAGCAATATTTTATGGAAAAAAATCATTCTGAATGATGAATGAAGGTAAACCAGCTTTCCTATGCTTAAATCATGCTGAAAATGCCCCAAACGCCTTTTCTCGACCTGAAAAGCTCAAAAACACATAGAAATCAAACAAATTATGGATCTACAGAACATACCCAAAACTTATTATATGGTGTTGAATCATGATGTTTCTACTCAAATCTAACAAGAATAAGCAATATTTTATTTAAAAAAATCATTCTGAATGATGAATGAAGGTAAACCAGCTTTCCTATGCTTAAATCATGCTGAAAATGCCCCAAACGCCTTTTCTCGACCTGAAAAGCTCAAAAATACACAGAAATCAAATACATTACGGATCTACAGAACATACCCAAAACTTATTATATGGTGTTGAATCATGATGTTTCTACTCAAATCTAACAAGAATAAGCAATATTTTGTGGAAAAAATCATTCTGAATGATGAATGAAGGTAAACCAGCTTTCCTATGCTTAAATCATGCTGAAAATTCCCCAAACGCCTTTTCTCGACCTGAAAAGCTCAAAAACACATAGAAATCAAACAAATTATGGATCTACAGAACATACCCAAAACTTATTATATGGTGTTGAATCATGATGTTTCTACTCAAATCTAACAAGAATAAGCAATATTTTATGGAAAAAAATCATTCTGAATGATGAATGAAGGTAAACCAGCTTTCCTATGCTTAAATCATGCTGAAAATGCCCCAAACGCCTTTTCTCGACCTGAAAAGCTCAAAAACACATAGAAATCAAACAAATTATGGATCTACAGAACATACCCAAAACTTATTATATGGTGTTGAATCATGATGTTTCTACTCAAATCTAACAAGAATAAGCAATATTTTATGGAAAAAAATCATTCTGAATGATGAATGAAGGTAAACCAGCTTTCCTATGCGTAAATCATGCTGAAAATGCCCCAAACGCCTTTTCTCGACCTGAAAAGCTCAAAAATACACAGAAATCAAATACATTATGGAACTACAGAACATACCCAAAACTCATTATATGATGTTAAATCATGATGTTTCTACTCAAATCTAACAAGAATAAGCAATATTTTGTGGAAAAAATCATTCTGAATGATGAATGAAGGTAAACCAGCTTTCCTATGCTTAAATCATGCTGAAAATGCCCCAAACGCCTTTTCTCGACCTGAAAAGCTCAAAAACACATAGAAATCAAACAAATTATGGATCTACAGAACATACCCAAAACTTATTATATGGTGTTGAATCATGATGTTTCTACTCAAATCTAACAAGAATAAGCAATATTTTGTGGAAAAAATCATTCTGAATGATGAATGAAGGTAAACCAGCTTTCCTATGCTTAAATCATGCTGAAAATTCCCCAAACGCCTTTTCTCGACCTGAAAAGAAATCAAACAAATTATGGATCTACAGAACATACCCAAAACTTATTATATGGTGTTGAATCATGATGTTTCTACTCAAATCTAACAAGAATAAGCAATATTTTATGGAAAAAAATCATTCTGAATGATGAATGAAGGTAAACCAGCTTTCCTATGCTTAAATCATGCTGAAAATGCCCCAAACGCCTTTTCTCGACCTGAAAAGCTCAAAAACACATAGAAATCAAACAAATTATGGATCTACAGAACATACCCAAAACTTATTATATGGTGTTGAATCATGATGTTTCTACTCAAATCTAACAAGAATAAGCAATATTTTATGGAAAAAAATCATTCTGAATGATGAATGAAGGTAAACCAGCTTTCCTATGCGTAAATCATGCTGAAAATGCCCCAAACGCCTTTTCTCGACCTGAAAAGCTCAAAAATACACAGAAATCAAATACATTATGGAACTACAGAACATACCCAAAACTCATTATATGATGTTAAATCATGATGTTTCTACTCAAATCTAACAAGAATAAGCAATATTTTGTGGAAAAAATCATTCTGAATGATGAATGAAGGTAAACCAGCTTTCCTATGCTTAAATCATGCTGAAAATGCCCCAAACGCCTTTTTCTCGACCTGAAAAGCTCAAAACACATAGAAATCAAACAAATTATGGATCTACAGAACATACCCAAAACTTATTATATGGTGTTGAATCATGATGTTTCTACTCAAATCTAACAAGAATAAGCAATATTTTGTGGAAAAAATCATTCTGAATGATGAATGAAGGTAAACCAGCTTTCCTATGCTTAAATCATGCTGAAAATGCCCCAAACGCCTTTTCTCGACCTGAAAAGCTCAAAAACACACAGAAATCAAATACATTACGGATCTACAGAACATACCCAAAACTCATTATATGATGTTAAATCATGATGTATCTACTCAAATCTAACAAGAATAAGCAATATTTTGTGGAAAAAATCATTCTGAATGATGAATGAAGGTAAACCAGCTTTCCTATGCTTAAATCATGCTGAAAATGCCCCAAACGCCTTTTCTCGACCTGAAAAGCTCAAAAACACATAGAAATCAAACAAATTATGGATCTACAGAACATACCCAAAACTTATTATATGGTGTTGAATCATGATGTTTCTACTCAAATCTAACAAGAATAAGCAATATTTTGTGGAAAAAATCATTCTGAATGATGAATGAAGGTAAACCAGCTTTCCTATGCTTAAATCATGCTGAAAATGCCCCAAACGCCTTTTCTCGACCTGAAAAGCTCAAAACACATAGAAATCAAACAAATTATGGATCTACAGAACATACCCAAAACTTATTATATGGTGTTGAATCATGATGTTTCTACTCAAATCTAACAAGAATAAGCAATATTTTATGGAAAAAAATCATTCTGAATGATGAATGAAGGTAAACCAGCTTTCCTATGCTTAAATCATGCTGAAAATGCCCCAAACGCCTTTTCTCGACCTGAAAAGCTCAAAAACACATAGAAATCAAACAAATTATGGATCTACAGAACATACCCAAAACTTATTATATGGTGTTGAATCATGATGTTTCTACTCAAATCTAACAAGAATAAGCAATATTTTATTTAAAAAAATCATTCTGAATGATGAATGAAGGTAAACCAGCTTTCCTATGCTTAAATCATGCTGAAAATGCCCCAAACGCCTTTTCTCGACCTGAAAAGCTCAAAAACACACAGAAATCAAATACATTATGGATCTACAGAACATACCCAAAACTTATTATATGGTGTTGAATCATGATGTTTCTACTCAAATCTAACAAGAATAAGCAATATTTTGTGGAAAAAATCATTCTGAATGATGAATGAAGGTAAACCAGCTTTCCTATGCTTAAATCATGCTGAAAATGCCCCAAACGCCTTTTCTCGACCTGAAAAGCTCAAAAACACATAGAAATCAAACAAATTATGGATCTACAGAACATACCCAAAACTTATTATATGGTGTTGAATCATGATGTTTCTACTCAAATCTAACAAGAATAAGCAATATTTTGTGGAAAAAATCATTCTGAATGATGAATGAAGGTAAACCAGCTTTCCTATGCTTAAATCATGCTGAAAATGCCCCAAACGCCTTTTCTCGACCTGAAAAGCTCAAAAACACACAGAAATCAAATACATTATGGATCTACAGAACATACCCAAAACTTATTATATGGTGTTGAATCATGATGTTTCTACTCAAATCTAACAAGAATAAGCAATATTTTGTGGAAAAAATCATTCTGAATGATGAATGAAGGTAAACCAGCTTTCCTATGCTTAAATCATGCTGAAAATGCCCCAAACGCCTTTTCTCGACCTGAAAAGCTCAAAAACACACAGAAATCAAATACATTATGGATCTACAGAACATACCCAAAACTTATTATATGGTGTTGAATCATGATGTTTCTACTCAAATCTAACAAGAATAAGCAATATTTTATGGAAAAAAATCATTCTGAATGATGAATGAAGGTAAACCAGCTTTCCTATGCTTAAATCATGCTGAAAATGCCCCAAACGCCTTTTCTCGACCTGAAAAGCTCAAAAACACATAGAAATCAAACAAATTATGGATCTACAGAACATACCCAAAACTTATTATATGGTGTTGAATCATGGTGGTTCTACTCAAATCTAACAAGAATAAGCAATATTTTATGGAAAAAAATCATTCTGAATGATGAATGAAGGTAAACCAGCTTTCCTATGCTTAAATCATGCTGAAAATGCCCCAAACGCCTTTTCTCGACCTGAAAAGCTCAAAAACACATAGAAATCAAACAAATTATGGATCTACAGAACATACCCAAAACTTATTATATGGTGTTGAATCATGATGTTTCTACTCAAATCTAACAAGAATAAGCAATATTTTGTGGAAAAAATCATTCTGAATGATGAATGAAGGTAAACCAGCTTTCCTATGCTTAAATCATGCTGAAAATGCCCCAAACGCCTTTTCTCGACCTGAAAAGCTCAAAAACACATAGAAATCAAACAAATTATGGATCTACAGAACATACCCAAAACTTATTATATGGTGTTGAATCATGATGTTTCTACTCAAATCTAACAAGAATAAGCAATATTTTATGGAAAAAAATCATTCTGAATGATGAATGAAGGTAAACCAGCTTTCCTATGCTTAAATCATGCTGAAAATGCCCCAAACGCCTTTTCTCGACCTGAAAAGCTCAAAAACACATAGAAATCAAACAAATTATGGATCTACAGAACATACCCAAAACTTATTATATGGTGTTGAATCATGATGTTTCTACTCAAATCTAACAAGAATAAGCAATATTTTATGGAAAAAAATCATTCTGAATGATGAATGAAGGTAAACCAGCTTTCCTATGCTTAAATCATGCTGAAAATGCCCCAAACGCCTTTTTCTCGACCTGAAAAGCTCAAAAACACACAGAAATCAAACAAATTATGGATCTACAGAACATACCCAAAACTTATTATATGGTGTTGAATCATGATGTTTCTACTCAAATCTAACAAGAATAAGCAATATTTTATGGAAAAAAATCATTCTGAATGATGAATGAAGGTAAACCAGCTTTCCTATGCTTAAATCATGCTGAAAATGCCCCAAACGCCTTTTCTCGACCTGAAAAGCTCAAAAACACATAGAAATCAAACAAATTATGGATCTACAGAACATACCCAAAACTTATTATATGGTGTTGAATCATGATGTTTCTACTCAAATCTAACAAGAATAAGCAATATTTTATGGAAAAAAATCATTCTGAATGATGAATGAAGGTAAACCAGCTTTCCTATGCTTAAATCATGCTGAAAATGCCCCAAACGCCTTTTCTCGACCTGAAAAGCTCAAAAACACACAGAAATCAAACAAATTATGGATCTACAGAACATACCCAAAACTTATTATATGGTGTTGAATCATGATGTTTCTACTCAAATCTAACAAGAATAAGCAATATTTTGTGGAAAAAATCATTCTGAATGATGAATGAAGGTAAACCAGCTTTCCTATGCTTAAATCATGCTGAAAATGCCCCAAACGCCTTTTCTCGACCTGAAAAGCTCAAAAACACATAGAAATCAAACAAATTATGGATCTACAGAACATACCCAAAACTTATTATATGGTGTTGAATCATGATGTTTCTACTCAAATCTAACAAGAATAAGCAATATTTTGTGGAAAAAATCATTCTGAATGATGAATGAAGGTAAACCAGCTTTCCTATGCTTAAATCATGCTGAAAATGCCCCAAACGCCTTTTCTCGACCTGAAAAGCTCAAAAACACACAGAAATCAAACAAATTATGGATCTACAGAACATACCCAAAACTTATTATATGGTGTTGAATCATGATGTTTCTACTCAAATCTAACAAGAATAAGCAATATTTTGTGGAAAAAATCATTCTGAATGATGAATGAAGGTAAACCAGCTTTCCTATGCTTAAATCATGCTGAAAATGCCCCAAACGCCTTTTCTCGACCTGAAAAGCTCAAAAACACACAGAAATCAAATAAATTATGGATCTACAGAACATACCCAAAACTTATTATATGGTGTTGAATCATGATGTTTCTACTCAAATCTAACAAGAATAAGCAATATTTTGTGGAAAAAATCATTCTGAATGATGAATGAAGGTAAACCAGCTTTCCTATGCTTAAATCATGCTGAAAATGCCCCAAACGCCTTTTCTCGACCTGAAAAGCTCAAAAACACACAGAAATCAAATACATTATGGATCTACAGAACATACCCAAAACTTATTATATGGTGTTGAATCATGATGTTTCTACTCAAATCTAACAAGAATAAGCAATATTTTGTGGAAAAAATCATTCTGAATGATGAATGAAGGTAAACCAGCTTTCCTATGCTTAAATCATGCTGAAAATGCCCCAAACGCCTTTTCTCGACCTGAAAAGCTCAAAAACACACAGAAATCAAATACATTATGGATCTACAGAACATACCCAAAACTTATTATATGGTGTTGAATCATGATGTTTCTACTCAAATCTAACAAGAATAAGCAATATTTTGTGGAAAAAATCATTCTGAATGATGAATGAAGGTAAACCAGCTTTCCTATGCTTAAATCATGCTGAAAATGCCCCAAACGCCTTTTCTCGACCTGAAAAGCTCAAAAACACACAGAAATCAAATACATTATGGATCTACAGAACATACCCAAAACTTATTATATGGTGTTGAATCATGATGTTTCTACTCAAATCTAACAAGAATAAGCAATATTTTGTGGAAAAAATCATTCTGAATGATGAATGAAGGTAAACCAGCTTTCCTATGCTTAAATCATGCTGAAAATGCCCCAAACGCCTTTTCTCGACCTGAAAAGCTCAAAAACACATAGAAATCAAATACATTATGGATCTACAGAACATACCCAAAACTTATTATATGGTGTTGAATCATGATGTTTCTACTCAAATCTAACAAGAATAAGCAATATTTTGTGGAAAAAATCATTCTGAATGATGAATGAAGGTAAACCAGCTTTCCTATGCTTAAATCATGCTGAAAATGCCCCAAACGCCTTTTCTCGACCTGAAAAGCTCAAAAACACATAGAAATCAAACAAATTATGGATCTACAGAACATACCCAAAACTTATTATATGGTGTTGAATCATGATGTTTCTACTCAAATCTAACAAGAATAAGCAATATTTTATGGAAAAAAATCATTCTGAATGATGAATGAAGGTAAACCAGCTTTCCTATGCTTAAATCATGCTGAAAATGCCCCAAACGCCTTTTCTCGACCTGAAAAGCTCAAAAACACACAGAAATCAAACAAATTATGGATCTACAGAACATACCCAAAACTTATTATATGGTGTTGAATCATGATGTTTCTACTCAAATCTAACAAGAATAAGCAATATTTTATGGAAAAAAATCATTCTGAATGATGAATGAAGGTAAACCAGCTTTCCTATGCTTAAATCATGCTGAAAATGCCCCAAACGCCTTTTCTCGACCTGAAAAGCTCAAAAACACACAGAAATCAAACAAATTATGGATCTACAGAACATACCCAAAACTTATTATATGGTGTTGAATCATGATGTTTCTACTCAAATCTAACAAGAATAAGCAATATTTTATGGAAAAAAATCATTCTGAATGATGAATGAAGGTAAACCAGCTTTCCTATGCTTAAATCATGCTGAAAATGCCCCAAACGCCTTTTCTCGACCTGAAAAGCTCAAAAACACATAGAAATCAAACAAATTATGGATCTACAGAACATACCCAAAACTTATTATATGGTGTTGAATCATGATGTTTCTACTCAAATCTAACAAGAATAAGCAATATTTTGTGGAAAAAATCATTCTGAATGATGAATGAAGGTAAACCAGCTTTCCTATGCTTAAATCATGCTGAAAATGCCCCAAACGCCTTTTCTCGACCTGAAAAGCTCAAAAACACATAGAAATCAAACAAATTATGGATCTACAGAACATACCCAAAACTTATTATATGGTGTTGAATCATGATGTTTCTACTCAAATCTAACAAGAATAAGCAATATTTTGTGGAAAAAATCATTCTGAATGATGAATGAAGGTAAACCAGCTTTCCTATGCTTAAATCATGCTGAAAATGCCCCAAACGCCTTTTCTCGACCTGAAAAGCTCAAAAACACACAGAAATCAAACAAATTATGGATCTACAGAACATACCCAAAACTTATTATATGGTGTTGAATCATGATGTTTCTACTCAAATCTAACAAGAATAAGCAATATTTTATGGAAAAAATCATTCTGAATGATGAATGAAGGTAAACCAGCTTTCCTATGCTTAAATCATGCTGAAAATGCCCCAAACGCCTTTTCTCGACCTGAAAAGCTCAAAAACACACAGAAATCAAATACATTATGGATCTACAGAACATACCCAAAACTCATTATATGATGTTAAATCATGATGTTTCTACTCAAATCTAACAAGAATAAGCAATATTTTGTGGAAAAAATCATTCTGAATGATGAATGAAGGTAAACCAGCTTTCCTATGCTTAAATCATGCTGAAAATGCCCCAAACGCCTTTTCTCGACCTGAAAAGCTCAAAAACACACAGAAATCAAATACATTATGGATCTACAGAACATACCCAAAACTTATTATATGGTGTTGAATCATGATGTTTCTACTCAAATCTAACAAGAATAAGCAATATTTTGTGGAAAAAAATCATTCTGAATGATGAATGAAGGTAAACCAGCTTTCCTATGCTTAAATCATGCTGAAAATGCCCCAAACGCCTTTTCTCGACCTGAAAAGCTCAAAAACACACAGAAATCAAATACATTATGGATCTACAGAACATACCCAAAACTTATTATATGGTGTTGAATCATGATGTTTCTACTCAAATCTAACAAGAATAAGCAATATTTTGTGGAAAAAATCATTCTGAATGATGAATGAAGGTAAACCAGCTTTCCTATGCTTAAATCATGCTGAAAATGCCCCAAACGCTTTTTCTCGACCTGAAAAGCTCAAAAACACACAGAAATCAAACAAATTATGGATCTACAGAACATTCCCAAAACTCATTATATGATGTTGAGTCATGATGTTTCTACTCAAATCTAACAAGAATAAGCAATATTTTGTGGAAAAAATCATTCTGAATGATGAATGAAGGTAAACCAGCTTTCCTATGCTTAAATCATGCTGAAAATGCCCCAAACGCCTTTTCTCGACCTGAAAAGCTCAAAAACACACAGAAATCAAATACATTATGGATCTACAGAACATACCCAAAACTTATTATATGGTGTTGAATCATGATGTTTCTACTCAAATCTAACAAGAATAAGCAATATTTTGTGGAAAAAATCATTCTGAATGATGAATGAAGGTAAACCAGCTTTCCTATGCTTAAATCATGCTGAAAATGCCCCAAACGCCTTTTCTCGACCTGAAAAGCTCAAAAACACATAGAAATCAAACAAATTATGGATCTACAGAACATACCCAAAACTTATTATATGGTGTTGAATCATGATGTTTCTACTCAAATCTAACAAGAATAAGCAATATTTTATGGAAAAAAATCATTCTGAATGATGAATGAAGGTAAACCAGCTTTCCTATGCTTAAATCATGCTGAAAATGCCCCAAACGCCTTTTCTCGACCTGAAAAGCTCAAAAACACACAGAAATCAAATACATTATGGATCTACAGAACATACCCAAAACTTATTATATGGTGTTGAATCATGATGTTTCTACTCAAATCTAACAAGAATAAGCAATATTTTGTGGAAAAAATCATTCTGAATGATGAATGAAGGTAAACCAGCTTTCCTATGCTTAAATCATGCTGAAAATGCCCCAAACGCCTTTTCTCGACCTGAAAAGCTCAAAAACACACAGAAATCAAATACATTATGGATCTACAGAACATACCCAAAACTTATTATATGGTGTTGAATCATGATGTTTCTACTCAAATCTAACAAGAATAAGCAATATTTTGTGGAAAAAATCATTCTGAATGATGAATGAAGGTAAACCAGCTTTCCTATGCTTAAATCATGCTGAAAATGCCCCAAACGCCTTTTCTCGACCTGAAAAGCTCAAAAACACACAGAAATCAAATACATTATGGATCTACAGAACATACCCAAAACTTATTATATGTTGTTAAATCATGATGTTTCTACACAAATCTAACAAGAATAAGCAATATTTTGTGGAAAAAATCATTCTGAATGATGAATGAAGGTAAACCAGCTTTCCTATGCTTAAATCATGCTGAAAATGCCCCAAACGCCTTTTCTCGACCTGAAAAGCTCAAAAACACACAGAAATAATACAAATTCTGGATCTACAGAACATACCCAAAACGTATTATATGGTGTTGAGTCATGATGTTTCTACTCAAATCTAACAAGAATAAGCAATATTTTGTGGAAAAAATCATTCTGAATGATGAATGAAGGTAAACCAGCTTTCCTATGCTTAAATCATGCTGAAAATGCCCCAAACGCCTTTTCTCGACCTGAAAAGCTCAAAAACACACAGAAATCAAACAAATTATGGATCTACAGAACATACCCAAAACTTATTATATGGTGTTGAATCATGATGTTTCTACTCAAATCTAACAAGAATAAGCAATATTTTGTGGAAAAAATCATTCTGAATGATGAATGAAGGTAAACCAGCTTTCCTATGCTTAAATCATGCTGAAAATGCCCCAAACGCCTTTTCTCGACCTGAAAAGCTCAAAAACACATAGAAATCAAACAAATTATGGATCTACAGAACATACCCAAAACTTATTATATGGTGTTGAATCATGATGTTTCTACCCAAATCTAACAAGAATAAGCAATATTTTATGGAAAAAAATCATTCTGAATGATGAATGAAGGTAAACCAGCTTTCCTATGCTTAAATCATGCTGAAAATGCCCCAAACGCCTTTTCTCGACCTGAAAAGCTCAAAAACACACAGAAATCAAATACATTATGGATCTACAGAACATACCCAAAACTTATTATATGGTGTTGAATCATGATGTTTCTACTCAAATCTAACAAGAATAAGCAATATTTTGTGGAAAAAATCATTCTGAATGATGAATGAAGGTAAACCAGCTTTCCTATGCTTAAATCATGCTGAAAATGCCCCAAACGCCTTTTCTCGACCTGAAAAGCTCAGAAATACACAGAAATCAAATACATTATGGATCTACAGAACATACCCAAAACTCATTATATGATGTTGAATCATGATGTTTCTACTCAAATCTAACAAGAATAAGCAATATTTTGTGGAAAAAATCATTCTGAATGATGAATGAAGGTAAACCAGCTTTCCTATGCTTAAATCATGCTGAAAATGCCCCAAACGCCTTTTCTCGACCTGAAAAGCTCAAAAACACATAGAAATCAAACAAATTATGGATCTACAGAACATACCCAAAACTTATTATATGGTGTTGAATCATGATGTTTCTACTCAAATCTAACAAGAATAAGCAATATTTTATGGAAAAAAATCATTCTGAATGATGAATGAAGGTAAACCAGCTTTCCTATGCTTAAATCATGCTGAAAATGCCCCAAACGCCTTTTCTCGACCTGAAAAGCTCAAAAACACACAGAAATCAAATACATTATGGATCTACAGAACATACCCAAAACTTATTATATGGTGTTGAATCATGATGTTTCTACTCAAATCTAACAAGAATAAGCAATATTTTATGGAAAAAAATCATTCTGAATGATGAATGAAGGTAAACCAGCTTTCCTATGCTTAAATCATGCTGAAAATGCCCCAAACGCCTTTTCTCGACCTGAAAAGCTCAAAAATACACAGAAATCAAATACATTATGGATCTACAGAACATACCCAAAACTTATTATATGGTGTTGAATCATGATGTTTCTACTCAAATCTAACAAGAATAAGCAATATTTTGTGGAAAAAATCATTCTGAATGATGAATGAAGGTAAACCAGCTTTCCTATGCTTAAATCATGCTGAAAATGCCCCAAACGCCTTTTCTCGACCTGAAAAGCTCAAAAACACATAGAAATCAAACAAATTATGGATCTACAGAACATACCCAAAACTTATTATATGGTGTTGAATCATGATGTTTCTACTCAAATCTAACAAGAATAAGCAATATTTTATGGAAAAAAATCATTCTGAATGATGAATGAAGGTAAACCAGCTTTCCTATGCTTAAATCATGCTGAAAATGCCCCAAACGCCTTTTCTCGACCTGAAAAGCTCAAAAACACACAGAAATCAAATACATTATGGATCTACAGAACATACCCAAAACTTATTATATGGTGTTGAATCATGATGTTTCTACTCAAATCTAACAAGAATAAGCAATATTTTGTGGAAAAAATCATTCTGAATGATGAATGAAGGTAAACCAGCTTTCCTATGCTTAAATCATGCTGAAAATGCCCCAAACGCCTTTTCTCGACCTGAAAAGCTCAAAAACACATAGAAATCAAACAAATTATGGATCTACAGAACATACCCAAAACTTATTATATGGTGTTGAATCATGATGTTTCTACTCAAATCTAACAAGAATAAGCAATATTTTGTGGAAAAAATCATTCTGAATGATGAATGAAGGTAAACCAGCTTTCCTATGCTTAAATCATGCTGAAAATGCCCCAAACGCCTTTTCTCGACCTGAAAAGCTCAAAAACACACAGAAATCAAATACATTATGGATCTACAGAACATACCCAAAACTTATTATATGATGTTGAATCATGATGTTTCTACTCAAATCTAACAAGAATAAGCAATATTTTGTGGAAAAAATCATTCTGAATGATGAATGAAGGTAAACCAGCTTTCCTATGCTTAAATCATGCTGAAAATGCCCCAAACGCCTTTTCTCGACCTGAAAAGCTCAAAAACACACAGAAATCAAATACATTATGGATCTACAGAACATACCCAAAACTCATTATATGATGTTAAATCATGATGTTTCTACTCAAATCTAACAAGAATAAGCAATATTTTGTGGAAAAAATCATTCTGAATGATGAATGAAGGTAAACCAGCTTTCCTATGCTTAAATCATGCTGAAAATGCCCCAAACGCCTTTTCTCGACCTGAAAAGCTCAAAAACACATAGAAATCAAACACATTATGGATCTACAGAACATACCCAAAACTTATTATATGGTGTTGAATCATGATGTTTCTACTCAAATCTAACAAGAATAAGCAATATTTTGTGGAAAAAATCATTCTGAATGATGAATGAAGGTAAACCAGCTTTCCTATGCTTAAATCATGCTGAAAATGCCCCAAACGCCTTTTCTCGACCTGAAAAGCTCAAAAACACACAGAAATCAAATACATTATGGATCTACAGAACATACCCAAAACTCATTATATGATGTTGAATCATGATGTTTCTACTCAAATCTAACAAGAATAAGCAATATTTTGTGGAAAAAATCATTCTGAATGATGAATGAAGGTAAACCAGCTTTCCTATGCTTAAATCATGCTGAAAATGCCCCAAACGCCTTTTCTCGACCTGAAAAGCTCAAAAACACACAGAAATCAAATACATTATGGATCTACAGAACATACCCAAAACTTATTATATGGTGTTGAATCATGATGTTTCTACTCAAATCTAACAATAATTATCAATATTTTTTTGTAAAAAATCATTCTGAATGATGAATGAAGGTAAACCAGCTTTCCTATGCTTAAATCATGCTGAAAATGCCCCAAACGCCTTTTCTCGACCTGAAAAGCTCAAAAACACACAGAAATCAAATACATTATGGATCTACAGAACATACCCAAAACTTATTATATGGTGTTGAATCATGATGTTTCTACTCAAATCTAACAAGAATAAGCAATATTTTGTGGAAAAAATCATTCTGAATGATGAATGAAGGTAAACCAGCTTTCCTATGCTTAAATCATGCTGAAAATGCCCCAAACGCCTTTTCTCGACCTGAAAAGCTCAAAAACACACAGAAATCAAATACATTATGGATCTACAGAACATACCCAAAACTCATTATATGATGTTGAATCATGATGTTTCTACTCAAATCTAACAAGAATAAGCAATATTTTGTGGAAAAAATCATTCTGAATGATGAATGAAGGTAAACCAGCTTTCCTATGCTTAAATCATGCTGAAAATGCCCCAAACGCCTTTTCTCGACCTGAAAAGCTCAAAAACACACAGAAATCAAATACATTATGGATCTACAGAACATACCCAAAACTTATTATATGGTGTTGAATCATGATGTTTCTACTCAAATCTAACAAGAATAAGCAATATTTTGTGGAAAAAATCATTCTGAATGATGAATGAAGGTAAACCAGCTTTCCTATGCTTAAATCATGCTGAAAATGCCCCAAACGCCTTTTCTCGACCTGAAAAGCTCAAAAACACACAGAAATCAAATACATTATGGATCTACAGAACATACCCAAAACTTATTATATGGTGTTGAATCATGATGTTTCTACTCAAATCTAACAAGAATAAGCAATATTTTGTGGAAAAAATCATTCTGAATGATGAATGAAGGTAAACCAGCTTTCCTATGCTTAAATCATGCTGAAAATGCCCCAAACGCCTTTTCTCGACCTGAAAAGCTCAAAAACACACAGAAATCAAATACATTATGGATCTACAGAACATACCCAAAACTTATTATATGGTGTTGAATCATGATGTTTCTACTCAAATCTAACAAGAATAAGCAATATTTTGTGGAAAAAATCATTCTGAATGATGAATGAAGGTAAACCAGCTTTCCTATGCTTAAATCATGCTGAAAAATGCCCCAAACGCCTTTTCTCGACCTGAAAAGCTCAAAAACACACAGAAATCAAATACATTATGGATCTACAGAACATACCCAAAACTTATTATATGGTGTTGAATCATGATGTTTCTACTCAAATCTAACAAGAATAAGCAATATTTTGTGGAAAAAATCATTCTGAATGATGAATGAAGGTAAACCAGCTTTCCTATGCTTAAATCATGCTGAAAATGCCCCAAACGCCTTTTCTCGACCTGAAAAGCTCAAAAACACACAGAAATCAAATACATTATGGATCTACAGAACATACCCAAAACTTATTATATGGTGTTGAATCATGATGTTTCTACTCAAATCTAACAAGAATAAGCAATATTTTGTGGAAAAAATCATTCTGAATGATGAATGAAGGTAAACCAGCTTTCCTATGCTTAAATCATGCTGAAAATGCCCCAAACGCCTTTTCTCGACCTGAAAAGCTCAAAAACACACAGAAATCAAATACATTATGGATCTACAGAACATACCCAAAACTTATTATATGGTGTTGAATCATGATGTTTCTACTCAAATCTAACAAGAATAAGCAATATTTTGTGGAAAAAATCATTCTGAATGATGAATGAAGGTAAACCAGCTTTCCTATGCTTAAATCATGCTGAAAATGCCCCAAACGCCTTTTCTCGACCTGAAAAGCTCAAAAACACACAGAAATCAAACAAATTATGGATCTACAGAACATACCCAAAACTTATTATATGGTGTTGAATCATGATGTTTCTACTCAAATCTAACAAGAATAAGCAATATTTTGTGGAAAAAATCATTCTGAATGATGAATGAAGGTAAACCAGCTTTCCTATGCTTAAATCATGCTGAAAATGCCCCAAACGCCTTTTCTCGACCTGAAAAGCTCAAAAACACACAGAAATCAAATAAATTATGGATCTACAGAACATACCCAAAACTTATTATATGGTGTTGAATCATGATGTTTCTACTCAAATCTAACAAGAATAAGCAATATTTTATGGAAAAAAATCATTCTGAATGATGAATGAAGGTAAACCAGCTTTCCTATGCTTAAATCATGCTGAAAATGCCCCAAACGCCTTTTCTCGACCTGAAAAGCTCAAAAACACACAGAAATCAAACAAATTATGGATCTACAGAACATACCCAAAACTTATTATATGGTGTTGAATCATGATGTTTCTACTCAAATCTAACAAGAATAAGCAATATTTTGTGGAAAAAATCATTCTGAATGATGAATGAAGGTAAACCAGCTTTCCTATGCTTAAATCATGCTGAAAATGCCCCAAACGCCTTTTCTCGACCTGAAAAGCTCAAAAACACACAGAAATCAAATACATTATGGATCTACAGAACATACCCAAAACTTATTATATGGTGTTGAATCATGATGTTTCTACTCAAATCTAACAAGAATAAGCAATATTTTGTGGAAAAAATCATTCTGAATGATGAATGAAGGTAAACCAGCTTTCCTATGCTTAAATCATGCTGAAAATGCCCCAAACGCCTTTTCTCGACCTGAAAAGCTCAAAAACACACAGAAATCAAACAAATTATGGATCTACAGAACATACCCAAAACTTATTATATGGTGTTGAATCATGATGTTTCTACTCAAATCTAACAAGAATAAGCAATATTTTGTGGAAAAAATCATTCTGAATGATGAATGAAGGTAAACCAGCTTTCCTATGCTTAAATCATGCTGAAAATGCCCCAAACGCCTTTTCTCGACCTGAAAAGCTCAAAAACACACAGAAATCAAATACATTATGGATCTACAGAACATACCCAAAACTTATTATATGGTGTTGAATCATGATGTTTCTACTCAAATCTAACAAGAATAAGCAATATTTTGTGGAAAAAATCATTCTGAATGATGAATGAAGGTAAACCAGCTTTCCTATGCTTAAATCATGCTGAAAATGCCCCAAACGCCTTTTCTCGACCTGAAAAGCTCAAAAACACATAGAAATCAAACAAATTATGGATCTACAGAACATACCCAAAACTTATTATATGGTGTTGAATCATGATGTTTCTACTCAAATCTAACAAGAATAAGCAATATTTTGTGGAAAAAATCATTCTGAATGATGAATGAAGGTAAACCAGCTTTCCTATGCTTAAATCATGCTGAAAATGCCCCAAACGCCTTTTCTCGACCTGAAAAGCTCAAAAACACACAGAAATCAAACAAATTATGGATCTACAGAACATACCCAAAACTTATTATATGGTGTTGAATCATGATGTTTCTACTCAAATCTAACAAGAATAAGCAATATTTTGTGGAAAAAATCATTCTGAATGATGAATGAAGGTAAACCAGCTTTCCTATGCTTAAATCATGCTGAAAATGCCCCAAACGCCTTTTCTCGACCTGAAAAGCTCAAAAACACACAGAAATCAAATACATTATGGATCTACAGAACATACCCAAAACTTATTATATGGTGTTGAATCATGATGTTTCTACTCAAATCTAACAAGAATAAGCAATATTTTGTGGAAAAAATCATTCTGAATGATGAATGAAGGTAAACCAGCTTTCCTATGCTTAAATCATGCTGAAAATGCCCCAAACGCCTTTTCTCGACCTGAAAAGCTCAAAAACACACAGAAATCAAATACATTATGGATCTACAGAACATACCCAAAACTTATTATATGGTGTTAAATCATGATGTTTCTACTCAAATCTAACAAGAATAAGCAATATTTTGTGGAAAAAATCATTCTGAATGATGAATGAAGGTAAACCAGCTTTCCTATGCTTAAATCATGCTTAAAAATGCCCCAAACGCCGTTTCTCGACCTGAAAAGCTCAAAAACACACAGAAATCAAATACATTATGGATCTACAGAACATACCCAAAACTTATTATATGGTGTTAAATCATGGTGTTTCTACCCAAATCTAACAAGAATAAGCAATATTTTGTGGAAAAAATCATTCTGAATGATGAATGAAGGTAAACCAGCTTTCCTATGCTTAAATCATGCTGAAAATGCCCCAAACGCCTTTTCTCGACCTGAAAAGCTCAAAAACACACAGAAATCAAATACATTATGGATCTACAGAACATACCCAAAACTTATTATATGGTGTTGAATCATGATGTTTCTACTCAAATCTAACAAGAATAAGCAATATTTTGTGGAAAAAATCATTCTGAATGATGAATGAAGGTAAACCAGCTTTCCTATGCTTAAATCATGCTGAAAATGCCCCAAACGCCTTTTCTCGACCTGAAAAGCTCAAAACACACAGAAATCAAATACATTATGGATCTACAGAACATACCCAAAACTTATTATATGGTGTTGAATCATGATGTTTCTACTCAAATCTAACAAGAATAAGCAATATTTTGTGGAAAAAATCATTCTGAATGATGAATGAAGGTAAACCAGCTTTCCTATGCTTAAATCATGCTGAAAATGCCCCAAACGCCTTTTCTCGACCTGAAAAGCTCAAAAACACACAGAAATCAAATACATTATGGATCTACAGAACATACCCAAAACTTATTATATGGTGTTGAATCATGATGTTTCTACTCAAATCTAACAAGAATAAGCAATATTTTGTGGAAAAAATCATTCTGAATGATGAATGAAGGTAAACCAGCTTTCCTATGCTTAAATCATGCTGAAAATGCCCCAAACGCCTTTTCTCGACCTGAAAAGCTCAAAAACACACAGAAATCAAACAAATTATGGATCTACAGAACATACCCAAAACTTATTATATGGTGTTGAATCATGATGTTTCTACTCAAATCTAACAAGAATAAGCAATATTTTGTGGAAAAAATCATTCTGAATGATGAATGAAGGTAAACCAGCTTTCCTATGCTTAAATCATGCTGAAAATGCCCCAAACGCCTTTTCTCGACCTGAAAAGCTCAAAAACACACAGAAATCAAATACATTATGGATCTACAGAACATACCCAAAACTTATTATATGGTGTTGAATCATGATGTTTCTACTCAAATCTAACAAGAATAAGCAATATTTTGTGGAAAAAATCATTCTGAATGATGAATGAAGGTAAACCAGCTTTCCTATGCTTAAATCATGCTGAAAATGCCCCAAACGCCTTTTCTCGACCTGAAAAGCTCAAAAACACACAGAAATCAAATACATTATGGATCTACAGAACATACCCAAAACTTATTATATGGTGTTGAATCATGATGTTTCTACTCAAATCTAACAAGAATAAGCAATATTTTGTGGAAAAAATCATTCTGAATGATGAATGAAGGTAAACCAGCTTTCCTATGCTTAAATCATGCTGAAAATGCCCCAAACGCCTTTTCTCGACCTGAAAAGCTCAAAAACACACAGAAATCAAATACATTATGGATCTACAGAACATACCCAAAACTTATTATATGGTGTTGAATCATGATGTTTCTACTCAAATCTAACAAGAATAAGCAATATTTTGTGGAAAAAATCATTCTGAATGATGAATGAAGGTAAACCAGCTTTCCTATGCTTAAATCATGCTGAAAATGCCCCAAACGCCTTTTCTCGACCTGAAAAGCTCAAAAACACACAGAAATCAAATACATTATGGATCTACAGAACATACCCAAAACTTATTATATGGTGTTGAATCATGATGTTTCTACTCAAATCTAACAAGAATAAGCAATATTTTGTGGAAAAAATCATTCTGAATGATGAATGAAGGTAAACCAGCTTTCCTATGCTTAAATCATGCTGAAAATGCCCCAAACGCCTTTTCTCGACCTGAAAAGCTCAAAAACACACAGAAATCAAATACATTATGGATCTACAGAACATACCCAAAACTTATTATATGGTGTTGAATCATGATGTTTCTACTCAAATCTAACAAGAATAAGCAATATTTTGTGGAAAAAATCATTCTGAATGATGAATGAAGGTAAACCAGCTTTCCTATGCTTAAATCATGCTGAAAATGCCCCAAACGCCTTTTCTCGACCTGAAAAGCTCAAAAACACACAGAAATCAAATACATTATGGATCTACAGAACATACCCAAAACTTATTATATGGTGTTGAATCATGATGTTTCTACTCAAATCTAACAAGAATAAGCAATATTTTGTGGAAAAAATCATTCTGAATGATGAATGAAGGTAAACCAGCTTTCCTATGCTTAAATCATGCTGAAAATGCCCCAAACGCCTTTTCTCGACCTGAAAAGCTCAAAAACACACAGAAATCAAATACATTATGGATCTACAGAACATACCCAAAACTTATTATATGGTGTTGAATCATGATGTTTCTACTCAAATCTAACAAGAATAAGCAATATTTTGTGGAAAAAATCATTCTGAATGATGAATGAAGGTAAACCAGCTTTCCTATGCTTAAATCATGCTGAAAATGCCCCAAACGCCTTTTCTCGACCTGAAAAGCTCAAAAACACACAGAAATCAAATACATTATGGATCTACAGAACATACCCAAAACTTATTATATGGTGTTGAATCATGATGTTTCTACTCAAATCTAACAAGAATAAGCAATATTTTATGGAAAAAAATCATTCTGAATGATGAATGAAGGTAAACCAGCTTTCCTATGCTTAAATCATGCTGAAAATGCCCCAAACGCCTTTTCTCGACCTGAAAAGCTCAAAAACACACAGAAATCAAATACATTATGGATCTACAGAACATACCCAAAACTTATTATATGGTGTTGAATCATGATGTTTCTACTCAAATCTAACAAGAATAAGCAATATTTTGTGGAAAAAATCATTCTGAATGATGAATGAAGGTAAACCAGCTTTCCTATGCTTAAATCATGCTGAAAATGCCCCAAACGCCTTTTCTCGACCTGAAAAGCTCAAAAACACACAGAAATCAAATACATTATGGATCTACAGAACATACCCAAAACTTATTATATGGTGTTGAATCATGATGTTTCTACTTAAATCTAACAAGAATAAGCAATATTTTGTGGAAAAAATCATTCTGAATGATGAATGAAGGTAAACCAGCTTTCCTATGCTTAAATCATGCTGAAAATGCCCCAAACGCCTTTTCTCGACCTGAAAAGCTCAAAAACACACAGAAATCAAATACATTATGGATCTACAGAACATACCCAAAACTTATTATATGGTGTTGAATCATGATGTTTCTACTTAAATCTAACAAGAATAAGCAATATTTTGTGGAAAAAATCATTCTGAATGATGAATGAAGGTAAACCAGCTTTCCTATGCTTAAATCATGCTGAAAATGCCCCAAACGCCTTTTCTCGACCTGAAAAGCTCAAAAACACACAGAAATCAAATACATTATGGATCTACAGAACATAACCAAAACTTATTATATGGTGTTAAATCATGATGTTTCTACTCAAATCTAACAAGAATAAGCAATATTTTGTGGAAAAAATCATTCTGAATGATGAATGAAGGTAAACCAGCTTTCCTATGCTTAAATCATGCTGAAAATGCCCCAAACGCCTTTTCTCGACCTGAAAAGCTCAAAAACACACAGAAATCAAATACATTATGGATCTACAGAACATACCCAAAACTTATTATATGGTGTTGAATCATGATGTTTCTACTCAAATCTAACAAGAATAAGCAATATTTTGTGGAAAAAATCATTCTGAATGATGAATGAAGGTAAACCAGCTTTCCTATGCTTAAATCATGCTGAAAATGCCCCAAACGCCTTTTCTCGACCTGAAAAGCTCAAAACACACAGAAATCAAATACATTATGGATCTACAGAACATACCCAAAACTTATTATATGGTGTTGAATCATGATGTTTCTACTCAAATCTAACAAGAATAAGCAATATTTTGTGGAAAAAATCATTCTGAATGATGAATGAAGGTAAACCAGCTTTCCTATGCTTAAATCATGCTGAAAATGCCCCAAACGCCTTTTCTCGACCTGAAAAGCTCAAAAACACACAGAAATCAAATACATTATGGATCTACAGAACATACCCAAAACTTATTATATGGTGTTGAATCATGATGTTTCTACTCAAATCTAACAAGAATAAGCAATATTTTGTGGAAAAAATCATTCTGAATGATGAATGAAGGTAAACCAGCTTTCCTATGCTTAAATCATGCTGAAAATGCCCCAAACGCCTTTTCTCGACCTGAAAAGCTCAAAAACACACAGAAATCAAATACATTATGGATCTACAGAACATACCCAAAACTTATTATATGGTGTTGAATCATGATGTTTCTACTCAAATCTAACAAGAATAAGCAATATTTTGTGGAAAAATCATTCTGAATGATGAATGAAGGTAAACCAGCTTTCCTATGCTTAAATCATGCTGAAAATGCCCCAAACGCCTTTTCTCGACCTGAAAAGCTCAAAAACACACAGAAATCAAATACATTATGGATCTACAGAACATACCCAAAACTTATTATATGGTGTTGAATCATGATGTTTCTACTCAAATCTAACAAGAATAAGCAATATTTTGTGGAAAAAATCATTCTGAATGATGAATGAAGGTAAACCAGCTTTCCTATGCTTAAATCATGCTGAAAATGCCCAATCGCCTTTTCTCGACCTGAAAAGCTCAAAAACACACAGAAATCAAATACATTATGGATCTACAGAACATACCCAAAACTTATTATATGGTGTTGAATCATGATGTTTCTACTTAAATCTAACAAGAATAAGCAATATTTTGTGGAAAAAATCATTCTGAATGATGAATGAAGGTAAACCAGCTTTCCTATGCTTAAATCATGCTGAAAATGCCCCAAACGCCTTTTCTCGACCTGAAAAGCTCAAAAACACACAGAAATCAAATACATTATGGATCTACAGAACATACCCAAAACTTATTATATGGTGTTGAATCATGATGTTTCTACTCAAATCTAACAAGAATAAGCAATATTTTGTGGAAAAAATCATTCTGAATGATGAATGAAGGTAAACCAGCTTTCCTATGCTTAAATCATGCTGAAAATGCCCCAAACGCCTTTTCTCGACCTGAAAAGCTCAAAAACACACAGAAATCAAATACATTATGGATCTACAGAACATACCCAAAACTTATTATATGGTGTTGAATCATGATGTTTCTACTTAAATCTAACAAGAATAAGCAATATTTTGTGGAAAAAATCATTCTGAATGATGAATGAAGGTAAACCAGCTTTCCTATGCTTAAATCATGCTGAAAATGCCCCAAACGCCTTTTCTCGACCTGAAAAGCTCAAAAACACACAGAAATCAAATACATTATGGATCTACAGAACATACCCAAAACTTATTATATGGTGTTGAATCATGATGTTTCTACTTAAATCTAACAAGAATAAGCAATATTTTGTGGAAAAAATCATTCTGAATGATGAATGAAGGTAAACCAGCTTTCCTATGCTTAAATCATGCTGAAAATGCCCCAAACGCCTTTTCTCGACCTGAAAAGCTCAAAAACACACAGAAATCAAATACATTATGGATCTACAGAACATACCCAAAACTTATTATATGGTGTTGAATCATGATGTTTCTACTTAAATCTAACAAGAATAAGCAATATTTTGTGGAAAAAATCATTCTGAATGATGAATGAAGGTAAACCAGCTTTCCCATGCTTAAATCATGCTGAAAATGCCCCAAACGCCTTTTCTCGACCTGAAAAGCTCAAAAACACATAGAAATCAAACAAATTATGGATCTACAGAACATACCCAAAACTTATTATATGGTGTTGAATCATGATGTTTCTACTCAAATCTAACAAGAATAAGCAATATTTTATGGAAAAAAATCATTCTGAATGATGAATGAAGGTAAACCAGCTTTCCTATGCGTAAATCATGCTGAAAATGCCCCAAACGCCTTTTCTCGACCTGAAAAGCTCAAAAACACACAGAAATCAAACAAATTATGGATCTACAGAACATACCCAAAACTTATTATATGGTGTTAAATCATTATTTTTCTACCCAAATCTAACAAGAATAAGAAATATTTTGTGGAAAAAATCATTCTGAATGATGAATGAAGGTAAACCAGCTTTCCTATGCTTAAATCATGCTGAAAATGCCCCAAACGCCTTTTCTCGACCTGAAAAGCTCAAAAACACACAGAAATCAAATACATTATGGATCTACAGAACATACCCAAAACTTATTATATGGTGTTGAATCATGATGTTTCTACTTAAATCTAACAAGAATAAGCAATATTTTGTGGAAAAAATCATTCTGAATGATGAATGAAGGTAAACCAGCTTTCCTATGCTTAAATCATGCTGAAAATGCCCCAAACGCCTTTTCTCGACCTGAAAAGCTCAAAAACACACAGAAATCAAATACATTATGGATCTACAGAACATACCCAAAACTTATTATATGGTGTTGAATCATGATGTTTCTACTCAAATCTAACAAGAATAAGCAATATTCTGTGGAAAAAATCGTTCTGAATGATGAATGAAGGTAAGCCAGCTTTCCTATGCTTAAATCATGCTGAAAATGCCCCAAACGCCTTTTCTCGACCTGAAAAGCTCAAACAAACACAGAAATCAAATACATTATGGATCTACAGAACATACCCAAAACTTATTATATGGTGTTGAATCATGATGTTTCTACTTAAATCTAACAAGAATAAGCAATATTTTGTGGAAAAAATCATTCTGAATGATGAATGAAGGTAAACCAGCTTTCCTATGCTTAAATCATGCTGAAAATGCCCCAAA
The DNA here is from genome assembly GCA_029721515.1 of Synanceia verrucosa. NCBI lineage: Eukaryota > Metazoa > Chordata > Actinopteri > Perciformes > Synanceiidae > Synanceia > Synanceia verrucosa. Next base: position 2,085,350 of record CM056564.1, on the reverse strand, counting down.
CGCCTTTTCTCGACCTGAAAAGCTCAAAAACACACAGAAATCAAATACATTATGGATCTACAGAACATACCCAAAACTTATTATATGGTGTTGAATCATGATGTTTCTACTCAAATCTAACAAGAATAAGCAATATTTTGTGGAAAAAATCATTCTGAATGATGAATGAAGGTAAACCAGCTTTCCTATGCTTAAATCATGCTGAAAATGCCCCAAACGCCTTTTCTCGACCTGAAAAGCTCAAAAACACACAGAAATCAAATACATTATGGATCTACAGAACATACCCAAAACTTATTATATGGTGTTGAATCATGATGTTTCTACTTAAATCTAACAAGAATAAGCAATATTTTGTGGAAAAAATCATTCTGAATGATGAATGAAGGTAAACCAGCTTTCCTATGCTTAAATCATGCTGAAAATGCCCCAAACGCCTTTTCTCGACCTGAAAAGCTCAAAAACACACAGAAATCAAATACATTATGGATCTACAGAACATACCCAAAACTTATTATATGGTGTTGAATCATGATGTTTCTACTTAAATCTAACAAGAATAAGCAATATTTTGTGGAAAAAATCATTCTGAATGATGAATGAAGGTAAACCAGCTTTCCTATGCTTAAATCATGCTGAAAATGCCCCAAACGCCTTTTCTCGACCTGAAAAGCTCAAAAACACACAGAAATCAAATACATTATGGATCTACAGAACATACCCAAAACTTATTATATGGTGTTGAATCATGATGTTTCTACTTAAATCTAACAAGAATAAGCAATATTTTATGGAAAAAAATCATTCTGAATGATGAATGAAGGTAAACCAGCTTTCCTATGCTTAAATCATGCTGAAAATGCCCCAAACGCCTTTTCTCGACCTGAAAAGCTCAAAAACACACAGAAATCAAATACATTATGGATCTACAGAACATACCCAAAACTTATTATATGGTGTTGAATCATGATGTTTCTACTCAAATCTAACAAGAATAAGCAATATTTTATGGAAAAAAATCATTCTGAATGATGAATGAAGGTAAACCAGCTTTCCTATGCGTAAATCATGCTGAAAATGCCCCAAACGCCTTTTCTCGACCTGAAAAGCTCAAAAACACACAGAAATCAAATACATTATGGATCTACAGAACATACCCAAAACTTATTATATGGTGTTGAATCATGATGTTTCTACTTAAATCTAACAAGAATAAGCAATATTTTGTGGAAAAAATCATTCTGAATGATGAATGAAGGTAAACCAGCTTTCCTATGCTTAAATCATGCTGAAAATGCCCCAAACGCCTTTTCTCGACCTGAAAAGCTCAAAAACACACAGAAATCAAATACATTATGGATCTACAGAACATACCCAAAACTTATTATATGGTGTTTAATCATGATGTTTCTACCCAAATCTAACAAGAATAAGCAATATTTTGTGGAAAAAATCATTCTGAATGATGAATGAAGGTAAACCAGCTTTCCTATGCTTAAATCATGCTGAAAATGCCCCAAACGCCTTTTCTCGACCTGAAAAGCTCAAAAACACACAGAAATCAAATACATTATGGATCTACAGAACATACCCAAAACTCATTATATGATGTTAAATCATGATGTTTCTACCCAAATCTAACAAGAATAAGCAATATTTTGTGGAAAAAATCATTCTGAATGATGAATGAAGGTAAACCAGCTTTCCTATGCTTAAATCATGCTGAAAATGCCCCAAACGCCTTTTCTCGACCTGAAAAGCTCAAAAACACACAGAAATCAAATACATTATGGATCTACAGAACATACCCAAAACTTATTATATGGTGTTGAATCATGATGTTTCTACTTAAATCTAACAAGAATAAGCAATATTTTGTGGAAAAAATCATTCTGAATGATGAATGAAGGTAAACCAGCTTTCCTATGCTTAAATCATGCTGAAAATGCCCCAAACGCCTTTTCTCGACCTGAAAAGCTCAAAACACACAGAAATCAAATACATTATGGATCTACAGAACATACCCAAAACTTATTATATGGTGTTAAATCATGATGTTTCTACACAAATCTAACAAGAATAAGCAATATTTTGTGGAAAAAATAATTCTGAATGATGAATGAAGGTAAACCAGCTTTCCTATGCTTAAATCATGCTGAAAATGCCCCAAACGCCTTTTCTCGACCTGAAAAGCTCAAAAACACAGAAATGAAATACATTATGGATCTACAGAACATACCCAAAACTTATTATATGGTGTTGAATCATGATGTTTCTACTTAAATCTAACAAGAATGAGCAATATTTTGTGGAAAAAATCATTCTGAATGATGAATGAAGGTAAACCAGCTTTCCTATGCTTAAATCATGCTGAAAATGCCCCAAACGCCTTTTCTCGACCTGAAAAGCTCAAAAACACACAGAAATCAAATACATTATGGATCTACAGAACATACCCAAAACTTATTATATGATGTTAAATCATGATGTTTCTACCCAAATCTAACAAGAATAAGCAATATTTTGTGGAAAAAATCATTCTGAATGATGAATGAAGGTAAACCAGCTTTCCTATGCTTAAATCATGCTGAAAATGCCCCAAACGCCTTTTCTCGACCTGAAAAGCTCAAAAACACACAGAAATCAAATACATTATGGATCTACAGAACATACCCAAAACTTATTATATGGTGTTGAATCATGATGTTTCTACTTAAATCTAACAAGAATAAGCAATATTTTGTGGAAAAAATCATTCTGAATGATGAATGAAGGTAAACCAGCTTTCCTATGCTTAAATCATGCTGAAAATGCCCCAAACGCCTTTTCTCGACCTGAAAAGCTCAAAAACACACAGAAATCAAATACATTATGGATCTACAGAACATACCCAAAACTTATTATATGGTGTTGAATCATGATGTTTCTACTTAAATCTAACAAGAATAAGCAATATTTTGTGGAAAAAATCATTCTGAATGATGAATGAAGGTAAACCAGCTTTCCTATGCTTAAATCATGCTGAAAATGCCCCAAACGCCTTTTCTCGACCTGAAAAGCTCAAAAACACACAGGAATCAAATACTTTATGGATCTACAGAACATACCCAAAACTTATTATATGGTGTTAAATCATGATGTTTCAACCCAAATCTAACAAGAATAAGTAATATTTTGTGGAAAAAATCATTCTGAAGGATGAATGAAGGTAAACCAGCTTTCCTATGCTTAAATCATGCTGAAAATGCCCCAAACGCCTTTTCTCGACCTGAAAAGCTCAAAAACACACAGAAATCAAATACATTATGGATCTACAGAACATACCCAAAACTTATTATATGGTGTTGAATCATGATGTTTCTACTTAAATCTAACAAGAATAAGCAATATTTTGTGGAAAAAATCATTCTGAATGATGAATGAAGGTAAACCAGCTTTCCTATGCTTAAATCATGCTGAAAATGCCCCAAACGCCTTTTCTCGACCTGAAAAGCTCAAAAACACACAGAAATCAAATACATTATGGATCTACAGAACATACCCAAAACTTATTATATGATGTCAAATCATGATGTTTCTACTCAAATCTAACAAGAATAAGCAATATTTTGTGGAAAAAATCATTCTGAATGATGAATGAAGGTAAACCAGCTTTCCTATGCTTAAATCATGCTGAAAATGCCCCAAACGCCTTTTCTCGACCTGAAAAGCTCAAAAACACACAGAAATCAAATACATTATGGATCTACAGAACATACCCAAAACTTATTATATGGTGTTGAATCATGATGTTTCTACTTAAATCTAACAAGAATAAGCAATATTTTTTGGAAAAAATAATTCGTAATGATTAATTAAGGTAAAACAGCTTTCCTATTGTTAAATAATTCTTAAAAATCCCCAAACGCCATTTCTCGACCTGAAAAGCTCAAAAACACACAGAAATCAAATACATTATGGATCTACAGAACATACCCAAAACTTATTATATGGTGTTAAATCATGATGTTTCTACCCAAATCTAACAAGAATAAGCAATATTTTGTGGAAAAAATCATTCTGAATGATGAATGAAGGTAAACCAGCTTTCCTATGCTTAAATCATGCTGAAAATGCCCCAAACGCCTTTTCTCGACCTGAAAAGCTCAAAAACACACAGAAATCAAATACATTATGGATCTACAGAACATACCCAAAACTTATTATATGGTGTTGAATCATGATGTTTCTACTTAAATCTAACAAGAATAAGCAATATTTTGTGGAAAAAATCATTCTGAATGATGAATGAAGGTAAACCAGCTTTCCTATGCTTAAATCATGCTGAAAATGCCCCAAACGCCTTTTCTCGACCTGAAAAGCTCAAAAACACACAGAAATCAAATACATTATGGATCTACAGAACATACCCAAAACTTATTATATGATGTTAAATCATGATGTTTCTGCTCAAATCTAACAAGAATAAGCAATATTTTGTGGAAAAAATCATTCTGAATGATGAATGACGGTAAACCAGCTTTCCTATGCTTAAATCATGCTGAAAATGCCCCAAACGCCTTTTCTCGACCTGAAAAGCTCAAAAACACACAGAAATCAAATACATTATGGATCTACAGAACATACCCAAAACTTATTATATGGTGTTGAATCATGATGTTTCTACTTAAATCTAACAAGAATAAGCAATATTTTGTGGAAAAAATCATTCTGAATGATGAATGAAGGTAAACCAGCTTTCCTATGCTTAAATCATGCTGAAAATGCCCCAAACGCCTTTTCTCGACCTGAAAAGCTCAAAAACACACAGAAATCAAACAAATTATGGATCTACAGAACATACCCAAAACTTATTATATGGTGTTGAATCATGATGTTTCTACTTAAATCTAACAAGAATAAGCAATATTTTGTGGAAAAAATCATTCTGAATGATGAATGAAGGTAAACCAGCTTTCCTATGCTTAAATCATGCTGAAAATGCCCCAAACGCCTTTTCTCGACCTGAAAAGCTCAAAAACACACAGAAATCAAATACATTATGGATCTACAGAACATACCCAAAACTTATTATATGGTGTTGAATCATGATGTTTCTACTTAAATCTAACAAGAATAAGCAATATTTTGTGGAAAAAATCATTCTGAATGATGAATGAAGGTAAACCAGCTTTCCTATGCTTAAATCATGCTGAAAATGCCCCAAACGCCTTTTCTCGACCTGAAAAGCTCAAAAACACACAGAAATCAAATACATTATGGATCTACAGAACATACCCAAAACTTATTATATGGTGTTGAATCATGATGTTTCTACTCAAATCTAACAAGAATAAGCAATATTTTGTGGAAAAAATCATTCTGAATGATGAATGAAGGTAAACCAGCTTTCCTATGCTTAAATCATGCTGAAAATGCCCCAAACGCCTTTTCTCGACCTGAAAAGCTCAAAAACACACAGAAATCAAATACATTATGGATCTACAGAACATACCCAAAACTTATTATATGGTGTTGAATCATGATGTTTCTACTTAAATCTAACAAGAATAAGCAATATTTTATGGAAAAAAATCATTCTGAATGATGAATGAAGGTAAACCAGCTTTCCTATGCTTAAATCATGCTGAAAATGCCCCAAACGCCTTTTCTCGACCTGAAAAGCTCAAAACACATAAAAATCAAATACATTATGGATCTACAGAACATAACCAAAACTTATTATATGGTGTTGAATCATGATGTTTCTATCCAAATCTAACAAGAATAAGCAATATTTTATGGAAAAAAATCATTCTGAATGATGAATGAAGGTAAACCAGCTTTCCTATGCTTAAATCATGCTGAAAATGCCCCAAACGCCTTTTCTCGACCTGAAAAGCTCAAAAACACACAGAAATCAAATACATTATGGATCTACAGAACATACCCAAAACTTATTATATGGTGTTGAATCATGATGTTTCTACTCAAATCTAACAAGAATAAGCAATATTTTATGGAAAAAAATCATTCTGAATGATGAATGAAGGTAAACCAGCTTTCCTATGCTTAAATCATGCTGAAAATGCCCCAAACGCCTTTTCTAGACCTGAAAAGCTCAAAAACACACAGAAATCAAATACATTATGGATCTACAGAACATACCCAAAACTTATTATATGGTGTTGAATCATGATGTTTCTACTCAAATCTAACATGAATAAGCAATATTTTATGGAAAAAAATCATTCTGAATGATGAATGAAGGTAAACCAGCTTTCCTATGCGTAAATCATGCTGAAAATGCCCCAAACGCCTTTTCTCGACCTGAAAAGCTCAAAAACACACAGAAATCAAATACATTATGGATCGACAGAACATACCCAAAACTCATTATATGATGTTAAATCATGATGTTTCTACCCAAATCTAACAAGAATAAGCAATATTTTGTGGAAAAAATCATTCTGAATGATGAATGAAGGTAAACCAGCTTTCCTATGCTTAAATCATGCTGAAAATGCCCCAAACGCCTTTTCTCGACCTGAAAAGCTCAAAAACACACAGAAATCAAATACATTATGGATCTACAGAACATACCCAAAACTTATTATATGGTGTTGAATCATGATGTTTCTACTCAAATCTAACAAGAATAAGCAATATTTTGTGGAAAAAATCATTCTGAATGATGAATGAAGGTAAACCAGCTTTCCTATGCTTAAATCATGCTGAAAATGCCCCAAACGCCTTTTCTCGACCTGAAAAGCTCAAAAACACACAGAAATCAAATACATTATGGATCTACAGAACATACCCAAAACTTATTATATGGTGTTGAATCATGATGTTTCTACTTAAATCTAACAAGAATAAGCAATATTTTGTGGAAAAAATCATTCTGAATGATGAATGAAGGTAAACCAGCTTTCCTATGCTTAAATCATGCTGAAAATGCCCCAAACGCCTTTTCTCGACCTGAAAAGCTCAAAAACACACAGAAATCAAATACATTATGGATCTACAGAACATACCCAAAACTTATTATATGGTGTTGAATCATGATGTTTCTACTCAAATCTAACAAGAATAAGCAATATTTTGTGGAAAAAATCATTCTGAATGATGAATGAAGGTAAACCAGCTTTCCTATGCTTAAATCATGCTGAAAATGCCCCAAACGCCTTTTCTCGACCTGAAAAGCTCAAAACACACAGAAATCACATACATTATGGACCTACAGAACATACCCAAAACTTATTATATGGTGTTGAATCATGATGTTTCTACTTAAATCTAACAAGAATAAGCAATATTTTTGGAAAAAATCATTCTGAATGATGAATGAAGGTAAACCAGCTTTCCTATGCTTAAATCATGCTGAAAATGCCCCAAACGCCTTTTCTCGACCTGAAAAGCTCAAAAACACACAGAAATCAAATACATTATGGATCTACAGAACATACCCAAAACTTATTATATGGTGTTGAATCATGATGTTTCTACTCAAATCTAACAAGAATAAGCAATATTTTATGGAAAAAAATCATTCTGAATGATGAATGAAGGTAAACCAGCTTTCCTATGCTTAAATCATGCTGAAAATGCCCCAAACGCCTTTTCTCGACCTGAAAAGCTCAAAAACACACAGAAATCAAATACATTATGGATCTACAGAACATACCCAAAACTTATTATATGGTGTTGAATCATGATGTTTCTACTTAAATCTAACAAGAATAAGCAATATTTTGTGGAAAAAATCATTCTGAATGATGAATGAAGGTAAACCAGCTTTCCTATGCTTAAATCATGCTGAAAATGCCCCAAACGCCTTTTCTCGACCTGAAAAGCTCAAACACACACAGAAATCAAATACATTATGGATCTACAGAACATACCCAAAACTTATTATATGGTGTTGAATCATGATGTTTCTACTCAAATCTAACAAGAATAAGCAATATTTTGTGGAAAAAATCATTCTGAATGATGAATGAAGGTAAACCAGCTTTCCTATGCTTAAATCATGCTGAAAATGCCCCAAACGCCTTTTCTCGACCTGAAAAGCTGAAAATCACACAGAAATCAAATACATTATGGATCTACAGAACATACCCAAAACTTATTATATGGTGTTGAATCATGATGTTTCTACCCAAATCTAACAAGAATAAGCAATATTTTATGGAAAAAAATCATTCTGAATGATGAATGAAGGTAAACCAGCTTTCCTATGCTTAAATCATGCTGAAAATGCCCCAAACGCCTTTTCTCGACCTGAAAAGCTGAAAAACACACAGAAATCAAATACATTATGGATCTACAAAACATAACCAAAACTAATTATATTTTGTTAATTCATGATGTTTCTACCCAAATCTAACAAGAATAAGCAATATTTTGTGGAAAAAATCATTCTGAATGATGAATGAAGGTAAACCAGCTTTCCTATGCTTAAATCATGCTGAAAATGCCCCAAACGCCTTTTCTCGACCTGAAAAGCTCAAAAACACACAGAAATCAAATACATTATGGATCTACAGAACATACCCAAAACTTATTATATGGTGTTGAATCATGATGTTTCTACTCAAATCTAACAAGAATAAGCAATATTTTGTGGAAAAAATCATTCTGAATGATGAATGAAGGTAAACCAGCTTTCCTATGCTTAAATCATGCTGAAAATGCCCCAAACGCCTTTTCTCGACCTGAAAAGCTCAAACACACACAGAAATCAAATACATTATGGATCTACAGAACATACCCAAAACTTATTATATGGTGTTGAATCATGAATTTTCTACTTAAATCTAACAAGAATAAGCAATATTTTATGGAAAAAAATCATTCTGAATGATGAATGAAGGTAAACCAGCTTTCCTATGCTTAAATCATGCTGAAAATGCCCCAAACGCCTTTTCTCGACCTGAAAAGCTCAAAAACACACAGAAATCAAATACATTATGGATCTACAGAACATACCCAAAACTTATTATATGGTGTTGAATCATGATGTTTCTACTTAAATCTAACAAGAATAAGCAATATTTTGTGGAAAAAATCATTCTGAATGATGAATGAAGGTAAACCAGCTTTCCTATGCTTAAATCATGCTGAAAATGCCCCAAACGCCTTTTCTCGACCTGAAAAGCTCAAAAACACACAGAAATCAAATACATTATGGATCTACAGAACATACCCAAAACTCATTATATGATGTTAAATCATGATGTTTCTACCCAAATCTAACAAGAATAAGCAATATTTTGTGGAAAAAATCATTCTGAATGATGAATGAAGGTAAACCAGCTTTCCTATGCTTAAATCATGCTGAAAATGCCCCAAACGCCTTTTCTCGACCTGAAAAGCTCAAAAACACACAGAAATCAAATACATTATGGATCTACAGAACATACCCAAAACTTATTATATGATGTTAAATCATGATGTTTCTACCCAAATCTAACAAGAATAAGCAATATTTTGTGGAAAAAAATCATTCTGAATGATGAATGAAGGTAAACCAGCTTTCCTATGCTTAAATCATGCTGAAAATGCCCCAAACGCCTTTTCTCGACCTGAAAAGCTCAAAACACACAGAAATCAAATACATTATGGATCTACAGAACATACCCAAAACTCATTATATGATGTTAAATCATGATGTTTCTACCCAAATCTAACAAGAATAAGCAATATTTTGTGGAAAAAATCATTCTGAATGATGAATGAAGGTAAACCAGCTTTCCTATGCTTAAATCATGCTGAAAATGCCCCAAACGCCTTTTCTCGACCTGAAAAGCTCAAAAACACACAGAAATCAAATACATTATGGATCTACAGAACATACCCAAAACTTATTATATGGTGTTGAATCATGATGTTTCTACTTAAATCTAACAAGAATAAGCAATATTTTGTGGAAAAAATCATTCTGAATGATGAATGAAGGTAAACCAGCTTTCCTATGCTTAAATCATGCTGAAAATGCCCCAAACGCCTTTTCTCGACCTGAAAAGCTCAAAAACACACAGAAATCAAACAAATTATGGATCTACAGAACATACCCAAAACTTATTATATGATGTTAAATCATGATGTTTCTACCCAAATCTAACAAGAATAAGCAATATTTTGTGGAAAAAGATCATTCTGAATGATGAATGAAGGTAAACCAGCTTTCCTATGCTTAAATCATGCTGAAAATGCCCCAAACGCCTTTTCTCGACCTGAAAAGCTCAAAAACACACAGAAATCAAATACATTATGGATCTACAGAACATACCCAAAACTTATTATATGGTGTTGAATCATGATGTTTCTACTTAAATCTAACAAGAATAAGCAATATTTTGTGGAAAAAATCATTCTGAATGATGAATGAAGGTAAACCAGCTTTCCTATGCTTAAATCATGCTGAAAATGCCCCAAACGCCTTTTCTCGACCTGAAAAGCTCAAAAACACACAGAAATCAAATACATTATGGATCTACAGAACATACCCAAAACTTATTACATGGTGTTAAATCATGATGTTTCTACTCAAATCTAACAAGAATAAGCAATATTTTGTGGAAAAAATCATTCTGAATGATGAATGAAGGTAAACCAGCTTTCCTATGCTTAAATCATGCTGAAAATGCCCCAAACGCCTTTTCTCGACCTGAAAAGCTCAAAAACACATAGAAATCAAATACATTATGGATCTACAGAACATACCCAAAACTTATTATATGGTGTTGAATCATGATGTTTCTACTTAAATCTAACAAGAATAAGCAATATTTTGTGGAAAAAATCATTCTGAATGATGAATGAAGGTAAACCAGCTTTCCTATGCTTAAATCATGCTGAAAATGCCCCAAACGCCTTTTCTCGACCTGAAAAGCTCAAAAACACACAGAAATCAAACAAATTATGGATCTACAGAACATACCCAAAACTTATTATATGATGTTAAATCATGATGTTTCTACTTAAATCTAACAAGAATAAGCAATATTTTGTGGAAAAAATCATTCTGAATGATGAATGAAGGTAAACCAGCTTTCCTATGCTTAAATCATGCTGAAAATGCCCCAAACGCCTTTTCTCGACCTGAAAAGCTCAAAAACACACAGAAATCAAATACATTATGGATCTACAGAACATACCCAAAACTTATTATATGGTGTTGAATCATGATGTTTCTACTTAAATCTAAAAAGAATAAGCAATATTTTGTGGAAAACATCATTCTGAATGATGAATGAAGGTAAACCAGCTTTCCTAAGCGTAAATCATGCTGAAAATGCCCCAAACGCCTTTTCTCGACCTGAAAAGCTCAAAAACACACAGAAATCAAATACATTATGGATCTACAGAACATACCCAAAACTCATTATATGATGTTGAATCATGATGTTTCTACCCAAATCTAACAAGAATAAGCAATATTTTATGGAAAAAAATCATTCTGAATGATGAATGAAGGTAAACCAGCTTTCCTATGCTTAAATCATGCTGAAAATGCCCCAAACGCCTTTTCTCGACCTGAAAAGCTCAAAAACTCACACAAATCAAATACATTATGGATCTACAGAACATACCCAAAACTTATTATATGGTGTTGAATCATGATGTTTCTACCCAAATCTAACAAGAATAAGCAATATTTTGTGGAAAAAATCATTCTGAATGATGAATGAAGGTAAACCAGCTTTCCTATGCTTAAATCATGCTGAAAATGCCCCAAACGCCTTTTCTCGACCTGAAAAGCTCAAAAACACACAGAAATCAAATACATTACGGATCTACAGAACATACCCAAAACTTATTATATGGTGTTGAATCATGATGTTTCTACTTAAATCTAACAAGAATAAGCAATATTTTATGGAAAAAAATCATTCTGAATGATGAATGAAGGTAAACCAGCTTTCCTATGCTTAAATCATGCTGAAAATGCCCCAAACGCCTTTTCTCGACCTGAAAAGCTCAAAAACACACAGAAATCAAATACATTATGGATCTACAGAACATACCCAAAACTTATTATATGGTGTTAAATCATTATTTTTCTACCCAAATCTAACAAGAATAAGCAATATTTTGTGGAAAAAATCATTCTGAATGATGAATGAAGGTAAACCAGCTTTCCTATGCTTAAATCATGCTGAAAATGCAGAAATCAAATACATTATGGATCTACAGAACATACCCAAAACTTATTATATGGTGTTGAATCATGATGTTTCTACTTAAATCTAACAAGAATAAGCAATATTTTGTGGAAAAAATCATTCTGAATGATGAATGAAGGTAAACCAGCTTTCCTATGCTTAAATCATGCTGAAAATGCCCCAAACGCCTTTTCTCGACCTGAAAAGCTCAAAAACACACAGAAATCAAATACATTACGGATCTACAGAACATACCCAAAACTTATTATATGGTGTTGAATCATGATGTTTCTACCCAAATCTAACAAGAATAAGCAATATTTTGTGGAAAAAATCATTCTGAATGATGAATGAAGGTAAACCAGCTTTCCTATGCTTAAATCATGCTGAAAATGCCCCAAACGCCTTTTCTCGACCTGAAAAGCTCAAAAACACACAGAAATCAAATACATTATGGATCTACAGAACATACCCAAAACTTATTATATGGTGTTGAATCATGATGTTTCTACTTAAATCTAACAAGAATAAGCAATATTTTGTGGAAAAAATCATTCTGAATGATGAATGAAGGTAAACCAGCTTTCCTATGCTTAAATCATGCTGAAAATGCCCCAAACGCCTTTTCTCGACCTGAAAAGCTCAAAACACACAGAAATCAAATACATTATGGATCTACAGAACATACCCAAAACTTATTATATGGTGTTGAATCATGATGTTTCTACCCAAATCTAACAAGAATAAGCAATATTTTATGGAAAAAAATCATTCTGAATGATGAATGAAGGTAAACCAGCTTTCCTATGCTTAAATCATGCTGAAAATGCCCCAAACGCCTTTTCTCGACCTGAAAAGCTCAAAAACACACAGAAATCAAATACATTATGGATCTACAGAACATACCCAAAACTTATTATATGGTGTTGAATCATGATGTTTCTACTCAAATCTAACAAGAATAAGCAATATTTTATGGAAAAAAATCATTCTGAATGATGAATGAAGGTAAACCAGCTTTCCTATGCTTAAATCATGCTGAAAATGCCCCAAACGCCTTTTCTCGACCTGAAAAGCTCAAAAACACACAGAAATCAAATACATTATGGATCTACAGAACATACCCAAAACTTATTATATGGTGTTGAATCATGATGTTTCTACTCAAATCTAACAAGAATAAGCAATATTTTATGGAAAAAAATCATTCTGAATGATGAATGAAGGTAAACCAGCTTTCCTATGCTTAAATCATGCTGAAAATGCCCCAAACGCCTTTTCTCGACCTGAAAAGCTCAAAAACACACAGAAATCAAATACATTATGGATCTACAGAACATACCCAAAACTTATTATATGGTGTTGAATCATGATGTTTCTACTTAAATCTAACAAGAATAAGCAATATTTTATGGAAAAAAATCATTCTGAATGATGAATGAAGGTAAACCAGCTTTCCTATGCTTAAATCATGCTGAAAATGCCCCAAACGCCTTTTCTCGACCTGAAAAGCTCAAAAACACACAGAAATCAAATACATTATGGATCTACAGAACATACCCAAAACTTATTATATGGTGTTGAATCATGATGTTTCTACCCAAATCTAACAAGAATAAGCAATATTTTATGGATAAAAATCATTCTGAATGATGAATGAAGGTAAACCAGCTTTCCTATGCTTAAATCATGCTGAAAATGCCCCAAACGCCTTTTCTCGACCTGAAAAGCTCAAAAACACACATAAATCACATTATGGATCTACAGAACATACCCAAAACTTATTATATGATGTTAAATCATGATGTTTCTACTCAAATCTAACAAGAATAAGCAATATTTTTTTGGAAAAAATCATTCTGAATGATGAATGAAGGTAAACCAGCTTTCCTATGCGGAAATGATGCTGAAAATGCCCCAAACGCCTTTTCTCGACCTGAAAAGCTCAAAAACACACAGAAATCAAACAAATTATGGATCTACAGAACATACCCAAAACTTATTATATGGTGTTGAATCATGATGTTTCTACTCAAATCTAACAAGAATAAGCAATATTTTATGGAAAAAAATCATTCTGAATGATGAATGAAGGTAAACCAGCTTTCCTATGCTTAAATCATGCTGAAAATGCCCCAAACGCGTTTTCTCGACCTGAAAAGCTCAAAAACACACAGAAATCAAACAAATTATGGATCTACAGAACATACCCAAAACTCATTATATGATGTTAAATCATGATGTTTCTACCCAAATCTAACAAGAATAAGCAATATTTTATGGAAAAAAATCATTCTGAATGATGAATGAAGGTAAACCAGCTTTCCTATGCTTAAATCATGCTGAAAATGCCCCAAACGCCTTTTCTCGACCTGAAAAGCTCAAAAACACACAGAAATGAAATACATTATGGATCTACAGAACATACCCAAAACTTATTATATGGTGTTGAATCATGATGTTTCTACTTAAATCTAACAAGAATAAGCAATATTTTATGGAAAAAAATCATTCTGAATGATGAATGAAGGTAAACCAGCTTTCCTATGCTTAAATCATGCTGAAAATGCCCCAAACGCCTTTTCTCGACCTGAAAAGCTCAAAAACACACAGAAATCAAACAAATTATGGATCTACAGAACATACCCAAAACTTATTATATGGTGTTGAATCATGATGTTTCTACTCAAATCTAACAAGAATAAGCAATATTTTATGGAAAAAAATCATTCTGAATGATGAATGAAGGTAAACCAGCTTTCCTATGCTTAAATCATGCTGAAAATGCCCCAAACGCCTTTTTCTCGACCTGAAAAGCTCAAAAACACACAGAAATCAAATACATTATGGATCTACAGAACATACCCAAAACTTAGTATATGGTGTTAAATCATTATTTTTCTACCCAAATCTAACAAGAATAAGCAATATTTTATGGAAAAAATCATTCTGAATGATGAATGAAGGTAAACCAGCTTTCCTATGCTTAAATCATGCTGAAAATGCCCCAAACGCCTTTTCTCGACCTGAAAAGCTCAAAAACACACAGAAATCAAATACATTATGGATCTACAGAACATACCCAAAACTTATTATATGGTGTTGAATCATGATGTTTCTACTCAAATCTAACAAGAATAAGCAATATTTTATGGAAAAAAATCATTCTGAATGATGAATGAAGGTAAACCAGCTTTCCTATGCTTAAATCATGCTGAAAATGCCCCAAACGCCTTTTCTCGACCTGAAAAGCTCAAAAACACACAGAAATCAAATACATTATGGGTCTACAGAACATATCCAAAACTTATTATATGGTGTTAAATCATGATGTTTCTACCCAAATCTAACAAGAATAAGCAATATTTTATGGAAAAAAATCATTCTGAATTATGAATGAAGGTAAACCAGCTTTCCTATGCTTAAATCATGCTGAAAATGCCCCAAACGCCTTTTCTCGACCTGAAAAGCTCAAAAACACACAGAAATCAAACAAATTATGGATCTACAGAACATACCCAAAACTCATTATATGATGTTAAATCATGATGTTTCTACCCAAATCTAACAAGAATAAGCAATATTTTGTGGAAAAAATCATTCTGAATGATGAATGAAGGTAAACCAGCTTTCCTATGCTTAAATCATGCTGAAAATGCCCCAAACGCCTTTTCTCGACCTGAAAAGCTCAAAAACACATAGAAATCAAATACATTATGGATCTACAGAACATACCCAAAACTTATTATATGGTGTTGAATCATGATGTTTCTACTCAAATCTAACAAGAATAAGCAATATTTTATGGAAAAAAATCATTCTGAATGATGAATGAAGGTAAACCAGCTTTCCTATGCTTAAATCATGCTGAAAATGCCCCAAACGCCTTTTCTCGACCTGAAAAGCTCAAAAACACACAGAAATCAAACAAATTATGGATCTACAGAACATACCCAAAACTCATTATATGATGTTAAATCATGATGTTTCTACCCAAATCTAACAAGAATAAGCAATATTTTATGGAAAAAAATCATTCTGAATGATGAATGAAGGTAAACCAGCTTTCCTATGCTTAAATCATGCTGAAAATGCAGAAATCAAATACATTATGGATCTACAGAACATACCCAAAACTTATTATATGGTGTTGAATCATGATGTTTCTACTTAAATCTAACAAGAATAAGCAATATTTTGTGGAAAAAATCATTCTGAATGATGAATGAAGGTAAACCAGCTTTCCTATGCGTAAATCATGCTGAAAATGCCCCAAACGCCTTTTCTCGACCTGAAAAGCTCAAAAACACACAGAAATCAAATACATTATGGATCTACAGAACATACCCAAAACTTATTATATGGTGTTGAATCATGATGTTTCTACTCAAATCTAACAAGAATAAGCAATATTTTATGGAAAAAAATCATTCTGAATGATGAATGAAGGTAAACCAGCTTTCCTATGCTTAAATCATGCTGAAAATGCCCCAAACGCCTTTTCTAGACCTGAAAAGCTCAAAAACACACAGAAATCAAATACATTATGGATCTACAGAACATACCCAAAACTCATTATATGATGTTAAATCATGACGTTTCTACCCAAATCTAACAAGAATAAGCAATATTTTGTGGAAAAAATCATTCTGAATGATGAATGAAGGTAAACCAGCTTTCCTATGCTTAAATCATGCTGAAAATGCCCCAAACGCCTTTTCTCGACCTGAAAAGCTCAAAAACACATAGAAATCAAACAAATTATGGATCTACAGAACATACCCAAAACTCATTATATGGTGTTGAATCATGAATTTTCTACTTAAATCTAACAAGAATAAGCAATATTTTATGGAAAAAAATCATTCTGAATGATGAATGAAGGTAAACCAGCTTTCCTATGCTTAAATCATGCTGAAAATGCCCCAAACGCCTTTTCTCGACCTGAAAAGCTCAAAAACACACAGAAATCAAACAAATTATGGATCTACAGAACATACCCAAAACTTATTATATGGTGTTGAATCATGATGTTTCTACTCAAATCTAACAAGAATAAGCAATATTTTATGGAAAAAAATCATTCTGAATGATGAATGAAGGTAAACCAGCTTTCCTATGCTTAAATCATGCTGAAAATGCAGAAATCAAATACATTATGGATCTACAGAACATACCCAAAACTTATTATATGGTGTTAAATCATTATTTTTCTACCCAAATCTAACAAGAATAAGCAATATTTTGTGGAAAAAATCATTCTGAATGATGAATGACGGTAAACCAGCTTTCCTATGATTAAATCATGCTGAAAATGCCCCAAACGCCTTTTCTCGACCTGAAAAGCTCAAAAACACACAGAAATCAAATACATTATGGATCTACAGAACATACCCAAAACTCATTATATGATGTTAAATCATGATGTTTCTACCCAAATCTAACAAGAATAAGCAATATTTTGTGGAAAAAATCATTCTGAATGATGAATGAAGGTAAACCAGCTTTCCTATGCTTAAATCATGCTGAAAATGCCCCAAACGCCTTTTCTCGACCTGAAAAGCTCAAAAACACACAGAAATCAAATACATTATGGATCTACAGAACATACCCAAAACTTATTATATGGTGTTGAATCATGATGTTTCTACTTAAATCTAACAAGAATAAGCAATATTTTGTGGAAAAAATCATTCTGAATGATGAATGAAGATAAACCAGCTTTCCTATGCTTAAATCATGCTGAAAATGCCCCAGACGCCTTTTCTCGACCCGAAAAGCTCAAAAACACATAGAAATCAAACAAATTATGGATCTACAGAACATACCCAAAACTCATTATATGATGTTAAATCATGATGTTTCTGCTCAAATCTAACAAGAATAAGCAATATTTTGTGGAAAAAATCATTCTGAATGATGAATGACGGTAAACCAGCTTTCCTATGCTTAAATCATGCTGAAAATGCCCCAAACGCATTTTCTCGACCTGAAAAGATCAAAACACACAGAAATCAAATACATTATGGATCTACAGAACATACCCAAAACTTATTATATGGTGTTGAATCATGAATTTTCTACTTAAATCTAACAAGAATAAGCAATATTTTATGGAAAAAAATCATTCTGAATGATGAATGAAGGTAAACCAGCTTTCCTATGCTTAAATCATGCTGAAAATGCCCCAAACGCCTTTTCTCGACCTGAAAAGCTCAAAAACACACAGAAATCAAATACATTATGGATCTACAGAACATACCCAAAACTTAGTATATGGTGTTAAATCATTATTTTTCTACCCAAATCTAACAAGAATAAGCAATATTTTATGGAAAAAAATCATTCTGAATGATGAATGAAGGTAAACCAGCTTTCCTATGCTTAAATCATGCTGAAAATGCCCCAAACGCCTTTTCTCGACCTGAAAAGCTCAAAAACACACAGAAATCAAACAAATTATGGATCTACAGAACATACCCAAAACTCATTATATGATGTTAAATCATGATGTTTCTACCCAAATCTAACAAGAATAAGCAATATTTTGTGGAAAAAAATCATTCTGAATGATGAATGAAGGTAAACCAGCTTTCCTACGTGTAAATCATGCTGAAAATGCAGAAATCAAATACATTATGGATCTACAGAACATAACCAAAACTTATTATATGGTGTTGAATCATGATGTTTCTATCCAAATCTAACAAGAATAAGCAATATTTTATGGAAAAAAATCATTCTGAATGATGAATGAAGGTAAACCAGCTTTCCTATGCTTAAATCATGCTGAAAATGCCCCAAACGCCTTTTCTCGACCTGAAAAGCTCAAAAACACACAGAAATCAAACAAATTATGGATCTACAGAACATACCCAAAACTCATTATATGATGTTAAATCATGATGTTTCTACCCAAATCTAACAAGAATAAGCAATATTTTATGGAAAAAAATCATTCTGAATGATGAATGAAGGTAAACCAGCTTTCCTATGCTTAAATCATGCTGAAAATGCCCCAAACGCCTTTTCTCGACCTGAAAAGCTCAAAAACACACAGAAATCAAATACATTATGGATCTACAGAACATACCCAAAACTTATTATATGGTGTTGAATCATGATGTTTCTACTCAAATCTAACAAGAATAAGCAATATTTTATGGAAAAAAATCATTCTGAATGATGAATGAAGGTAAACCAGCTTTCCTATGCTTAAATCATGCTGAAAATGCCCCAAACGCCTTTCTCGACCTGAAAAGCTCAAAAACACACAGAAATCAAATACATTATGGATCTACAGAACATACCCAAAACTTATTATATGGTGTTGAATCATGAATTTTCTACTTAAATCTAACAAGAATAAGCAATATTTTATGGAAAAAAATCATTCTGAATGATGAATGAAGGTAAACCAGCTTTCCTATGCTTAAATCATGCTGAAAATGCAGAAATCAAATACATTATGGATCTACAGAACATACCCAAAACTTAGTATATGGTGTTAAATCATTATTTTTCTACCCAAATCTAACAAGAATAAGCAATATTTTATGGAAAAAAATCATTCTGAATGATGAATGAAGGTAAACCAGCTTTCCTATGCTTAAATCATGCTGAAAATGCCCCAAACGCCTTTTCTCGACCTGAAAAGCTCAAAAACACACAGAAATCAAACAAATTATGGATCTACAGAACATACCCAAAACTCATTATATGATGTTAAATCATGATGTTTCTACCCAAATCTAACAAGAATAAGCAATATTTTATGGAAAAAAATCATTCTGAATGATGAATGAAGGTAAACCAGCTTTCCTATGCTTAAATCATGCTGAAAATGCAGAAATCAAATACATTATGGATCTACAGAACATACCCAAAACTTAGTATATGGTGTTAAATCATTATTTTTCTACCCAAATCTAACAAGAATAAGCAATATTTTATGGAAAAAAATCATTCTGAATGATGAATGAAGGTAAACCAGCTTTCCTATGCTTAAATCATGCTGAAAATGCCCCAAACGCGTTTTCTCGACCTGAAAAGCTCAAAAACACACAGAAATCAAACAAATTATGGATCTACAGAACATACCCAAAACTCATTATATGATGTTAAATCATGATGTTTCTACCCAAATCTAACAAGAATAAGCAATATTTTATGGAAAAAAATCATTCTGAATGATGAATGAAGGTAAACCAGCTTTCCTATGCTTAAATCATGCTGAAAATGCCCCAAACGCCTTTTCTCGACCTGAAAAGCTCAAAAACACACAGAAATGAAATACATTATGGATCTACAGAACATACCCAAAACTTATTATATGGTGTTGAATCATGATGTTTCTACTTAAATCTAACAAGAATAAGCAATATTTTATGGAAAAAAATCATTCTGAATGATGAATGAAGGTAAACCAGCTTTCCTATGCTTAAATCATGCTGAAAATGCCCCAAACGCCTTTTCTCGACCTGAAAAGCTCAAAAACACATAGAAATCAAATACATTATGGATCTACAGAACATACCCAAAACTCATTATATGATGTTAAATCATGAATTTTCTACTTAAATCTAACAAGAATAAGCAATATTTTATGGAAAAAAATCATTCTGAATGATGAATGAAGGTAAACCAGCTTTCCTATGCTTAAATCATGCTGAAAATGCCCCAAACGCCTTTTCTCGACCTGAAAAGCTCAAAAACACACAGAAATCAAATACATTATGGATCTACAGAACATACCCAAAACTTAGTATATGGTGTTAAATCATTATTTTTCTACCCAAATCTAACAAGAATAAGCAATATTTTATGGAAAAAAATCATTCTGAATGATGAATGAAGGTAAACCAGCTTTCCTATGCTTAAATCATGCTGAAAATGCCCCAAACGCGTTTTCTCGACCTGAAAAGCTCAAAAACACACAGAAATCAAACAAATTATGGATCTACAGAACATACCCAAAACTCATTATATGATGTTAAATCATGATGTTTCTACCCAAATCTAACAAGAATAAGCAATATTTTATGGAAAAAAATCATTCTGAATGATGAATGAAGGTAAACCAGCTTTCCTATGCTTAAATCATGCTGAAAATGCCCCAAACGCCTTTTCTCGACCTGAAAAGCTCAAAAACACACAGAAATGAAATACATTATGGATCTACAGAACATACCCAAAACTTATTATATGGTGTTGAATCATGATGTTTCTACTTAAATCTAACAAGAATAAGCAATATTTTATGGAAAAAAATCATTCTGAATGATGAATGAAGGTAAACCAGCTTTCCTATGCTTAAATCATGCTGAAAATGCCCCAAACGCCTTTTCTAGACCTGAAAAGCTCAAAAACTCACAGAAATCAAATACATTATGGATCTACAGAACATACCCAAAACTTATTATATGGTGTTGAATCATGAATTTTCTACTTAAATCTAACAAGAATAAGCAATATTTTATGGAAAAAAATCATTCTGAATGATGAATGAAGGTAAACCAGCTTTCCTATGCTTAAATCATGCTGAAAATGCCCCAAACGCCTGTTCTCGACCTGAAAAGCTCAAAAACACACAGAAATCAAATACATTATGGATCTACAGAACATACCCAAAACTTAGTATATGGTGTTAAATCATTATTTTTCTACCCAAATCTAACAAGAATAAGCAATATTTTATGGAAAAAAATCATTCTGAATGATGAATGAAGGTAAACCAGCTTTCCTATGCTTAAATCATGCTGAAAATGCCCCAAACGCCTTTTCTCGACCTGAAAAGCTCAAAAACACACAGAAATCAAATACATTATGGATCTACAGAACATACCCAAAACTTATTATATGGTATTGAATCATGATGTTTTTACTCAAATCTAACAAGAATAAGCAATATTTTATGGAAAAAAATCATTCTGAATGATGAATGAAGGTAAACCAGCTTTCCTATGCTTAAATCATGCTGAAAATGCAGAAATCAAATACATTATGGATCTACAGAACATACCCAAAACTCATTATATGATGTTAAATCATGACGTTTCTACCCAAATCTAACAAGAATAAGCAATATTTTGTGGAAAAAATCATTCTGAATGATGAATGAAGGTAAACCAGCTTTCCTATGCTTAAATCATGCTGAAAATGCCCCAAACGCATTTTCTCGACCTGAAAAGCTCAAACACACATAGAAATCAAACAAATTATGGATCTACAGAACATACCCAAAACTCATTATATGGTGTTGAATCATGAATTTTCTACTTAAATCTAACAAGAATAAGCAATATTTTATGGAAAAAAATCATTCTGAATGATGAATGAAGGTAAACCAGCTTTCCTATGCTTAAATCATGCTGAAAATGCCCCAAACGCCTTTTCTCGACCTGAAAAGCTCAAAAACACACAGAAATCAAATACATTATGGATCTACAGAACATACCCAAAACTTATTATATGGTGTTGAATCATGATGTTTCTACTCAAATCTAACAAGAATAAGCAATATTTTATGGAAAAAAATCATTCTGAATGATGAATGAAGGTAAACCAGCTTTCCTATGCTTAAATCATGCTGAAAATGCAGAAATCAAATACATTATGGATCTACAGAACATACCCAAAACTTATTATATGGTGTTAAATCATTATTTTTCTACCCAAATCTAACAAGAATAAGCAATATTTTGTGGAAAAAATCATTCTGAATGATGAATGAAGGTAAACCAGCTTTCCTATGCTTAAATCATGCTGAAAATGCCCCAAACGCCTTTTCTCGACCTGAAAAGCTCAAAAACACACAGAAATCAAATACATTATGGATCTACAGAACATACCCAAAACTCATTATATGATGTTAAATCATGATGTTTCTACCCAAATCTAACAAGAATAAGCAATATTTTGTGGAAAAAATCATTCTGAATGATGAATGAAGGTAAACCAGCTTTCCTATGCTTAAATCATGCTGAAAATGCCCCAAACGCCTTTTCTCGACCTGAAAAGCTCAAAAACACACAGAAATCAAATACATTATGGATCTACAGAACATACCCAAAACTTATTATATGGTGTTGAATCATGATGTTTCTACTTAAATCTAACAAGAATAAGCAATATTTTGTGGAAAAAATCATTCTGAATGATGAATGAAGATAAACCAGCTTTCCTATGCTTAAATCATGCTGAAAATGCCCCAGACGCCTTTTCTCGACCCGAAAAGCTCAAAAACACATAGAAATCAAACAAATTATGGATCTACAGAACATACCCAAAACTCATTATATGATGTTAAATCATGATGTTTCTACTCAAATCTAACAAGAATAAGCAATATTTTGTGGAAAAAATCATTCTGAATGATGAATGAAGGTAAACCAGCTTTCCTATGCTTAAATCATGCTGAAAATGCCCCAAACGCCTTTTCTCGACCTGAAAAGCTCAAAAACACACAGAAATCAAATACATTATGGATCTACAGAACATACCCAAAACTTATTATATGGTGTTAAATCATTATTTTTCTACCCAAATCTAACAAGAATAAGCAATATTTTATGGAAAAAAATCATTCTGAATGATGAATGAAGGTAAACCAGCTTTCCTATGCTTAAATCATGCTGAAAATGCCCCAAACGCCTTTTCTCGACCTGAAAAGCTCAAAAACACACAGAAATCAAACAAATTATGGATCTACAGAACATACCCAAAACTCATTATATGATGTTAAATCATGATGTTTCTACCCAAATCTAACAAGAATAAGCAATATTTTGTGGAAAAAATCATTCTGAATGATGAATGAAGGTAAACCAGCTTTCCTATGCTTAAATCATGCTGAAAATGCCCCAAACGCCTTTTCTCGACCTGAAAAGCTCAAAAACACACAGAAATCAAATACATTATGGATCTACAGAACATACCCAAAACTTATTATATGGTGTTAAATCATTATTTTTCTACCCAAATCTAACAAGAATAAGCAATATTTTGTGGAAAAAATCATTCTGAATGATGAATGAAGGTAAACCAGCTTTCCTATGCTTAAATCATGCTGAAAATGCCCCAAACGCCTTTTCTCGACCTGAAAAGCTCAAAAACACACAGAAATCAAATACATTATGGATCTACAGAACATACCCAAAACTCATTATATGATGTTAAATCATGATGTTTCTACCCAAATCTAACAAGAATAAGCAATATTTTGTGGAAAAAATCATTCTGAATGATGAATGAAGGTAAACCAGCTTTCTTATGCTTAAATCATGCTGAAAATGCCCCAGACGCCTTTTCTCGACCCGAAAAGCTCAAAAACACATAGAAATCAAACAAATTATGGATCTACAGAACATACCCAAAACTCATTATATGGTGTTGAATCATGATGTTTCTACTTAAATCTAACAAGAATAAGCAAAATTTTGTGGAAAAAATCATTCTGAATGATGAATGAAGATAAAACAGCTTTCCTATGCTTAAATCATGCTGAAA
The DNA here is from genome assembly GCA_029721515.1 of Synanceia verrucosa. Classification (NCBI taxonomy): domain Eukaryota; kingdom Metazoa; phylum Chordata; class Actinopteri; order Perciformes; family Synanceiidae; genus Synanceia; species Synanceia verrucosa. The sequence continues at coordinate 2,060,694 of CM056564.1, read as the reverse complement.
ATGCCCCAGACGCCTTTTCTCGACCCGAAAAGCTCAAAAACACATAGAAATCAAACAAATTATGGATCTACAGAACATACCCAAAACTCATTATATGATGTTAAATCATGATGTTTCTGCTCAAATCTAACAAGAATAAGCAATATTTTGTGGAAAAAATCATTCTGAATGATGAATGAAGGTAAACCAGCTTTCCTATGCTTAAATCATGCTGAAAATGCCCCAAACGCCTTTTCTAGACCTGAAAAGCTCAAAAACACACAGAAATCAAATACATTATGGATCTACAGAACATACCCAAAACTTAGTATATGGTGTTAAATCATTATTTTTCTACCCAAATCTAACAAGAATAAGCAATATTTTATGGAAAAAAATCATTCTGAATGATGAATGAAGGTAAACCAGCTTTCCTATGCTTAAATCATGCTGAAAATGCCCCAAACGCCTTTTCTCGACCTGAAAAGCTCAAAAACACACAGAAATCAAACAAATTATGGATCTACAGAACATACCCAAAACTCATTATATGATGTTAAATCATGATGTTTCTACCCAAATCTAACAAGAATAAGCAATATTTTGTGGAAAAAAATCATTCTGAATGATGAATGAAGGTAAACCAGCTTTCCTATGCTTAAATCATGCTGAAAATGCCCCAAACGCCTTTTCTCGACCTGAAAAGCTCAAAAACACACAGAAATCAAATACATTATGGATCTACAGAACATACCCAAAACTTAGTATATGGTGTTAAATCATTATTTTTCTACCCAAATCTAACAAGAATAAGCAATATTTTATGGAAAAAAATCATTCTGAATGATGAATGAAGGTAAACCAGCTTTCCTATGCTTAAATCATGCTGAAAATGCACCAAACGCGTTTTCTCGACCTGAAAAGCTCAAAAACACACAGAAATCAAACAAATTATGGATCTACAGAACATACCCAAAACTCATTATATGATGTTAAATCATGATGTTTCTACCCAAATCTAACAAGAATAAGCAATATTTTATGGAAAAAAATCATTCTGAATGATGAATGAAGGTAAACCAGCTTTCCTATGCTTAAATCATGCTGAAAATGCCCCAAACGCCTTTTCTCGACCTGAAAAGCTCAAAAACACACAGAAATCAAATACATTATGGATCTACAGAACATACCCAAAACTTATTATATGGTGTTGAATCATGAATTTTCTACTTAAATCTAACAAGAATAAGCAATATTTTATGGAAAAAAATCATTCTGAATGATGAATGAAGGTAAACCAGCTTTCCTATGCTTAAATCATGCTGAAAATGCCCCAAACGCCTTTTCTCGACCTGAAAAGCTCAAAAACACACAGAAATCAAATACATTATGGATCTACAGAACATACCCAAAACTTATTATATGGTATTGAATCATGATGTTTTTACTCAAATCTAACAAGAATAAGCAATATTTTATGGAAAAAAATCATTCTGAATGATGAATGAAGGTAAACCAGCTTTCCTATGCTTAAATCATGCTGAAAATGCAGAAATCAAATACATTATGGATCTACAGAACATACCCAAAACTCATTATATGATGTTAAATCATGACGTTTCTACCCAAATCTAACAAGAATAAGCAATATTTTGTGGAAAAAATAATTCTGAATGATGAATGAAGGTAAACCAGCTTTCCTATGCTTAAATCATGCTGAAAATGCCCCAAACGCATTTTCTCGACCTGAAAAGCTCAAACACACATAGAAATCAAACAAATTATGGATCTACAGAACATACCCAAAACTCATTATATGGTGTTGAATCATGAATTTTCTACTTAAATCTAACAAGAATAAGCAATATTTTATGGAAAAAAATCATTCTGAATGATGAATGAAGGTAAACCAGCTTTCCTATGCTTAAATCATGCTGAAAATGCCCCAAACGCCTTTTCTCGACCTGAAAAGCTCAAAAACACACAGAAATCACACAAATTATGGATCTACAGAACATACCCAAAACTTATTATATGGTGTTGAATCATGATGTTTCTACTCAAATCTAACAAGAATAAGCAATATTTTATGGAAAAAAATCATTCTGAATGATGAATGAAGGTAAACCAGCATTCCTATGCTTAAATCATGCTGAAAATGCAGAAATCAAATACATTATGGATCTACAGAACATACCCAAAACTTATTATATGGTGTTAAATCATTATTTTTCTACCCAAATCTAACAAGAATAAGCAATATTTTGTGGAAAAAATCATTCTGAATGATGAATGACGGTAAACCAGCTTTCCTATGATTAAATCATGCTGAAAATGCCCCAAACGCCTTTTCTCGACCTGAAAAGCTCAAAAACACATAGAAATCAAACAAATTATGGATCTACAGAACATACCCAAAACTCATTATATGATGTTAAATCATGATGTTTCTACCCAAATCTAACAAGAATAAGCAATATTTTGTGGAAAAAATCATTCTGAATGATGAATGAAGGTAAACCAGCTTTCCTATGCTTAAATCATGCTGAAAATGCCCCAAACGCCTTTTCTCGACCTGAAAAGCTCAAAAACACACAGAAATCAAATACATTATGGATCTACAGAACATACCCAAAACTTATTATATGGTGTTAAATCATTATTTTTCTACCCAAATCTAACAAGAATAAGCAATATTTTGTGGAAAAAATCATTCTGAATGATGAATGAAGGTAAACCAGCTTTCCTATGCTTAAATCATGCTGAAAATGCAGAAATCAAATACATTATGGATCTACAGAACATACCCAAAACTTATTATATGGTGTTGAATCATGAATTTTCTACTTAAATCTAACAAGAATAAGCAATATTTTGTGGAAAAAATCATTCTGAATGATGAATGAAGGTAAACCAGCTTTCCTATGCTTAAATCATGCTGAAAATGCCCCAAACGCCTTTTCTCGACCTGAAAAGCTCAAAAACACATAGAAATCAAACAAATTATGGATCTACAGAACATACCCAAAACTCATTATATGATGTTAAATCATGATGTTTCTACCCAAATCTAACAAGAATAAGCAATATTTTGTGGAAAAAATCATTCTGAATGATGAATGAAGGTAAACCAGCTTTCCTATGCTTAAATCATGCTGAAAATGCCCCAAACGCCTTTTCTCGACCTGAAAAGCTCAAAAAAACACAGAAATCAAATACATTATGGATCTACAGAACATACCCAAAACTTATTATATGGTGTTAAATCATTATTTTTCCACCCAAATCTAACAAGAATAAGCAATATTTTATGGAAAAAAAATCATTCTGAATGATGAATGAAGGTAAACCAGCTTTCCTATGCTTAAATCATGCTGAAAATGCCCCAAACGCCTTTTCTCGACCTGAAAAGCTCAAAAACACACAGAAATCAAATACATTATGGATCTACAGAACATACCCAAAACTTATTATATGGTGTTGAATCATGAATTTTCTACTTAAATCTAACAAGAATAAGCAATATTTTATGGAAAAAAATCATTCTGAATGATGAATGAAGGTAAACCAGCTTTCCTATGCTTAAATCATGCTGAAAATGCCCCAAACGCCTTTTCTCGACCTGAAAAGCTCAAAAACACACAGAAATCAAATACATTATGGATCTACAGAACATACCCAAAACTTATTATATGGTGTTAAATCATTATTTTTCTACCCAAATCTAACAAGAATAAGCAATATTTTGTGGAAAAAAATCATTCTGAATGATGCATGAAGGTAAACCAGCTTTCCTATGCTTAAATCATGCTGAAAATGCCCCAAACGCCTTTTCTCGACCTGAAAAGCTCAAAAACACACAGAAATCAAATACATTATGGATCTACAGAACATACCCAAAACTTATTATATGGTGTTGAATCATGAATTTTCTACTTAAATCTAACAAGAATAAGCAATATTTTGTGGAAAAAATCATTCTGAATGATGAATGAAGGTAAACCAGCTTTCCTATGCTTAAATCATGCTGAAAATGCCCCAAACGCCTTTTCTCGACCTGAAAAGCTCAAAAACACATAGAAATCAAACAAATTATGGATCTACAGAACATACCCAAAACTTATTATATGATGTTAAATCATGATGTTTCTGCTCAAATCTAACAAGAATAAGCAATATTTTGTGGAAAAAATCATTCTGAATGATGAATGACGGTAAACCAGCTTTCCTATGCTTAAATCATGCTGAAAATGCCCCAAACGCCTTTTCTCGACCTGAAAAGCTCAAAAACACACAGAAATCAAATACATTATGGATCTACAGAACATACCCAAAACTTATTATATGGTGTTGAATCATGAATTTTCTACTTAAATCTAACAAGAATAAGCAATATTTTATGGAAAAAAATCATTCTGAATGATGAATGAAGGTAAACCAGCTTTCCTATGCTTAAATCATGCTGAAAATGCCCCAAACGCCTTTTCTCGACCTGAAAAGCTCAAAAACACACAGAAATCAAATACATTATGGATCTACAGAACATACCCAAAACTTATTATATGGTGTTAAATCATTATTTTTCTACCCAAATCTAACAAGAATAAGCAATATTTTGTGGAAAAAATCATTCTGAATGATGAATGAAGGTAAACCAGCTTTCCTATGCTTAAATCATGCTGAAAATGCCCCAAACGCCTTTTCTCGACCTGAAAAGCTCAAAAACACACAGAAATCAAATACATTATGGATCTACAGAACATACCCAAAACTTATTATATGGTGTTGAATCATGATGTTTCTACTTAAATCTAACAAGAATAAGCAATATTTTGTGGAAAAAATCATTCTGAATGATGAATGAAGGTAAACCAGCTTTCCTATGCTTAAATCATGCTGAAAATGCAGAAATCAAATACATTATGGATCTACAGAACATACCCAAAACTTATTATATGGTGTTGAATCATGAATTTTCTACTTAAATCTAACAAGAATAAGCAATATTTTGTGGAAAAAATCATTCTGAATGATGAATGAAGGTAAACCAGCTTTCCTATGCTTAAATCATGCTGAAAATGCCGCAAACGCCTTTTCTCGACCTGAAAAGCTCAAAAACACACAGAAATCAAATACATTATGGATCTACAGAACATACCCAAAACTCATTATATGATGTTAAATCATGATGTTTCTACCCAAATCTAACAAGAATAAGCAATATTTTGTGGAAAAAATCATTCTGAATGATGAATGAAGGTAAACCAGCTTTCCTATGCTTAAATCATGCTGAAAATGCCCCAAACTCCTTTTCTCGACCTGAAAAGCTCAAAAACACACAGAAATCAAACAAATTATGGATCTACAGAACATACCCAAAACTTATTATATGGTGTTGAATCATGATGTTTCTACTCAAATCTAACAAGAATAAGCAATATTTTATGGAAAAAAATCATTCTGAATGATGAATGAAGGTAAACCAGCTTTCCTATGCTTAAATCATGCTGAAAATGCAGAAATCAAATACATTATGGATCTACAGAACATACCCAAAACTTATTATATGGTGTTAAATCATTATTTTTCTACCCAAATCTAACAAGAATAAGCAATATTTTATGGAAAAAAATCATTCTGAATGATGAATGAAGGTAAACCAGCTTTCCTATGCTTAAATCATGCTGAAAATGCCCCAAACGCCTTTTCTCGACCTGAAAAGCTCAAAAACACACAGAAATCAAATACATTATGGATCTACAGAACATACCCAAAACTCATTATATGATGTTAAATCATGATGTTTCTACCCAAATCTAACAAGAATAAGCAATATTTTGTGGAAAAAATCATTCTGAATGATGAATGAAGGTAAACCAGCTTTCCTATGCTTAAATCATGCTGAAAATGCCCCAAACGCCTTTTCTCGACCTGAAAAGCTCAAAAACACACAGAAATCAAATACATTATGGATCTACAGAACATACCCAAAACTTATTATATGGTGTTGAATCATGAATTTTCTACTTAAATCTAACAAGAATAAGCAATATTTTATGGAAAAAAATCATTCTGAATGATGAATGAAGGTAAACCAGCTTTCCTATGCTTAAATCATGCTGAAAATGCCCCAAACGCCTTTTCTCGACCTGAAAAGCTCAAAAACACACAGAAATCAAATACATTATGGATCTACAGAACATACCCAAAACTTATTATATGGTGTTGAATCATGATGTTTCTACTCAAATCTAACAAGAATAAGCAATATTTTATGGAAAAAAATCATTCTGAATGATGAATGAAGGTAAACCAGCTTTCCTATGCTTAAATCATGCTGAAAATGCCCCAAACGCCTTTTCTCGACCTGAAAAGCTCAAAAACACACAGAAATCAAATACATTATGGATCTACAGAACATACCCAAAACTTATTATATGGTGTTAAATCATTATTTTTCTACCCAAATCTAACAAGAATAAGCAATATTTTGTGGAAAAAATCATTCTGAATGATGAATGAAGGTAAACCAGCTTTCCTATGCGTAAATCATGCTGAAAATGCCCCAAACGCCTTTTCTCGACCTGAAAAGCTCAAAAACACACAGAAATCAAATACATTATGGATCTACAGAACATACCCAAAACTCATTATATGATGTTAAATCATGATGTTTCTACCCAAATCTAACAAGAATAAGCAATATTTTGTGGAAAAAATCATTCTGAATGATGAATGAAGGTAAACCAGCTTTCCTATGCTTAAATCATGCTGAAAATGCCCCAAACGCCTTTTCTCGACCTGAAAAGCTCAAAAACACACAGAAATCAAATACATTATGGATCTACAGAACATACCCAAAACTTATTATATGGTGTTGAATCATGATGTTTCTACCCAAATCTAACAAGAATAAGCAATATTTTGTGGAAAAAATCATTCTGAATGATGAATGAAGGTAAACCAGCTTTCCTATGCTTAAATCATGCTGAAAATGCCCCAAACGCCTTTTCTCGACCTGAAAAGCTCAAAAACACATAGAAATCAAACAAATTATGGATCTACAGAACATACCCAAAACTCATTATATGATGTTAAATCATGATGTTTCTGCTCAAATCTAACAAGAATAAGCAATATTTTGTGGAAAAAATCATTCTGAATGATGAATGACGGTAAACCAGCTTTCCTATGCTTAAATCATGCTGAAAATGCAGAAATCAAATACATTATGGATCTACAGAACATACCCAAAACTTATTATATGGTGTTGAATCATGAATTTTCTACTTAAATCTAACAAGAATAAGCAATATTTTGTGGAAAAAATCATTCTGAATGATGAATGAAGGTAAACCAGCTTTCCTATGCTTAAATCATGCTGAAAATGCCCCAAACGCCTTTTCTCGACCTGAAAAGCTCAAAAACACACAGAAATCAAATACATTATGGATCTACAGAACATACCCAAAACTTATTATATGGTGTTTAATCATGAATTTTCTACCCAAATCTAACAAGAACAAGCAATATTTTGTGGAAAAAATCATTCTGAATGATGAATGAAGGTAAACCAGCTTTCCTATGCTTAAATCATGCTGAAAATGCCCCAAACGCCTTTTCTCGACCTGAAAAGCTCAAAAACACATAGAAATCAAACAAATTATGGATCTACAGAACATACCCAAAACTCATTATATGGTGTTGAATCATGATGTTTCTACTCAAATCTAACAAGAATAAGCAATATTTTATGGAAAAAAATCATTCTGAATGATGAATGAAGGTAAACCAGCTTTCCTATGCTTAAATCATGCTGAAAATGCCCCAAACGCCTTTTCTCGACCTGAAAAGCTCAAAAACACACAGAAATCAAATACATTATGGATCTACAGAACATACCCAAAACTCATTATATGATGTTGAATCATGATGTTTCTACTTAAATCTAACAAGAATAAGCAATATTTTGTGGAAAAAATCATTCTGAATGATGAATGAAGGTAAACCAGCTTTCCTATGCTTAAATCATGCTGAAAATGCCCCAAACGCCTTTTCTCGACCTGAAAAGCTCAAAAACACACAGAAATCAAACAAATTATGGATCTACAGAACATACCCAAAACTTATTATATGGTGTTGAATCATGATGTTTCTACTCAAATCTAACAAGAATAAGCAATATTTTGTGGAAAAAAATCATTCTGAATGATGAATGAAGGTAAACCAGCTTTCCTATGCTTAAATCATGCTGAGAATGCCCCAAACCAAACGCCTTTTCTCGACCTGAAAAGCTCAAAAACACACAGAAATCAAATACATTATGGATCTACAACACATACCCAAAACTCATTATATGATGTTAAATCATGATGTTTCTACCCAAATCTAACAAGAATAAGCAATATTTTGTGGAAAAAATCATTCTGAATGATGAATGAAGGTAAACCAGCTTTCCTATGCTTAAATCATGCTGAAAATGCCCCAAACGCCTTTTCTCGACCTGAAAAGCTCAAAACACCCAGAAATCAAATACATTATGGATCTACAGAACATACCCAAAACTTATTATATGGTGTTGAATCATGATGTTTCTACTTAAATCTAACAAGAATAAGCAATATTTTGTGGAAAAAATCATTCTGAATGATGAATGAAGGTAAACCAGCTTTCCTATGCTTAAATCATGCTGAAAATGCCCCAAACGCCTTTTCTCGACCTGAAAAGCTCAAAAACACACAGAAATCAAACAAATTATGGATCTACAGAACATACCCAAAACTTATTATATGGTGTTGAATCATGATGTTTCTACCCAAATCTAACAAGAATAAGCAATATTTTGTGGAAAAAATCATTCTGAATGATGAATGAAGGTAAACCAGCTTTCCTATGCTTAAATCATGCTGAAAATGCCCCAAACGCCTTTTCTCGACCTGAAAAGCTCAAAAACACACAGAAATCAAATACATTATGGATCTACAGAACATACCCAAAACTCATTATATGATGTTAAATCATGATGTTTCTACCCAAATCTAACAAGAATAAGCAATATTTTATGGAAAAAAATCATTCTGAATGATGAATGAAGGTAAACCAGCTTTCCTATGCTTAAATCATGCTGAAAATGCCCCAAACGCCTTTTCTCGACCTGAAAAGCTCAAAAACACACAGAAATCAAATACATTATGGATCTACAGAACATACCCAAAACTTATTATATGGTGTTGAATCATGATGTTTCTACTCAAATCTAACAAGAATAAGCAATATTTTGTGGAAAAAAATCATTCTGAATGATGAATGAAGGTAAACCAGCTTTCCTATGCTTAAATCATGCTGAGAATGCCCCAAACCAAACGCCTTTTCTCGACCTGAAAAGCTCAAAAACACACAGAAATCAAATACATTATGGATCTACAGAACATACCCAAAACTCATTATATGATAGTAGTATAAAAGGTACACTTATTTTCACGTGCACGCGCACGAAAGTGCGCGCGCGTGGGTGCGCGCGCGTGCACGAACCATTTGATCTGACCGGAAGTTATTGGGGGGAATGGGGAGGGTGGGAGAGGAAGGAAGGAAGGGGTTTGTGCCTCTGTGTGTGTGTGTGTGTGTGTGTGTGTGTGTGTGTGTGTGTGTGTGTGTGTGTGTGAGACAAATGGCCACATGAAAGGGTTACTGTTTTTGTTGGGTTCTGTGTGTGTGTGTGAGTGAGATGACTTTGTGCTAGCATGAGCATTATTTGTTGTGACATAAACAGAAAGGTCTGAGGCGGAAGTGACACCTGTCTTTTGATGTGTTTGAAATAAGTGATGTAATACCTAACAAATCATGGTGGGAAGGATTCACATCCTTCCCACCATGATTTGTGAGAGATTGTGTTTGTGGTTTGTGACCTCCCCCTGAATGATGTAGGGGCATATGTGCTAATATGAGGCGTCGCTGCTGAATGGCCCACAACTGCTGCTGCGTGGTAACATGGACATATCTGCCACAACACCCGGACCTATGTTTGCGGGCCACCTTCATAATCCTTTGGACGGCGACATCGAATGTGACTGCATGAGAAACCATGGCAGTCTTGTGACTCCCATCAAGAAGGCAGACAGCCCTAAAGCAGAACCTTTACCCGATGAGTGGATGACGCTGATTGGGACAATCAAAACAGGAATTCTTCATCTACTGAATTTGATTATCGAGCAGTACCAGCGGGAGAATTGTTACTGTTGTCGGGTTAACCACCCAAGCCAAACACAACATCCCTGTCTGTTTCCACCCGAGGCCTACGTGGAGGCCAGATCCTTGACCCTGATCAGAACAGCATACTCCAACCGTTTTCTTCCCTGTATTCAGCGTCTGTTGGAATTGTGTGACATCCACCTTGAGGACGAGAGAGTTCAAACTGTGGCAAGAACTCTATTATTTGAAATCGAGCAATCCCGGGATATCGCAGCTGACATCCGCTCTATGTATGAGAGGCTGTCCTCACAGGACCCGGTGAAGTTTGCTCATCTTCAGAAAGTGTCTGAGTATTGGGAAAATATCTAATCTGTTGAATGGGTAGTTACCTGACCAGTGTGATGTTGTCTGTACATAATACATTTGTCATGCATCAGTTGACCGATCTGGTCAATAACTTGATAAAGTACAAGACTAACCCCGATCAGATGGGTGAAAATGCAGACATTCAAGCATTAGACGAATGTCTGACAGCTGTACAATCTGTTGAAACAGATCCTCCATAGAGTGTGGTGAAACAGAATACATGGAGATTGGTGGAGTCAAGTGTTGCAGACACTTTTGAAAGAATACTAAAGTCATGGGGTGATGATGAATCAAAACCTTGTCATGTTTTTGCAATTTATGCATTGTTTATTAACCTCATCACGTACCAAATGCAGAATGAGAGCATAAATGTGGATACTCTATATGAAGTGAGAAAATTGCATTATGCTATGTACAAAACTGTTGGACCTTCTGCATTAAACTTAACCTATCAGGTCATACTACGGAAATCTAGAAAATGATTTTGTCTTTAATCATGTTTATCACTATATACATCGCTTAAATAAAGAAAAACTATTATAAAATTCAAAATGTGTACATAATGTTGTTTTTGTGTCTGTGATTTATGTCTATGGTGCTGAATTTCAACTTAAGGGGGAATAAATAAAAACCTATTTTAAATGACATAAATGGAAGCAGGAAGAAAGAAGAGCATTTTGATTAACTTAGAAGACCTTAAACTGGATCAGAAAATGCCGACACTGTATTGTGAAAAGACGGATGTGATGTGTCGTTCTTCACACTAATTATCAAATAACAACAGAGGGGGGGTGGCATGCCATGTATTTAAGCAGCTCTGTTACAGCCAGCTGACATCTTCTGTCAATCTGTCAACTGTGGTATGGACACTCTGCATTCTGCGAATATGGCTCTTGTTTCTGGTAAGTTTTAACAAAACTTTTGTCTTTATTTAAAACATTATTTATAGCACATACTGTTTATCTGATTTGTATTGTATTTATATAAGTGTTTTAAAACAGCACTGGGGGTCACCGACGACTGTTCAGGAAAGAAACATTGTTTTATAGGTACGTACAACAGGTCTACACTCATGGTCGTGTTATTCTGTTTGTTTCTCCAAGTAATTTCTATATTCATTCTTTGTTTTAGAAGAGAGACACTTGTTTGATGAAATGCCGTCCAGAAGTAAAGAGAACCTGTCTCCTGCCAAACAACAGAAAAAAACTTTAGCCAAAAGCCCAAGGAAACTCGGTCAGTATTCTGCATCTAAAATCATGTAAATAAATGCTAATAACGGCATAAGTTTATATCGCACCATTCATTTTATATAGGTAACTACAACAGGTCTACACCCGTGGCTGTGTTATCCTGTTCCCGTGGTTTATTTCTCCAAGTAATTTCTATATTTTTTCTTTGTATTGAAGAGAGACGTTTGTTTGATGAAACGCCGTCCAGAAGTAAAGAGAACCTGTCTCCTGCCAAACGACAGAGAAAATCTTCAACCAGAAGTCCTGGGAATCTTGGTCAGTATTTTGCACACACATAAATATGCATACAATTCATATCATTCATGCGACAATAACAATTTTCTTTCAGTTTCTAACCTCTACTATTTTATTTATGTAGGAGTGTATAGAGTCTTTCAAAAAAGACCTCAACCCACAACCAAAGGCAGGACCCTGTTACCTCTGCAAGAAGTATCTGCAACGTCATCACAGTCAGTGGAGCGACCTGGAGTAATTCTGATCTCTGACTCTGAAGACGACGATGGTGTTGGGGTTGTTTTACCACGTGGCGCTGCTCCAGACACCTCAGACTTGAGAGAGGCGGCGGAATCAATAACCCCGAGACACTCTCCCCACAACACAGAATCTGACGATCTCCCAGAATTATTGGACTGGACGGATCTGGAAACCCGGCTTTGGGACGAATGTGACTTTTCTGATTTAACACAAAGTAAGAAAAAACACAACACACCACATTCTTCTTTGCAGGAATTAAGGGCAGAGCCGTCTACATCAAAAGGTGTCAAGAGCCGAAAGCCTTGAATTACTAGAAAAATTATAATTAAGAGAACGAATCACTTACAAAAAAATCAACTTAAAATTTATAAAGACGTAAGGTCTATAAAAAAGGGACTGGTTACTATCAGCAAATGCATGCGCGTTTTTATGCACTAGATTAAAGAAATAATCAAATTGTCAAATCTTGTTATTGTTATTCTATTTCATATTGTTTAATCATGTCACGTAAATCTACCCATAAAACAAAATATGGCAGACGATGCGAGATTGTCGTGAGTGATGATGAATATGATAGTGACGATTCATTTTCTTCCCTCAAAAGTTGGTCCGACATACAAAGAGAATTTGATCAGTATACTTCAGACAGTGATGACAGTTGTCTTGAAAATGATGCATCCTCTCCTTACAAAAGCTGGTCTGATATTGAAAATGAGTTTGACCAATTAGAACAAAATGAAATTAGTGATTTAGACGAAGACGACGTTGAAATGACACCGACCGAGATTCTTCATGTTTTACAAGACATGGGTATCCTAAAAGGAGAAGCCTCAGAATTCATAGAATCAGATGATGATTTACAAGCTCCTCAAACCGGCGGTGATACAGCGCCTCACGGGCAAAGCAATTTACAAACAAACAGCATTTCCCAAGTACCCCACGCAAACACTGATTTACCGCAAAACAACCGATTCAGTAATGAATTGGCGGCGCATAGAAAGGGCGGGAGGGTTGCGCGATTTTAATATTACAGAGAGGAGACGATTTAACGGTCTTGAAATAAGACAAAAATTAGATCTGCGGGGCATTCAAATGTGTGATTTAAGAACAGCACTGTCCATGTTGAGACACAAATTAACAGATGTGGTCAATTTCTCCACAAATCTCGCGGCACCAGACGGTGTTTTAAACGTAGTAGTAGTGCTGAGAGGTCCGTTATTGTCCAGCGATGTGTGTGCAGTATTAAACGCTTCTAATGATTACAACGCTGAAACCTTTCTCAACGAGATCGAGCAAGTCATGCAGAGCAATGATAGAATGCTCTCAGACGAGAGTCTGGAATTTGTAGTCACAGCTGCTTTGAACAAACGTGGCGGTGCAAGGCGCAAATTAGGAAGCGTAATGTATGATCAAATCATTAAAAAGAAACAAGTGTGTCTTTACAATCCCACAAACACGGACAATAATTTGTGTTTTTCCATGTGTTTAGCGCATCACATACACCCACAACAGTCTGAGGGTGAAACTCAAAAACTAGCGCAACAAATCCACGCTGGAGTGGGGTTGAATTTGAGCCGCAAAGTGTCCTTAAATGACGTGTCGAAATTTGAGAAACACTTGGATGTTAAAATCCTTGTTTTCCACCACAACCCTGGCACCAAAAAATTGGAACTGTATCAGACACATGAACACCCCCACTCAAACACTGTATGGCTCTATCTGCATGATGACCATTATTATATGATCCAAAACAAATCACGTTTTTTTGGAAGTGTCCATGTGTGTAACTTCTGTTACAAGGGTTACAGTAATCACGCATTCCACAAGTGTAAATACTTTTGCAATGTGTGTCTTTCTGATGAGTGTTACAAACAGCAAAATACATCAAACATACGCTGCTCTGATTGCTTGCGTCTCTGCCGATCCAAGTTTTGTTTTAAACAGCACAAAGAAACGGTGGAGCAAACACAGCGTCGCAAGGCATTCAAACCCTGTGAAACCACAAAATATTGTAAAGATTGTGGTCGTCTGTACGTTGTGAGTCGCACCCCAAACAACCGCCACAAATGTCAAAAGGGTAAATGCAGTCATTGCGGTGAGTCGTTAAAATCAGATACGACACATAAATGTTTCATTCAGCCACAAAAAGCATCAGAACCCTAAACCAAATACGTGTTTTATGACTTTGAAACAACAGCAGAGAGCGGGAAGCACGTAGCCAATTTTGTCTGCGCTATCGATTTTGAAAACAGTAAATGGTGGGCGTCTGGTCCATCGTGCGTCGATCTCTTTGTGCAAAAATTTAGAAAGCCAAAGTACAAAAACTATACATTTATTGCACATAATGCGTCGGGCTTTGACAACTACATTCTTTTAGATTACTTTACTAGACAGTGCATCATCCCTAGACTGACCATGCGCGGAAGTAAAGTGTTGTTAATGTATGACAATCAATTTAAACAGCGATGGCTTGATTCATACAGTTTTCTTCCAATGCGTTTGTCAAAAACTCCCGCAGCCTTAGGTTTTGAAGATTCCAAAAAAGGCTACTTCCCACACCTGTTCAACACGACTGAAAATGCCAACTATGTAGGACCTTACCCTGACCCATATTATTATGGCTATGACAACATGTCAGAGAAAGAAAGGGCAGAGTTTTTAGAGTGGTACAACACAGTGTGTCATGAGGTGTTTGATTTCCAATTTGAGCTACGCTCCTACGGTATCAACGACGTTGTTGTTTTACGCAAAGCCTGTATCGTCTATCGTGACGCGTTCATCGAGTGCACCCGTCTGGATCCCTTTGAGTGTACAACACTCGCATCATGTTGCATGGCTGTGTTTAAAACACAATTTCTGCCCCCTGACACGTTGGCGTTAACCCACGACGGTGCATACACAAATCAGTACAAAACATATTCCAATACAGTGGTTGGAATTTGAAGCGCACAAAAACAACATTGAAATTTGCCACACTCTAAACTACGGCGAGAAACAATTTGGACCATACCATGTTGATGGGTTTTGTGAAAGGGATGGTGTGCGCACTGCATATGAGTTTGCCGGATGTTTCTGGCATGGTTGTTCAAAGTGCTACACCCCCGGACATAAAAATGCTGGCGTTCTCTACAGACAATTCAAAGAAAAACTGAACAGTCTTAGGCAGACACACAAATTACACGTGAGGGTAATGTGGGAATGTGAGTGGGAACGAGCCAAAACATCAGATCAGAGACTGCAGGACTTTTTGAAAAACTATGACGCCCCCGAAAGACTTGACCCACGAAAAGCTTTGTTTGGGGGTCGTACCAACGCGTACAAGCTCTATCATAAAGTCGCGGAGGATGAGAAAATTCATTATTATGATTTTACATCGCTGTACCCCACCGTTCAAGCGCATAAAAGCTACCCCATCGGTCACCCCAAAATAATATTGATTTCGAGTCCATTGACAAATACTTTGGCTTGATAAAATGCACTGTGTTACCGCCCCGAGGTTTGTATCACCCTGTACTGCCATACCGATGCAACAACAGACTTATGTTCCCTTTGTGTCACACATGTGCAGAAACTGAAAACCAAACATGTGAATGCAATCACTCTGATTCTGAAAGATCCCTTTCAGGAACTTGGGTCAGTCTCGAGGTCCAAAAGGCGACAGAAAAAGGGTATGTTGTGTCCAAAATAGACGAAGTGTGGCATTTTGCCGAGAAGAGCGACAACCTCTTTAAAGGATATGTCAAGACTTTCTTACAGCGAAAACAGGAGGCTTCAGGATACCCTAGTTTTGCAAAAGATGAAGAATCTAAAGCAAAATACATCCAGGACTATTATGCGAGGGAGGGAATCCAGCTAAATCCTGAAAAAATTACTGTCAACAAAGCTGTGCGAAGCATCAACAAACTGTTGCTTAATTCATTGTGGGGTCGTTTTTCCATGCGTGAAAATCAGGCAACATGCGAGTTGGTGACGGATCCTGAACAATTTGCCCGCTACATGTTTAGCGATCAGTACGACGTGAGACAGTTTTCCTTCGTATCTGATAGTGTGGTGCTTGTTCAGTGGCGACACGCTGTAGCACAAGCTGCTAAAACCAAAAACATCAACATATTCATCGGAGCCATGACAACGGCATATGCACGGCTTATGTTGTATGACCTGATGGATCAGTTAGGAGAGAGGTGTATCTATTCTGACACAGACAGCGTGATTTTTGTGTCAAAGGTCGGAGATTGGATTCCAGAGACGGGACCCTTTCTAGGCGACTTAACTGATGAAGTCAATGGTGACAGCGGCGGTGATGACTGCATTGTGGAGTTTGTGTCAGGAGGACCAAAATGTTATACATACCGCACGCTCCATAACAAGTCTCAGCTAAAATGTAAGGGAATCACGCTGACCTGTCACAACACATCAGTCATCACTCACGACAACCTGGTGGGTCTTGTGCACGAGTTTGCGAGTCGTGATAACACAACGCAAAATCTCATAACAAAATCAGACACCATTGTTAGGAATAAAAAGGTGTTTGAGTTAAAAAACAAGTCAGTTCATAAAAAGTTTCAGGTGGTTTACAACAAGCGACGCGTCTTTCCTGATCTGGGTACTCTGCCTTACGGTTATTAAAATGGGTGCTAGAGATATTGGTGATTTTGATGTGAGATTTCAACATCCTTTTAGCTTGATCGTTTCTGGTCCCTCAAACAGCGGTAAAACATATTTTGTAAAAATGTTGATAGAAAATGTAGATAAGCTTGTTTCTCAAAAAATTGAAAACATTGTATATATTTATTCTTGTTGGCAGCCTTTGTACGATGATCTATTGAAATCAAAAAATGTTAACTTTGTTGAAGGGTTACCACCCTCTCTGTGTGACGATTCTTTGTTACCTGTCAATAAAAATAATTTCTTGATTATTGATGATTTAATGAACGATGCCAGCAACAATGTAGATGTGCAGAATGTGTTTACAAAGTACGTCCATCACAGAAATTTAAGTTGTTTGTATCTTGTACAGAATTTGTTTTTTCAAGGTAAAGCCAGTAGAACTATCAGTTTAAATACTAATTATCTTGTTTTGTTTAAAAACCCTCGAGACAAATACCAGGTCATGCTTATGGCTAGACAGATGTTTCCAGGGAAGAGTAAATTTTTTATGGAGTGTTTTGAGGATGCTACAAGTGTTCCTTATGGGTATCTTTTGATTGATTATAAAGCCAGAACTCCTGATCATTTACGTCTCAGAACAGATTTGCTTTCAGAGACGCCTGGAGTCTATGTGCCTAAAAACAAATAAACATGTCTGCAAGAGTCAAGAGGAACTTGTCTTTATTGAAACAATTGCTTGATGCTTCTCCTGCTCGGAGGATGGTTATCATAAAATCTGCCTCCGAAGACCTTATTTTAACATTGTGTGAAATAGCCTTTAACGTGTTAAAAGGCAAGGTACCTTTAAACCCCGCACAGTATCAAAAGTTAAAGAAAAAGAAGGCGGGGATTAGACTCATTGCTGATAAAAGGGTATGCCTGTTGAAGAAAAAAAGAAGCTTCTGAACCAGTCTGGAGGTTTTCTTTTACCCCTCTTGAGTATTGCTGTGCCCTTTATAACGAGTCTCATCGCATCAAGATCATAATAAAAAAACACGGACTATGCACAGAAGATATCTGAAGTATCTTGTGCCTCAGCAACAACTTAATCTTTTAAGGAAGTCTTCTACACATGAGTCCATTCGAGAGACTGCTGAAAATGAATTGGATCGTACCATCAAAGAAATTCTGGATCAGAAAACCGAAGACATTTATGAAAAAGCCAAACAGATATTCTGCGGCGTTGCAGAGATTTCTCACCGTGGTAAAGCAAGGGGAAAAGGAGCAAAACATGCTCACTTTATCTCTCCCGGATGAACACGATGACCATCGGACAGAGCCTTTCAGTACAGATGGTTTAGAACAGACAAAGGACTCTGTGTTTAATGAGGTTTTAAAAAACATCCCCAAAAACAGCAAGAAAAATGCTCAATATATTTTGGATAAAATGACATCCTCGAAGCCTATTACATTTTGGACTAAACAAGGAGAATTTGTTTTTAACGGTAATGTTGTGAAAGGTTCTCATATTTATGACTTGATAAAAAATGTAACAGCCTCCCACAACGTGCCTGACAGTCAACGACCTATAGGTTGGGATGAATACTTGCAGTCAGTGGCTTTATTAAATATTCCTTTGTCCGTCACACCGAATCAACAAGTCAAGAGAAAGATTGAGGAGTTAAAGAGAAAGGCACCTGCTACACCAGAACCCGTTAAAAGGAGAAAACAGCGAATAGAAGATTCCAAAAGTCCTTTTGCATCTCCTGCAGAACGTTTAACAGAATGGATACATTTTTGAAATGTATGTCTTTGTTTCATGCTTTTTAAATAAAAATGATAACAACAGTAATCTTGTGATCGAGAAATGTTTTATTTCAAAATTTCTATAAGCATATAACATGACACAATTATTGTCAATCACATGAAATGATATTTTTAACAACTGCGTTACATACCTTTTTATGTATGAACACCCTGTACACATGCAAAACTGTTTTTTCTACACAGAACAGAGGGGTGTAATCTTTTCACAAATCTGCAAACCATAATGTCATTTTTAGACAGATTGTTACTATATCTTTCCATCACATCGTCATATTCTCGTCCCTTATCCATATGATACAGAAAAAAAACACAGTGCTGACCACAAACAGCTGTGCAGATATCCTGTACTTGTCTTGACGAGTGTTGAATAACTGTACAATTTCTCTTTAGAAACGCCACAATTGACTTAGGAAATTGCGTATGTACCGGAGGGTTACCAAAACTGTCAAAGAATGATCCCACACCAAACTTGTCAATGTATATAGACAGCCAATGTTGCCCGCTCCTGTAAGCAGGGTCTGTATTTACCACTAGTGCTACTGGTCTTTCTTGGATGGATGTAGGGAGTTGATTGCTGGCATATACCCCCAAAAAGATGCATTGTTTAAGCAATTTATCAAGAATTTCTGTGAGTTCTATCGTATTCATATTGGTGGCGGTTGTTTAACAGTTAGAAAAAGTCTGTCAGAACTTGTCTACATGCAGAGATTTCCAGAATTGATGAGTGGGTCGAATAGCATACTATATTTATCGTTCTCTGAAAAGGGTTTCTAAACCGAACTTCTAATCTGACATTGCCGTTTTTTATAAGAGATACATGGTCGCCGCATTCTTCGTCGGAGATAAATTAAAACAAAACAGACTATAACCTCTACAAAACTCATCACGGGTTATGGCTAAGGCCTGATTTTTAAGATACTTTCCCGTTGTTGAATACAATTGATGATATTCTCTAATGGCATTATTTCTGGCAAAATTAGGTTGAAAAGGTTTTGATGGGTATGATTGTCCGTCGGCATATAAACATAAAAATTCTAAATCACAATGTTGGAAGTTAAATGGGTTACGGGCATAACTGCCTGTAAATGCTTCATGATCCACAAATCCTAAAACAATAAATTTAGGTATTTGTCCCAAGAATATGTTTTCTTGATAACAAACACGCGTACCTGCTGGAATACTAAAATTCTTGAGACAGACTCTGTCAATGGGGTATTTCACGTTAGTGTGCATTAATGCTTTAGCATGAGCTATTTTAACCGCAGGAGATACTGTAACTTTTTTTACAAACAGACTCGCCGACAAAATATTGACACTAAAGTCGTCTACAGTATTGCGCATTGAACAGAATTCGTTTTTAGCTCTTGTGAATTTGATCTTTAGATCCACACCGTTTATCATTAGTTTGTCTTGAAAAAACAAATCAGAGTGCACAGGAGCGATGAGTTCAACCACGCGACCACCGTCGGTATACCCCATCCTCTTGGTAAGTCCTTCATTATCACCCCCTGCTGTAACGTCTTCCATATGCCCCGCTGTGTCCATACAAAATAATCCAGATCCAAACTGTGTTTCCAGTGTCCTTGCCATAATTTAGAAGACTCTCTATAATGCATCGATAAGGATATGATTGTGTTATGAGTCTATCTCCCAGAGAAATGTCGACTTGTGAAAATATTGTGCAGCCGGGGTAGTTAATAAAACCCACTTCATCTCCTTGAGCAAGATTTCCTCCATTCCCCTTGGTAATCTTGACGCGTGTATAAAGATAGGTGTTGTTTAAATCCAGATAGTCTTCGCTGCTTGCTGAAATAAAAAATTCCAGCGGTGCCGAATCCGAAATTGCTGTAAGCGGCGGTATTTCAACATAGAAACTTTTCTAAATACTTGTTTGCGTTAAAGGCACCAGAAACAGGTCCAATTCCGATTTCACACATTCCTTCAACATATTGTGTACCAAAGCCATTCTTGCTAGAATATATCCTTGGTTCTTGTCTTGCGACGTTTAGTCTGCTTCCTCCGTGTTGCTCGTGTATTTTTCTTTGCCTTGGTACGGCGTTTCTTATTTAAAATTCACGGCGCTTTCTTGGCTGGGAACTCCCCCTTTGGCCAGGAGGTCGTTTCATTGGATGACGTGACAATGCCATTATCCCTGAGCCTTCTTGTTGTCCACTGCTACGGTTCACAACATTGGTAATAACGTCTGAAACAATATTTTTAGCGGCTGTCTTTAGGTGCGGTGCAGCGACCGTAAAACCTTTCTTGAGCAAAGGAAAAGCTAGTCTGAATAAACCACGAAAAATACCGCCAAGACCCGCTCCATATTGAGAGCTGAGACCACTGTATCGGCAAATCCCCACCGGCTTGAGCTGTGTAGTATGCCTCGTATTTGTCCATGTTACTGACGTGACGGTTGATGCATGGTCGCTGCTTGATTAAAAGTGATGTTTGACCGGTCGGAAGTGGAGTTTTATTATTGTTTTACCATATGTAAAAGGAATATGCTGGTTCTGATCCGACTTGAGCGATATCTCAATACTGTCAATGTGTGTTTTACAGAGCCTGTGGTAGTGTGGTTTGTCGAACGTTCTTGTAACCATTTGATTGTTTACCCCAGCAATAGGCACGATTCTTAAAAGGGGTACGTAGCTGTCCCCTACAGCTTGATAGTCAACAATGTCTGTATAGACAAAAATATTGTACATACCCACGTCTACATCTGCGGGATATGGTGCAGTGTAAAGTTCTGGAGGTATTTCATCATCAGTTAATATAGTATCCTCAGCAGTTTCAAAGTCTTCTCCGGGTGTAAATCCCAACATCTGAGCAAGTTTTCCTTGAAATCTAAACTGAATATTTCTTATCGGTGAAACAACTACTCTGTTTTGGATGATGTCATACTGAAGCTCGATGTATTCCATACCATTAGCGGCCAAACATTTATTTATCTCCGTTGTTATTTGATACATAGTTGTGTAGAATCCAGGGGTCACTGATAAACGGATCTTCTTCTTGTATTTTTGTCAAACACTACAAATTCTGCATCTTTTTGGTGCAAAGTTTGTCCATGTTTTAGGATATTGAATTTCTATTAATCCCACTTCATAAAGACTGTTAAGCTGTAAAGGCAGAGGCAACTTTGTTCTAAAGTTAGCTATTGTATTGTTGGGGTATGCCATTGTAGATGAATTTCTAGGTAATGTCATAAAAAAAAACTCTCTCCGTCCATGGCTGAGCGGTGTCTCAGTGTGTTGCACGTTTAAAACTTGCTATGCCAACCGAATGATCTGTTTCTCTGAAATCCACGAGTTAAATTTATCAGGCCATCCAACCCATTTAACCAACACCATATTCCTTCCCTGCCTTTTCTTCATCGATAAGACCTTTTCTATTTTAAAAGTTTGGTTTTTATCAACAATGATTTTTTGCAGCTCTGCTTCATAAAAGGTCCCGTCTAATATTTCTCCGTCAAAATCTTTTAACGTGTAAACCGGGGGTCTTCGCTGTACACATTCCGCCACAGTAAAATATTCATCGGTATAATTCTGTTTATAGCCTTTTGTAAAAGAACCTCTCAATTTTGAAATTCTCACTGTATCACCGACTTTAAATTTAAAATCAATCTTGCTGTTGTCCTTTTGTTGATATAGGTTGTTAAAAACAACATGCTCGTTGTCTTTTGTTACCTCAGACGGTCCTGTTTTAATACTGCGATGATAACTTTGGTTATATGAACTGACCAGGTCTTGCAAAATGTCTACATAACGTTTGGAATTATTGGCTGTTAAATACCTCCACATCCTAGTTTTCAGAGTCCTGTTAAAACGTTCAACAATGCATGCCTTAGTTTCGTTGGCTGTCGTAAAGTGTATGATGTTATGTTTTTTGACTAATGTCTGAAAGTCTCTGTTTAAGAATTCCTTTCCTTTGTCCGTCTGTAATTTCCGAGGTACCCTACCTTCATCTAGGATGTCTTTAAAAGCATCTGTAACGCTTCTACCGCTTTTGTTTTTCATGAATGAAGGTAAACCAGCTTTCCTATGCTTAAATCATGCTGAAAATGCCCCAAACGCGTTTTCTCGACCTGAAAAGCTCAAAAACACACAGAAATCAAACAAATTATGGATCTACAGAACATACCCAAAACTTATTATATGGTGTTAAATCATTATTTTTCTACCCAAATCTAACAAGAATAAGCAATATTTTGTGGAAAACATCATTCTGAATGATGAATGAAGGTAAACCAGCTTTCCTATGCTTAAATCATGCTGAAAATGCCCCAAACGCCTTTTCTCGACCTGAAAAGCTCAAAAATACACAGAAATCAAACAAATTATGGATCTACAGAACATACCCAAAACTTATTATATGGTGTTAAATCATTATTTTTCTACCCAAATCTAACAAGAATAAGCCATATTTTGTGGAAAAAATCATTCTGAATGATGAATGACGGTAAACCAGCTTTCCTATGCTTAAATCATGCTGAAAATGCAGAAATCAAATACATTATGGATCTACAGAACATACCCAACACATTATATGGTGTTGAATCATGAATTTTCTACTTAAATCTAACAAGAATAAGCAATAGTTTGTGGAAAAAATCATTCTGAATGATGAATGAAGGTAAACCAGCTTTCCTATGCTTAAATCATGCTGAAAATGCCCCAAACGCCTTTTCTCGACCTGAAAAGCTCAAAAACACACAGAAATTAAATACATTATGGACCTACAGAACATACCCAAAACTCATTATATGATGTTAAATCATGATGTTTCTACCCAAATCTAACAAGAATAAGCAATATTTTGTGGAAAAAATCATTCTGAATGATGAATGAAGGTAAACCAGCTTTCCTATGCTTAAATCATGCTGAAAATGCCCCAAACGCCTGTTCTCGACCTGAAAAGCTCAAAAACACACAGAAATCAAATACATTATGGATCTACAGAACGTACCCATAACTCATTATATGATGTTTCTACCCAAATCTAACAAGAATAAGCAATATTTTATGGAAAAAAATCATTCTGAATGATGAATGAAGGTAAACCATCTTTCCTATGCTTAAATCATGCTGAAAATGCCCCAAACGCCTTTTCTCGACCTGAAAAGCTCAAAAACACACAGAAATCAAATACATTATGGATCTAAAGAACATACCCAAAACGAATTATATGATGTTAAATCATGATGTTTCTACCCAAATCGAAAAAGAATAAGCAAAAATTTATGGAAAAAAATCATTCTGAATGATGAATGAAGGTAAACCAGCTTTCCTATGCTTCAATCATGCTGAAAATGCCCCAAACGCCTTTTCTCGACCTGAAAAGCTCAAAAACACACAGAAATCAAATACATTATGGATCTACAGAAACATACCCAAAACTCATTATATGATGTTAAATCATGATGTTTCTACCCAAATCTAACAAGAATAAGCAATATTTTATGGAAAAAAATCATTCTGAATGATGAATGAAGGTAAACCAGCTTTCCTATGCGTAAATCATGCTGAAAATGCCCCAAACGCCTTTTCTCGACCTGAAAAGCTCAAAAATACACAGAAATCAAACAAATTATGGATCTACAGAACATACCCAAAACTTATTATATGGTGTTGAATCATGATGTTTCTACTCAAATCTAACAAGAATAAGCAATAATTTATGGAAAAAATCATTCTGAATGATGAATGAAGGTAAACCAGCTTTCCTATGCTTAAATCATGCTGAAAATGCCCCAAACGCCTTTTCTCGTTCTGAAAAGCTCAAAAACACACAGAAATCAAATACATTATGGATCTACAGAACGTACCCAAAACTCATTATATGATGTTTCTACCCAAATCTAACAAGAATAAGCAATATTTTGTGGAAAAAATCATTCTGAATGATGAATGAAGGTAAACCAGCTTTCTTATGCGTAAATCATGCTGAAAATGCCCCAAACGCCTTTTCTCGACCTGAAAAGCTCAAAAACACACAGAAATCAAATACATTATGGATCTACAGAACATACCCAAAACTCATTATATGATGTTAAATCATGATGTTTCTACCCAAATCTAACAAGATTAAGCAATAATTTATGGAAATAATCATTCTGAATGATGAATGAAGGTAAACCAGCTTTCCTATGCTTAAATCATGCTGAAAATGCCCCAAACGCCTTTTCTCGACCTGAAAAGCTCAAAAACACACAGAAATCAAATACATTATGGATCTACAGAACGTACCCAAAACTCATTATATGATGTTTCTACCCAAATCTAACACGAATAAGCAATATTTTGTGGAAAAAAATCATTCTGAATGATGAATGAAGGTAAACCAGCTTTCTTATGCGTAAATCATGCTGAAAATGCCCCAAACGCCTTTTCTCGACCTGAAAAGTTCAAAAACACACAGAAATCAAACAAATTATGGATCTACAGAACATACCCAAAACTTATTATATGGTGTTAAATCATTATTTTTCTACCCAAATCTAACAAGAATAAGCAATATTTTGTGGAAAACATCATTCTGAATGATGAATGAAGGTAAACCAGCTTTCCTATGCTTAAATCATGCTGAAAATGCAGAAATCAAATACATTATGGATCTACAGAACATACCCAACACATTATATGGTGTTGAATCATGAATATTCTACTTAAATCTAACAAGAATAAGCAATAGTTTGTGGAAAAAATCATTCTGAATGATGAATGAAGGTAAACCAGCTTTCCTATGCTTAAATCATGCTGAAAATGCAGAAATCAAATACATTATGGATCTACAGAACATACCCAAAACTTATTATATGGTGTTGAATCATGATGTTGCTACCAAAATCTAACAAGAATAAGCAATATTATATGGAAAAAAAATCATTCTGAATGATGAATGAAGGTAAACCAGCTTTCCTATGCTTCAATCATGCTGAAAATGCCCCAAACGCCTTTTCTCGACCTGAAAAGCTCAAAAACACATAGAAATCAAATACATTATGGATCTACAGAACATACCCAAAACTCATTATATGATGTTTCTACCCAAATCTAACAAGAATAAGCAATATTTTGTGGAAAAAATAATTCTGAATGATGAATGAAGGTAAACCAGCTTTCCTATGCTTAAATCATGCTGAAAATGCAGAAATCAAATACATTATGGATCTACAGAACATACCCAAAACTTATTATATGGTGTTAAATCATTATTTTTCCACCCAAATCTAACAAGAATAAGCAATATTTTATGGAAAAAAAATCATTCTGAATGATGAATGAAGGTAAACCAGCTTTCCTATGCTTAAATCATGCTGAAAATGCCCCAAACGCCTTTTCTCGACCTGAAAAGCTCAAAAACACACAGAAATTAAATACATTATGGATCTACAGAACATACCCAAAACTCATTATATGATGTTAAATCATGATGTTTCTACCCAAATCTAACAAGAATAAGCAATATTTTGTGGAAAAAATCATTCTGAATGATGAATGAAGGTAAACCAGCTTTCCTATGCTTAAATCATGCTGAAAATGCCCCAAACGCCTTTTCTCGACCTGAAAAGCTCAAAAACACACAGAAATCAAATACATTATGGATCTACAGAACATACCCAAAACTTATTATATGGTGTTGAATCATGATGTTTCTACTTAAATCTAACAAGAATAAGCAATATTTTATGGAAAAAAATCATTCTGAATGATGAATGAAGGTAAACCAGCTTTCCTATGCTTAAATCATGCTGAAAATGCCCCAAACGCCTTTTCTCGACCTGAAAAGCTCAAAACACACAGAAATCAAATACATTATGGATCTACAGAACATACCCAAAACTTATTATATGGTGTTAAATCATTATTTTTCTACCCAAATCTAACAAGAATAAGCAATATTTTATGGAAAAAAATCATTCTGAATGATGAATGAAGGTAAACCAGCTTTCCTATGCTTAAATCATGCTGAAAATGCAGAAATCAAATACATTATGGATCTACAGAACATACCCAAAACTTATTATATGGTGTTGAATCATGAATTTTCTACTTAAATCTAACAAGAATAAGCAATATTTTGTGGAAAAAATCATTCTGAATGATGAATGAAGGTAAACCAGCTTTCCTATGCTTAAATCATGCTGAAAATGCCGCAAACGCCTTTTCTCGACCTGAAAAGCTCAAAAACACACAGAAATCAAATACATTATGGATCTACAGAACATACCCAAAACTCATTATATGATGTTAAATCATGATGTTTCTACCCAAATCTAACAAGAATAAGCAATATTTTGTGGAAAAAATCATTCTGAATGATGAATGAAGGTAAACCAGCTTTCCTATGCTTAAATCATGCTGAAAATGCCCCAAACGCCTTTTCTCGACCTGAAAAGCTCAAAAACACACAGAAATCAAATACATTATGGATCTACAGAACATACCCAAAACTTATTATATGGTGTTGAATCATGAATTTTCTACTTAAATCTAACAAGAATAAGCAATATTTTGTGGAAAAAATCATTCTGAATGATGAATGAAGGTAAACCAGCTTTCCTATGCTTAAATCATGCTGAAAATGCCCCAAACGCCTTTTCTCGACCTGAAAAGCTCAAAAACACACAGAAATCAAATACATTATGGATCTACAGAACATACCCAAAACTTATTATATGGTGTTGAATCATGATGTTTCTACCCAAATCTAACAAGAATAAACAATATTTTGTGGAAAAAATCATTCTGAATGATGAATGAAGGTAAACCAGCTTTCCTATGCTTAAATCATGCTGAAAATGCCCCAAACGCCTTTTCTCGACCTGAAAAGCTCAAAAACACACAGAAATCAAATACATTATGGATCTACAGAACATACCCAAAACTTATTATATGGTGTTGAATCATGATGTTTCTACTCAAATCTAACAAGAATAAGCAATATTTTATGGAAAAAAATCATTCTGAATGATGAATGAAGGTAAACCAGCTTTCCTATGCTTAAATCATGCTGAAAATGCCCCAAACGCCTTTTCTCGACCTGAAAAGCTCAAAAACACACAGAAATCAAATACATTATGGATCTACAGAACATACCCAAAACTTATTATATGGTGTTAAATCATGATGTTTCTACCCAAATCTAACAAGAATAAGCAATATTTTGTGGAAAAAATCATTCTGAATGATGAATGAAGGTAAACCAGCTTTCCTATGCTTAAATCATGCTGAAAATGCCCCAAACGCCTTTTCTCGACCTGAAAAGCTCAAAAACACACAGAAATGAAATACATTATGGATCTACAGAACATACCCAAAACTTATTATATGGTGTTGAATCATGATGTTTCTACTTAAATCTAACAAGAATAAGCAATATTTTATGGAAAAAAAATCATTCTGAATGATGAATGAAGGTAAACCAGCTTTCCTATGCGTAAATCATGCTGAAAATGCCCAAAACGCCTTTTCTCGACCTGAAAAGCTCAGAAACATACAGAAATCACACAAATTATGGATCTACAGAACATACCCAAAACTTATTATATGGTGTTAAATCATGATGTTTCAACCCAAATCTAACAAGAATAAGTAATATTTTGTGGAAAAAATCATTCTGAAGGATGAATGAAGGTAAACCAGCTTTCCTATGCGTAAATCATGCTGAAAATGCCCCAAACGCCTTGTCTCGACCTGAAAAGCTCAAAAACACACAGAAATCAAATACATTATGGATCTACAGAACATACCCAAAACTTATTATATGGTGTTGAATCATGATGTTTCTACTTAAATCTAAAAAGAATAAGCAATATTTTGTGGAAAACATCATTCTGAATGATGAATGAAGGTAAACCAGCTTTCCTAAGCGTAAATCATGCTGAAAATGCCCCCAAACGCCTTTTTTCGACCTGAAAAGCTCAAAAACACACAGAAATCAAATACATTACGGATCTACAGAACATACCCAAAACTTATTATATGGTGTTGAATCATGATGTTTCTACTTAAATCTAACAAGAATAAGCAATATTTTGTGGAAAAAATCATTCTGAATGATGAATGAAGGTAAACCAGCTTTCCTATGCTTAAATCATGCTGAAAATGCCCCAAACGCCTTTTCTCGACCTGAAAAGCTCAAAAACACACAGAAATCAAATACATTACGGATCTACAGAACATACCCAAAACTTATTATATGGTGTTGAATCATGATGTTTCTACCCAAATCTAACAAGAATAAGCAATATTTTGTGGAAAAAATCATTCTGAATGATGAATGAAGGTAAACCAGCTTTCCTATGCTTAAATCATGCTGAAAATGCCCCAAACGCCTTTTCTCGACCTGAAAAGCTCAAAAACACACAGAAATCAAACAAATTATGGATCTACAGAACATACCCAAAACTTATTATATGGTGTTAAATCATGATGTTTCTACCCAAATCTAACAAGAATAAGCAATATTTTGTGGAAAAAATCATTCTGAATGATGAATGAAGGTAAACCAGCTTTCCTATGCTTAAATCATGCTGAAAATGCCCCAAACGCCTTTTCTCGACCTGAAAAGCTCAAAAACACACAGAAATCAAATACATTATGGATCTACAGAACATACCCAAAACTTATTATATGGTGTTGAATCATGATGTTTCTACTTAAATCTAACAAGAATAAGCAATATTTTGTGGAAAAAATCATTCTGAATGATGAATGAAGGTAAACCAGCTTTCCTATGCTTAAATCATGCTGAAAATGCCCCAAACGCCTTTTCTCGACCTGAAAAGCTCAAAAACACACAGAAATCAAACAAATTATGGATCTACAGAACATACCCAAAACTTATTATATGGTGTTAAATCATTATTTTTCTACCCAAATCTAACAAGAATAAGCAATATTTTGTGGAAAAAATCATTCTGAATGATGAATGAAGGTAAACCAGCTTTCCTATGCTTAAATCATGCTGAAAATGCCCCAAACGCCTTTTCTCGACCTGAAAAGCTCAAAACACACAGAAATCAAATACATTATGGATCTACAGAACATACCCAAAACTTATTATATGGTGTTGAATCATGAATTTTCTACTTAAATCTAACAAGAATAAGCAATATTTTGTGGAAAAAATCATTCTGAATGATGAATGAAGGTAAACCAGCTTTCCTATGCTTAAATCATGCTGAAAATGCCCCAAACGCCTTTTCTCGACCTGAAAAGCTCAAAAACACACAGAAATCAAATACATTATGGATCTACAGAACATACCCAAAACTTATTATATGGTGTTGAATCATGATGTTTCTACTTAAATCTAACAAGAATAAGCAATATTTTGTGGAAAAAATCATTCTGAATGATGAATGAAGGTAAACCAGCTTTCCTATGCTTAAATCATGCTGAAAATGCCCCAAACGCCTTTTCTCGACCTGAAAAGCTCAAAAACACACAGAAATCAAACAAATTATGGATCTACAGAACATACCCAAAACTTATTATATGGTGTTGAATCATGATGTTTCTACTCAAATTTAACAAGAATAAGCAATATTTTGTGGAAAAAATCATTCTGAATGATGAATGAAGGTAAACCAGCTTTCCTATGCTTAAATCATGCTGAAAATGCCCCAAACGCCTTTTCTCGACCTGAAAAGCTCAAAAACACACAGAAATCAAATACATTATGGATCTACAGAACATACCCAAAACTTATTATATGGTGTTGAATCATGATGTTTCTACTTAAATCTAACAAGAATAAGCAATATTTTGTGGAAAAAATCATTCTGAATGATGAATGAAGGTAAACCAGCTTTCCTATGCTTAAATCATGCTGAAAATGCCCCAAACGCCTTTTCTCGACCTGAAAAGCTCAAAAACACACAGAAATCAAATACATTATGGATCTACAGAACATACCCAAAACTTATTATATGGTGTTAAATCATGATGTTTCTGCGCAAATCTAACAAGAATAAGCAATATTTTGTGGAAAAAATCATTCTGAATGATGAATGAAGGTAAACCAGCTTTCCTATGCTTAAATCATGCTGAAAATGCCCCAAACGCCTTTTCTCGACCTGAAAAGCTCAAAAACACACAGAAATCAAACAAATTATGGATCTACAGAACATACCCAAAACTTATTATATGGTGTTAAATCATGATGTTTCTACCCAAATCTAACAAGAATAAGCAATATTTTGTGGAAAAAATCATTCTGAATGATGAATGAAGGTAAACCAGCTTTCCTATGCTTAAATCATGCTGAAAATGCCCCAAACGCCTTTTCTCGACCTGAAAAGCTCAAAAACACACAGAAATCAAATACATTATGGATCTACAGAACATACCCAAAACTTATTATATGGTGTTGAATCATGATGTTTCTACTTAAATCTAACAAGAATAAGCAATATTTTGTGGAAAAAATCATTCTGAATGATGAATGAAGGTAAACCAGCTTTCCTATGCGTAAATCATGCTGAAAATGCCCAAAACGCCTTTTCTCGACCTGAAAAGCTCAGAAACATACAGAAATCACACAAATTATGGATCTACAGAACATACCCAAAACTTATTATATGGTGTTAAATCATGATGTTTCAACCCAAATCTAACAAGAATAAGTAATATTTTGTGGAAAAAATCATTCTGAAGGATGAATGAAGGTAAACCAGCTTTCCTATGCGTAAATCATGCTGAAAATGCCCAAAACGCCTTTTCTCGACCTGAAAAGCTCAGAAACATACAGAAATCACACAAATTATGGATCTACAGAACATACCCAAAACTTATTATATGGTGTTGAATCATGATGTTTCTACTTAAATCTAACAAGAATAAGCAATATTTTGTGGAAAAAATCATTCTGAATGATGAATGAAGGTAAACCAGCTTTCCTATGCTTAAATCATGCTGAAAATGCCCCAAACGCCTTTTCTCGACCTGAAAAGCTCAAAAACACACAGAAATCAAATACATTATGGATCTACAGAACATACCCAAAACTTATTATATGGTGTTAAATCATTATGTTTCTACCCAAATCTAACAAGAATAAGCAATATTTTATGGAAAAAAATCATTCTGAATGATGAATGAAGGTAAACCAGCTTTCCTATGCTTAAATCATGCTGAAAATGCCCCAAACGCCTTTTCTCGACCTGAAAAGCTCAAAAACACACAGAAATCAAATACATTATGGATCTACAGAACATACCCAAAACTTATTATATGGTGTTAAATCATTATTTTTCTACCCAAATCTAACAAGAATAAGCAATATTTTGTGGAAAAAATCATTCTGAATGATGAATGAAGGTAAACCAGCTTTCCTATGCTTAAATCATGCTGAAAATGCCCCAAACGCCTTTTCTCGACCTGAAAAGCTCAAAAACACACAGAAATCAAATACATTATGGATCTACAGAACATACCCAAAACTTATTATATGGTGTTAAATCATTATTTTTCTACCCAAATCTAACAAGAATAAGCAATATTTTGTGGAAAAAAATCATTCTGAATGATGCATGAAGGTAAACCAGCTTTCCTATGCTTAAATCATGCTGAAAATGCAGAAATCAAATACATTATGGATCTACAGAACATACCCAAAACTTATTATATGGTGTTGAATCATGAATTTTCTACTTAAATCTAACAAGAATAAGCAATATTTTGTGGAAAAAATCATTCTGAATGATGAATGAAGGTAAACCAGCTTTCCTATGCTTAAATCATGCTGAAAATGCCCCAAACGCCTTTTCTCGACCTGAAAAGCTCAAAAACACACAGAAATCAAACAAATTATGGATCTACAGAACATACCCAAAACTTATTATATGGTGTTAAATCATTATTTTTCTACCCAAATCTAACAAGAATAAGCAATGTTTTATGGAAAAAAATCATTCTGAATGATGAATGAAGGTAAACCAGCTTTCCTATGCTTAAATCATGCTGAAAATGCCCCAAACGCCTTTTCTCGACCTGAAAAGCTCAAAAACACACAGAAATCAAATACATTATGGATCTACAGAACATACCCAAAACTTATTATATGGTGTTAAATCATTATTTTTCTACCCAAATCTAACAAGAATAAGCAATATTTTGTGGAAAAAATCATTCTGAATGATGAATGAAGGTAAACCAGCTTTCCTATGCTTAAATCATGCTGAAAATGCCCCAAACGCCTTTTCTCGACCTGAAAAGCTCAAAAACACACAGAAATCAAATACATTATGGATCTACAGAACATACCCAATCCTTATTATATGGTGTTAAATCATTATGTTTCTACCCAAATCTAACAAGAATAAGCAATATTTTGTGGAAAAAATCATTCTGAATGATGAATGAAGGTAAACCAGCTTTCCTATGCTTAAATCATGCTGAAAATGCCCCAAACGCCTTTTCTCGACCTGAAAAGCTCAAAAACACACAGAAATCAAATACATTATGGATCTACAGAACATACCCAAAACTTATTATATGGTGTTGAATCATGAATTTTCTACTTAAATCTAACAAGAATAAGCAATATTTTGTGGAAAAAATCATTCTGAATGATGAATGAAGGTAAACCAGCTTTCCTATGCTTAAATCATGCTGAAAATGCCCCAAACGCCTTTTCTCGACCTGAAAAGCTCAAAAACACACAGAAATCAAAAACATTATGGATCTACAGAACATACCCAAAACTAATTATATGATGTTAAATCATGATGTTTCTACCCAAATCTAACAAGAATAAGCAATATTTTGTGGAAAAAATCATTCTGAATGATGAATGAAGGTAAACCAGCTTTCCTATGCTTAAATCATGCTGAAAATGCCCCAAACGCCTTTTCTCGACCTGAAAAGCTCAAAAACACACAGAAATCAAACAAATTATGGATCTACAGAACATACCCAAAACTTATTATATGGTGTTAAATCATTATTTTTCTACCCAAATCTAACAAGAATAAGCAATATTTTGTGGAAAAAATCATTCTGAATGATGAATGAAGGTAAACCAGCTTTCCTATGCTTAAATCATGCTGAAAATGCCCCAAACGCCTTTTCTCGACCTGAAAAGCTCAAAAACACACAGAAATCAAATACATTATGGATCTACAGAACATACCCAAAACTTATTATATGGTGTTGAATCATGATGTTTCTACTTAAATCTAACAAGAATAAGCAATATTTTGTGGAAAAAATCATTCTGAATGATGAATGAAGGTAAACCAGCTTTCCTACGTGTAAATCATGCTGAAAATGCCCCAAACGCCTTTTCTCGACCTGAAAAGCTCAAAAACACACAGAAATTAAATACATTATGGATCTACAGAACATACCCAAAACTTATTATATGGTGTTAAATCATTATTTTTCTACCCAAATCTAACAAGAATAAGCAATATTTTGTGGAAAAAATCATTCTGAATGATGAATGAAGGTAAACCAGCTTTCCTATGCTTAAATCATGCTGAAAATGCCCCAAACGCCTTTTCTCGACCTGAAAAGCTCAAAAACACATAGAAATCAAACAAATTATGGATCTACAGAACATACCCAAAACTCATTATATGATGTTAAATCATGATGTTTCTGCTCAAATCTAACAAGAATAAGCAATATTTTGTGGAAAAAATCATTCTGAATGATGAATGACGGTAAACCAGCTTTCCTATGCTTAAATCATGCTGAAAATGCCGCAAACGCCTTTTCTCGACCTGAAAAGCTCAAAAACACACAGAAATCAAATACATTATGGATCTACAGAACATACCCAAAACTTATTATATGGTGTTGAATCATGAATTTTCTACTTAAATCTAACAAGAATAAGCAATATTTTGTGGAAAAAATCATTCTGAATGATGAATGAAGGTAAACCAGCTTTCCTATGCTTAAATCATGCTGAAAATGCCCCAAACGCGTTTTCTCGACCTGAAAAGCTCAAAAACACACAGAAATCAAACAAATTATGGATCTACAGAACATACCCAAAACTTATTATATGGTGTTAAATCATTATTTTTCTACCCAAATCTAACAAGAATAAGCAATATTTTGTGGAAAAAATCATTCTGAATGATGAATGAAGGTAAACCAGCTTTCCTATGCTTAAATCATGCTGAAAATGCCCCAAACGCCTTTTCTCGACCTGAAAAGCTCAAAAACACACAGAAATTAAATACATTATGGATCTACAGAACATACCCAAAACTCATTATATGATGTTAAATCATGACGTTTCTACCCAAATCTAACAAGAATAAGCAATATTTGTGGAAAAAATCATTCTGAATGATGAATGAAGGTAAACCAGCTTTCCTATTCTTAAATCATGCTGAAAATGCCCCAAACGCCTTTTCTCGACCTGAAAAGCTCAAAAACACACAGAAATCAAATAGATTATGGATCTACAGAACATACCCAAAACTTATTATATGGTGTTGAATCATGATGTTTCTACTTAAATCTAACAAGAATAAGCAATATTTTGTGGAAAAAATCATTCTGAATGATGAATGAAGGTAAACCAGCTTTCCTATGCTTAAATCATGCTGAAAATGCCCCAAACGCCTTTTCTCGACCTGAAAAGCTCAAAAACACATAGAAATCAAACAAATTATGGATCTACAGAACATACCCAAAACTCATTATATGATGTTAAATCATGATGTTTCTACTCAAATCTAACAAGAATAAGCAATATTTTGTGGAAAAAATCATTCTGAATGATGAATGAAGGTAAACCAGCTTTCCTATGCTTAAATCATGCTGAAAATGCCCCAAACGCCTTTTCTCGACCTGAAAAGCTCAAAAACACACAGAAATCAAATACATTATGGATCTACAGAACATACCCAAAACTTATTATATGGTGTTAAATCATTATTTTTCTACCCAAATCTAACAAGAATAAGCAATATTTTGTGGAAAAAATCATTCTGAATGATGAATGAAGGTAAACCAGCTTTCCTATGCGTAAATCATGCTGAAAATGCCCCAAACGCCTTTTCTCGACCTGAAAAGCTCAAAAACACACAGAAATCAAATACATTATGGATCTACAGAACATAACCAAAACTCATTATATGATGTTAAATCATGATGTTTCTACCCAAATCTAACAAGAATAAGCAATATTTTGTGGAAAAAATCATTCTGAATGATGAATGAAGGTAAACCAGCTTTCCTACGCTTAAATCATGCTGAGAATGCCCCAAACCAAACGCCTTTTCTCGACCTGAAAAGCTCAAAAACACATAGAAATCAAATACATTATGGATCTACAGAACATAACCAAAACTCATTATATGATAGTAGTATAAATCACTGATGTTTCACTACCGAAATCTAACAAGAATAAGCACGAACCATTTTGATCTGGAAAAAATCATTCTGAATGGGAGGTGAATGAAGGTAAACCAGCTTCCTATGCTTAAATCATGCTGAAAATGTGCCTGTGTGTGTGTGTGTGTGTGTGTGAGACAAAATGGCCACAGAAAGGGTTACTGTTTTTGTATGGGTACACTGTGTGTGTGTGAGTGAGATGACATTGTGCTAGTGCACGAACCATTTGATCTGACCGGAAGTTATTGGGGGGAATGGGGAGGGTGGGAGAGGAAGGAAGGAAGGGGTTTGTGCCTCTGTGTGTGTGTGTGTGTGTGTGTGTGTGTGTGTGTGTGTGTGTGAGACAAATGGCCACATGAAAGGGTTACTGTTTTTGTTGGGTTCTGTGTGTGTGTGTGAGTGAGATGACTTTGTGCTAGCATGAGCATTATTTGTTGTGACATAAACAGAAAGGTCTGAGGCGGAAGTGACACCTGTCTTTTGATGTGTTTGAAATAAGTGATGTAATACCTAACAAATCATGGTGGGAAGGATGTGAGTGAGAGATTGTGTTTGTGGTTTGTGACCTCCCCCTGAATGATGTAGGGGCATATGTGCTAATATGAGGCGTCGCTGCTGAATGGCCCACAACTGCTGCTGCGTGGTAACATGGACATATCTGCCACAACACCCGGACCTATGTTTGCGGGCCACCTTCATAATCCTTTGGACGGCGACATCGAATGTGACTGCATGAGAAACCATGGCAGTCTTGTGACTCCCATCAAGAAGGCAGACAGCCCTAAAGCAGAACCTTTACCCGATGAGTGGATGACGCTGATTGGGACAATCAAAACAGGAATTCTTCATCTACTGAATTTGATTATCGAGCAGTACCAGCGGGAGAATTGTTACTGTTGTCGGGTTAACCACCCAAGCCAAACACAACATCCCTGTCTGTTTCTACCCGAGGCCTACGTGGAGGCCAGATCCTTGACCCTGATCAGAACAGCATACTCCAACCGTTTTCTTCCCTGTATTCAGCGTCTGTTGGAATTGTGTGACATCCACCTTGAGGACGAGAGAGTTCAAACTGTGGCAAGAACTCTATTATTTGAAATCGAGCAATCCCGGGATATCGCAGCTGACATCCGCTCTATGTATGAGAGGCTGTCCTCACAGGACCCGGTGAAGTTTGGTCATCTTCAGAATGTGTCTGAGTATTGGGAAAATATCTAATCTGTTGAATGGGTAGTTACCTGACCAGTGTGATGTTGTCTGTACATAATACATTTGTCATGCATCAGTTGACCGATCTGGTCAATAACTTGATAAAGTACAAGACTAACCCCGATCAGATGGGTGAAAATGCAGACATTCAAGCATTAGACGAATGTCTGACAGCTGTACAATCTGTTGAAACAGATCCTCCATAGAGTGTGGTGAAACAGAATACATGGAGATTGGTGGAGTCAAGTGTTGCAGACACTTTTGAAAGAATACTAAAGTCATGGGGTGATGATGAATCAAAACCTTGTCATGTTTTTGCAATTTATGCATTGTTTATTAACCTCATCACGTACCAAATGCAGAATGAGAGCATAAATGTGGATACTCTATATGAAGTGAGAAAATTGCATTATGCTATGTACAAAACTGTTGGACCTTCTGCATTAAACTTAACCTATCAGGTCATACTACGGAAATCTAGAAAATGATTTTGTCTTTAATCATGTTTATCACTATATACATCGCTTAAATAAAGAAAAACTATTATAAAATTCAAAATGTGTACATAATGTTGTTTTTGTGTCTGTGATTTATGTCTATGGTGCTGAATTTCAACTTAAGGGGGAATAAATAAAAACCTATTTTAAATGACATAAATGGAAGCAGGAAGAAAGAAGAGCATTTTGATTAACTTAGAAGACCTTAAACTGGATCAGAAAATGCCGACACTGTATTGTGAAAAGACGGATGTGATGTGTCGTTCTTCACACTAATTATCAAATAACAACAGAGGGGGGGTGGCATGCCATGTATTTAAGCAGCTCTGTTACAGCCAGCTGACATCTTCTGTCAATCTGTCAACTGTGGTACGGACACTCTGCATTCTGCAAATATGGCTCTTGTTTCTGGTAAGTTTTAACAAAACTTTTGTCTTTATTTAAAACATTATTTATAGCACATACTGTTTATCTGATTTGTATTGTATTTATATAAGTGTTTTAAAACAGCACTGGGGGTCACCGACGACTGTTCAGGAAAGAAACATTGTTTTATAGGTACGTACAACAGGTCTACACTCATGGTCGTGTTATTCTGTTTGTTTCTCCAAGTAATTTCTATATTCATTCTTTGTTTTAGAAGAGAGACACTTGTTTGATGAAATGCCGTCCAGAAGTAAAGAGAACCTGTCTCCTGCCAAACAACAGAAAAAAACTTTAGCCAAAAGCCCAAGGAAACTCGGTCAGTATTCTGCATCTAAAATCATGTAAATAAATGCTAATAACGGCATAAGTTTATATCGCACCATTCATTTTATATAGGTAACTACAACAGGTCTACACCCGTGGCTGTGTTATCCTGTTCCCGTGGTTTATTTCTCCAAGTAATTTCTATATTTTTTCTTTGTATTGAAGAGAGACGTTTGTTTGATGAAACGCCGTCCAGAAGTAAAGAGAACCTGTCTCCTGCCAAACGACAGAGAAAATCTTCAACCAGAAGTCCTGGGAATCTTGGTCAGTATTTTGCACACACATAAATATGCATACAATTCATATCATTCATGCGACAATAACAATTTTCTTTCAGTTTCTAACCTCTACTATTTTATTTATGTAGGAGTGTATAGAGTCTTTCAAAAAAGACCTCAACCCACAACCAAAGGCAGGACCCTGTTACCTCTGCAAGAAGTATCTGCAACGTCATCACAGTCAGTGGAGCGACCTGGAGTAATTCTGATCTCTGACTCTGAAGACGACGATGGTGTTGGGGTTGTTTTACCACGTGGCGCTGCTCCAGACACCTCGGACTTGAGAGAGGCGGCGGAATCAATAACCCCGAGACACTCTCCCCACAACACAGAATCTGACGATCTCCCAGAATTATTGGACTGGACGGATCTGGAAACCCGGCTTTGGGACGAATGTGACTTTTCTGATTTAACACAAAGTAAGAAAAAACACAACACACCACATTCTTCTTTGCAGGAATTAAGGGCAGAGCCGTCTACATCAAAAGGTGTCAAGAGCCGAAAGCCTTTAATTACTAGAAAAATTATAATTAAGAGAACGAATCACTTACAAAAAAATCAACTTAAAATTTATAAAGACGTAAGGTCTATAAAAAAGGGACTGGTTACTATCAGCAAATGCATGCGCGTTTTTATGCACTAGATTAAAGAAATAATCAAATTGTCAAATCTTGTTATTGTTATTCTATTTCATATTGTTTAATCATGTCACGTAAATCTACCCATAAAACAAAATATGGCAGACGATGCGAGATTGTCGTGAGTGATGATGAATATGATAGTGACGATTCATTTTCTTCCCTCAAAAGTTGGTCCGACATACAAAGAGAATTTGATCAGTATACTTCAGACAGTGATGACAGTTGTCTTGAAAATGATGCATCCTCTCCTTACAAAAGCTGGTCTGATATTGAAAATGAGTTTGACCAATTAGAACAAAATGAAATTAGTGATTTAGACGAAGACGACGTTGAAATGACACCGACCGAGATTCTTCATGTTTTACAAGACATGGGTATCCTAAAAGGAGAAGCCTCAGAATTCATAGAATCAGATGATGATTTACAAGCTCCTCAAACCGGCGGTGATACAGCGCCTCACGGGCAAAGCAATTTACAAACAAACAGCATTTCCCAAGTACCCCACGCAAACACTGATTTACCGCAAAACAACCGATTCAGTAATGAATTGGCCGAGCGCATAGAAAGGGCGGGAGGGTTGCGCGATTTTAATATTACAGAGAGGAGACGATTTAACGGTCTTGAAATAAGACAAAAATTAGATCTGCGGGGCATTCAAATGTGTGATTTAAGAACAGCACTGTCCATGTTGAGACACAAATTAACAGATGTGGTCAATTTCTCCACAAATCTCGCGGCACCAGACGGTGTTTTAAACGTAGTAGTAGTGCTGAGAGGTCCGTTATTGTCCAGCGATGTGTGTGCAGTATTAAACGCTTCTAATGATTACAACGCTGAAACCTTTCTCAACGAGATCGAGCAAGTCATGCAGAGCAATGATAGAATGCTCTCAGACGTGAGTCTGGAATTTGTAGTCACAGCTGCTTTGAACAAACGTGGCGGTGCAAGGCGCAAATTAGGAAGCGTAATGTATGATCAAATCATTAAAAAGAAACAAGTGTGTCTTTACAATCCCACAAACACGGACAATAATTTGTGTTTTTCCATGTGTTTAGCGCATCACATACACCCACAACAGTCTGAGGGTGAAACTCAAAAACTAGCGCAACAAATCCACGCTGGAGTGGGGTTGAATTTGAGCCGCAAAGTGTCCTTAAATGACGTGTCGAAATTTGAGAAACACTTGGATGTTAAAATCCTTGTTTTCCACCACAACCCTGGCACCAAAAAATTGGAACTGTATCAGACACATGAACACCCCCACTCAAACACTGTATGGCTCTATCTGCATGATGACCATTATTATATGATCCAAAACAAATCACGTTTTTTTGGAAGTGTCCATGTGTGTAACTTCTGTTACAAGGGTTACAGTAATCACGCATTCCACAAGTGTAAATACTTTTGCAATGTGTGTCTTTCTGATGAGTGTTACAAACAGCAAAATACATCAAACATACGCTGCCCTGATTGCTTGCGTCTCTGCCGATCCAAGTTTTGTTTTAAACAGCACAAAGAAACGGTGGAGCAAACACAGCGTCGCAAGGCATTCAAACCCTGTGAAACCACAAAATATTGTAAAGATTGTGGTCGTCTGTACGTTGTGAGTCGCACCCCAAACAACCGCCACAAATGTCAAAAGGGTAAATGCAGTCATTGCGGTGAGTCGTTAAAATCAGATACGACACATAAATGTTTCATTCAGCCACAAAAAGCATCAGAACCCTAAACCAAATACGTGTTTTATGACTTTGAAACAACAGCAGAGAGCGGGAAGCACGTAGCCAATTTTGTCTGCGCTATCGATTTTGAAAACAGTAAATGGTGGGCGTCTGGTCCATCGTGCGTCGATCTCTTTGTGCAAAAATTTAGAAAGCCAAAGTACAAAAACTATACATTTATTGCACATAATGCGTCGGGCTTTGACAACTACATTCTTTTAGATTACTTTACTAGACAGTGCATCATCCCTAGACTGACCATGCGCGGAAGTAAAGTGTTGTTAATGTATGACAATCAATTTAAACAGCGATGGCTTGATTCATACAGTTTTCTTCCAATGCGTTTGTCAAAAACTCCCGCAGCCTTAGGTTTTGAAGATTCCAAAAAAGGCTACTTCCCACACCTGTTCAACACGACTGAAAATGCCAACTATGTAGGACCTTACCCTGACCCATATTATTATGGCTATGACAACATGTCAGAGAAAGAAAGGGCAGAGTTTTTAGAGTGGTACAACACAGTGTGTCATGAGGTGTTTGATTTCCAATTTGAGCTACGCTCCTACGGTATCAACGACGTTGTTGTTTTACGCAAAGCCTGTATCGTCTATCGTGACGCGTTCATCGAGTGCACCCGTCTGGATCCCTTTGAGTGTACAACACTCGCATCATGTTGCATGGCTGTGTTTAAAACACAATTTCTGCCCCCTGACACGTTGGCGTTAACCCACGACGGTGCATACACAAATCAGTACAAAACATATTCCAATACAGTGGTTGGAATTTGAAGCGCACAAAAACAACATTGAAATTTGCCACACTCTAAACTACGGCGAGAAACAATTTGGACCATACCATGTTGATGGGTTTTGTGAAAGGGATGGTGTGCGCACTGCATATGAGTTTGCCGGATGTTTCTGGCATGGTTGTTCAAAGTGCTACACCCCCGGACATAAAAATGCTGGCGTTCTCTACAGACAATTCAAAGAAAAACTGAACAGTCTTAGGCAGACACACAAATTACACGTGAGGGTAATGTGGGAATGTGAGTGGGAACGAGCCAAAACATCAGATCAGAGACTGCAGGACTTTTTGAAAAACTATGACGCCCCCGAAAGACTTGACCCACGAAAAGCTTTGTTTGGGGTCGTACCAACGCTGCACAAGCTCTATCATAAAGTCGCGGAGGATGAGAAAATTCATTATTATGATTTTACATCGCTGTACCCCACCGTTCAAGCGCATAAAAGCTACCCCATCGGTCACCCCAAAATAATATTGATTTTGAGTCCATTGACAAATACTTTGGCTTGATAAAATGCACTGTGTTACCGCCCCGAGGTTTGTATCACCCTGTACTGCCATACCGATGCAACAACAGACTTATGTTCCCTTTGTGTCACACATGTGCAGAAACTGAAAACCAAACATGTGAATGCAATCACTCTGATTCTGAAAGATCCCTTTCAGGAACTTGGGTCAGTCTCGAGGTCCAAAAGGCGACAGAAAAAGGGTATGTTGTGTCCAAAATAGACGAAGTGTGGCATTTTGCCGAGAAGAGCGACAACCTCTTTAAAGGATATGTCAAGACTTTCTTACAGCGAAAACAGGAGGCTTCAGGATACCCTAGTTTTGCAAAAGATGAAGAATCTAAAGCAAAATACATCCAGGACTATTATGCGAGGGAGGGAATCCAGCTAAATCCTGAAAAAATTACTGTCAACAAAGCTGTGCGAAGCATCAACAAACTGTTGCTTAATTCATTGTGGGGTCGTTTTTCCATGCGTGAAAATCAGGCAACATGCGAGTTGGTGACGGATCCTGAACAATTTGCCCGCTACATGTTTAGCGATCAGTACGACGTGAGACAGTTTTCCTTCGTATCTGATAGTGTGGCGCTTGTTCAGTGGCGACACGCTGTAGCACAAGCTGCTAAAACCAAAAACATCAACATATTCATCGGAGCCATGACAACGGCATATGCACGGCTTATGTTGTATGACCTGATGGATCGGTTAGGAGAGAGGTGTATCTATTCTGACACAGACAGCGTGATTTTTGTGTCAAAGGTCGGAGATTGGATTCCAGAGACGGGACCCTTTCTAGGCGACTTAACTGATGAAGTCAATGGTGACAGCGGCGGTGATGACTGCATTGTGGAGTTTGTGTCAGGAGGACCAAAATGTTATACATACCGCACGCTCCATAACAAGTCTCAGCTAAAATGTAAGGGAATCACGCTGACCTGTCACAACACATCAGTCATCACTCACGACAACCTGGTGGGTCTTGTGCACGAGTTTGCAAGTCGTGATAACACAACGCAAAATCTCATAACAAAATCAGACACCATTGTTAGGAATAAAAAGGTGTTTGAGTTAAAAAACAAGTCAGTTCATAAAAAGTTTCAGGTGGTTTACACCAAGCGACGCGTCTTTCCTGATCTGGGTACTCTGCCTTACGGTTATTAAAATGGGTGCTAGAGATATTGGTGATTTTGATGTGAGATTTCAGCATCCTTTTAGCTTGATCGTTTCTGGTCCCTCAAACAGCGGTAAAACATATTTTGTAAAAATGTTGATAGAAAATGTAGATAAGCTTGTTTCTCAAAAAATTGAAAACATTGTATATATTTATTCTTGTTGGCAGCCTTTGTACGATGATCTATTGAAATCAAAAAATGTTAACTTTGTTGAAGGGTTACCACCCTCTCTGTGTGACGATTCTTTGTTACCTGTCAATAAAAATAATTTCTTGATTATTGATGATTTAATGAACGATGCCAGCAACAATGTAGATGTGCAGAATGTGTTTACAAAGTACGTCCATCACAGAAATTTAAGTTGTTTGTATCTTGTACAGAATTTGTTTTTTCAAGGTAAAGCCAGTAGAACTATCAGTTTAAATACTAATTATCTTGTTTTGTTTAAAAACCCTCGAGACAAATACCAGGTCATGCTTATGGCTAGACAGATGTTTCCAGGGAAGAGTAAATTTTTTATGGAGTGTTTTGAGGATGCTACAAGTGTTCCTTATGGGTATCTTTTGATTGATTATAAAGCCAGAACTCCTGATCATTTACGTCTCAGAACAGATTTGCTTTCAGAGACGCCTGGAGTCTATGTGCCTAAAAACAAATAAACATGTCTGCAAGAGTCAAGAGGAACTTGTCTTTATTGAAACAATTGCTTGATGCTTCTCCTGCTCGGAGGATGGTTATCATAAAATCTGCCTCCGAAGACCTTATTTTAACATTGTGTGAAATAGCCTTTAACGTGTTAAAAGGCAAGGTACCTTTAAACCCCGCACAGTATCAAAAGTTAAAGAAAAAGAAGGCGGGGATTAGACTCATTGCTGATAAAAGGGTATGCCTGTTGAAGAAAAAAAGAAGCTTCTGAACCAGTCTGGAGGTTTTCTTTTACCCCTCTTGAGTATTGCTGTGCCCTTTATAACGAGTCTCATCGCATCAAGATCATAATAAAAAAACACGGACTATGCACAGAAGATATCTGAAGTATCTTGTGCCTCAGCAACAACTTAATCTTTTAAGGAAGTCTTCTACACATGAGTCCATT
Source organism: Synanceia verrucosa (assembly GCA_029721515.1). Classification (NCBI taxonomy): domain Eukaryota; kingdom Metazoa; phylum Chordata; class Actinopteri; order Perciformes; family Synanceiidae; genus Synanceia; species Synanceia verrucosa. The sequence goes on along the minus strand of CM056564.1, from coordinate 2,015,989 downwards.
CGAGAGACTGCTGAAAATGAATTGGATCGTACCATCAAAGAAATTCTGGATCAGAAAACCGAAGACATTTATGAAAAAGCCAAAAGATATTCTGCGGCGTTGCAGAGATTTCTCACCGTGGTAAAGCAAGGGGAAAAGGAGCAAAACATGCTCACTTTATCTCTCCCGGATGAACACGATGACCATCGGACAGAGCCTTTCAGTACAGATGGTTTAGAACAGACAAAGGACTCTGTGTTTAATGAGGTTTTAAAAAACATCCCCAAAAACAGCAAGAAAAATGCTCAATATATTTTGGATAAAATGACATCCTCGAAGCCTATTACATTTTGGACTAAACAAGGAGAATTTGTTTTTAACGGTAATGTTGTGAAAGGTTCTCATATTTATGACTTGATAAAAAATGTAACAGCCTCCCACAACGTGCCTGACAGTCAACGACCTATAGGTTGGGATGAATACTTGCAGTCAGTGGCTTTATTAAATATTCCTTTGTCCGTCACACCGAATCAACAAGTCAAGAGAAAGATTGAGGAGTTAAAGAGAAAGGCACCTGCTACACCAGAACCCGTTAAAAGGAGAAAACAGCGAATAGAAGATTCCAAAAGTCCTTTTGCATCTCCTGCAGAACGTTTAACAGAATGGATACATTTTTGTAAAGACATGTATGTCTTTGTTTCATGCTTTTTAAATAAAAATGATAACAACAGTAATCTTGTGATCGAGAAATGTTTTATTTCAAAATTTCTATAAGCATATAACATGACACAATTATTGTCAATCACATGAAATGATATTTTTAACAACTGCGTTACATACCTTTTTATGTATGAACACCCTGTACACATGCAAAACTGTTTTTTCTACACAGAACAGAGGGGTGTAATCTTTTCACAAATCTGCAAACCATAATGTCATTTTTAGACAGATTGTTACTATATCTTTCCATCACATCGTCATATTCTCGTCCCTTATCCATATGATACAGAAAAAAAACACAGTGCTGACCACAAACAGCTGTGCAGATATCCTGTACTTGTCTTGACGAGTGTTGAATAACTGTACAATTTCTCTTTAGAAACGCCACAATTGACTTAGGAAATTGCGTATGTACCGGAGGGTTACCAAAACTGTCAAAGAATGATCCCACACCAAACTTGTCAATGTATATAGACAGCCAATGTTGCCCGCTCCTGTAAGCAGGGTCTGTATTTACCACTAGTGCTACTGGTCTTTCTTGGATGGATGTAGGGAGTTGATTGCTGGCATATACCCCCAAAAAGATGCATTGTTTAAGCAATTTATCAAGAATTTCTGTGAGTTCTATCATATTCATATTGGTGGCGGTTGTTTAACAGTTAGAAAAAGTCTGTCAGAACTTGTTTACATGCAGAGATTTCCAGAATTGATGAGTGGGTCGAATAGCATACTATATTTATCGTTCTCTGAAAAGGGTTTCTAAACCGAACTTCTAATCTGACATTGCCGTTTTTTATAAGAGATACATGGTCGCCGCATTCTTCGTCGGGAGATAAATTAAAACAAAACAGACTATAACCTCTACAAAACTCATCACGGGTTATGGCTAAGGCCTGATTTTTAAGATACTTTCCCGTTGTTGAATACAATTGATGATATTCTCTAATGGCATTATTTCTGGCAAAATTAGGTTGAAAAGGTTTTGATGGGTATGATTGTCCGTCGGCATATAAACATAAAAATTCTAAATCACAATGTTGGAAGTTAAATGGGTTACGGGCATAACTGCCTGTAAATGCTTCATGATCCACAAATCCTAAAACAATAAATTTAGGTATTTGTCCCAAGAATATGTTTTCTTGATAACAAACACGCGTACCTGCTGGAATACTAAAATTCTTGAGACAGACTCTGTCAATGGGGTATTTCACGTTAGTGTGCATTAATGCTTTAGCATGAGCTATTTTAACCGCAGGAGATACTGTAACTTTTTTTACAAACAGACTCGCCGACAAAATATTGACACGAAAGTCGTCTACAGTATTGCGCATTGAACAGAATTCGTTTTTAGCTCTTGTGAATTTGATCTTTAGATCCACACCGTTTATCATTAGTTTGTCTTGAAAAAACAAATCAGAGTGCACAGGAGCGATGAGTTCAACCACGCGACCACCGTCGGTATACCCCATCCTCTTGGTAAGTCCTTCATTATCACCCCCTGCTGTAACGTCTTCCATATGCCCCGCTGTGTCCATACAAAATAATCCAGATCCAAACTGTGTTTCCAGAGTGTCCTTGCCATAATTTAGAAGACTCTCTATAATGCATCGATAAGGATATGATTGTGTTATGAGTCTATCTCCCAGAGAAATGTCGACTTGTGAAAATATTGTGCAGCCGGGGTAGTTAATAAAACCCACTTCATCTCCTTGAGCAAGATTTCCTCCATTCCCCTTGGTAATCTTGACGCGTGTATAAAGATAGGTGTTGTTTAAATCCAGATAGTCTTCGCTGCTTGCTGAAATAAAAAATTCCAGCGGTGCCGAATCCGAAATTGCTGTAAGCGGCGGTATTTCAACATAGAAACTTTTCTAAATACTTGTTTGCGTTAAAGGCACCAGAAACAGGTCCAATTCCGATTTCACACATTCCTTCAACATATTGTGTACCAAAGCCATTCTTGCTAGAATATATCCTTGGTTCTTGTCTTGCGACGTTTAGTCTGCTTCCTCCGTGTTGCTCGTGTATTTTTCTTTGCCTTGGTACGGCGTTTCTTATTTAAAATTCGGCGGCGCTTTCTTGGCTGGGAACTCCCCCTTTGGCCAGGAGGTCGTTTCATTGGATGACGTGACAATGCCATTATCCCTGAGCCTTCTTGTTGTCCACTGCTACGGTTCACAACATTGGTAATAACGTCTGAAACAATATTTTTAGCGGCTGTCTTTAGGTGCGGTGCAGCGACCGTAAAACCTTTCTTGAGCAAAGGAAAAGCTAGTCTGAATAAACCACGAAAAATACCGCCAAGACCCGCTCCATATTGAGAGCTGAGACCGCTGTATCCCGGCAAATCCCCACCGGCTTGAGCTGTGTAGTATGCCTCGTATTTGTCCATGTTACTGACGTACGGTTGATGCATGGTCGCTGCTTGATTAAAAGTGATGTTTGACCGGTCGGAAGTGGAGTTTTATTATTGTTTTACCATATGTAAAAGGAATATGCTGGTTCTGATCCGACTTGAGCGATATCTCAATACTGTCAATGTGTGTTTTACAGAGCCTGTGGTAGTGTGGTTTGTCGAACGTTCTTGTAACCATTTGATTGTTTACCCCAGCAATAGGCACGATTCTTAAAGGGGTACGTAGCTGTCCCCTATAGCTTGATAGTCAACAATGTCTGTATAGACAAAAATATTGTACATACCCACGTCTACATCTGCGGGATATGGTGCAGTGTAAAGTTCTGGAGGTATTTCATCATCAGTTAATATAGTATCCTCAGCAGTTTCAAAGTCTTCTCCGGGTGTAAATCCCAACATCTGAGCAAGTTTTCCTTGAAATCTAAACTGAATATTTCTTATCGGTGAAACAACTACTCTGTTTTGGATGATGTCATACTGAAGCTCGATGTATTCCATACCATTAGCGGCCAAACATTTATTTATCTCCGTTGTTATTTGATACATAGTTGTGTAGAATCCAGGGGTCACTGATAAACGGATCTTCTTCTTGTATTTTTGTCAAACACTACAAATTCTGCATCTTTTTGGTGCAAAGTTTGTCCATGTTTTAGGATATTGAATTTCTATTAATCCCACTTCATAAAGACTGTTAAGCTGTAAAGGCAGAGGCAACTTTGTTCTAAAGTTAGCTATTGTATTGTTGGGGTATGCCATTGTAGATGAATTTCTAGGTAATGTCATAAAAAAAAACTCTCTCCGTCCATGGCTGAGCGGTGTCTCAGTGTGTTGCACGTTTAAAACTTGCTATGCCAACCGAATGATCTGTTTCTCTGAAATCCACGAGTTAAATTTATCAGGCCATCCAACCCATTTAACCAACACCATATTCCTTCCCTGCCTTTTCTTCATCGATAAGACCTTTTCTATTTTAAAAGTTTGGTTTTTATCAACAATGATTTTTTGCAGCTCTGCTTCATAAAAGGTCCCGCCTAATATTTCTCCGTCAAACTCTTTTAACGTGTAAACCGGGGGTCTTCGCTGTACACGTTCCGCCACAGTAAAATATTCATCGGTATAATTCTGTTTATAGCCTTTTGTAAAAGAACCTCTCAATTTTGAAATTCTCACTGTATCACCGACTTTAAATTTAAAATCAATCTTGCTGTTGTCCTTTTGTTGATATAGGTTGTTAAAAACAACATGCTCGTTGTCTTTTGTTACCTCAGACGGTCTTGTTTTAATACTGCGATGATAACTTTGGTTATATGAACTGACCAGGTCTTGCAAAATGTCTACATAACGTTTGGAATTATTGGCTGTTAAATACCTCCACATCCTAGTTTTCAGAGTCCTGTTAAAACGTTCAACAATGCATGCCTTAGTTTCGTTGGCTGTCGTAAAGTGTATGATGTTATGTTTTTTGACTAATGTCTGAAAGTCTCTGTTTAAGAATTCCTTTCCGTTGTCCGTCTGTAATTTCCGAGGTACCCTACCTTCATCTAGGATGTCTTTAAAAGCATCTGTAACGCTTCTACCGCTTTTGTTTTTCATGAATGAAGGTAAACCAGCTTTCCTATGCTTAAATCATGCTGAAAATGCCCCAAACGCGTTTTCTCGACCTGAAAAGCTCAAAAACACACAGAAATCAAACAAATTATGGATCTACAGAACATACCCAAAACTTATTATATGGTGTTAAATCATTATTTTTCCACCCAAATCTAACAAGAATAAGCAATAGTTTGTGGAAAAAATCATTCTGAATGATGAATGAAGGTAAACCAGCTTTCCTATGCTTAAATCATGCTGAAAATGCCGCAAACGCCTTTTCTCGACCTGAAAAGCTCAAAAACACACAGAAATCAAATACATTATGGATCTACAGAACATACCCAAAACTTATTATATGATGTTAAATCATGATGTTTCTACCCAAATCTAACAAGAATAAGCAATATTTTGTGGAAAAAATCATTCTGAATGATGAATGAAGGTAAACCAGCTTTCCTATGCTTAAATCATGCTGAAAATGCCCCAAACGCCTTTTCTCGACCTGAAAAGCTCAAAAACACACAGAAATCACACAAATTATGGATCTACAGAACATACCCAAAACTTATTATATGGTGTTGAATCATGATGTCTCTACTCAAATCTAACAAGAATAAGCAATATTTTGTGGAAAAAATCATTCTGAATGATGAATGAAGGTAAACCAGCTTTCCTATGCTTAAATCATGCTGAAAATGCCCCAAACGCCTTTTCTCGACCTGAAAAGCTCAAAAACACACAGAGAGCAAATACATTATGGATCTACAGAACATACCCAAAACTTATTATATGGTGTTGAATCATGATGTTTCTACTCAAATCTAACAAGAATAAGCAATATTTTGTGGAAAAAATCATTCTGAATGATGAATGAAGGTAAACCAGCTTTCCTATGCTTAAATCATGCTGAAAATGCCCCAAACGCCTTTTCTCGACCTGAAAAGCTCAAAAATACACAGAAATCAAACAAATTATGGATCTACAGAACATACCCAAAACTTATTATATGCTGTTAAATCATTATTTTTCTACCCAAATCTAACAAGAATAAGCAATATTTTGTGGAAAAAAATCATTCTGAATGATGAATGAAGGTAAACCAGCTTTCCTATGCTTAATTCATGCTGAAAATGCCCCAAACGCCTTTTCTCGACCTGAAAAGCTCAAAACACACAGAAATCAAATACAATATGGATCTACAGAAACATACCCAAAACTTATTATATGGTGTTAACTCATTATTTTTCTACCCAAATCTAACAAGAATAAGCAATATTTTGTGGAAAAAATCATTCTGAATGATGAATGAAGGTAAACCAGCTTTCCTATGCTTAAATCATGCTGAAAATGCCCCAAACGCCTTTTCTCGACCTGAAAAGTTCAAAAACACACAGAAATCAAACAAATTATGGATCTACAGAACATACCCAAAACTCATTATATGATGTTAAATCATGATGTTTCTACCCAAGTCTAACAAGAATAAGCAATATTTTGTGGAAAAAATCATTCTGAATGATGAATGAAGGTAAACCAGCTTTCCTATGCTTAAATCATGCTGAAAATGCCCCAAACGCCTTTTCTCGATCTGAAAAGCTCAAAAACACACAGAAATCAAATACATTATGGATCTACAGAACATACCCAAAACTTATTATATGGTGTTGAATCATGAATTTTCTACTTAAATCTAACAAGAATAAGCAATATTTTATGGAAAAAAATCATTCTGAATGATGAATGAAGGTAAACCAGCTTTCTTATGCTTAAATCATGCTGAAAATGCCCCAAACGCCTTTTCTCGACCTGAAAAGCTCAAAAACACACAGAAATCAAACAAATTATGGATCTACAGAACATACCCAAAACTTATTATATGGTGTTGAATCATGATGTTTCTACTCAAATCTAACAAGAATAAGCAATATTTTATGGAAAAAAATCATTCTGAATGATGAATGAAGGTAAACCAGCTTTCCTATGCTTAAATCATGCTGAAAAATGCCCCAAACGCCTTTTCTCGACCTGAAAAGCTCAAAAACACACAGAAATCAAATACATTATGGATCTACAGAACATACCCAAAACTTATTATATGGTGTTAAATCATTATTTTTCTACCCAAATCTAACAAGAATAAGCAATATTTTGTGGAAAAAATCATTCTGAATGATGAATGAAGGTAAACCAGCTTTCCTATGCGTAAATCATGCTGAAAATGCCCCAAACGCCTTTTCTCGACCTGAAAAGCTCAAAAACACACAGAAATCAAACAAATTATGGATCTACAGAACATACCCAAAACTTATTATATGGTGTTAAATCATTATTTTTCTACCCAAATCTAACAAGAATAAGCCATATTTTGTGGAAAAAATCATTCTGAATGATGAATGACGGTAAACCAGCTTTCCTATGCTTAAATCATGCTGAAAATGCAGAAATCAAATACATTATGGATCTACAGAACATACCCAACACTTATTATATGGTGTTGAATCATGAATTTTCTACTTAAATCTAACAAGAATAAGCAATAGTTTGTGGAAAAAATCATTCTGAATGATGAATGAAGGTAAACCAGCTTTCCTATGCTTAAATCATGCTGAAAATGCAGAAATCAAATACATTATGGATCTACAGAACATACCCAAAACTTATTATATGGTGTTGAATCATGAATTTTCTACTTAAATCTAACAAGAATAAGCAATATTTTGTGGAAAAAATCATTCTGAATGATGAATGAAGGTAAACCAGCTTTCCTATGCTTAAATCATGCTGAAAATGCCCCAAACGCCTTTTCTCGACCTGAAAAGCTCAAAAACACACAGAAATCAAACAAATTATGGATCTACAGAACATACCCAAAACTTATTATATGATGTTAAATCATGATGTTTCTACCCAAATCTAACAAGAATAAGCAATATTTTATGGAAAAAAATCATTCTGAATGATGAATGAAGGTAAACCAGCTTTCCTATGCTTAAATCATGCTGAAAATGCAGAAATCAAATACATTATGGATCTACAGAACATACCCAAAACTTATTATATGGTGTTAAATCATTATTTTTCTACCCAAATCTAACAAGAATAAGCAATATTTTGTGGAAAAAATCATTCTGAATGATGAATGAAGGTAAACCAGCTTTCCTATGCTTAAATCATGCTGAAAATGCCCCAAACGCCTTTTCTCGACCTGAAAAGCTCAAAAACACACAGAAATCAAACAAATTATGGATCTACAGAACATACCCAAAACTTATTATATGGTGTTAAATCATTATTTTTCTACCCAAATCTAACAAGAATAAGCAATATTTTGTGGAAAAAATCATTCTGAATGATGAATGAAGGTAAACCAGCTTTCCTATGCTTAAATCATGCTGAAAATGCAGAAATCAAATACATTATGGATCTACAGAACATACCCAACACTTATTATATGGTGTTGAATCATGAATTTTCTACTTAAATCTAACAAGAATAAGCAATAGTTTGTGGAAAAAATCATTCTGAATGATGAATGAAGGTAAACCAGCTTTCCTATGCTTAAATCATGCTGAAAATGCCCCAAACGCCTTTTCTCGACCTGAAAAGCTCAAAAATACACAGAAATCAAACAAATTATGGATCTACAGAACATACCCAAAACTTATTATATGGTGTTAAATCATTATTTTTCTACCCAAATCTAACAAGAATAAGCCATATTTTATGGAAAAAATCATTCTGAATGATGAATGACGGTAAACCAGCTTTCCTATGCTTAAATCATGCTGAAAATGCCCCAAACGCCTTTTCTCGACCTGAAAAACTCAAAAACACACAGAAATCAAACAAATTATGGATCTACAGAACATACCCAAAACTTATTATATGGTGTTAAATCATTATTTTTCTACCCAAATCTAACAAGAATAAGCCATATTTTATGGAAAAAATCATTCTGAATGATGAATGACGGTAAACCAGCTTTCCTATGCTTAAATCATGCTGAAAATGCCCCAAACGCCTTTTCTCGACCTGAAAAGCTCAAAAACACACAGAAATCAAACAAATTATGGATCTACAGAACATACCCAAAACTCATTATATGATGTTAAATCATGATGTTTCTACCCAAATCTAACAAGAATAAGCAATATTTTGTGGAAAAAATCATTCTGAATGATGAATGAAGGTAAACCAGCTTTCCTATGCTTAAATCATGCTGAAAATGCCCCAAACGCCTTTTCTCGACCTGAAAAGCTCAAAAACACACAGAAATCAAATACATTATGGATCTACAGAACATACCCAAAACTTATTATATGGTGTTGAATCATGAATTTTCTACTTAAATCTAACAAGAATAAGCAATATTTTGTGGAAAAAATCATTCTGAATGATGAATGAAGGTAAACCAGCTTTCCTATGCTTAAATCATGCTGAAAATGCCCCAAACGCCTTTTCTCGACCTGAAAAGCTCAAAAACACACAGAAATCAAATACATTATGGATCTACAGAACATACCCAAAACTTATTATATGATGTTAAATCATGATGTTTCTACCCAAATCTAACAAGAATAAGCAATATTTTGTGGAAAAAATCATTCTGAATGATGAATGAAGGTAAACCAGCTTTCCTATGCTTAAATCATGCTGAAAATGCCCCAAACGCCTTTTCTCGACCTGAAAAGCTCAAAAACACACAGAAATCAAATACATTATGGATCTACAGAACATACCCAAAACTTATTATATGGTGTTGAATCATGATGTTTCTACTCAAATCTAACAAGAATAAGCAATATTTTATGGAAAAAAATCATTCTGAATGATGAATGAAGGTAAACCAGCTTTCCTATGCTTAAATCATGCTGAAAATGCCCCAAACGCCTTTTCTCGACCTGAAAAGCTCAAAAACACACAGAAATCAAACAAATTATGGATCTACAGAACATACCCAAAACTCATTATATGATGTTAAATCATGATGTTTCTACCCAAATCTAACAAGAATAAGCAATATTTTATGGAAAAAAATCATTCTGAATGATGAATGAAGGTAAACCAGCTTTCCTATGCTTAAATCATGCTGAAAATGCCCCAAACGCCTTTTCTCGACCTGAAAAGCTCAAACACACACAGAAATCAAATACATTATGGATCTACAGAACATACCCAAAACTTATTATATGGTGTTGAATCATGATATTTCTACCCAAATCTAACAAGAATAAGCAATATTTTATGGAAAAAAATCATTCTGAATGATGAATGAAGGTAAACCAGCTTTCCTATGCTTAAATCATGCTGAAAATGCCCCAAACGCCTTTTCTCGACCTGAAAAGCTCAAAAACACACAGAAATCAAATACATTATGGATCTACAGAACATACCCAAAACTTATTATATGGTGTTGAATCATGATGTTTCTACTTAAATCTAACAAGAATAAGCAATATTTTGTGGAAAAAATCATTCTGAATGATGAATGAAGGTAAACCAGCTTTCCTATGCTTAAATCATGCTGAAAATGCCCCAAACGCCTTTTCTCGACCTGAAAAGCTCAAAAACACACAGAAATCAAATACATTATGGATCTACAGAACATACCCAAAACTTATTATATGGTGTTGAATCATGATGTTTCTACTTAAATCTAACAAGAATAAGCAATATTTTATGGAAAAAAATCATTCTGAATGATGAATGAAGGTAAACCAGCTTTCCTATGCTTAAATCATGCTGAAAATGCCCCAAACGCCTTTTCTCGACCTGAAAAGCTCAAAAACACACAGAAATCAAATACATTATGGATCTACAGAACATACCCAAAACTTAGTATATGGTGTTAAATCATTATTTTTCTACCCAAATCTAACAAGAATAAGCAATATTTTATGGAAAAAAATCATTCTGAATGATGAATGAAGGTAAACCAGCTTTCCTATGCTTAAATCATGCTGAAAATGCCCCAAACGCCTTTTCTCGACCTGAAAAGCTCAAAAACACACAGAAATCAAACAAATTATGGATCTACAGAACATACCCAAAACTCATTATATGATGTTAAATCATGATGTTTCTACCCAAATCTAACAAGAATAAGCAATATTTTATGGAAAAAAATCATTCTGAATGATGAATGAAGGTAAACCAGCTTTCCTATGCTTAAATCATGCTGAAAATGCCCCAAACGCCTTTTCTCGACCTGAAAAGCTCAAAAACACACAGAAATCAAATACATTATGGATCTACAGAACATACCCAAAACTTATTATATGGTGTTGAATCATGATGTTTCTACTTAAATCTAACAAGAATAAGCAATATTTTGTGGAAAAAATCATTCTGAATGATGAATGAAGGTAAACCAGCTTTCCTATGCTTAAATCATGCTGAAAATGCCCCAAACGCCTTTTCTCGACCTGAAAAGCTCAATACACACAGAAATCAAATACATTATGGATCTACAGAACATACCCAAAACTTATTATATGGTGTTGAATCATGAATTTTCTACTTAAATCTAACAAGAATAAGCAATATTTTGTGGAAAAAATCATTCTGAATGATGAATGAAGGTAAACCAGCTTTCCTATGCTTAAATCATGCTGAAAATGCCCCAAACGCCTTTTCTCGACCTGAAAAGCTCAAAAACACACAGAAATCAAATACATTATGGATCTACAGAACATACCCAAAACTTATTATATGGTGTTAAATCATTATTTTTCTACCCAAATCTAACAAGAATAAGCAATATTTTGTGGAAAAAATCATTCTGAATGATGAATGAAGGTAAACCAGCTTTCCTATGCTTAAATCATGCTGAAAATGCCCCAAACGCCTTTTCTCGACCTGAAAAGCTCAAAAACACACAGAAATCAAATACATTATGGATCTACAGAACATACCCAAAACTTATTATATGGTGTTGAATCATGATGTTTCTACTCAAATCTAACAAGAATAAGCAATATTTTATGGAAAAAAATCATTCTGAATGATGAATGAAGGTAAACCAGCTTTCCTATGCTTAAATCATGCTGAAAATGCCCCAAACGCCTTTTCTCGACCTGAAAAGCTCAAAAACACACAGAAATCAAACAAATTATGGATCTACAGAACATACCCAAAACTCATTATATGATGTTAAATCATGATGTTTCTACCCAAATCTAACAAGAATAAGCAATATTTTATGGAAAAAAATCATTCTGAATGATGAATGAAGGTAAACCAGCTTTCCTATGCTTAAATCATGCTGAAAATGCCCCAAACGCCTTTTCTCGACCTGAAAAGCTCAAAACACACAGAAATCAAATACATTATGGATCTACAGAACATACCCAAAACTTATTATATGGTGTTGAATCATGATGTTTCTACTTAAATCTAACAAGAATAAGCAATATTTTGTGGAAAAAAATCATTCTGAATGATGAATGAAGGTAAACCAGCTTTCCTATGCTTAAATCATGCTGAAAATGCCCCAAACGCCTTTTCTCGACCTGAAAAGCTCAAAACACACAGAAATCAAATACATTATGGATCTACAGAACATACCCAAAACTTATTATATGGTGTTGAATCATGATGTTTTTACTTAAATCTAACAAGAATAAGCAATATTTTGTGGAAAAAATCATTCTGAATGATGAATGAAGGTAAACCAGCTTTCCTATGGTTAAATCATTCTGAAAAAGCCACAAACGACTTTTCTCGACCTGAAAAGCTCAAAAACACACAGAAATCAAATACATTATGGATCTACAGAACATACCCAAAACTTATTATATGGTGTTGAATCATGATGTTTCTACTTAAATCTAACAAGAATAAGCAATATTTTGTGGAAAAAATCATTCTGAATGATGAATGAAGGTAAACCAGCTTTCCTATGCTTAAATCATGCTGAAAATGCCCAAAACGCCTTTTCTCGACCTGAAAAGCTCAAAACACACAGAAATAAAATACAATATTGATCTACAGAACATTCCCAAAAATAATTATATGGTGTTTAATAATGATGTTTCTACCCAAATCTAACAAGAATAAGCAATATTTTGTGGAAAAAATCATTCTGAATGATGAATGAAGGTAAACCAGCTTTCCTATGCTTAAATCATGCTGAAAATGCCCCAAACGCCTTTTCTCGACCTGAAAAGCTCAAAAACACACAGAAATCAAATACATTATGGATCTACAGAACATACCCAAAACTCATTATATGATGTTAAATCATGATGTTTCTACCCAAATCTAACAAGAATAAGCAATATTTTGTGGAAAAAATCATTCTGAATGATGAATGAAGGTAAACCAGCTTTCCTATGCTTAAATCATGCTGAAAATGCCCCAAACGCCTTTTCTCGACCTGAAAAGCTCAAAAACACACAGAAATCAAATACATTATGGATCTACAGAACATACCCAAAACTTATTATATGGTGTTGAATCATGATGTTTCTACCCAAATCTAACAAGAATAAACAATATTTTGTGGAAAAAATCATTCTGAATGATGAATGAAGGTAAACCAGCTTTCCAATGCTTAAATCATGCTGAAAATGCCCCAAACGCCTTTTCTCGACCTGAAAAGCTCAAAAACACACAGAAATCAAATACATTATGGATCTACAGAACATACCCAAAACTTATTATATGGTGTTGAATCATGAATTTTCTACTTAAATCTAACAAGAATAAGCAATATTTTATGGAAAAAAATCATTCTGAATGATGAATGAAGGTAAACCAGCTTTCCTATGCTTAAATCATGCTGAAAATGCCCCAAACGCCTTTTCTCGACCTGAAAAGCTCAAAAACACACAGAAATCAAATACATTATGGATCTACAGAACATACCCAAAACTTATTATATGGTGTTGAATCATGATGTTTCTACCCACATCTAACAAGAATAAACAATATTTTGTGGAAAAAATCATTCTGAATGATGAATGAAGGTAAACCAGCTTTCCAATGCTTAAATCATGCTGAAAATGCCCAAAACGCCTTTTCTCGACCTGAAAAGCTCAAAAACACAGAAATCAAATACATTATGGATCTACAGAACATACCCAAAACTTATTATATGGTGTTAAATCATTATTTTTCTACCCAAATCTAACAAGAATAAGCAATATTTTGTGGAAAAAATCATTCTGAATGATGAATGAAGGTAAACCAGCTTTCCTATGCTTAAATCATGCTGAAAATGCCCCAAACGCCTTTTCTCGACCTGAAAAGCTCAAAAACACACAGAAATCAAATACATTACGGATCTACAGAACATACCCAAAACTTATTATATGGTGTTGAATCATGATGTTTCTACTTAAATCTAACAAGAATAAGCAATATTTTGTGGAAAAAATCATTCTGAATGATGAATGAAGGTAAACCAGCTTTCCTATGCTTAAATCATGCTGAAAATGCCCCAAACGCCTTTTCTCGACCTGAAAAGCTCAAAAACACACAGAAATCAAACAAATTATGGATCTACAGAACATACCCAAAACTTATTATATGATGTTAAATCATGATGTTTCTACCCAAATCTAACAAGAATAAGCAATATTTTGTGGAAAAAATCATTCTGAATGATGAATGAAGGTAAACCAGCTTTCCTATGCTTAAATCATGCTGAAAATGCCCCAAACGCCTTTTCTCGACCTGAAAAGCTCAAAAACACACAGAAATCAAATACATTATGGATCTACAGAACATACCCAAAACTTATTATATGGTGTTGAATCATGATGTTTCTACTTAAATCTAACAAGAATAAGCAATATTTTGTGGAAAAAATCATTCTGAATGATGAATGAAGGTAAACCAGCTTTCCTATGCTTAAATCATGCTGAAAATGCCCCAAACGCCTTTTCTCGACCTGAAAAGCTCAAAAACACATAGAAATCAAACAAATTATGGATCTACAGAACATACCCAAAACTCATTATATGATGTTAAATCATGATGTTTCTACCCAAATCTAACAAGAATAAGCAATATTTTGTGGAAAAAATCATTCTGAATGATGAATGAAGGTAAACCAGCTTTCCTATGCTTAAATCATGCTGAAAATGCCCCAAACGCCTTTTCTCGACCTGAAAAGCTCAAAAACACACAGAAATCAAATACATTATGGATCTACAGAACATACCCAAAACTTATTATATGGTGTTGAATCATGATGTTTCTACCCAAATCTAACAAGAATAAGCAATATTTTGTGGAAAAAATCATTCTGAATGATGAATGAAGGTAAACCAGCTTTCCTATGCTTAAATCATGCTGAAAATGCCCCAAACGCCTTTTCTCGACCTGAAAAGCTCAAAAACACACAGAAATCAAATACATTATGGATCTACAGAACATACCCAAAACTTATTATATGGTGTTAAATCATGGTGTTTCTACCCAAATCTAACAAGAATAAGCAATATTTTGTGGAAAAAATCATTCTGAATGATGAATGAAGGTAAACCAGCTTTCCTATGCTTAAATCATGCTGAAAATGCCCCAAACGCCTTTTCTCGACCTGAAAAGCTCAAAAACACACAGAAATCAAATACATTATGGATCTACAGAACATACCCAAAACTTATTATATGGTGTTAAATCATGATGTTTCTACCCAAATCTAACAAGAATAAGCAATATTTTATGGAAAAAAATCATTCTGAATGATGAATGAAGGTAAACCAGCTTTCCTATGCTTAAATCATGCTGAAAATGCCCCAAACGCCTTTTCTCGACCTGAAAAGCTCAAAAACACACAGAAATCAAATACATTATGGATCTACAGAACATGCCCAAAACTCATTATATGATGTTAAATCATGATGTTTCTACCCAAATCTAACAAGAATAAGCAATATTTTGTGGAAAAAAAACATTCTGAATGATGAATGAAGGTAAACCAGCTTTCCTATGCTTAAATCATGCTGAAAATGCCCAAAACGCCTTTTCTCGACCTGAAAAGCTCAAAACACACAGAAATCAAATACATTATGGATCTACAGAACATACCCAAAACTTATTATATGGTGTTGAATCATGATGTTTCTACTTAAATCTAACAAGAATAAGCAATATTTTGTGGAAAAAATCATTCTGAATGATGAATGAAGGTAAACCAGCTTTCCTATGCTTAAATCATGCTGAAAATGCCCCAAACGCCTTTTCTCGACCTGAAAAGCTCAAAAACACACAGAAATCAAATACATTATGGATCTACAGAACATACCCAAAACTTATTATATGGTGTTGAATCATGATGTTTCTACTTAAATCTAACAAGAATAAGCAATATTTTGTGGAAAAAATCATTCTGAATGATGAATGAAGGTAAACCAGCTTTCCTATGCTTAAATCATGCTGAAAATGCCCCAAACGCCTTTTCTCGACCTGAAAAGCTCAAAAACACACAGAAATCAAATACATTATGGATCTACAGAACATACCCAAAACTTATTATATGGTGTTAAATCATGATGTTTCTACCCAAATCTAACAAGAATAAGCAATATTTTGTGGAAAAAATCATTCTGAATGATGAATGAAGGTAAACCAGCTTTCCTATGCTTAAATCATGCTGAAAATGCCCCAAACGCCTTTTCTCGACCTGAAAAGCTCAAAAACACACAGAAATCAAATACATTATGGATCTACAGAACATACCCAAAACTTATTATATGGTGTTAAATCATGATTTTTCTACCCAAATCTAACAAGAATAAGCAATATTATGTGGAAAAATCATTCTGAATGATGAATGAAGGTAAACCAGCTTTCCTATGCTTAAATCATGCTGAAAATGCCCCAAACGCCTTTTCTCGACCTGAAAAGCTCAAAAACACACAGAAATCAAATACATTATGGATCTACAGAACATACCCAAAACTTATTATATGGTGTTAAATCATGATGTTTCTACCCAAATCTAACAAGAATAAGCAATATTTTATGGAAAAAATCATTCTGAATGATGAATGAAGGTAAACCAGCTTTCCTATGCTTAAATCATGCTGAAAATGCCCCAAACGCCTTTTCTCGACCTGAAAAGCTCAAAAACACACAGAAATCAAATACATTATGGATCTACAGAACATACCCAAAACTTATTATATGTTGTTAAATCATGATGTTTCTACCCAAATCTAACAAGAATAAGCAATATTTTGTGGAAAAAATCATTCTGAATGATGAATGAAGGTAAACCAGCTTTCCTATGCTTAAATCATGCTGAAAATGCCCCAAACGCCTTTTCTCGACCTGAAAAGCTCAAAAACACACAGAAATCAAATACATTATGGATCTACAGAACATACCCAAAACTTATTATATGGTTTTAAATCATGATGTTTCTACTCAGATCTAACAAGAATAAGCAATATTTTGTGGAAAAAATCATTCTGAATGATGAATGAAGGTAAACCAGCTTTCCTATGCTTAAATCATGCTGAAAATGCCCCAAACGCCTTTTCTCGACCTGAAAAGCTCAAAAACACATAGAAATCAAATACATTATGGATCTACAGAACATACCCAAAACTTATTATATGGTGTTGAATCATGATGTTTTTACTTAAATCTAACAAGAATAAGCAATATTTTGTGGAAAAAATCATTCTGAATGATGAATGAAGGTAAACCAGCTTTCCTATGCTTAAATCATGCTGAAAATGCCCCAAACGCCTTTTCTCGAACTGAAAAGCTCAAAAACACACAGAAATCAAACAAATTATGGATCTACAGAACATACCCAAAACTTATTATATGGTGTTGAATCATGATGTTTCTACTTAAATCTAACAAGAATAAGCAATATTTTGTGGAAAAAATCATTCTGAATGATGAATGAAGGTAAACCAGCTTTCCTATGGTTAAATCATGCTGAAAATGCCCCAAACGCCTTTTCTCGACCTGAAAAGCTCAAAAATACACAGAAATCAAATACATTATGGAACTACAGAACATACCCAAAACTTATTATATGGTGTTGAATCATGAATTTTCTACTTAAATCTAACAAGAATAAGCAATATTTTATGGAAAAAAATCATTCTGAATGATGAATGAAGGTAAACCAGCTTTCCTATGCTTAAATCATGCTGAAAATGCCCCAAACGCCTTTTCTCGACCTGAAAAGCTCAAAAACACACAGAAATCAAACAAATTATGGATCTACAGAACATACCCAAAACTTATTATATGGTGTTAAATCATTATTTTTCTACCCAAATCTAACAAGAATAAGCAATATTTTGTGGAAAAAATCATTCTGAATGATGAATGAAGGTAAACCAGCTTTCCTATGCTTAAATCATGCTGAAAATGCCCCAAACGCCTTTTCTCGACCTGAAAAGCTCAAAAACACACAGAAATCAAATACATTATGGATCTACAGAACATACCCAAAACTTATTATATGATGTTAAATCATGATGTTTCTACCCAAATCTAACAAGAATAAGCAATATTTTGTGGAAAAAATCATTCTGAATGATGAATGAAGGTAAACCAGCTTTCCTATGCTTAAATCATGCTGAAAATGCCCCAAACGCCTTTTCTCGACCTGAAAAGCTCAAAACACACAGAAATCAAATACATTATGGACCTACAGAACATACCCAAAACTTATTATATGGTGTTGAATCATGATGTTTCTACTTAAATCTAACAAGAATAAGCAATATTTTATGGAAAAAAATCATTCTGAATGATGAATGAAGGTAAACCAGCTTTCCTATGCTTAAATCATGCTGAAAATGCCCCAAACGCCTTTTCTCGACCTGAAAAGCTCAAAAACACACAGAAATCAAATACATTATGGATCTACAGAACATACCCAAAACCTATTATATGCTTTTTAATCATTATGTTTCTACCCAAATCTAACAAGAATAAGCAATATTTTGTGGAAAAAATCATTCTGAATGATGAATGAAGGTAAACCAGCTTTCCTATGCTTAAATCATGCTGAAAATGCCCCAAACGCCTTTTCTCGACCTGAAAAGCTCAAAAACACACAGAAATCAAATACATTATGGATCTACAGAACATACCCAAAACTTATTATATGGTGTTGAATCATGAATTTTCTACTTAAATCTAACAAGAATAAGCAATATTTTGTGGAAAAAATCATTCTGAATGATGAATGAAGGTAAACCAGCTTTCCTATGCTTAAATCATGCTGAAAATGCCCCAAACGCCTTTTCTCGACCTGAAAAGCTCAAAAACACACAGAAATCAAATACATTATGGATCTACAGAACATACCCAAAACTTATTATATGGTTTTTAATCATGATGTTTCTACCCAAATCTAACAAGAATAAGCAATATTTTGTGGAAAAAATCATTCTGAATGATGAATGAAGGTAAACCAGCTTTCCTATGCTTAAATCATGCTGAAAATGCCCCAAACGCCTTTTCTCGACCTGAAAAGCTCAAAAACACACAGAAATCAAATACATTATGGATCTACAGAACATACCCAAAACTTATTATATGGTGTTGAATCATGATGTTTCTACTTAAATCTAACAAGAATAAGCAATATTTTGTGGAAAAAATCATTCTGAATGATGAATGAAGGTAAACCAGCTTTCCTATGCTTAAATCATGCTGAAAATGCCCCAAACGCCTTTTCTCGACCTGAAAAGCTCAAAAACACACAGAAATCAAATACATTATGGATCTACAGAACATACCCAAAACTTATTATATGGTGTTGAATCATGAATTTTCTACTTAAATCTAACAAGAATAAGCAATATTTTGTGGAAAAAATCATTCTGAATGATGAATGAAGGTAAACCAGCTTTCCTATGCTTAAATCATGCTGAAAATGCCCCAAACGCCTTTTCTCGACCTGAAAAGCTCAAAAACACACAGAAATCAAATACATTATGGATCTACAGAACATACCCAAAACTTATTATATGGTGTTGAATCATGATGTTTCTACCCAAATCTAACAAGAATAAGCAATATTTTGTGGAAAAAATCATTCTGAATGATGAATGAAGGTAAACCAGCTTTCCTATGCTTAAATCATGCTGAAAATGCCCCAAACGCCTTTTCTCGACCTGAAAAGCTCAAAAACACACAGAAATCAAATACATTATGGATCTACAGAACATACCCAAAACTCATTATATGATGTTAAATCATGATGTTTCTACCCAAATCTAACAAGAATAAGCAATATTTTGTGGAAAAAATCATTCTGAATGATGAATGAAGGTAAACCAGCTTTCCTATGCTTAAATCATGCTGAAAATGCAGAAATCAAATACATTATGGATCTACAGAACATACCCAAAACTTATTATATGGTGTTGAATCATGAATTTTCTACTTAAATCTAACAAGAATAAGCAATATTTTATGGAAAAAAATCATTCTGAATGATGAATGAAGGTAAACCAGCTTTCCTATGCTTAAATCATGCTGAAAATGCCCCAAACGCCTTTTCTCGACCTGAAAAGCTCAAAAACACACAGAAATCAAATACATTATGGATCTACAGAACATACCCAAAACTTATTATATGGTGTTAAATCATTATTTTTCTACCCAAATCTAACAAGAATAAGCAATATTTTGTGGAAAAAATCATTCTGAATGATGAATGAAGGTAAACCAGCTTTCCTATGCTTAAATCATGCTGAAAATGCCCCAAACGCCTTTTCTCGACCTGAAAAGCTCAAAAACACACAGAAATCAAATACATTATGGATCTACAGAACATACCCAAAACTTATTATATGGTGTTGAATCATGAATTTTCTACTTAAATCTAACAAGAATAAGCAATATTTTGTGGAAAAAATCATTCTGAATGATGAATGAAGGTAAACCAGCTTTCCTATGCTTAAATCATGCTGAAAATGCCCCAAACGCCTTTTCTCGACCTGAAAAGCTCAAAAACACACAGAAATCAAATACATTATGGATCTACAGAACATACCCAAAACTTATTATATGGTGTTGAATCATGATGTTTCTACTCAAATCTAACAAGAATAAGCAATATTTTATGGAAAAAAATCATTCTGAATGATGAATGAAGGTAAACCAGCTTTCCTATGCTTAAATCATGCTGAAAATGCCCCAAACGCCTTTTCTCGACCTGAAAAGCTCAAAAACACACAGAAATCAAATACATTATGGATCTACAGAACATACCCAAAACTTATTATATGGTGTTGAATCATGATGTTTCTACTTAAATCTAACAAGAATAAGCAATATTTTGTGGAAAAAATCATTCTGAATGATGAATGAAGGTAAACCAGCTTTCCTATGCTTAAATCATGCTGAAAATGCCCCAAACGCCTTTTCTCGACCTGAAAAGCTCAAAACACACAGAAATCAAATACATTATGGATCTACAGAACATACCCAAAACTTATTATATGGTGTTAAATCATGATGTTTCTACCCAAATCTAACAAGAATAAGCAATATTTTGTGGAAAAAATCATTCTGAATGATGAATGAAGGTAAACCAGCTTTCCTATGCTTAAATCATGCTGAAAATGCCGCAAACGCCTTTTCTCGACCTGAAAAGCTCAAAAACACACAGAAATCAAATACATTATGGATCTACAGAACATACCCAAAACTTATTATATGGTGTTAAATCATTATTTTTCTACCCAAATCTAACAAGAATAAGCAATATTTTGTGGAAAAAATCATTCTGAATGATGAATGAAGGTAAACCAGCTTTCCTATGCTTAAATCATGCTGAAAATGCCCCAAACGCCTTTTCTCGACCTGAAAAGCTCAAAACACACAGAAATCAAATACATTATGGATCTACAGAACATACCCAAAACTTATTATATGGTGTTGAATCATGAATTTTCTACTTAAATCTAACAAGAATAAGCAATATTTTATGGAAAAAAATCATTCTGAATGATGAATGAAGGTAAACCAGCTTTCCTATGCTTAAATCATGCTGAAAATGCCCCAAACGCCTTTTCTCGACCTGAAAAGCTCAAAAACACACAGAAATCAAATACATTATGGATCTACAGAACATACCCAAAACTTATTATATGATGTTAAATCATGATGTTTCTACCCAAATCTAACAAGAATAAGCAATATTTTGTGGAAAAAATCATTCTGAATGATGAATGAAGGTAAACCAGCTTTCCTATGCTTAAATCATGCTGAAAATGCCCCAAACGCCTTTTCTCGACCTGAAAAGCTCAAAAACACACAGAAATCAAATACATTATGGATCTACAGAACATACCCAAAACTTATTATATGGTGTTGAATCATGATGTTTCTACTTAAATCTAACAAGAATAAGCAATATTTTGTGGAAAAAATCATTCTGAATGATGAATGAAGGTAAACCAGCTTTCCTATGCTTAAATCATGCTGAAAATGCAGAAATCAAATACATTATGGATCTACAGAACATACCCAAAACTTATTATATGGTGTTGAATCATGAATTTTCTACTTAAATCTAACAAGAATAAGCAATATTTTGTGGAAAAAATCATTCTGAATGATGAATGAAGGTAAACCAGCTTTCCTA
The DNA here is from genome assembly GCA_029721515.1 of Synanceia verrucosa. Taxonomy (NCBI): domain Eukaryota; kingdom Metazoa; phylum Chordata; class Actinopteri; order Perciformes; family Synanceiidae; genus Synanceia; species Synanceia verrucosa. The sequence goes on along the minus strand of CM056564.1, from coordinate 1,993,697 downwards.
TGCTTAAATCATGCTGAAAATGCCCCAAACGCCTTTTCTCGACCTGAAAAGCTCAAAAACACACAGAAATCAAACAAATTATGGATCTACAGAACATACCCAAAACTTATTATATGGTGTTGAATCATGATGTTTCTACTCAAATCTAACAAGAATAAGCAATATTTTGTGGAAAAAATCATTCTGAATGATGAATGAAGGTAAACCAGCTTTCCTATGCTTAAATCATGCTGAAAATGCAGAAATCAAATACATTATGGATCTACAGAACATACCCAAAACTTATTATATGGTGTTGAATCATGATGTTTCTACTTAAATCTAACAAGAATAAGCAATATTTTGTGGAAAAAATCATTCTGAATGATGAATGAAGGTAAACCAGCTTTCCTATGCTTAAATCATGCTGAAAATGCCCCAAACGCCTTTTCTCGACCTGAAAAGCTCAAAAACACACAGAAATCAAATACATTATGGATCTACAGAACATACCCAAAACTTATTATATGGTGTTAAATCATTATTTTTCTACCCAAATCTAACAAGAATAAGCAATATTTTGTGGAAAAAATCATTCTGAATGATGAATGAAGGTAAACCAGCTTTCCTATGCTTAAATCATGCTGAAAATGCCCCAAACGCCTTTTCTCGACCTGAAAAGCTCAAAAACACACAGAAATCAAATACATTATGGATCTACAGAACATACCCAAAACTTATTATATGGTGTTGAATCATGATGTTTCTACTTAAATCTAACAAGAATAAGCAATATTTTGTGGAAAAAATCATTCTGAATGATGAATGAATGTAAACCAGCTTACCTATTCTTAAATCAAGCTGAAAATGCCCCAAACGCCTTTTCTCGACCTGAAAAGCTCCAAAACACATAGAAATCAAACAAATTATGGATCTACAGAACATACCCAAAACTTATTATATGGTGTTGAATCATGAATTTTCTACTTAAATCTAACAAGAATAAGCAATATTTTGTGGAAAAAATCATTCTGAATGATGAATGAAGGTAAACCAGCTTTCCTATGCTTAAATCATGCTGTAAATGCCCCAAACGCCTTTTTCTCGACCTGAAAAGCTCAAAAACACACAGAAATCAAATACATTATGGGTCTACAGAACATATCCAAAACTTATTATATGGTGTTAAATCATGATGTTTCTACCCAAATCTAACAAGAATAAGCAATATTTTGTGGAAAAAATCATTCTGAATGATGAATGAAGGTAAACCAGCTTTCCTATGCTTAAATCATGCTGAAAATGCCCCAAACGCCTTTTCTCGACCTGAAAAGCTCAAAAACACACAGAAATCAAATACATTATGGATCTACAGAACATACCCAAAACTTATTATATGGTGTTGAATCATGATGTTTCTACTTAAATCTAACAAGAATAAGCAATATTTTGTGGAAAAAATCATTCTGAATGATGAATGAAGGTAAACCAGCTTTCCTATGCTTAAATCATGCTGAAAATGCCCCAAACGCCTTTTCTCGACCTGAAAAGCTCAAAAACACACAGAAATCAAATACATTATGGATCTACAGAACATACCCAAAACTTATTATATGGTGTTGAATCATGAATTTTCTACTTAAATCTAACAAGAATAAGCAATATTTTGTGGAAAAAATCATTCTGAATGATGAATGAAGGTAAACCAGCTTTCCTATGCTTAAATCATGCTGAAAATGCCCCAAACGCCTTTTCTCGACCTGAAAAGCTCAAAAACACACAGAAATCAAATACATTATGGATCTACAGAACATACCCAAAACTTATTATATGGTGTTGAATCATGATGTTTCTACCCAAATCTAACAAGAATAAACAATATTTTGTGGAAAAAATCATTCTGAATGATGAATGAAGGTAAACCAGCTTTCCTATGCTTAAATCATGCTGAAAATGCCCCAAACGCCTTTTCTCGACCTGAAAAGCTCAAAAACACACAGAAATCAAACAAATTATGGATCTACAGAACATACCCAAAACTTATTATATGGTGTTGAATCATGATGTTTCTACTTAAATCTAACAAGAATAAGCAATATTTTGTGGAAAAAATCATTCTGAATGATGAATGAAGGTAAACCAGCTTTCCTATGCTTAAATCATGCTGAAAATGCCCCAAACGCCTTTTCTCGACCTGAAAAGCTCAAAAACACACAGAAATCAAACAAATTATGGATCTACAGAACATACCCAAAACTTATTATATGGTGTTGAATCATGATGTTTCTACTCAAATCTAACAAGAATAAGCAATATTTTATGGAAAAAAATCATTCTGAATGATGAATGAAGGTAAACCAGCTTTCCTATGCTTAAATCATGCTGAAAATGCAGAAATCAAATACATTATGGATCTACAGAACATACCCAAAACTTATTATATGGTGTTGAATCATGAATTTTCTACTTAAATCTAACAAGAATAAGCAATATTTTGTGGAAAAAATCATTCTGAATGATGAATGAAGGTAAACCAGCTTTCCTATGCGTAAATCATGCTGAAAATGCCCCAAACGCCTTTTCTCGACCTGAAAAGCTCAGAAACATACAGAAATCACACAAATTATGGATCTACAGAACATACCCAAAACTTATTATATGGTGTTAAATCATGATGTTTCAACCCAAATCTAACAAGAATAAGCAATATTTTGTGGAAAAAATCATTCTGAATGATGAATGAAGGTAAACCAGCTTTCCTATGCTTAAATCATGCTGAAAATGCCCCAAACGCCTTTTCTCGACCTGAAAAGCTCAAAAACACACAGAAATCAAATACATTATGGATCTACAGAACATACCCAAAACTTATTATATGGTGTTGAATCATGATGTTTCTACTTAAATCTAACAAGAATAAGCAATATTTTGTGGAAAAAATCATTCTGAATGATGAATGAAGGTAAACCAGCTTTCCTATGCTTAAATCATGCTGAAAATGCCCCAAACGCCTTTTCTCGACCTGAAAAGCTCAAAAACACACAGAAATCAAATACATTATGGATCTACAGAACATACCCAAAACTTATTATATGGTGTTGAATCATGATGTTTCTACTTAAATCTAACAAGAATAAGCAATATTTTGTGGAAAAAATCATTCTGAATGATGAATGAAGGTAAACCAGCTTTCCTATGCTTAAATCATGCTGAAAATGCCCCAAACGCCTTTTCTCGACCTGAAAAGCTCAAAACACATAGAAATCAAACAAATTAAGGATCTACAGAACATACCCAAAACTTATTATATGGTGTTAAATCATGATGTTTCTACCCAAATCTATCAAGAATATTTTATATTTTGTGGATATATTCCTTCTGTTTGATGTTTGTAGGTAAACCAGCTTTCCTATGCTTAAATCATGCTGAAAATGCCCCAAACGCCTTTTCTCGACCTGAAAAGCTCAAAAACACACAGAAATCAAATACATTATGGATCTACAGAACATACCCAAAACTTATTATATGGTGTTGAATCATGATGTTTCTACTTAAATCTAACAAGAATAAGCAATATTTTGTGGAAAAAATCATTCTGAATGATGAATGAAGGTAAACCAGCTTTCCTATGCTTAAATCATGCTGAAAATGCCCCAAACGCCTTTTCTCGACCTGAAAAGCTCAAAAACACACAGAAATCAAACAAATTATGGATCTACAGAACATACCCAAAACTTATTATATGGTGTTGAATCATGATGTTTCTACCCAAATCTAACAAGAATAAGCAATATTTTGTGGAAAAAATCATTCTGAATGATGAATGAAGGTAAACCAGCTTTCCTATGCTTAAATCATGCTGAAAATGCAGAAATCAAATACATTATGGATCTACAGAACATACCCAAAACTTATTATATGGTGTTAAATCATTATTTTTCTACCCAAATCTAACAAGAATAAGCAATATTTTGTGGAAAAAATCATTCTGAATGATGAATGAAGGTAAACCAGCTTTCCTATGCTTAAATCATGCTGAAAATGCCCCAAACGCCTTTTCTCGACCTGAAAAGCTCAAAAACACACAGAAATCAAATACATTATGGATCTACAGAACATACCCAAAACTTATTATATGGTGTTGAATCATGATGTTTCTACCCAAATCTAACAAGAATAAGCAATATTTTATGGAAAAAAATCATTCTGAATGATGAATGAAGGTAAACCATCTTTCCTATGCTTAAATCATGCTGAAAATGCCCCAAACGCCTTTTCTCGACCTGAAAAGCTCAAAAACACACAGAAATCAAATACATTATGGATCTACAGAACATACCCAAAACTTATTATATGGTGTTGAATCATGAATTTTCTACTTAAATCTAACAAGAATAAGCAATATTTTGTGGAAAAAATCATTCTGAATGATGAATGAAGGTAAACCAGCTTTCCTATGCTTAAATCATGCTGAAAATGCCGCAAACGCCTTTTCTCGACCTGAAAAGCTCAAAAACACACAGAAATCAAATACATTATGGATCTACAGAACATACCCAAAACTTATTATATGGTGTTAAATCATGATGTTTCTACCCAAATCTAACAAGAATAAGCAATATTTTGTGAAAAAAATCATTCTGAATGATCAATGAAGGTAAACCAGCTTTCCTATGCTTAAATCATGCTGAAAATGCCCCAAACGCCTTTTCTCGACCTGAAAAGCTCAAAACCACATAGAAATCAAACAAATTATGGTTCTAGAGAACAAACCCAAAACTTATTATATGGTGTTAAATCATGATGTTTCTACCCAAATCTAACAAGAATAAGCCATATTTTGTGGTAAAAATCATTCTGAATGATGAATGAAGGTAAACCAGCTTTCCGATGCTTAAATCATGCTGAAAATGCCCCAAACGCCTTTTCCCGACCTGAAAAACTCAAAAACACATAGAAATCAAACAAATTATGGATCTACAGAGCATACCCAAAACTCATTATATGATGTTAAATCATGATGTTTCTACCCAAACCTAACAAGAATAAGCAATATTTTGTGGAAAAAATCATTCTGAATGATGAATGAAGGTAAACCAGCTTTCCTATGCGTAAATCATGCTGAAAATGCCCCAAACGCCTTTTCTCGACCTGAAAAGCTCAAAAACACACAGAAATCAAACAAATTATGGATCTACAGAACATACCCAAAACTCATTATATGATGTTAAATCATGATGTTTCTACTCAAATCTAACAAGAATAAGCAATATTTTGTGGAAAAAATCATTCTGAATGATGAATGAAGGTAAACCAGCTTTCCTATGCTTAAATCATGCTGAAAATGCCCCAAACGCCTTTCTCGACCTGAAAAGCTCAAAAACACACAGAAATCAAATACATTATGGATCTACAGAACATACCCAAAACTTATTATATGGTGTTGAATCATGAATTTTCTACTTAAATCTAACAAGAATAAGCAATATTTTGTGGAAAAAATCATTCTGAATGATGAATGAAGGTAAACCAGCTTTCCTATGCGTAAATCATGCTGAAAATGCCCCAAACGCGTTTTCTCGACCTGAAAAGCTCAAAAACACACAGAAATCAAACAAATTATGGATCTACAGAACATACCCAAAACTTATTATATGGTGTTAAATCATTATTTTTCCACCCAAATCTAACAAGAATAAGCAATATTTTGTGGAAAAAATAATTCTGAATGATGAATGAAAGTAAACCAGCTTTCCTATGCGTAAATCATGCTGAAAATGCCCCAAACGCCTTTTCTCGACCTGAAAAGCTCAAAAACACACAGAAATTAAATACATTATGGATCTACAGAACATACCCAAAACTCATTATATGATGTTAAATCATGACGTTTCTACCCAAATCTAACAAGAATAAGCAATATTTTGTGGAAAAAATCATTCTGAATGATGAATGAAGGTAAACCAGCTTTCCTATGCTTAAATCATGCTGAAAATGCCCCAAACGCCTTTTCTCGACCTGAAAAGCTCAAAAACACACAGAAATCAAATACATTATGGATCTACAGAACATACCCAAAACTTATTATATGGTGTTGAATCATGATGTTTCTACTTAAATCTAACAAGAATAAGCAATATTTTGTGGAAAAAATCATTCTGAATGATGAATGAAGGTAAACCAGCTTTCCTATGCTTAAATCATGCTGAAAATGCCCCAAACGCCTTTTCTCGACCTGAAAAGCTCAAAAACACATAGAAATCAAACAAATTATGGATCTACAGAACATACCCAAAACTCATTATATGATGTTAAATCATGATGTTTCTACTCAAATCTAACAAGAATAAGCAATATTTTATGGAAAAAAATCATTCTGAATGATGAATGAAGGTAAACCAGCTTTCCTATGCTTAAATCATGCTGAAAATGCCCCAAACGCCTTTTCTCGACCTGAAAAGCTGAAAATCACACAGAAATCAAATACATTATGGATCTACAGAACATACCCAAAACTTATTATATGGTGTTAAATCATTATTTTTCTACCCAAATCTAACAAGAATAAGCAATATTTTGTGGAAAAAATCATTCTGAATGATGAATGAAGGTAAACCAGCTTTCCTATGCTTAAATCATGCTGAAAATGCCCCAAACGCCTTTTCTCGACCTGAAAAGCTCAAAAACACACAGGAATCAAATACATTATGGATCTACAGAACATACCCAAAACTCATTATATGGTGTTGAATCATGATGTTTCTACTCAAATCTAACAAGAATAAGCAATATTTTGTGGAAAAAATCATTCTGAATGATGAATGAAGGTAAACCAGCTTTCCTATGCTTAAATCATGCTGAGAATGCCCCAAACCAAACGCCTTTTCTCGACCTGAAAAGCTCAAAAACACACAGAAATCAAATACATTATGGATCTACAGAACATACCCAAAACTCATTATATGATAGTAGTATAAAAGGTACACTTATTTTCACGTGCACGCGCACGAACGTGCGCGCGCGCGTGCACGAATCATTTGATCTGACCGGAAGTTATTGGGGGGAATGGGGAGGGTGGGAGAGGAAGGAAGGAAGGGGTTTGTGCCTGTGTGTGTGTGTGTGTGTGTGTGTGTGTGTGTGTGTGTGAGACAAATGGCCACATGAAAGGGTTACTGTTTTTGTTGGGTTCTGTGTGTGTGTGAGTGAGATGACATTGTGCTAGTGCACGAACCATTTGATCTGACCGGAAGTTATTGGGGGGAATGGGGAGGGTGGGAGAGGAAGGAAGGAAGGGGTTTGTGCCTCTGTGTGTGTGTGTGTGTGTGTGTGTGTGTGTGTGTGAGACAAATGGCCACATGAAAGGGTTACTGTTTTTGTTGGGTTCTGTGTGTGTGTGAGTGAGATGACTTTGTGCTAGCATGAGCATTATTTGTTGTGACATAAACAGAAAGGTCTGAGGCGGAAGTGACACCTGTCTTTTGATGTGTTTGAAATAAGTGATGTAATACCTAACAAATCATGGTGGGAAGGATGTGAGTGAGAGATTGTGTTTGTGGTTTGTGACCTCCCCCTGAATGATGTAGGGGCATATGTGCTAATATGAGGCGTCGCTGCTGAATGGCCCACAACTGCTGCTGCGTGGTAACATGGACATATCTGCCACAACACCCGGACCTATGTTTGCGGGCCACCTTCATAATCCTTTGGACGGCGACATCGAATGTGACTGCATGAGAAACCATGGCAGTCTTGTGACTCCCATCAAGAAGGCAGACAGCCCTAAAGCAGAACCTTTACCCGATGAGTGGATGACGCTGATTGGGACAATCAAAACAGGAATTCTTCATCTACTGAATTTGATTATCGAGCAGTACCAGCGGGAGAATTGTTACTGTTGTCGGGTTAACCACCCAAGCCAAACACAACATCCCTGTCTGTTTCTACCCGAGGCCTACGTGGAGGCCAGATCCTTGACCCTGATCAGAACAGCATACTCCAACCGTTTTCTTCCCTGTATTCAGCGTCTGTTGGAATTGTGTGACATCCACCTTGAGGACGAGAGAGTTCAAACTGTGGCAAGAACTCTATTATTTGAAATCGAGCAATCCCGGGGTATCGCAGCTGACATCCGCTTCTATGTATGAGAGGCTGTCCTCACAGGACCCGGTGAAGTTTGGTCATCTTCAGAAAGTGTCTGAGTATTGGGAAAATATCTAATCTGTTGAATGGGTAGTTACCTGACCAGTGTGATGTTGTCTGTACATAATACATTTGTCATGCATCAGTTGACCGATCTGGTCAATAACTTGATAAAGTACAAGACTAACCCCGATCAGATGGGTGAAAATGCAGACATTCAAGCATTAGACGAATGTCTGACAGCTGTACAATCTGTTGAAACAGATCCTCCATAGAGTGTGGTGAAACAGAATACATGGAGATTGGTGGAGTCAAGTGTTGCAGACACTTTTGAAAGAATACTAAAGTCATGGGGTGATGATGAATCAAAACCTTGTCATGTTTTTGCAATTTATGCATTGTTTATTAACCTCATCACGTACCAAATGCAGAATGAGAGCATAAATGTGGATACTCTATATGAAGTGAGAAAATTGCATTATGCTATGTACAAAACTGTTGGACCTTCTGCATTAAACTTAACCTATCAGGTCATACTACGGAAATCTAGAAAATGATTTTGTCTTTAATCATGTTTATCACTATATACATCGCTTAAATAAAGAAAAACTATTATAAAATTCAAAATGTGTACATAATGTTGTTTTTGTGTCTGTGATTTATGTCTATGGTGCTGAATTTCAACTTAAGGGGGAATAAATAAAAACCTATTTTAAATGACATAAATGGAAGCAGGAAGAAAGAAGAGCATTTTGATTAACTTAGAAGACCTTAAACTGGATCAGAAAATGCCGACACTGTATTGTGAAAAGACGGATGTGATGTGTCGTTCTTCACACTAATTATCAAATAACAACAGAGGGGGGGTGGCATGCCATGTATTTAAGCAGCTCTGTTACAGCCAGCTGACATCTTCTGTCAATCTGTCAACTGTGGTATGGACACTCTGCATTCTGCAAATATGGCTCTTGTTTCTGGTAAGTTTTAACAAAACTTTTGTCTTTATTTAAAACATTATTTATAGCACATACTGTTTATCTGATTTGTATTGTATTTATATAAGTGTTTTAAAACAGCACTGGGGGTCACCGGCGACTGTTCAGGAAAGAAACATTGTTTTATAGGTGCATTACAACAGGTCTACACTCATGGTCGTGTTATTCTGTTTGTTTCTCCAAGTAATTTCTATATTCATTCTTTGTTTTAGAAGAGAGACACTTGTTTGATGAAATGCCGTCCAGAAGTAAAGAGAACCTGTCTCCTGCCAAACAACAGAAAAAAACTTTAGCCAAAAGCCCAAGGAAACTCGGTCAGTATTCTGCATCTAAAATCATGTAAATAAATGCTAATAACGGCATAAGTTTATATCGCACCATTCATTTTATATAGGTAACTACAACAGGTCTACACCCGTGGCTGTGTTATCCTGTTCCCGTGGTTTATTTCTCCAAGTAATTTCTATATTTTTTCTTTGTATTGAAGAGAGACGTTTGTTTGATGAAACGCCGTCCAGAAGTAAAGAGAACCTGTCTCCTGCCAAACGACAGAGAAAATCTTCAACCAGAAGTCCTGGGAATCTTGGTCAGTATTTTGCACACACATAAATATGCATACAATTCATATCATTCATGCGACAATAACAATTTTCTTTCAGTTTCTAACCTCTACTATTTTATTTATGTAGGAGTGTATAGAGTCTTTCAAAAAAGACCTCAACCCACAACCAAAGGCAGGACCCTGTTACCTCTGCAAGAAGTATCTGCAACGTCATCACAGTCAGTGGAGCGACCTGGAGTAATTCTGATCTCTGACTCTGAAGACGACGATGGTGTTGGGGTTGTTTTACCACGTGGCGCTGCTCCAGACACCTCAGACTTGAGAGAGGCGGCGGAATCAATAACCCCGAGACACTCTCCCCACAACACAGAATCTGACGATCTCCCAGAATTATTGGACTGGACGGATCTGGAAACCCGGCTTTGGGACGAATGTGACTTTTCTGATTTAACACAAAGTAAGAAAAACACAACACACCACATTCTTCTTTGCAGGAATTAAGGGCAGAGCCGTCTACATCAAAAGGTGTCAAGAGCCGAAAGCCTTGAATTACTAGAAAAATTATAATTAAGAGAACGAATCACTTACAAAAAATCAACTTAAAATTTATAAAGACGTAAGGTCTATAAAAAGGGACTGGTTACTATCAGCAAATGCATGCGTTTTTATGCACTAGATTAAAGAAATAATCAAATTGTCAAATCTTGTTATTGTTATTCTATTTCATATTGTTTAATCATGTCACGTAAATCTACCCATAAAACAAAATATGGCAGACGATGCGAGATTGTCGTGAGTGATGATGAATATGATAGTGACGATTCATTTTCTTCCCTCAAAAGTTGGTCCGACATACAAAGAGAATTTGATCAGTATACTTCAGACAGTGATGACAGTTGTCTTGAAAATGATGCATCCTCTCCTTACAAAAGCTGGTCTGATATTGAAAATGAGTTTGACCAATTAGAACAAAATGAAATTAGTGATTTAGACGAAGACGACGTTGAAATGACACCGACCGAGATTCTTCATGTTTTACAAGACATGGGTATCCTAAAAGGAGAAGCCTCAGAATTCATAGAATCAGATGATGATTTACAAGCTCCTCAAACCGGCGGTGATACAGCGCCTCACGGGCAAAGCAATTTACAAACAAACAGCATTTCCCAAGTACCCCACGCAAACACTGATTTACCGCAAAACAACCGATTCAGTAATGAATTGGCCGAGCGCATAGAAAGGGCGGGAGGGTTGCGCGATTTTAATATTACAGAGAGGAGACGATTTAACGGTCTTGAAATAAGACAAAAATTAGATCTGCGGGGCATTCAAATGTGTGATTTAAGAACAGCACTGTCCATGTTGAGACACAAATTAACAGATGTGGTCAATTTCTCCACAAATCTCGCGGCACCAGACGGTGTTTTAAACGTAGTAGTAGTGCTGAGAGGTCCGTTATTGTCCAGCGATGTGTGTGCAGTATTAAACGCTTCTAATGATTACAACGCTGAAACCTTTCTCAATGAGATCGAGCAAGTCATGCAGAGCAATGATAGAATGCTCTCAGACGAGAGTCTGGAATTTGTAGTCACAGCTGCTTTGAACAAACGTGGCGGTGCAAGGCGCAAATTAGGAAACGTAATGTATGATCAAATCATTAAAAAGAAACAAGTGTGTCTTTACAATCCCACAAACACGGACAATAATTTGTGTTTTTCCATGTGTTTAGCGCATCACATACACCCACAACAGTCTGAGGGTGAAACTCAAAAACTAGCGCAACAAATCCACGCTGGAGTGGGGTTGAATTTGAGCCGCAAAGTGTCCTTAAATGACGTGTCGAAATTTGAGAAACACTTGGATGTTAAAATCCTTGTTTTCCACCACAACCCTGGCACCAAAAAATTGGAACTGTATCAGACACATGAACACCCCCACTCAAACACTGTATGGCTCTATCTGCATGATGACCATTATTATATGATCCAAAACAAATCACGTTTTTTTGGAAGTGTCCATGTGTGTAACTTCTGTTACAAGGGTTACAGTAATCACGCATTCCACAAGTGTAAATACTTTTGCAATGTGTGTCTTTCTGATGAGTGTTACAAACAGCAAAATACATCAAACATACGCTGCTCTGATTGCTTGCGTCTCTGCCGATCCAAGTTTTGTTTTAAACAGCACAAAGAAACGGTGGAGCAAACACAGCGTCGCAAGGCATTCAAACCCTGTGAAACCACAAAATATTGTAAAGATTGTGGTCGTCTGTACGTTGTGAGTCGCACCCCAAACAACCGCCACAAATGTCAAAAGGGTAAATGCAGTCATTGCGGTGAGTCGTTAAAATCAGATACGACACATAAATGTTTCATTCAGCCACAAAAAGCATCAGAACCCTAAACCAAATACGTGTTTTATGACTTTGAAACAACAGCAGAGAGCGGGAAGCACGTAGCCAATTTTGTCTGCGCTATCGATTTTGAAAACAGTAAATGGTGGGCGTCTGGTCCATCGTGCGTCGATCTCTTTGTGCAAAAATTTAGAAAGCCAAAGTACAAAAACTATACATTTATTGCACATAATGCGTCGGGCTTTGACAACTACATTCTTTTAGATTACTTTACTAGACAGTGCATCATCCCTAGACTGACCATGCGCGGAAGTAAAGTGTTGTTAATGTATGACAATCAATTTAAACAGCGATGGCTTGATTCATACAGTTTTCTTCCAATGCGTTTGTCAAAAACTCCCGCAGCCTTAGGTTTTGAAGATTCCAAAAAAGGCTACTTCCCACACCTGTTCAACACGACTGAAAATGCCAACTATGTAGGACCTTACCCTGACCCATATTATTATGGCTATGACAACATGTCAGAGAAAGAAAGGGCAGAGTTTTTAGAGTGGTACAACACAGTGTGTCATGAGGTGTTTGATTTCCAATTTGAGCTACGCTCCTACGGTATCAACGACGTTGTTGTTTTACGCAAAGCCTGTATCGTCTATCGTGACGCGTTCATCGAGTGCACCCGTCTGGATCCCTTTGAGTGTACAACACTGCATCATGTTGCATGGCTGTGTTTAAAACACAATTTCTGCCCCCTGACACGTTGGCGTTAACCCACGACGGTGCATACACAAATCAGTACAAAACATATTCCAATACAGTGGTTGGAATTTGAAGCGCACAAAAACAACATTGAAATTTGCCACACTCTAAACTACGGCGAGAAACAATTTGGACCATACCATGTTGATGGGTTTTGTGAAAGGGATGGTGTGCGCACTGCATATGAGTTTGCCGGATGTTTCTGGCATGGTTGTTCAAAGTGCTACACCCCCGGACATAAAAATGCTGGCGTTCTCTACAGACAATTCAAAGAAAAACTGAACAGTCTTAGGCAGACACACAAATTACACGTGAGGGTAATGTGGGAATGTGAGTGGGAACGAGCCAAAACATCAGATCAGAGACTGCAGGACTTTTTGAAAACTATGACGCCCGAAAGACTTGACCCACGAAAAGCTTTGTTTGGGGGTCGTACCAACGCGTACAAGCTCTATCATAAAGTCGCGGAGGATGAGAAAATTCATTATTATGATTTTACATCGCTGTACCCCACCGTTCAAGCGCATAAAAGCTACCCCATCGGTCACCCCAAAATAATATTGATTTCGAGTCCATTGACAAATACTTTGGCTTGATAAAATGCACTGTGTTACCGCCCCGAGGTTTGTATCACCCTGTACTGCCATACCGATGCAACAACAGACTTATGTTCCCTTTGTGTCACACATGTGCAGAAACTGAAAACCAAACATGTGAATGCAATCACTCTGATTCTGAAAGATCCCTTTCAGGAACTTGGGTCAGTCTCGAGGTCCAAAAGGCGACAGAAAAAGGGTATGTTGTGTCCAAAATAGACGAAGTGTGGCATTTTGCCGAGAAGAGCGACAACCTCTTTAAAGGATATGTCAAGACTTTCTTACAGCGAAAACAGGAGGCTTCAGGATACCCTAGTTTTGCAAAAGATGAAGAATCTAAAGCAAAATACATCCAGGACTATTATGCGAGGGAGGAATCCAGCTAAATCCTGAAAAAATTACTGTCAACAAAGCTGTGCGAAGCATCAACAAACTGTTGCTTAATTCATTGTGGGGTCGTTTTTCCATGCGTGAAAATCAGGCAACATGCGAGTTGGTGACGGATCCTGAACAATTTGCCCGCTACATGTTTAGCGATCAGTACGACGTGAGACAGTTTTCCTTCGTATCTGATAGTGTGGCGCTTGTTCAGTGGCGACACGCTGTAGCACAAGCTGCTAAAACCAAAAACATCAACATATTCATCGGAGCCATGACAACGGCATATGCACGGCTTATGTTGTATGACCTGATGGATCAGTTAGGAGAGAGGTGTATCTATTCTGACACAGACAGCGTGATTTTTGTGTCAAAGGTCGGAGATTGGATTCCAGAGACGGGACCCTTTCTAGGCGACTTAACTGATGAAGTCAATGGTGACAGCGGCGGTGATGACTGCATTGTGGAGTTTGTGTCAGGAGGACCAAAATGTTATACATACCGCACGCTCCATAACAAGTCTCAGCTAAAATGTAAGGGAATCACGCTGACCTGTCACAACACATCAGTCATCACTCACGACAACCTGGTGGGTCTTGTGCACGAGTTTGCAAGTCGTGATAACACAACGCAAAATCTCATAACAAAATCAGACACCATTGTTAGGAATAAAAAGGTGTTTGAGTTAAAAAACAAGTCAGTTCATAAAAAGTTTCAGGTGGTTTACAACAAGCGACGCGTCTTTCCTGATCTGGGTACTCTGCCTTACGGTTATTAAAATGGGTGCTAGAGATATTGGTGATTTTGATGTGAGATTTCAACATCCTTTTAGCTTGATCGTTTCTGGTCCCTCAAACAGCGGTAAAACATATTTTGTAAAAATGTTGATAGAAAATGTAGATAAGCTTGTTTCTCAAAAAATTGAAAACATTGTATATATTTATTCTTGTTGGCAGCCTTTGTGAGATGATCTATTGAAATCAAAAAATGTTAACTTTGTTGAAGGGTTACCACCCTCTCTGTGTGACGATTCTTTGTTACCTGTCAATAAAAATAATTTCTTGATTATTGATGATTTAATGAACGATGCCAGCAACAATGTAGATGTGCAGAATGTGTTTACAAAGTACGTCCATCACAGAAATTTAAGTTGTTTGTATCTTGTACAGAATTTGTTTTTTCAAGGTAAAGCCAGTAGAACTATCAGTTTAAATACTAATTATCTTGTTTTGTTTAAAAACCCTCGAGACAAATACCAGGTCATGCTTATGGCTAGACAGATGTTTCCAGGGAAGAGTAAATTTTTTATGGAGTGTTTTGAGGATGCTACAAGTGTTCCTTATGGGTATCTTTTGATTGATTATAAAGCCAGAACTCCTGATCATTTACGTCTCAGAACAGATTTGCTTTCAGAGACGCCTGGAGTCTATGTGCCTAAAAACAAATAAACATGTCTGCAAGAGTCAAGAGGAACTTGTCTTTATTGAAACAATTGCTTGATGCTTCTCCTGCTCGGAGGATGGTTATCATAAAATCTGCCTCCGAAGACCTTATTTTAACATTGTGTGAAATAGCCTTTAACGTGTTAAAAGGCAAGGTACCTTTAAACCCCGCACAGTATCAAAAGTTAAAGAAAAAGAAGGCGGGATTAGACTCATTGCTGATAAAAGGGTATGCCTGTTGAAGAAAAAAAGAAGCTTCTGAACCAGTCTGGAGGTTTTCTTTTACCCCTCTTGAGTATTGCTGTGCCCTTTATAACGAGTCTCATCGCATCAAGATCATAATAAAAAAACACGGACTATGCACAGAAGATATCTGAAGTATCTTGTGCCTCAGCAACAACTTAATCTTTTAAGGAAGTCTTCTACACATGAGTCCATTCGAGAGACTGCTGAAAATGAATTGGATCGTACCATCAAAGAAATTCTGGATCAGAAAACCGAAGACATTTATGAAAAAGCCAAAAGATATTCTGCGGCGTTGCAGAGATTTCTCACCGTGGTAAAGCAAGGGGAAAAGGAGCAAAACATGCTCACTTTATCTCTCCCGGATGAACACGATGACCATCGGACAGAGCCTTTCAGTACAGATGGTTTAGAACAGACAAAGGACTCTGTGTTTAATGAGGTTTTAAAAAACATCCCCAAAAACAGCAAGAAAAATGCTCAATATATTTTGGATAAAATGACATCCTCGAAGCCTATTACATTTTGGACTAAACAAGGAGAATTTGTTTTTAACGGTAATGTTGTGAAAGGTTCTCATATTTATGACTTGATAAAATGTAACAGCCTCCCACAACGTGCCTGACAGTCAACGACCTATAGGTTGGGATGAATACTTGCAGTCAGTGGCTTTATTAAATATTCCTTTGTCCGTCACACCGAATCAACAAGTCAAGAGAAAGATTGAGGAGTTAAAGAGAAAGGCACCTGCTACACCAGAACCCGTTAAAAGGAGAAAACAGCGAATAGAAGATTCCAAAAGTCCTTTTGCATCTCCTGCAGAACGTTTAACAGAATGGATACATTTTTGTAAAGACATGTATGTCTTTGTTTCATGCTTTTTAAATAAAAATGATAACAACAGTAATCTTGTGATCGAAATGTTTTATTTCAAAATTTCTATAAGCATATAACATGACACAATTATTGTCAATCACATGAAATGATATTTTTAACAACTGCGTTACATACCTTTTTATGTATGAACACCCTGTACACATGCAAAACTTTTTTCTACACAGAACAGAGGGGTGTAATCTTTTCACAAATCTGCAAACCATAATGTCATTTTTAGACAGATTGTTACTATATCTTTCCATCACATCGTCATATTCTCGTCCCTTATCCATATTATACAGAAAAAAAACAGTGCTGACCACAAACAGCTGTGCAGATATCCTGTACTTGTCTTGACGAGTGTTGAATAACTGTACAATTTCTCTTTAGAAACGCATACAATTGACTTAGGAAATTGCGTATGTACCGGAGGGTTACCAAAACTGTCAAAGAATGATCCCACACCAAACTTGTCAATGTATATAGACAGCCAATGTTGCCCGCTCCTGTAAGCAGGGTCTGTATTTACCACTAGTGCTACTGGTCTTTCTTGGATGGATGTAGGGAGTTGATTGCTGGCATATACCCCCAAAAAGATGCATTGTTTAAGCAATTTATCAAGAATTTCTGTGAGTTCTATCGTATTCATATTGGTGGCGGTTGTTTAACAGTTAGAAAAAGTCTGTCAGAACTTGTCTACATGCAGAGATTTCCAGAATTGATGAGTGGGTCGAATAGCATACTATATTTATCGTTCTCTGAAAAGGGTTTCTAAACCGAACTTCTAATCTGACATTGCCGTTTTTTATAAGAGATACATGGTCGCCGCATTCTTCGTCGGGAGATAAATTAAAACAAAACAGACTATAACCTCTACAAAACTCATCACGGGTTATGGCTAAGGCCTGATTTTTAAGATACTTTCCCGTTGTTGAATACAATTGATGATATTCTCTAATGGCATTATTTCTGGCAAAATTAGGTTGAAAAAGGTTTTGATGGGTATGATTGTCCGTCGGCATATAAACATAAAAATTCTAAATCACAATGTTGGAAGTTAAATGGGTTCACGGGCATAACTGCCTGTAAATGCTTCATGATCCACAAATCCTAAAACAATAAATTTAGGTATTTGTCCCAAGAATATGTTTTCTTGATAACAAACACAGCGTACCTGCTGGAATACTAAAATTCTTGAGACAGACTCTGTCAATGGGGTATTTCACGTTAGTGTGCATTAATGCTTTAGCATGAGCTATTTTAACCGCAGGAGATACTGTAACTTTTTTTACAAACAGACTCGCCGACAAAATATTGACACTAAAGTCGTCTACAGTATTGCGCATTGAACAGAATTCGTTTTTAGCTCTTGTGAATTTGATCTTTAGATCCACACCGTTTATCATTAGTTTGTCTTGAAAAAACAAATCAGAGTGCACAGGAGCGATGAGTTCAACCACGCGACCACCGTCGGTATACCCCATCCTCTTGGTAAGTCCTTCATTATCACCCCCTGCTGTAACGTCTTCCATATGCCCCGCTGTGTCCATACAAAATAATCCAGATCCAAACTGTGTTTCCAGTGTCCTTGCCATAATTTAGAAGACTCTCTATAATGCATCGATAAGGATATGATTGTGTTATGAGTCTATCTCCCAGAGAAATGTCGACTTGTGAAAATATTGTGCAGCCGGGGTAGTTAATAAAACCCACTTCATCTCCTTGAGCAAGATTTCCTCCATTCCCCTTGGTAATCTTGACGCGTGTATAAAGATAGGTGTTGTTTAAATCCAGATAGTCTTCGCTGCTTGCTGAAATAAAAAATTCCAGCGGTGCCGAATCCGAAATTGCTGTAAGCGGCGGTATTTCAACATAGAAACTTTTCTAAATACTTGTTTGCGTTAAAGGCACCAGAAACAGGTCCAATTCCGATTTCACACATTCCTTCAACATATTGTGTACCAAAGCCATTCTTGCTAGAATATATCCTTGGTTCTTGTCTTGCGACGTTTAGTCTGCTTCCTCCGTGTTGCTCGTGTATTTTTCTTTGCCTTGGTACGGCGTTTCTTATTTAAAATTCGGCGGCGCTTTCTTGGCTGGGAACTCCCCCTTTGGCCAGGAGGTCGTTTCATTGGATGACGTGACAATGCCATTATCCCTGAGCCTTCTTGTTGTCCACTGCTACGGTTCACAACATTGGTAATAACGTCTGAAACAATATTTTTAGCGGCTGTCTTTAGGTGCGGTGCAGCGACCGTAAAACCTTTCTTGAGCAAAGGAAAAGCTAGTCTGAATAAACCACGAAAAATACCGCCAAGACCCGCTCCATATTGAGAGCTGAGACCGCTGTATCCCGGCAAATCCCCACCGGCTTGAGCTGTGTAGTATGCCTCGTATTTGTCCATGTTACTGACGTACGGTTGATGCATGGTCGCTGCTTGATTAAAAGTGATGTTTGACCCGGTCGGAAGTGGAGTTTTATTATTGTTTTACCATATGTAAAAGGAATATGCTGGTTCTGATCCGACTTGAGCGATATCTCAATACTGTCAATGTGTGTTTTACAGAGCCTGTGGTAGTGTGGTTTGTCGAACGTTCTTGTAACCATTTGATTGTTTACCCCAGCAATAGGCACGATTCTTAAAAGAGTGCGTAGCTGTCCCCTACAGCTTGATAGTCAACAATGTCTGTATAGACAAAAATATTGTACATACCCACGTCTACATCTGCGGGATATGGTGCAGTGTAAAGTTCTGGAGGTATTTCATCATCAGTTAATATAGTATCCTCAGCAGTTTCAAAGTCTTCTCCGGGTGTAAATCCCAACATCTGAGCAAGTTTTCCTTGAAATCTAAACTGAATATTTCTTATCGGTGAAACAACTACTCTGTTTTGGATGATGTCATACTGAAGCTCGATGTATTCCATACCATTAGCGGCCAAACATTTATTTATCTCCGTTGTTATTTGATACATAGTTGTGTAGAATCCAGGGGTCACTGATAAACGGATCTTCTTCTTGTATTTTTGTCAAACACTACAAATTCTGCATCTTTTTGGTGCAAAGTTTGTCCATGTTTTAGGATATTGAATTTCTATTAATCCCACTTCATAAAGACTGTTAAGCTGTAAAGGCAGAGGCAACTTTGTTCTAAAGTTAGCTATTGTATTGTTGGGGTATGCCATTGTAGATGAATTTCTAGGTAATGTCATAAAAAAAAACTCTCTCCGTCCATGGCTGAGCGGTGTCTCAGTGTGTTGCACGTTTAAAACTTGCTATGCCAACCGAATGATCTGTTTCTCTGAAATCCACGAGTTAAATTTATCAGGCCATCCAACCCATTTAACCAACACCATATTCCTTCCCTGCCTTTTCTTCATCGATAAGACCTTTTCTATTTTAAAAGTTTGGTTTTTATCAACAATGATTTTTTGCAGCTCTGCTTCATAAAAGGTCCCGTCTAATATTTCTCCGTCAAAATCTTTTAACGTGTAAACCGGGGGTCTTCGCTGTACACATTCCGCCACAGTAAAATATTCATCGGTATAATTCTGTTTATAGCCTTTTGTAAAAGAACCTCTCAATTTTGAAATTCTCACTGTATCACCGACTTTAAATTTAAAATCAATCTTGCTGTTGTCCTTTTGTTGATATAGGTTGTTAAAAACAACATGCTCGTTGTCTTTTGTTACCTCAGACGGTCCTGTTTTAATACTGCGATGATAACTTTGGTTATATGAACTGACCAGGTCTTGCAAAATGTCTACATAACGTTTGGAATTATTGGCTGTTAAATACCTCCACATCCTAGTTTTCAGAGTCCTGTTAAAACGTTCAACAATGCATGCCTTAGTTTCGTTGGCTGTCGTAAAGTGTATGATGTTATGTTTTTTGACTAATGTCTGAAAGTCTCTGTTTAAGAATTCCTTTCCTTTGTCCGTCTGTAATTTCCGAGGTACCCTACCTTCATCTAGGATGTCTTTAAAAGCATCTGTAACGCTTCTACCGCTTTTGTTTTTCATGAATGAAGGTAAACCAGCTTTCCTATGCTTAAATCATGCTGAAAATGCCCCAAACGCGTTTTCTCGACCTGAAAAGCTCAAAAACACACAGAAATCAAACAAATTATGGATCTACAGAACATACCCAAAACTTATTATATGGTGTTAAATCATTATTTTTCTACCCAAATCTAACAAGAATAAGCAATATTTTGTGGAAAACATCATTCTGAATGATGAATGAAGGTAAACCAGCTTTCCTATGCTTAAATCATGCTGAAAATGCCCCAAACGCCTTTTCTCGACCTGAAAAGCTCAAAAATACACAGAAATCAAACAAATTATGGATCTACAGGACATACCCAAAACTTATTATATGGTGTTAAATCATTATTTTTCTACCCAAATCTAACAAGAATAAGCCATATTTTGTGGAAAAAATCATTCTGAATGATGAATGACGGTAAACCAGCTTTCCTATGCTTAAATCATGCTGAAAATGCAGAAATCAAATACATTATGGATCTACAGAACATACCCAACACATTATATGGTGTTGAATCATGAATTTTCTACTTAAATCTAACAAGAATAAGCAATAGTTTGTGGAAAAAATCATTCTGAATGATGAATGAAGGTAAACCAGCTTTCCTATGCTTAAATCATGCTGAAAATGCCCCAAACGCCTTTTCTCGACCTGAAAAGCTCAAAAACACACAGAAATTAAATACATTATGGATCTACAGAACATACCCAAAACTCATTATATGATGTTAAATCATGATGTTTCTACCCAAATCTAACAAGAATAAGCAATATTTTGTGGAAAAAATCATTCTGAATGATGAATGAAGGTAAACCAGCTTTCCTATGCTTAAATCATGCTGAAAATGCCCCAAACGCCTTTTCTCGACCTGAAAAGCTCAAAAACACACAGAAATCAAATACATTATGGATCTACAGAACATACCCAAAACTCATTATATGATGTTTCTACCCAAATCTAACAAGAATAAGCAATATTTTATGGAAAAAAATCATTCTGAATGATGAATGAAGGTAAACCAGCTTTCCTATGCGTAAATCATGCTGAAAATGCCCCAAACGCGTTTTCTCGACCTGAAAAGCTCAAAAACACACAGAAATCAAATACATTATGGATCTAAAGAACATACCCAAAACGAATTATATGATGTTAAATCATGATGTTTCTACCCAAATCGAAAAAGAATAAGCAAAAATTTATGGAAATAATCATTCTGAATGATGAATGAAGGTAAACCAGCTTTCCTATGCTTAAATCATGCTGAAAATGCCCCAAACGCCTTTTCTCGACCTGAAAAGCTCAAAAACACACAGAAATCAAATACATTATGGATCTACAGAACGTACCCAAAACTCATTATATGATGTTTCTACCCAAATCTAACACGAATAAGCAATATTTTGTGGAAAAAAATCATTCTGAATGATGAATGAAGGTAAACCAGCTTTCTTATGCGTAAATCATGCTGAAAATGCCCCAAACGCCTTTTCTCGACCTGAAAAGTTCAAAAACACACAGAAATCAAACAAATTATGGATCTACAGAACATACCCAAAACTTATTATATGGTGTTAAATCATTATTTTTCTACCCAAATCTAACAAGAATAAGCAATATTTTGTGGAAAACATCATTCTGAATGATGAATGAAGGTAAACCAGCTTTCCTATGCTTAAATCATGCTGAAAATGCCCCAAACGCCTATTCTCGACCTGAAAAGCTCAAAAATACACAGAAATCAAACAAATTATGGATCTACAGAACATACCCAAAACTTATTATATGGTGTTAAATCATTATTTTTCTACCCAAATCTAACAAGAATAAGCCATATTTTGTGGAAAAAATCATTCTGAATGATGAATGACGGTAAACCAGCTTTCCTATGCTTAAATCATGCTGAAAATGCAGAAATCAAATACATTATGGATCTACAGAACATACCCAACACATTATATGGTGTTGAATCATGAATATTCTACTTAAATCTAACAAGAATAAGCAATAGTTTGTGGAAAAAATCATTCTGAATGATGAATGAAGGTAAACCAGCTTTCCTATGCTTAAATCATGCTGAAAATGCAGAAATCAAATACATTATGGATCTACAGAACATACCCAAAACTTATTATATGGTGTTGAATCATGATGTTGCTACCAAAATCTAACAAGAATAAGCAATATTTTATGGAAAAAAATCATTCTGAATGATGAATGAAGGTAAACCAGCTTTCCTATGCTTCAATCATGCTGAAAATGCCCCAAACGCCTTTTCTCGACCTGAAAAGCTCAAAAACACACAGAAATCAAATACATTATGGATCTACAGAAACATACCCAAAACTCATTATATGATGTTAAATCATGATGTTTCTACCCAAATCTAACAAGAATAAGCAATATTTTATGGAAAAAAATCATTCTGAATGATGAATGAAGGTAAACCAGCTTTCTTATGCGTAAATCATGCTGAAAATGCCCCAAACGCCTTTTCTCGACCTGAAAAGTTCAAAAACACACAGAAATCAAACAAATTATGGATCTACAGAACATACCCAAAACTTATTATATGGTGTTAAATCATTA
Source organism: Synanceia verrucosa (assembly GCA_029721515.1). Taxonomy (NCBI): domain Eukaryota; kingdom Metazoa; phylum Chordata; class Actinopteri; order Perciformes; family Synanceiidae; genus Synanceia; species Synanceia verrucosa. The sequence continues at coordinate 1,970,744 of CM056564.1, read as the reverse complement.
TTTTTCTACCCAAATCTAACAAGAATAAGCAATATTTTGTGGAAAACATCATTCTGAATGATGAATGAAGGTAAACCAGCTTTCCTATGCTTAAATCATGCTGAAAATGCCCCAAACGCCTATTCTCGACCTGAAAAGCTCAAAAATACACAGAAATCAAACAAATTATGGATCTACAGAACATACCCAAAACTTATTATATGGTGTTAAATCATTATTTTTCTACCCAAATCTAACAAGAATAAGCCATATTTTGTGGAAAAAATCATTCTGAATGATGAATGACGGTAAACCAGCTTTCCTATGCTTAAATCATGCTGAAAATGCAGAAATCAAATACATTATGGATCTACAGAACATACCCAACACTTATTATATGGTGTTGAATCATGAATTTTCTACTTAAATCTAACAAGAATAAGCAATAGTTTGTGGAAAAAATCATTCTGAATGATGAATGAAGGTAAACCAGCTTTCCTATGCTTAAATCATGCTGAAAATGCCCCAAACGCCTTTTCTCGACCTGAAAAGCTCAAAAACACACAGAAAGCAAATACATTATGGATCTACAGAACATACCCAAAACTTATTATATGGTGTTGAATCATGATGTTGCTACCAAAATCTAACAAGAATAAGCAATATTTTATGGAAAAAAATCATTCTGAATGATGAATGAAGGTAAACCAGCTTTCCTATGCTTAAATCATGCTGAAAATGCCCCAAACGCCTTTTCTCGACCTGAAAAGCTCAAAAACACACAGAAATCAAACAAATTATGGATCTACAGAACATACCCAAAACTTATTATATGGTGTTGAATCATGATGTTTCTACTCAAATCTAACAAGAATAAGCAATATTTTGTGGAAAAAATCATTCTGAATGATGAATGAAGGTAAACCAGCTTTCCTATGCTTAAATCATGCTGAAAATGCCCCAAACGCCTTTTCTCGACCTGAAAAGCTCAAAAACACACAGAAATTAAACAAATTATGGATCTACAGAACATACCCAAAACTCATTATATGATGTTAAATCATGATGTTTCTACCCAAATCTAACAAGAATAAGCAATATTTTGTGGAAAAAAAACATTCTGAATGATAAATGAAGGTAAACCAGCTTTCCTATGCTTAAATCATGCTGAAAATGCCCCAAACGCCTTTTCTCGACCTGAAAAGCTCAAAAACACACAGAAATCAAATACATTATGGATCTACAAGAACATACCCAAAACTTATTATATGGTGTTGAATCATGATGTTTCTACTCAAATCTAACAAGAATAAGCAATATTTTGTGGAAAAAATCATTCTGAATGATGAATGAAGGTAAACCAGCTTTCCTATGCTTAAATCATGCTGAAAATGCCCCAAACGCCTTTTCTCGACCTGAAAAGCTCAAAAACACACAGAAATCAAATACATTATGGATCTACAGAACATACCCAAAACTTATTATATGGTGTTGAATCATGATGTTTCTGCTCAAATCTAACAAGAATAAGCAATATTTTGGGGAAAAAATCATTCTGAATGATGAATGAAGGTAAACCAGCTTTCCTGTGCTTAAATCATGCTGAAAATGCCCCAAACGCCTTTTCTCGACCTGAAAAGCTCAAAAACACACAGAAATCAAATACATTATGGATCTACAGAACATACCCAAAACTTATTATATGGTGTTGAATCATGATGTTTCTACTCAAATCTAACAAGAACAAGCAATATTTTGTGGAAAAAATCATTCTGAATGATGAATGAAGGTAAACCAGCTTTCCTATGCTTAAATCATGCTGAAAATGCCCCAAACGCCTTTTCTCGACCTGAAAAGCTCAAAAACACACAGAAATCAAATACATTATGGATCTACAGAACATACCCAAAACTTATTATATGGTGTTAAATCATGATGTTTCTACTCAAATCTAACAAGAATAAGCAATATTTTGTGGAAAACATCATTCTGAATGATGAATGAAGGTAAACCAGTTTTCCTATGCTTAAATCATGCTGAAAATGCCCCAAACGCCTTTTCTCGACCTGAAAAGCTCAAAAACACACAGAAATCAAATACATTATGGATCTACAGAACATACCCAAAACTTATTATATGGTGTTGAATCATGATGTTTCTACTCAAATCTAACAAGAATAAGCAATATTTTGTGGAAAAAATCATTCTGAATGATGAATGAAGGTAAACCAGCTTTCCTATGCTTAAATCATGCTGAAAAATGCCCCAAACGCCTTTTCTCGACCTGAAAAGCTCAAAAACACACAGAAATCAAATACATTATGGATCTACAGAACATACCCAAAACTTATTATATGGTGTTGAATCATGATGTTTCTACTCAAATCTAACAAGAATAAGCAATATTTTGTGGAAAAAATCATTCTGAATGATGAATGAAGGTAAACCAGCTTTCCTATGCTTAAATCATGCTGAAAATGCCCCAAACGCCTTTTCTCGACCTGAAAAGCTCAAAAACACACAGAAATCAAATACATTATGGATCTACAGAACATACCCAAAACTTATTATATGGTGTTGAATCATGATGTTTCTACTCAAATCTAACAAGAATAAGCAATATTTTGTGGAAAAAATCATTCTGAATGATGAATGAAGGTAAACCAGCTTTCCTATGCTTAAATCATGCTGAAAATGCCCCAAACGCCTTTTCTCGACCTGAAAAGCTCAAAAACACACAGAAATCAAATACATTATGGATCTACAGAACATACCCAAAACTTATTATATGGTGTTGAATCATGATGTTTCTACTCAAATCTAACAAGAATAAGCAATATTTTGTGGAAAAAATCATTCTGAATGATGAATGAAGGTAAACCAGCTTTCCTATGCTTAAATCATGCTGAAAATGCCCCAAACGCCTTTTCTCGACCTGAAAAGCTCAAAAACACACAGAAATCAAATACATTATGGATCTACAGAACATACCCAAAACTTATTATATGGTGTTGAATCATGATGTTTCTACTCAAATCTAACAAGAATAAGCAATATTTTGTGGAAAAAATCATTCTGAATGATGAATGAAGGTAAACCAGCTTTCCTATGCTTAAATCATGCTGAAAATGCCCCAAACGCCTTTTCTCGACCTGAAAAGCTCAAAAACACACAGAAATCAAATACATTATGGATCTACAGAACATACCCAAAACTTATTATATGGTGTTGAATCATGATGTTTCTACTCAAATC